>OZ017742.1:89282685-89882685 GCA_963969285.1 Odontomyia ornata
TTTTTAAGGATTTTTGGTTGCTCCAGATTTATTGGGTCCCCCCCCCCTCAGAGCAGCCATCTCCGCTCGTGTGTAGTCGCCTTTTTCGTCCCAGGGTTATCTTTGCAGAGCAGGGAGGCCATGCGAGGGTTTGCGCAAGCCCTTATGGGGACAATTGCTCAGAGCCAAAACAGCGCTAATTAGGGGTCTGTCTCAACCGAGCCTACACCACCAACCCAATGGTGCGAACTTCGAACATACTCCGAGTCCTGCCAAGATTTCACCGGGACGAAGACTGTATGATAGTTGAATTGGAGCCGTTCACACAGGAGTGTCACCTCGGCCCTACCGTGCAAAGCAGTTAGGACCAAACCATCATGTCCACCAGCCCAAAGCATGAATTCCAGTTCGTTCTGCAAAGCATAGTCCAGATCCAGTTAGGGTCGTTACCTGTCATCCCAGGAGGGAGCCTCACAACGCCCCCCCCCCCCATATCCTCAGGTCCATGGGGGGCGACACTCTCCAAAGAACTCTAGCCTCCAAGAGTGCTCTTGTCGGCCGGAAATTTCCTCGGGTGCGTGGGGGCGGAACTCCCCAAAGAATGCTGGCTTCCAAGAGTATTCCTGTCAGCCAGCATTCCTCCTGTGGGGGACTTCCCGGTAATACTGCTGGCATATGAACCGATTTGATTTTCTCAGATCTTTGAAAATATTATATACGCCGCACAGAGAAGTATTTGGTCAATCTAGCCGGCCAAAATTACTTATGGCTTGAAATCGATTGAAAACAATTGACTTCCTTTAAATATCGTGAAATTTAAAAAACAAAAAAAAAATATTTTTAATTAAAAAGACTATATTATACAGGGTTTACAATATCAAGTGGTATTTTGATATTAAAAGAAAAATGTCATTTTGTTATATGAATGTTTGTTTCATTATAAAGAAGAAGGTTTGCCGTTAATAGTGACAAATAACATCAGCCAAATGAACACCACAACCATGCTTACAGGACCATATCCTTTTCATGAAATTTTCCATAACTAAGTCGCAAAGTGGCTGCCCTATGTCCTCGATAACCGCACGAATTCCATCTTTGTGGTCTTGAATCGACGCTGGGCTGTTAGCGTAGATCTTCTCTTTCACGTGGCCCCAAAGGAAGAAGTCGCTCAGCGTTACATCACAAGATCTCGGTGGCCAATTGTGATCACCTCTTCGAGAGATAACACGGTCCGGCAACTTTTCCCCTAAAAGATCGATGGTTTCGTTGCTTGTGTCGCACACAGCGCCGTGTTGTTGAAATTAAACTTTGTCCAGACCAATACTATCCAATTCCGGCCATAAAAAGTCATTAATCATCCCTCGATAGCGCAATCCATTCACCGTAACTGTTGCTCCAGCCTCATTTTCGAAAAAGTAAGGTCCAATGACTCCGCCGGACCATAAACCGCACCGAACAGTCACACGTTGAGGATAGAGAGGCTTTTCAACAATAACTCTTGGGTTTTCCGAGCCCCAAATGCGACAATTTTGCTTGTTGACGAAGCCACCGAGTTGGAAATGGGCCTCATCATTCAAGATAATTTTTCGATGGAATTCCGGATCATTTTCATGCATTTCAAGGACCCAATCAGCAAAGACACGACGTTGTTGATGATCGACCGGCTTGAGTTCTTGTGTTAACTGAAGTTTATAAGCCTTAAAATCCAAATATTTATGCAAAATACGGTGTATTGACGTTTGTGGAATGCCTAAATCTAAAAAACGACGAGGAATGAACAAACCTGGGTTTTCTTCAACATTTTCGGCTACAGCAGCAATATTCTCGGCTGTTCTTGAGTGACGTGCACGGGTTTATTCTTCGCATCACTAAGTTGTCCGAACAGCTCGAACTTTTCCACCAATTTCTGTATTGCGGTCCGGCAAGGTGCTTCATGACGACCCAAAAATGTTCGAGATTTACGAACCGCCTCTGCCAAATTTTCACCATTTTTATAGTGAGTTTCAATAATTTCAATACGTTGTTGAAGCGTGTATCGTTCCATTTTTATTAATGGCGTAGTTTTAACTTGTCCAAAGTCAAAAAATGACAGCTTCAAAAGAGAGATCTACTGAAATAGCGGGCTATTCAAAATAACACCTCTTATTAGAAACCCGTTATAGTTATAAAATATACAGAATTAAATGAAAATATACAGAAATATCTTAAAATATACAAAATTAACTTAAAAATCATGTCGAATAAAATTTATTTAAGCTTTATTTATTTTTAATTATATAATGGTATTTTAATAACAGAATTTTATTTTTATTGCATATGAAAAATGTACATGCATCATAAGTAGATATTCTTAATTTTTTAGTTTCCTTCACTTTAAATTTTCATCGTCACTAATTAATAGCTCCAAAGTTTCAGCCATGAATGGCTTTTTATTTTTTTTTCTGTCCGCTGAAATGAAGTGATCTAACGTCAATCGCTATCTCAAAATCACATCTGTATTGCAGTTTATTCTGCGTAACTTTCTAGCGAAATTTTGACGGTATTGACGAAAATGTTTTTTTTCTTGCTTCTGCTGCTTCCTCCAATAGCTGACCTTTTGGCAGCAGTGCATGTTCTACTACTTCCGAGCCGTGAATTAAAATTTTATGTAAAGTTGGAGTCACAGCATGCCTTTTATATAATTTTAGGTATAGCTCTACCGTTTCTCCCTAATAAACATTGAATCTCTCTTTAGGGACTTTGAAACCGCTCGATATGCATTCAAGAATGATTTTGAACCTTTTGATAAGACTTACGTCAATTTTCGTTACTTACTCCAGGATCTTCGAAGAATTTGCGGCTAGTATTCCCATAATTGGAGTTGCCAAAACCGGCTTTAGGATAGTCCACCCTAAGTCCCAATTTCCTTTCAAATTCAACTTGAATTCATTCTTTATTTTGTTTAATTAGTAAATTATCTGATTCAGACTTCGCAGGTAAATTTGTTACTGGAAGTTTATACGCTATATGCCGCAAAGTTTCAAAACCCGAATAATAAAGTTTCTTTTTCTACTGGTCTTGGTACTGATATATTATTGAATTCTTTGGATATAACGCCACAGATGTAACAGCGCATCGAAGATTTAATCCCTGTTGCAGTTTTATATGTACACTTTTCCATCCACCGTTGTGAGCAGTATGGTACATTTTGCCTTGTGATTTCTAGAACCTAGTGTCACTGAAGTAGGCCTTAAGTTACAAGTATTTGCCGTATTTTTTCTACATGTTGAATTGCTTCAATCGTTGCATCCGTAGATTTTTTGACAAATCCAATACAGATAGGTCGACAGTAGTTCGGAGATGATGGAGTTGGATTTTGCCGCAGAATCTTATTGGTGGTACATTATACATAAAGGTACTAACGAGCTGAAGTAAATGTGCGAGTCTGAGGCACTGTCACTTTAGAATTTTTATTTGTATTGTGACTGTTGCGATCCATCATAGTCCCGTCTGCAAATCATATTGAGGCTAAAGCGTTCTTCCTCCTTCAGCGTAGTCACCACTTCTTCCAAGTGTTTCAAAAATCGTTCTGCATTATGATCGATTACGGCTTGCAACTCAACTTCTGAACAATCTTTAGATACTTGAATGTGATTCTTTTGGAGGATAACACATATTTTTATATTTCTGCAGCACGGAATAACATGGAAGCTTTCCAGTTGTTTCCTTGACTATTTCGTATTGGGTCACCATTAGATTGACTTTTACAAACATTTTGAGGGCTTCTTCAGGAGACTATCAGATTTCCGAAGTCCCTCAGTTTTGCGTCTCTTGCTCCTTAGGCTAGCAACTTTCAAAAGCTACTGTGGCCGTCCAGGCTTCGAATTTTTTTTCGGTACTTCAAACGTTCCATTTAACCAATTTTCATTGTTTTTTCAAAAAATTCTACTCTTGATTTCACTGCTAGCCATCTTCGTTTGATTTCTGACTTGAAAATTGTAAACTTGCGTTTTATTTCCTTGATCTCATCCTCAGTATAAGAATCCAATATAATCAAATAATTTTCGGTATATTCTAATTTTCCCTTAATATCCAGGTCCTTTTGAGTCTTCATGACACCAAATATTTCTCGACGAGCTATTTTTCGTACGCCAGATGCATCTAAATTAAAAAGAAATATCCCTAATCAAATTTTATTTTATTAATTTTTTGGACAGCTTGACCTTGAACAACCATATGTCAAAAGTTGTCAAATTTCCAGATAAAAATGATAAAATTTGGACATGTTTTCAACTGCGAAAAAAAATGTCGCGGTAGTAGTTTTTATGAAAGATATATTGAAAGCACCTGATAATTCAAAATCCATACCCATAGGTTGGTTTCAACTCCGCAGTGTCAAAATTGAAAACGATTTGCTAATAACTTCATTCACTCAGGAAACAAAACACAACTAACACTTTAAACGACCTCTGATAACCAGCTAACACACGTGCGGTGATGATCTCTGACCAAGGCTGGGGCTTAAAGGGAATAGTTACCTTCGCTAATGCGCCATTAGTTTTTACCTGGAGGAAGCTCTATAAATTTAATTTTTGGCCGGCTGAAATGGCCAAATACCTCTCTACGTCGTACAAAGCAGTGGTATGCCTCTATAGTTTCGGCATTGTAGCTTTTCACTTTTTTGTGGATAGGGAACATAATTGATTGGCTTCGTTCTTTCAGCATATTGTCGCGTGTTATGGCTCGCGGCCAATACTTTTAGTGTTCCGGGGAAGTGAAAACGAACTGTCTTTTAAATTATGTTAAAAGAGTTTATTTACTTAAAAATGCACAATCATGAATTTAAAAATTTCATCAATTTTACTTTTCACTTTGTCTATAAATTTTTAATTCAGTTGTCTTATCTAAAATAACTTCACAATCAATATTGCCATTTTCGCGCTCCACTCTATCGCTGTTTTTACAATATCGCGGTTGTAATAATCCTCCCATTCATTCAACTCACCTTTATCTATAGTCTCTAGCCATTTAATCCATTTGTCGTACATTGGCAAATTTTCTGACGAGAGCTACATGGATTTTTCGAGCAATCCTGAATGGCCGCAGTGACGTCACTTTCAGATATTGATCATGTTTAGTGGGTTTTTGTGCTTTCGAGTACATTAGTTTGTTGATCATGATCTTCTTGATGGTTATGAAAACAATTGCGACAGTACCTCGCAGAATTATTTGTACATGTAACGCTGCCCCCACCTTAGTGCTTTTCGCCCCGAAAAGATGTGTCGCCAGTTGTAGTCAATTCTCCCAAGACAAGACGGTCCAGGGTCACGATTTTCATTTTGGCTCGGCTTACGCTGTTTCTGTATGCGATATACGACTTCGTTGATTCGCTTTGTAACTCGGTATGGTCCCTCCCAATTATGCTGCCACTTTGGAGACCTACCCTTCCGCCGTTGTGGGTTTTAAAGCCACACCAAGTCATCTTACTGGAAGCCAGTAGACTTTGCCTTTAGGTCATACCTGGTCCTCATACGATCAGTAGCCGATTCGAGGTGTTTTCGCATTGTCCGATGTATCCGGTTCAACTGTTATCTTAGCTCACTTGCGTACTCCTAGATCGTTCGGGGTTTCTCGGGGGGTGTTCCGAACTTTATATCAGCCGGCAGACGTATAGTCTTTCTAAAAATGACTTTGGCTGGGGCTTGGCCCGTCGATGCATATTCGGCAGCTCTGTACGTCATCAAAATTAGTGGGATGTGTCGGTCCCAGTCCCTTTGATTCTCGTCGATCATCTTAGCCAGATTTTTATTGAGTGTGCTCTTCAACCATTCCATCGGATTGGGGATGCAGTGGTATTGTCCTCGTTTTTCGTATTCCCAGCAGCTCGCACGTTTCGCCAAAAACTAGTGACTGAAAGTTTCGGCCTTGATCCGAATGTAGTTCATAAGGTTCGCCGTACCTACTGATCCAATTTAACACTATCTATTCGGCTACAGTAGTTGCTTCCTGGTTGGGAATGGGGTAGACCTCGGGCCGCTTGCTGAAATAATCGGCCACAACCAGCGTGTATCGATTACCCCATTCGGATTCAGAAAAGGGTCCTGCGATATCAACAGCAATCCTTTCAAATGGTACACACACGTTATAAGTTTGCATTTGTCCTCTCAGTCGTCGCTTTGGACCTTTGACGGAAGCGCAAATTGTGCATCTACAAC
The DNA here is from genome assembly GCA_963969285.1 of Odontomyia ornata. Taxonomy (NCBI): domain Eukaryota; kingdom Metazoa; phylum Arthropoda; class Insecta; order Diptera; family Stratiomyidae; genus Odontomyia; species Odontomyia ornata. The sequence goes on from OZ017742.1 coordinate 89,288,859, forward strand.
ACCAGTCCTCTACATTTTCTTGAGCGTGGTGCCAGTAGAACCTTTCCCGCGATTTCGCTAAGGTCTTGTTAACACCAAAGTGGCCTCCCGAGGATCCCTCGTGCATCTCCATAACCACATAGTGGTTTTGGCTTTTTCGAAGTATAATTTGCATCCTATAGGAGCTGCCATCCGCCGTTTTCCATTTCCGCTTGAGTACGTCACCCTCCACCTGAAGGGAGTTTCATTGTGCCCAATAACTTTTCAGGGTGGCGCCATGCATCGAAACGTCCTTCCACTCAGGCTTCCCAGTTTCCTCCTTCCATACGAGCAATGGTCCGATGTCTCCATCGGCTAACTGGGCACTTCGAATCTCCTCCGATGACCAACCTTCATCGACTTCGCCCGTTATCAAGCACAGATCAACGAGCAGGGCCTTTTCCTCAATCCGTCGACAATGCTTGCTGTTAGCTAGGCATGGACGACGAGATAGAGCGTCAGCATTTCCATGAACTCCGCTCTTCCGACGAACAGTATGGTATTCGTATGACTGCAATCTTTCCATCCATCTCTCAACTTGTCCCTAGGGGTTTTTGAAGTTAACCAGCCATCCCAGCAATGCATGGTCCTTTTAAAGAACAAATTTCTGGCCATATAGGTACTTTAGGAACTGCTTGGTGGCCTCTATTATAGCCAATAGCTCCTTCCTGGTCACGCAGTAGTTCCTTTCACTTTTTGAGAGAACTCGACTGTCATACAAGAGGACTCTTTCTTCGCCATCGATCTGCTGGGAGAGTACAGCTCCGATGCCGCCGTTGCTCGCATCGATGTCAAGTACAAACATTTTTCCAGTTTTTGGATATGCCAGCACGGGTGATTCACACAGCTTCTCCTTCAAGGTCTCAAAGGCTGCCTGGCATTGTTCATTCCAGACATACGGCTGATTTTTCTCGGTTAGCTGATGGAGACACTCTGCTATTCTGGCAAAGTCTTTTACGAATCTTCGATAGTAGGTTGCCAGACCCGGAAAACTTCGCAGTTGGCGGTTGCTGATTGGTGTTGGCCAGCTTTTCACGGCTTTAATTTTCTCAGGGTCTTTTTGATCCCTTCCGCTGATACAACGTGTCGTAGGTACATTACTTCAGCTGTGAGAAGGGTATATTTGTCGGGACTAAGTTTCAGAATGGCCAGTCGGAGTCAAGAGAACACATCTTCTAAGTTCTGGACATGCTCTGCGAACTTTCTCCCGATAACAACGATGTCATCTAGGTGCACTAAGCAGGTTTTTCAGGTAAGGCCTCGAAGCACGTATTCCATCAGGCGTTCGAAGGTGGCTGGCCCAAATGGTATCTCCACAAATTACCACAATCCAGGCTGAAGTGAAAATGCGATCTTCTATCGATCCTTTTGTCGATTTCTACCAGCCAGTAGCCACTTTTGAGATCGAGAGTACAAAACCATTTTGCGTCGGCTAAAGTGGCCATGATGTCGTCGATGCGTGGAAGTGGGTAACTATCTGTGACGTCGTTAAGCTGCCTATAGTCGACACAAAAACGAGTGCTGCCATCCTTGTTCTTTTCTAGAACTATGGACTGACAGAAGGCTCGAAACCACCTTGTTTTTCCATGTCCAAGATCAATGCGCTCACTTCTCCTTCTTTGGCTTCAGGTAGACGTCTCGTTGCTTGTCGAATCGGCTCGGCTACCTGTATATCTATGATGTGAGTTACCATATTCGTTTGGCCTTGGTCATCCGGGCTTGTTGAGAAGATGTCACTGTACTTGGTGACCAGATCAATGGCTCGCTTGAATAGTTGCACTTGCAATTTGACCTGCTTCAATATTGCAGACGTGGATGCCCGGACTTTGTCAGCGTCTTGCCTCCTTTTCCGATGATGGTCTTGAGTGGCCTCCAAAGAGGTGAAGGTGGAAACAGGCTGGCAGATGCCGACGACTTCTACCGCTTTGTTGCTCGTGGTTGAGTCTGCGGTGTTAAGGACTCTAACTGGCACGTATCCCTTCCTTAAAGATCTTACAAGGCTTGGTCCTACAATCAAACTGCGCAATGCGGACGTCTTCATTGGCTCGATCAGATAAGATCGCTGGTCTCCAGAATCACTATCAAGCTTGGTTCATACAATGCTTTCAGAAGAATTCGGTACATCAGTGTTGGTACATACTACTACATTCATCTTGGGAATTTGGACACTGGGATCCTCCATCAATATTTCGACATTCTACCATTTCAATACCCGTTTGCCGAAATTCAACATGATTCCATGTGGTCGCAAAAATCCATTCCGAGAATGCAGTCATCCATAATGTTAGCGACCAGAAAATTATGTCGGAACGCAAGGTCTCCCAACTGTACCTGGAGGCTCAACTCTCCATGGACAGGTGCAGTTTCTCCCGTAACTGTTGGTGGTGAGAAAATATTGCCCTTGTCAAGTAGTTGTTGCCTCACTAGGTCTGGTGGGATAATTGATTGGGTTGAACCAGTGTCGATGGTTATGGTGCAATGTTCTCCGTCAACTTGACCCAGAAGGCATTAGTCTGTTTCTCCACAATGTAGTCTTGACACGGTGATAGTAGTGCTGGGGACGTCGCTCCTCCTAGCCAATTTTTGCCGCATAAATTTGACCCCGTCAGTTTAAAAGGGATTGTATTTTGAGCTCCTGACTCGGTTTGGATCTCCTCCACTCTGGACAATAGCTCGGTTTAATTTCCACGCGCTCACACCTCCACTCGCCTGTCACTACCTCGCGAACCCGGGCAGTGGTACGGGTCACATTTTACGCTGCCTCAAAGTGCAGACTATAAGCCAATGCGTCCTTAACCGTTTGCTTTTGAGCTAAACGCACGGCTTGTTGCAATTCCTGGTCCTTTAATGCGCTGATGAATGCTTCTGTTACTGCGTCATCTCGATGTTCTGTGTCCAAGGCTCAGTAATCCAAAAGTGCCAGTGGCTCAATGTCTTGGGCTAGCTGCTATAGGGTTTCGCCAGACTTCTACATCCAATGCCGTAGCTGTGCCCGATAAATCTGCTTCAGATGATCGTCTCCATAAAATATGTCGAGCGCATTCATAATAGCAGCCGAGTTTGAGTGCAACTGAACGGGAATAGTCTGCAAAAGCTCGGCAGCTGGGCCTCTTAGAGCAAGAATTAATGCAGTTGCTCGTTCCTGCTCATTCCAGTGATTTATCCTAGCGGCGGATTCAAACTGGATTTTGTAAATAGTCCAGACCGTTTGCCCGTCGAATATTGGTGCTTGCACAATTCTGGATGTGATTTGCGCTGCGGTTATAAGCGGCGCTGGGAAGTGGTTACTACTGCCTTTGCTGCTTCCAATCCCCTGTTCATTTTTCCATCTCAAGGTTGATTCTTTCCTCGACCTGGCTGAGCTTATCCTTGACCTGGTAAACCTTTTCCTCGACGCATTTAATTTTGTTGGTCAGACTACCAAGCTCCACTTTTATTTCGGTTGACTGTTTCTCCAGCTTCTGTGTGATGTCTGCCTTGATTAAGATCGCTTGTTGGTCCAGCTTCTGGTCTATAGCTTCGTAGTTAAATTAGATGACTGTTCATTTAGCTTCGCAGCTTCTGTGTGATGTTTGCCTTGATTTCGAATGCTTTGTAGTTAAGCTGGATGACTGTTGTCGCTGTTCTTGCTGCATCAGCAGCAACATTTGCATCAGCGCATTTTCTGATTCCTTTGATTTTGGTGTTTCTGCTTCTCCAACTTCTGTGCCTTTTCTCGCATGAGGGCTCACCCGAATCCAGATACGCGCCTCCCGACTCGATCGCGTCACGCAAGCGTGCGATCAGTATGGCCTTTTTACCTTTTGTTTCGCTGTTCCAACTCTTCCTTTGGCTTTGATATGGTCAATTCATTAATTTGTAGATGTAAGCTTCGTGGCATTTTTTTGGCTATTTTCCCGCCAGTTTCCACGTTAAATTACACGATTGTGTATTTTAAAAATATTTAAAAGTTTTCACTTTCGAAGTTTTCTTTCTCATTTCTGACACCACTGTCGCGTGCTATAGTTTACGGCCGATAATTTTAATGTTCCGGGAAAGTGAAAACCCACTGTCTTTAAAAGAACTTATTTACTAAGTCTTTAAAAGAACCCATTTACTAAGAATGCACAATCATTAATTTAACTTTTTTTTACAAATCGCATTTAAATTTTTTTCACTGTCTCAGCTTATATTTCAACTGTCTATATCACGAAAATCACTTCACTTTCAATCAATATCGCCTACAGTTTGCACTATGCACTATCGTAGTTTCTGCTATCGCGTTTTTACTATCTTTCCCCGTTCATTCTGCTTGGCTTTATATAGGGTCTCTAGTCATTCAATCCATTTCCCGTCAATTGGCGAACTGCCTGGAATATTTGAGCAATACTGAATGGCGCAGTGACGTCACTTTCAGATGTTGATTATGCTTGGTAGATTTTCAAGTACATTCGTTTGTTGATCATGAAGTTCTTTATGGTTGTGAAAACAGTTGCGACAGTAGCTCGCAGAATTATTTGTACATGTAGCAATTTCATTCACATCCAGCATGTGAAAAGTGTGGCTCGGTAATCCTTTTCCAGGGTCGGTAACCAGGCAGAGAGGGCTGGGGAGTTATTTATGGTGATAGTGTTCGGCGAGTGGAGTGAACGATAGTGTGGGTTTTAATTTCTTGTTGTTGGTGCTTAGTGACAAGTCGTTAATTCCTGTTTTCTCGGTTTGGGAAACTACGGGTTTTGTGTGGTGGTGGTATTGCGTGGTAGGGTGTTTGGAAGGCGACCTTCAGGGTAATAATTTCGCTCCGGTCGGTCGTTTTCTCGATTGTACGACCTTTTGGAGGCTCGGTAGATTGAACGAGTGGCGCCCACGTCCGTCTTCGGCTGAGTTAGTTGGGTCGGTGGAGCTTTAACCGGAGTAGGTCCAATATCTCGGTGGGGGCGGAATGGAATTGGTAATAATGTACATCTCTTTGACGTGTTTCTTGATTTTATTCGTTGTTAGTGCTTGCTTATCGTAAGTTGAGTACAAAACCCTTCTAACAAGAGCGTAGGTTTGTCTATCCAACTGGTTTACTTATGAAACAAAATCATACAAAACTTCCGTAAGAGCTTTTGCAACATGTAGTGCCGTTTGCATTAATAGAGCTCCCTTAGCGAACTCTGGATCAAAAGTTAAGTCACTGTGCATCGTGCGCTTTATATTGAGTGAAAATAAACAATTACTAAAAAATCAATCTTCTACTTAAAAACTTAATCAGAATAAAGTTAAGTTATGTATTCCAATTACCATTTTATCATCTAAATATACAGATTGCCACTATGACACCTGAAAAGTCTACCAACAGTTTCGTGAAATTTCGAAAATTAAATTTTTTTAAGGATTTTGTTTTTCTTGATCCTTGTCTAAAAATAGATAGAAGATAAGACAATGAAAGAAAACTGCTATACCCTAAGATAGCTAAGCACTTCCTCATGAAACAATCATGGTCGCAACCAATATCCTATAAGTATATCATTCTTTCTCTACTAGCTAATTCAATATTTCTTCCCGGAAGCTTTCGCTTCAATCACGACTTCCTGTTTACATTCAATTTTTATAATCCGATTTGGGGAGAAAAAGTTTCTGATAAAAGCCAGCATTAAAACTCATTTAAAAGCATATATTGACTTTTCTCCATTTTCACCATCCCATAAAAGCAAACAAAAGGACATTAAATGTAACTGAATTAAATTAAACCCAATTAAAACACACATGGTGAGAAATCATTTATTCGTGTCACGAAATCGTTAAAATATCCTTTTAACATTTTGTTACGTGGTTTTTTGACACATACACACATCAAGGATTTATGGTATAACATCTCATAAACCTTTTATATCTGTTTTTCACGTATAAAACCAAACATAAATTTCCCATGAAATTTTCCTCGCGATACCCCTTTCGGTGAGTGCAAAATGGGATACAATTGTAAGCTTTCCATGTTTTGATTTGAAGGAGGCGCGCGATTTATGAGTTGAATGTTTAATTTGATACTTATGGCAAATACGTGTAGTGGCTGTTTTTATTTCAGAGAAAGGAGTGGTAAAATCTTGTTTGCCCCGAGAAAATTGAGCAATTCCGCGAAAAGTAAACACAAAGAGCATATTTCGTTCAATCAACCAGAAAATTTATAAGCCATCCATCCCACATTGGGTTCCTGGGAAATGAGTTTTAAGTTATGGTAGGAATAAATTGATACCTAAAATAGAAATGACGAACAATATACACGTGCTGCGAAAACTTTGCGAATTATTCAGGACATCAAACTTTAAAATTTAATTATTTGCTACAATCGCCTTTAACAAGAATCTGATTTCAACCCCTTAATTAGACTCTTTAGAAAACTTTGAACTTATCTCATTCTAATAGGACTAATTAAGTTACCTTATCTCTTGCATCAATTACTACTCATTAACAGTTCTTTGCTAACCTAATTTGCATCCGTAATTGGTTCGAACTCTATATATAGACATACTTTTCGTTACAATTATTGTTGAAATGCTACGAGACACATACAAATTGAATTTATACCATTTTCCCAATTCCCGGGTAGTTGAAGCTTGAATAAATGTTTCTGCAAATTGGCTAGGATTTTAATGTAGCTACATAACATAATTGAGAAGAGAATTTGATGGAATTGTATTATCGGAAGAAAGCTATTATCTTTTATTGGAGAAATCTAGAAATTCGCCAAAAAAGGACATGTGTTAAATTGAAATAGATTTTCAGCACTCAGAGCTTTGATTGATGTTTTTGAATAAATTTCTGTGGATAAAATGCAATGCATTATTGAACGAATAACAGCTGTTTCAAGCTATACCGTAGCAAATATTATGGATATATATTAGATCAAATTAATATGATATGAGAAATTCGCTATACAATGGTATTAGGAATTTTCGCCTGTATATTTTTATTTTTCTTTTCTCCTCATGGAAATTATATTTTTACAGTTGTAAAACGTATGTCTCTTTACTTCTTATTGATGTAAAACGTTGATATTTTGAATTCAAAATTAACTTCCTTTAACCTAATGCTACAACTGTCATTTGTCACTCACTTCACTTCAGTCAATCTGTCTGTCAATAAACATTGTGTTAAAACGTTGGCTAATTAAAATCATATTACTGTCTATAAAACAACAACATGGTAGCAGAGCGTAGTTCGATTTGAGTGGACCAACGTTTTTTCGAGAAGATTGAGCAAAATAAATAGTGTTTTTCGAAGAGATTTTCTCGAAACTTGAAGGTGAAAGGTGCTGGAATTTAGGTGACTGACAATCATGGAATTTCAAGGTATTGAGAAGTTCAAAGGTTCAGAAAACTGGAACATTTGGAAGTTCATGGTGCGCAATTTATTGCGAGCAACTAAAGGAGCATACGAGGCGAGTATTAGAGAGTTGGTTCAACCGATGCGGGCGGCTAATGCTAATGCGGCTGCGATTGATGCTCACAATGCGGCTATATGAAAATTTGAGATAAGGCAGATTGCGCCGCTTGTCAAATCATCATCAAGAAAATGGATTCGAGTGTCATGCCTTTGATCGTCGCTTGCGAGACTGTTCATTAGATGTGGAAAAAATTGCATGGTATTTATGAACAACAAACAAGCCAAGCCGTTCCTTCAGTTCAGACTGAGTTTTTCAGTTTTGCCATGAATTTAGTGGATAACATGATAAGTCATATTGCTAAATTTGAAGGTTTGATCCTACGCATGCAGCAGTTGAAAGTTAAGCCCGACGAGTCAGCTTTGATGGTCAAGTTGCTGGAAACGTTGCCTGAAAGTTTTGAAAGTTTCAGGCAAGCTTGGTGGGCCAGGCCAGATCAGCGTGTTGAAATCTGATGAGCATTGGCGGAAACTTAGACAAGAAAAGGAGAACAATCTGACGGCACTGATGGCAACCAAGTTGAAAATCCAGTCCAAATGTGCAAGTGGAAGTCAACAAGGTGCAGCTGGTAAGCAGGCCAAAGATGATGTCCAGTCCAACCAGAAAGGGAAGAAGTCGGCTTTCAAGTGCTATGTTTGTCACGTAACTAGTCATTTTAAAAGAGATTGTCCAAACAGGAGGAAGAAGAGTGATGGGACGTCTGAAAGTAAGGGTTCGTTAGCGAAGTGCTCAGTGCGGAAGGCAAGAACGAAGCTTGGATCATCGATTCTGGTGTGACGGACCACATGACCTCCAAGAAAAAGTTTGAGGCTTTCTCTATTCCAGCAGAGATTTGTATCGGAAACAATTCTGTGATGAGTGCTTTTGGAAGAGGAAATATTGACTTTGAGGCGCTTGTGAATAGCTGTTGGACTTCTTGTCACATGGGAAACGTGCTGTATGTTCCGGAAGCTAGGAAAAATTTATTCTCGATTACGCGTGCACTGGACAAAGGGATGACTTCCAGCTCATCCAAGGATAGCTGTAAATTCCTGCTTGATGGTGTTGTCAAGGCTCAAGGTGTGCGATCTGGTCAGCTGTTCAAGATGATGCTCAAGGTCAAGGAACCGGATACTTGCTGTATGCGTGAGGCTAATCTGGCGGTCAAGGACTCTCTTCAATTCTGGCATGAGCGTTTAGGTCATCAGAATAACAGATATGTTGTGAAGATTCTCAAGAATCACGGAAATGAACTACAACAGGACGACGAATTCTGTGGAAATTGTGTGTCAGTGTAAGCGCACTGAACATGACATACACCACGATACTGTCAGTGTAAGCGCACCAAATATGATATTCACCACGATACTGTCATTCGACATGAGGCAGTCGAGGTCCGCCATGAATTGATCGCCAAATAAATTGTTTAATTGATATTTTCGTTCTTTTTGTTATTATTCAAATCCATTGTTCCTCCCCACTGAATCATCCTGACAGTTCAGAAGTGGGATGATGGATTTGATAACCGAATTAAATGGATTGACGGTGAAAGTGCTGCACGAGAAGTGCCGATATCATGGATTGGCGACCGCCGGGAACAAGTCCATGCTTGTTCAATGCCTCGCCGAATTGGGTGATAAAAGTGCGACAGGGATAGATAGTGATCTCTTGCCGAGAGTCCGTGAACTCTAAGAAACTGTCCGTCAGCTGCAAAGTTTGAGTGCTGATGTGCCACAAAGCGTTTCGACGCCAGTAACACAAACAGTTTCACGACGCTTGGACGAAAACGTTCAATCCTTCATAAGTGGAAGTGTAAACACGAACGCACACACACAACCGTATGTGCCACCGCAGTTGCTGTCGTCGACCAATTTGACCCAACCACTCGCATACACAATGTCTACGCATATACATGGGCCGATGATGAGTAATGTTTCGTTTGCTTCACATTACCAACCGCGCGTGCAGGTCACAAATGCCTCCGCTCCGACGGGTCCGCATCTCGCTCAACTGCCAACAGGTATGTACTCGTATGGTTATCAACCGACGAGCGAGATTGGGTCTGTGAATGTTCGCGACATTGCCGGAGTTTCACCCGTTTGCCGCCGATTCTTTAACGTCCGAACAGTCTGTGTGTCGTGTCACACAACTAAAGGAAGCCTACCGATGGAGTGACCGTCTTGTGCTGCTTTCAATGTTTTCGAAGTTGAAGGGTGCTGCTACAGCATGGATCGACATGTCGCCAGTTTTTAATTCTTGGACAGAGTTTGTCGGGAAATTTCTTACAGATTTTCCTTGTCTCATGAACATAGCCGATATTCATCTTCGTATGGCTGAAACGAAACGCAATTTTACCGAATCGATGGATGAATATTACTATCGAGTAGGCCGGAAAGGTGAATTGCCTGACGCAGCAATCATAAAATACGTGATAAATGTTTGCAACGATATCGATTTCGGGAAAATATCATCGGCACAACAATTTAATTTTTGCCACGAATTATTATCAGCAATTCGACGCTATACCGACACTTGCCGTTCAAAAAAATCTTTTCAACCGAAACCTCGATCATACGACATGCGTCCGCCGAGTCCTACGAGTAAGCCTGAAACACCGTCATTACCGAGAAAACCGAAAGAACCCGTCTGCCATAATTGTTTCAAGCCCGGACATATCTCCGTCCGTTATCCACAACCGCAACGCCGTGCAAGATGCGCAACATGCAATCGTACCACTCATAAAACCACCGATTGCCCGCATATGAGATCTGCGCCGGATAGCGCGAAAACGTACGAAATCCAGACGAATGAAAATGGAAAGGAAATCATCAAAGTGGTGTCAATACGAGGTCGTGAGATTCGAGCATTCGTGGATCCGGTGAGCAATAGAACGTTGATGAGAGCGTCGTTGGCGAACACTATAGGTGATATCGTTCCTTGCAATGTTATTCTGCGCGGACTTGCGGGTGGTAAATACGAATGTACGAGCAAAGTAATCGTCTCAATGAACATTGATCACAAGACGTACGACGTAGATGTGTTAGCTGTCGAGGATGATTGTATGGAATACGAAATGCTATTAGGTCGGGACGTGCTATGTAGAGACGGACAATCGCTGGTAATTCGAGGGAAGGAAGGCTGATTGGAAAATGACGAGGCATTAAAATTGGGAACATCCTTAAAAGCCAAGGAACAAAACCAAGTAAAAACGTTGTTGTCTGAGTTCCGTACACTTTTTGCAACAAATTTACACGAATTGGGAAAATGTTCAGCTGTAAAGATGGCAATATCGTTGAATACACGCGAACCGGTTACACAACGACCATATCGACTCCCATATGCAAAACGACAAGCCGTCGAAAACATCATAGACGAACTACTCGCCGCCGATATTATACGTCCATCGGAATCCGCATATGCTTCGCCTATCGTTCTCATAGAGAAGAAAAACGGCGAAAATCGTTTATGCGTGGACTATCGCCAATTAAATGGAAAAACGATTAAGCAACCTTTCCCTATGCCGAATATCGAGGATCAGTTTGCTAAATTAGCAGGCAACAAATATTACACCACGCTTGATCTAAGGATGGGCTACCATCAAATCGAAGTGGACGAAACGTCGAAACCGTACACCGCTTTCGTTACTCATAATGGACATTATGAGTACAATCGCATGCCTTTTGGTCTGGTGAACGCGCCGGGAGTTTTTCAAAGCTTAATAAACAAGATCATTTCAAAAATGGGGCCCGGAGAAGCGATTGCGTATTTGGACGATATAGTTCTACCGAGCAAAGATACAGAGACTGGTCTATCGTCGCTCCGAAAATTTTTAGAGCTTTTGAAATCTTACGGATTAACAATGAGACTTGATAAGTGCAGTTTTCTTGCCGACGAAATCGAGTACTTGGGACATATTGTCAACGATGAAGGCATAAAACCGGGAGAACAAAAGGTTTGCGCGATAAAGAACTTTGAAGCGCCGAGGAATGTGACCGAAGTGAGACGATTTCTCGGACTCACAGGATTTTTCCGAAAATTCGTACCCAATTATTCGCTGATTTCGAAACCGATCACTCAACTGCTGAGAAAATACACGGAGGGATCGAAACACTTTCTAAGGGGAAGTGACCAATCCGAATCGTTCCAGAAGCTCAAGGAGATTCTATGCAACGAACCAGTGTTGGCGCTGTTCGATATCAACGCACGACACGAAATGCAGACTGACGCCAGTACAGTCGGACTTGCTGGTGTATTACTGCAGTCGATGGATGCAAAGAATTGGAAACCCGTCTTTTACTATAGCCGCCATTGTTCCGAAGCCGAAAGCCGTTATCACAGCTACGAGCTTGAAGTGCTCGCTGTGTTCGAGAGCCTAGACAGATTTCGTGTTTATGTTCTAGGCAGACCCATCCGTGTAGTTACCGATTGTTCAGCGATAACGCATATGAAGACGAAAACCGAAAACAAGGTGGATGTTACGATTGACTGAATACGATGCTGAGCTTGTGCACCGACCCGGACGCCGACTTGCACATGTCGATGCACTCAGCCGAGCTCCCGAGCTGCCGCCCGAAGATCCTGAAGTTGCAGGACTCGTCATAGCTTTAACAAGTGGATCAGACGATTGGATTTATACTATGCAGTTGAAAGACGATCAACCCCATTACATAGTGAACGTTATTCAAAATAAAATAAAAGATGAACGTGTCAAACAAATCAAAAGTGAATATGAACTAAAAGATTTCCGTTTGTATCGAAAGGTTAACGAGCAGCTAAAATTAGTGATACCAAAATCCGTCAGACTACGCGTTGTGCAAAATTTTCACGATAATTACGGACATTTTGGGGTTGAAAAGACAATGGGGCGCATCCAACAAAATTATTGGTTTCCTAAAATGCGAAAAGTGGTGAAAGACCATATAGACTCGTGTGTTAATTGCTGCTACAATAAATCGCGTTCAGGAAAGCCTGAAGGACGTTTATATACGGAATCGATGTTACCGATACCATTCCGTCAATTGCATATTGACCACCTTGGACCGTTCAAACGTAGCAAAAGGGGCAATATGTATACAGTTGCAATTTCCGATCCTTTTCCGAAATATCTAGTGGCAAAACCCGTCCGGGATACCTCTACGCAACCCGTGATTAATATTTTAATTGATCTAACGAGCTATTTCGGTTTGCCTACGCGAATTATAACCGATCGTGGTTCCGCATTTGTGTCGCGAAAATTTGCTGCATTCTGCAAGTCAAATGAAATTACTCATATCAAAACTACCGTCCGTACTCCGCGCGCAAACGGACAAGTGGAGCGTGCAAACCAAACCATATTGTCTTATCTACGTACGACCGCCAAAAATAAAAACGATCGGGATCGCTGCAATGGAGTATAAATACGCAGAGAAATAATACTACTGGATTCAGTCCAAACGAAATCATATTCGATTTTACACTCAGAGATGTGACAAATAATAATCTTATCTCAGTTCTGCAAGACGAGTTTATTAACAAAAACGAATCAGAACCAGTACTCGTGGACCTAGCAACTAAACGAAATACAGCTTTGGAGAATATTGAAAATCAGCGGCTGCGTTAGAAGGAGCGTTTCGACAAAAAGCATTCTTCGCCCAAAGAATATATGATCAACGATATTGTACTCATTGAGAACAAAGCTGTTTCGACTGGGGAAAGTCGAAAGTTGGAACCCAAATTTAAGGGACCCTACATAATCGCCCGCACTCTTGGCAAGGACCGGTACCTTATCGAGGATATACCAGGTTTACGAATTTCACAAAAGCCGTTTTGTTCAGTTTACGCCATTGACAAGATCCGGCCGTGGTGTTCAAAACCACCGGAAATCGAAACCGACGAAGAAATCAATGACGAAGACAGCAGTGACGAAATCGAGGACGATTCCGATGCAGAAATGGCCGAGTTGTCAGTGTAAGCGCACCGACCATGACATACACCACGATACTGTCAGTGTAAGCGCACCGAATATGATATACACCACGATACTGTCATGCGACATGAGTCAATCGAGGTCCGCTATCCGCCGTGAATTGATCGCCAAATAAATTGTTTAATTGATATTTTCGTTCTTTTTGTTATGATTCAAATCCATTGTTCCTCCTCACTGAATCATCCTGATATGTGTAGAAGGTTAACAACGTCGAGAACCGTTCAAGTCACGTCAACAGCGTTCATCTGTGCCAAGAGAAGTGATCCATGCTGATGTTGTAGTTTCACTTGGACAGGAGTCTATTGCTGGTGTCAGGTACTTTGTCTGCTTCACGTGCGACCATTCAAGATCTCGTATGGTTTACTTCTTGAAGGAAAAATTTGAGGTGTTTGACAAGACCAAAGAAATGTTGCAGCTGGTGAAGACTCAACGAGGTCGATCGGTAAAGGTGTTCCAGTGCGACGGAGGAAAGGAATTTGACAACAAGAAGATGCGAGAACTCATGGATTCCAAAGGTACGAAGACGGTGATTACGAGTCCTTATGGTTGTGCTGAACGATCAAACCGGACAATTGGTGAGCTGGCACTAACCATGCTTGTTAGCAAGGATCTGCCGAAGTTTCTGTGGGCTGAAGCTGTCAACGCTGCGGTTTACATTCTCAATCAAACTGGTCCAAGCTCTGTAGAGGGCAAAACTCCGTACGAGTTGTTCGTTGAGAAGAGTGTTCATTTGAACAGGTTTCATATTTTTGAACCACATGCTGGGTGATGGTGCCTTAAGAACGTCGGAAGAAGTGGGATGCTAAAGGCGTGGAAGCAGTTTTCGTTGGGAAGAGATATAGATGGTTTTCGTGTGTGGAAGAAGGATAAAAAGCAGGTGATCTGAAGTCGTGAGGTAGTTTTTGGTCCAGAGCATTCCTCTAAAGTTCTCGCTTTGTTTCCTGTTGGAGAAATTTTTATTTATTTATTTATTTATGTTGCCATTAACAGAGTTACCTCTAATACAAATGGTGAAGTATATACTAAGAAACACACAAAATTAACAAATAAGTAAACTAATAAGTTTTTGTTTAAGTAAATAAAGAGAACGAGGAAAAGGACCAATTTGTAGACGATCATGATTGCGAGGTAGCCTTAGCAGTGGAGAATGAAAGTACGGGTTAATCCGAGCAAAAGGTACAAGAAAGATACTAGCATTTCTACCCGAGCGCAGATTTAGCCTATAATAAATTCGAGAATCAAGATTTGTATCTGTAAGGCGGTTACATATTTTAAAGAGAAGACATTCATCAAGTATCAATCTGCGAATTTCAAGAGAAGGAATCTGAAGGAAGGACAGGTCATCTTCGTAGGTCGCATAAGGGATTTTGAATTTGAAAAATAGAAAACGGGTGAACTTCCTCTGGACAGATTCAAGGAGAACAATCAGATAATCATTGTGAGGTGACCAAATTTGAGAGCAGTATTCAAGAAGAGAACGTACGATACAGATAAATAGTTTGATAGCAGACTTAGGGTTAGAAGAAATAGAAGTATGCCTAAGAACAAAACCCGAAACACGGGAAGCTCTAGTGACTAAGTTTATAATGCGAAGGTTAAATTTGAGCTTCGGGTCGAAGATAACCCCTAAGTCTTTCATCTGATCCACTACTGTTAGAGGAGTTTGATTCAGTAAATAGAAATGGGATATTGATCAACTTTTCAACGAAAACGACATTTTGTGGCATTTTGGTACATTTAAATTCAAAAGGTTAGCCTTACACCAAGAAGACAGAGATAACAGATCGTTTTGGAGAATATGACAGTCAGCAGGCGAGTTGATTACTCTTTAGATCTTCAAATCATCCGCAAATAAGAGACAGAAAGAGTTAAACACTGATGGAAACATGGTGAAAAGGAACGGACCTAAGATGGAACCTTGTGGGACTCCAGAGCAGGGATGAAATGACTTAGAAACCGAGTCATCAAAGACAACTTGGTATGTTCTAGAAGCTAGGTATGAAGTTAACCATGACAAAACGGAGCCGCTCACACCATAATGCTGCAATTTGCAAATAAGAATGTCATGGTTGACAGTGTCAAATGCCTTAGAGAAATCAGTGTAGATAGTATCCACTTGAAGACTGTCATTTAAGGCTATCGCCACAGTGTCAGTAAGTTCCAAGAGATTGGTTATGGTAGAACGATTTGGCACAGAACCATGCTGCTCAGGAGCTATTTGGGAACAAAGAGAAGAATAGAGCTCTAGGTGGACAATTCGTTCTAAAATTTTAGAAAAGGATGAACGTTTTGAGATAGGGCTGTAATTCTCCACCATGGTCGGGTCACCACTTTTGTGTATTGGGGTAAGATTAGCAATCTTCCAGCAATCAGGCATGTGACCTGTTGTCAAACTTAGATTGAAAAGCAATGAAACAGGAAAGCTAATGGTAGATGCTAATGCTTTAATAAAGAAATTAGGAATGCCATCCGGCCCAGGTCCAACGTTAGGATCAATAGAGTTGATAATAAGTTCAACTTGAAGAGGATTCGTGACTATCGAGGTAATAATAGGCGAAGACAATACGGAAAAAGTGGAAGGTATAGAAGTCTTGTTATATGAAGAAAATGTAGAGGAGAAAAAGGTGGAGAATAAGTTAGAAATTTCAGAAGGGGAAGCAGTCTTGCTATTCCACTGAAAAAAATTTGGAAATGCACTTGAAGATCTTTGAGCTTTAACAAAAGACCAAAAGGGCTTAGTTTGGTTGGAATGAAGAGACTTTTCGATATTGTCATAATATGCTCTTTTGGCTCTCAGAACCTCCATATTGGCAATTGACCGATACCTATCAAACTCTTGACGATAATCAATTGTTCCATGCGATTTCCACAATTTATGAGCTTTATCCTTATTTTTAATGGCTTCCTTAACATGCCTCGTAAACCAGGGAGGATTAGCGCCTGCTGAGGAGGCATAAAGTGGAGTGAAGTTATGGATGCTAATAAAAAGAAAGGAATAGAATTTTGATATTGCTTTTTCATAATCCAAGTCAGCAAAGAAACTTTGCCATTCAATGGTAGAAATATGCGTGGAAATTGAATGGAAATCGGATTTGTGAAAATTGAACCTAGGCCGCGTACGAGTTTTGCATCGTGCTAGATATTTCAAAGAAAGGACCATAGAGAGTGGAGGGTGAAATGAGTCAGTGTCTACATACGGAACCGCCGACCGAGATACAGAAAGATGTTGATCAGCAACGTTGGAAACCACTAGATCCAGCAGTTTGTCGTTAACATTATGTACAGAATTAAATTGAGAGAGGGAGCAGTGATTTAAAAAAGAGGAAAGAAGGATGGATAGATTATTCGTAGAAGACGGAACTGACGCAGGAAAAAATGACCAAGAAACCGAGGGCGAGTTGAAATCTCCACAAATTAATAAAGGGGAGTCTGGGAAGAAGGAGTCAATGTAAGATGAAAGCTCATCAAAGAACGTTTCATATGTAGGAATTAAAGAGTTACAAGGAACGTGAGTAGAGGCAACAAGAAGAAACTTATTGTGCGAGGTTTGGACCTTTACAAGAATACATTTTATAGGAGAAGATAGAGAGAAATTCGAACAGGCTGAAGCTGACAAAGTCTTCTTAGTAGCTATCAAGGCACCCCCGCCATCCATTTTAGATGAAGCTGTGATGTCTCGATCCCGTCTAAAGATATTGTGTTCAGTCGAAAGTTCATTATTAAGGATACTTCCATTCAACCACGTCTCTGTAACACAGATGATATCATCCGACGCGGTAAAGCAAGGCGTATTAAAATATTTAATTCGGTCCTTAGTCCCCTAACATTTTGATAATAAATTTTAATGTTATTAAAGCTATTATGTACTGGTGACGTATTCTGCACGGCATTGAACTCATCACTAGCTGTAAATTGCTCGAGATTCGAACACGAAGATTTGTTCTGCAACGAGCGCTTTGTAGCGATGGATGGTGTTGAACCCAACGTCGTAATCGAAATATCACAAGCTACAGATGAAGATGACGATGAAGGGACAGTTAGCTGCAGCAATAAATCTACCTCAGAGAATGCACTCGCGCATTTAATTTGCAGGGTAGTGAGTTCCTCACTGAGAGTTTTAATAGTTTGACGGGCCACACGTAGGCCAGAAACATAGTCCAAAGTAGGCTGTCTCCGACAGGTATCGCAGTACCACTGCAGGCCATTGTCCATTTCGTTTATAAGGTCAGCTATGGTACTTTTATGCTTCAGACACACCGAGCGAAAGGAACGATCGCAATGCCCAGAACAACGGACCAATTGAAATTGAAGATCCTGTCAAGCCCCACGATTTTCCCAGAGTCCTAAACTCACCTGAAGCTCCGCACGTGCCTGAGGTCCCGTATCCTGTATTGCCAGTCGTTCCTGCTGAACCGCGAATTGTAGAAACTCCTAAGGCTGCAAAAGATACCACTCAACGACGTCTTCGAGATAGAAGTAAACTTCAGAAACCTGTAAAATTGAGTGAAATATTTCTTGCAGAGTTAGAACAACCTCGAGACTACAAAGAACCCATGAAGTCGGGTGATTGTGAACACTAGAAGGCTGCGATGAAAGAAGAAATGTCTTCACTGAAGGGAAATTCAACCTGGGTTTTAACGGTGTTACCTCCAGGTAGGAAGACAATTGCTAATCGCTGGGTCTATTGTATCAAACGAGATGCAGAAGGGAAGGCTTGTCGCTACAAAGCTAAGCTTGTTGCGAAGGGTTATAGTCAAAAGTCATGAAACTTTCAGTCCCGTAGCTTGATTTGATACTATCAGGGCGATTCTAAGTGTTGCTGCCAAGGAAATTCTGGAGTTGGCTCAATTTGATGTGAAGACGGCATTTCTAAACGAAGTTTTTAATGACGAAATATTCATGGATCAACCTGAAGATTTTGCAGAGGATTTTGATCGTGTGCGCAAGCTGACTAGAAGTCTCTACGGACTGAAGCAATCTCCGAGGTACTGGAACAACCGGTTCAAGGAGATGCTTGTCAAGTTTGGTCTCGTCCAGAATGACGCTGATCCATGTCTTTTATTTTGTATGTCTGGTGAAGATGGACTGATCATTTTTCTTTATGTTAATGATGGCCTGGTTGCTGCAACACAGAAGAATGTAATTCAAGAGTTTCTGAGGAAGCCGGGGATGGAGTTCAAGATCACACGTGAACCGCTCGGCTGTTTACTGAATTTGCTCATTGAACGTGAAGAAGGTGGTTCAATCCGTTTGAGTCAGAAAGTGTACGCGGAAAATCTTCTTCAGAAGTTCAACATGGCAGAAGCCAATGCTGTTTCAACGCCCATTGACAAATACGTGCAGTTGGAAGAGAAAACTGGTTTGAGAACATCTGCTCCTTACCGTGAAGTTGTAAGATTTTTGATGTACTTAGCTGCTGCTACTCGTCCTGAATCGCGTTTGCAGTCAATTATGCGTCACAGTTCTTAGAAGATCCGGAAGATCTCCACTGGTTGCTGGTAAAGAGAAGCCTGAGATACATCAAAGGGTCTACGTCAGTTGGTATCAGCTGCGAGGCTGGTTTCAAAGGAAGTGTCTTGAAGGCCTTCAGTGACGCAGACTATGCTGGTCAATCGGATACTCGTCGGTTTGTTAGTGGAATCGTTTTCATGCACAGGGGAGGTCCGATATCCTGGGCTAGCAGACGTCAAGAGTGTGTGTCTCTATTCATAACTGAGGCTGAGTATGTCGCGGCTAGTGAAGCTTCCAGGGAATCTGTGTGGTTGTCTCGACTGTTCGCAGAAATCTCTCCCTTAGACAACTTTCCAATTCTTTTTGTGGACAATCAAAGCGCAATCAAGTTAGCGAAGAATGGCGAGTTCCAAAAGAGGACCAAACACATTGAAGTGAGGTACCATTTCTTTCGAAAGGAATTAAAGGATGGAAGATTGAATATTTTTGCATGTTTTAAGTGATCAAAAACTCGCTGATATCCTGACGAAGCCGCTGCCGCGTCTGAGATTTGCTGATCTACGTTCTGCCATTGGAATGATCTGATTTTGAATTTGAATTTAGTTTGTTATTGAAAAATTGAAATATCGTGTTTTAGAGGAAGTATTGATGTAAAATTTTGATATTTTGAATTCAAAATTATGTTCCTTTAACCTAACTGGTACTGCCGCTATCTGGGTTCGGAACAGTGATTTTCAAGCGGAGAGTTGTGGATGGTTTCGTGTGGGTTTGGTGGGCAGGGACCTCCTTCTTTAGTGTCTACCTAACGCAGAACGAATCGATGTCATCTTTCCAAGCCAAGCTTAATGCTCGAAGGCAGACAGAAACGTACTCGTAGGGGGAGACTTGAACGCGAAAGCAATCGAATGGTGCATGCCTCAAACAGATCCGTGAGGAAAACGAGTCCTAGAAGTGGTGGCCAGGATGGTGCTCGTCGTACTAAACACCGGAAATATGACGACTTTCCGCCGTACTGGCTGTGAAGGAACTATACCTGACGTGGCATTCGCCTCAAGTCCTTAGTACGGAGGAAACACAATTGGAGAGTATTAGAGGACTACTCAGCCAGTGATCATCAGTGCATTCTGCTTGAGGTCAGTGATGTTGTCTCCCGACATCTGTGCTCTCGGCTTTCTAAAATTGGATGCAACATCGGAAGGATGGACGTCGAGAGGTTCATCGAGGTGCTGATAGCAGGTGTCCCGCTGCAGGGAGATTCGCAGGGGTCGGTTGAACTGCCAGCTCAAGATATGGTGAACTAAACTATAGGCATCACCACGACTACTTGCAAAGCTTCTATGCCCCGTCTAAAATCCCGACTCGGCACGCTCCCAGTGTACTAGTGGTCGACTCAACGGGCACGGAACCGTGACTCGGTATGCAACCGGGTGGCAGCATAAAAGTCGGCCAGGAAATGCCTTCGCAAATTGATTAACATCAGCAAGGCTCGCTGCTGGCAAGATCTAGTGCACAATAACAACAAGGATCCGTGGCGCCTTGGCTACAAGCTAGTTATGCGGAAGCTTCTTGCCCCACGGAAACTGATCTGACATGATGCGCAAAAGATGGACGCGATAGTGCGGGCATTCTTCCCCGCCCATCCCGTCCATGTCGATGCTGTTCATGGTGAAACAGCAGTCGAGTGTCCACTCTTTACACGGCCGAAACTCGAAGAGGCGGTCCTTTCATTGAAAGCGAGGAAGTCTCCAGGTCCAGATGGTGTTGCAGCTGAGGTATTGCAGCTTATCTATCATCATTATCCTAAATTGCTGCTCATTACATTCAACGCTTGCCTACGGGACGGAGTTTTCCTGGTACGATGGAATGTGGCGAGGCTCGTGGTGATCAGTAAGGAGAATTGAAATCCTGGGTCGCCTTCTGCATACCGCCCGTTATGCGTGCTAGACACTGCTGGGAAAGTGGTAGAGAAACTCATCAAGGGAAGATTCTCTGACGCAATTCGTGCTGCTGCGGACCTATCTCCTTGGCAGTGCAACTTAAGAGCAGGACATCCTACCATTGATGCGATTGCAGAGGTGGTGAGCGCAGTCCAAAAGGCAGAAGTATATAGCCGCGCCAAGCGACGAATCGTTCTGTTGGTGACACTCGACGTCAGAAATGCCTTCAGCTCCGCTAGATGGGTGGATATTGTGGATACTTTTGAAAACCCGTTTCAAGTTTCAGAATATCTAGTGCGGCTTTTGAAGGATTACCTGCAGAACCGAAGCCTGCTTTATGACACGACACCGGGCGAACGCGGGATGTAAGTTACATTGGGTGTTGCCCAGGGATCTATCCTTGGTCCAGACCTGTGGAACGTATCTTACGTAGGGCTACTGAGACTGGAGATGCCAGATGAGTCGCAGTTGATCGACTATGCGGATGATTTTTTGGCTCTGATCGCTGGACGCACCGTTGAAAACGTGCAACTCAGACTAGGTATGCTAATGCGCCGAGTAAGAGACTGGAAGACTGCTCCCGTGTTCAGTTTAGTACTGGGGAAAATCGAGGTGGTCATCTTGGCGAGAAAGAGAATCCCCAGAGTAAGGATGATCAGTATTGGAGACACACTGACGGAAGTACCGGAGGCTACTGACAAAGATGAGTTTCTCTGAGCAAGCCTGGGCAACGGCGGCGAAAAGTGCTTCGGGAGTATCGGCTCTCAGTCGACTTATGGGACCCAGCCCATCAAGAAGATGCCTTTTGATGAGTGCTTTAGGCTCATAGCTACTGGAAGGAGCAGAAAAATGGTGGGACTGTCCCAGTAAGCAGGTATACTGGAAACGCTTGGCACAGGTACAGAGAAGAGGAGCACTGAAGATTGCATCTTCGTGTGAGAGCTATGCAGCCGTGATACCTGTTGCCCCCCTTGCTAGAGAGCGCCGCGCTATTTACCTACGTCGAAACGAGGATGCAAGGGAGTTGGTTGTGCACCTGTATTGGGTGAATTGCACGAAGGGAAGGTGGGCTGCGCGCCTCATCCCGGATGTGAGAATGTGGCCAAATCGAAAGTATGGTAAGACCGACTGATGTTTGACCCATCTTTTGAGCGGGCATGGGTGTTGTCAGTCTTACCTGCTGAAGATTGGTAAGTCACGGTCCTCCGATTGTAAGATTTGCCCAGGAGAGGAAGACAATGCCTGCCACACATTTTTTGCATGCGCAAAGTGGGACGAGCTACGAAGGGACCTCTACAGGAAGACGGGAGAGCTCGATCCGGATACTATAGTCGCGGTGATGCTCGAATCGGTTGATAAAAGGCCCCTTGTGGCACATTTTGTTCCGGCAGTCCTTAAAGATAAAAGGACTCACGGCAGCCGGTTCCGTTGGGGCTGGGGGTCGCGTATCTGGCAATTCCTCTTCCCTCTTCGCCTGCCGCTAGAGGAAGGATCCCCCAAGCGCCTCACGGCAAAGTGATGTGTCAAACGGTTGCAGGCTGGGTTCTAGGGTTAATAGGGGAGGTGTTAAATGGGGAGTCCAGACGCGCGTGAGCATGGGAGTCCAACATTTCATGCTTAAATGACATTCTACTCCCAACTAACAAAAAAGGCTGATGGTGGTGGTGTTTTGGTTGCAGATGGTTGTTCTGATTTTTGTTTCTTCCATACTTTAGAATGTGTTATTGTGAAACTTTCTCTCCCTCATAATACAGAGTCCTTAGTTTTGTCTGTAATTCACCGTTAACTGTTCATGAGACGGTTTTTGATGATCTATCCTCTTATCTAGTTTTGAGGCACCCTCACGCCAATATATTTGTTTGCCAAGATTTTATCTTATTATCCATAGAGTGGAAGAATTACCCTACTTCTTCTATTTTTGTCAGTTAGTCTTTCTTACATAACCCTGTCATCTTTCCGACGTCATTGCTCCTTTCCTCAATTTAGTCATATCCGCAAATAATCCCGTTAGCTGCTTATCTGTATCTCAAGCCTTACAACCGTATGTTTCTCCTGTTCGGCATCATCTTACAGTCGATAAAGTTAAATATTATAAACATCATGTTACTCCTAAATTTAACTTTTTTAAAGCTAACTATGAATTTTTTAATACAGAACTATTTTAATCAATTGGCTAGGTTTTTTAGGGACATATATTGTGAGGCTGCTTCAGATAAATTTTCCATTTATATTTATAACCTTATCTGCCGCTTTACAGTTCTGCAGACGTTCCGCAAAGTAAATCAAAAACCTTGGTTTACAAGGCGAGTGCTCAGTGCTCTACGAGCAAAAGATAAGGCTCATCGTGTTTTCAAAACACTCGTCATTATCTAATTTAGCAGGCTACGAACTATTTAGCAGGCTACGAACTATTGCTATGAAAGAGATCAAATATGCTCTGAAGACTAATTTAAGTAGTCTGGATAGTTCTCTTGTGGTAAGTAATACAAGACCTTTTTGGTTTTATATCAGGTCGCTGAAATCCTCTTCTTCCAGTCCTAGTAAGGTCTATTGGAATGGTGCAGAATTTTCTTTTCTTCAAGAAGTTACTGACTTATTCGCCCAATTTTTATCTTGGGCACTTTCTTCACCCGTTGCAACTGTGCATCCTGTTGTCTTACCTAATTGTCTTCCTTTTCTAATTTCCTTTATTTGTACAGATGTTTCTGAAGTAGAATCTTTGATCAATGCTCTTGATCCTAATATTAGCCCTGGGCCGGATGGCTTGCCAAACATGTTTGTGAAGTCGTTAGGCTCAGCGCTAAGTTTTCCTTTGTCTCTTCTCTTTAATCTAAGTTTGAGTATGGTACTGTCCCTAACTCTTGGAAAACGGCTAATATTGTACCTATTTTAAAAGTGGTGACCCTCCGTGAGTTTCCATTTATCGACATATTTCCTTAATTTCCTGCTTTTCAAAGTTTCTTGAACGACTGGTCCAAAATTGACCCTCAAACTCATTAGCCCCTGGTATTGCTCCAGGGAAGCATGGCTTTCTCAGAGGGTACTCCACTACCTCTAATATAATGGAGTTCACAAATAATATCATAAGAGCTTAGGATAACCAATT
The DNA here is from genome assembly GCA_963969285.1 of Odontomyia ornata. Taxonomy (NCBI): domain Eukaryota; kingdom Metazoa; phylum Arthropoda; class Insecta; order Diptera; family Stratiomyidae; genus Odontomyia; species Odontomyia ornata. The sequence goes on from OZ017742.1 coordinate 89,312,720, forward strand.
TCAAGTTGATATAATCTTTGCAGATTTCCTCAATGCCTTTGACACTGTGAATCATCTTCTTTTTTGTCGTAAGCTTGAAGCTCTTCGCATCTCGGGTGCTCTTCTATCTTGGATGACATCTTATCGTCCGTGTCTTCCCTGTCAAGTAAGTCTCTCTGGTACTACGTCTACTCCTTTTTATCCTTTATCTGGTGTCTCACAAGGTGGAAGTCTTGGGCCTCTTCTCTTCCTATTATTCATATGGATCTCTTCTTTGTAATTATTTCCTCTTACCTCTTGTACAATGATGACTTCAAAGTATTTCGAGCTGTATCATCCCATTTAGACTTTCAGCTCTTCTAAACTGATTTAAATGCTCTAAATAAATGATGTAGTTCAAACTACTTATGCCTTTTTGCTCAAGGACTCTCCTTCTAATTTTAATTATATATTTAATGCTACTTTACTCTCTGTAGTACTCAGTCATAAAGGCCTTGGAGTAACTTTTGATCCAAAACGCAAATTTGATGCACATATTTTAATTGTAATTACTAAGATGTCTAAGAGTTTCTGGGTTTATCCTTAGGCATGTACATAAGTTTAATAGCATATCCTTTTCTATCTGCCTATGTGTTTGTTTTCTTCGCCTTTTGCTGGAATACTGAGCTATTATCTAGCTCCCCTCCCCCCCCTCCCTATTCCTTTCTCGTGTCTTCTTTAGAAACTATCCAAAGAAAGTTAACGCGTTTATTTTCCTAAAATTGAATTTGCCGTATTAGCCTTATGAAATTTGTTTATCCTTCCTATCTCTTCCATCCCTAATATCCCATTGAATTTATTTAGATCAATGTTTTTTGTATAAACTCTGCTACTATCAAGTCCCGTCAAATATTTTTTTCTGAGCTGCGTTTCCGACAAACATCTCGTTCATCTCGGATGAGTTCTTATTTTGCTATCCCATATGCTAGAACTAGGGGTTGTCAAGGCTTGGTTTAGCTCTTCGAATGCATTTTGGCTAAGGTCGGACCAGATGAACTTACCTTCCCGGAGTATGTCTGACAGAGGCGCTGAAACTGTTGCGTAGTTCCGAACGAACCTTCAGTACCAACCGCACACCCTTCGGAAACGTCGTAGCTGCTTGACGGTCTTCAGTAAGGGAAACTCATCAATCGCCCGAGTTTTGTCCGAATCCGTTTTGATGGTACCATGTCCGATGACATGTTCTAGATATCGGACCTCAGTCATGACGAACTTGCTTTTCTGGACATTGATGGTGAGTCCCGCCTTTCTAATATGGAGGGCTACTTCTTGCAGAAGATGTTGGTCAAACGTTTCTGTGATGAGTAAAAGGTCATCCAGGTAAACGAACACTTGGTGTTTCAGATGAGATGGAATGACTTTGTCCATCAGACGGGTCATCGTTTTTGGGGCGTTACACAGGCCGAAAGCCATTGTGACGAAGTGGTATAGCGGTCGTCTAGGCACTGTGAAAGTGGTTTTATCCCTCGACCCTACATCGAGTGGGATTTGCTAGAAGGCATCCTTCAAGTCGAGACTCGTATAGTAGTTTGCTTTCGACTGTCTTCCCAATATTCCATCGATGAGCGGAAGAGGATACGTGTCTTTAATGGACCCTGCGTCGAATTTCCGGGCGTCTAAACAAAGACAAACTTTACCGGTGAGAACCAGACACTTTGAGATTCCTCTGTAACCCCAAACTCTAGCATCCTGTCCAACGCTGCGTACACTAGCTTTCCCATGGCCGGCGAAATGGCGTAGTGTCTCCGCTTCATTGGCTCGTAAAATCAATAAATAAAATGTGAGACCAGAGAAGTGCGGCCAAGGCCTTGCGTAGCGTAAGATGAAAAAGCAGCGATGAATGCTTCCAAATGTTGTTGTTGGTTAGGAGTTAATTCGTGTCTGTCGGGCGTAGAAGTAAGTTCATGGACATGCCTTATGTTGAAGTGTGAACCCACGAATAAATCTGGGGCCAAACCAAATTGAAGGACGAAGTCGACGCCAAGGTACACGTTCTGAGTCAGTGAGGAGATGATGAAAAATGTAATGTACGTAGTTTGACCTCTAAACGTGATGGGTGTTGTCAATCTACCCTTGATATTAAGTTTGGTGTCATCACCTGTACAGATTTTAGAGCGCCAAGGTTTCACCAACGTAGGGTGTTGATGTAGTACCTTTAAACCGAGGCTCGAGGCAAGGCAGCTGATACTTGCACCTGTATCGATGAATGCGACAGCAATTTTGTCCAACTGTTTGCGTAAGGTCTGGTGTCGTTCTCGGACACCTCCGGGATGTTGCATTTCTTCAGGATTTGACGGCAGGTGCGCACTCTTTTACGGAAGCTCCGCCAACGACGAGTGGACCATTTTTTTTTTTTTGTGCGAGCGAGAGGTGACCTCTTCTGATGCAAAGATTCACTCTCGAGCTGCTCGGTATTCCTGCAGTCAAATGTGATATGGCCTTAGTACACGAACCAAAGGCGGTCTGGCTTCAACTATTGAATGGTGTGGTTTCGCTTCAAAATCATCTTTCGAGATGCCTCCGGGAGAGAGGAAACCCCCATAGTAATCGTTGTCAAGGCGGGTGTAGTGTTGTCATTTTTGGTATTCGCAGTAAGGTGGCAACCTACGGTTAAGCTTTAGAGTACCGTTGAGGTGCTCGGATACTCGCTCGTCCGTTTTTTTAAATGGCGCAAGCTGGACAATCTGGAAAGTAGGTATTTGGCTTACCGCATCGGTAACAGAAAACCGTGCGCTCTGCCGGTTTGTTCCCAGTTCCAGCAGGTCGTGAGGTTCCCCATTGCGGCTACCGTCTGCTTCCCCGTTAGTATCTTCCTGATCTGGAGTGCTTGTCTCCTGCGCCACTTCAAAAATCCCACGCCGCGGACCAAGTCTCGTCAACAGGTATGGTCGCGCTCGTAGGTCCTCTTCAACTCCTTCCTGTATATGAAGTCTTGTAAAAGCGACGCCATATCCTAAAGGTTAGAATTTGCAGCGTTTTTGGTAAAGTACAAGCTATAAATTGCACTTTAACATCCACAGCAAATGAGTTCGGGTCAGAAGCTACGTCAGTTGGCCATTGAGCTGTAAAATATCGGCCCAAAATTGGCTGAAAGGTTCGTCTGGTCATTGCCATCTGATGTAAATTTTGTCCAGTATCCTCTCGTCTATATTGACCATAGGATACTCTATACGGAGTGCTTCCTTCCGCCGTGACCAGCGATGGGATGGAGGAGGAATATTTTGCTCAGGCTAGGGTCTCAGACCTACCGGGAAATCCCAAGGATTTGGGTCTAACTCCCACAGTGGAGGTGTTCGTGGACGCGCTTGGGGAGTGCTCCCCTTCTTACTCTCCAGAGCGGCTACCCGGGTGTTTAAGCCCTGCAATAGTGCCATCATGCCCTTTAGAACTGTCGTATCTACGGATACGTTGGGCCTCTGCCCTCCAACAGACGGCATTGCTCCAGATCCTTTCATGTCGTCAAGCTCCCCTGATAATGGCAAACCTCGGTCCTGTTGATCATTGTTTTTGGGCACCGCTCCTTCTGTGGCTGGTGTCTCGTCAAGTCCGATTGGTGGTATGGCAGAAGTTGCCGATTGTCGACAAAGTGGATACGTCCGGTTGTTCAAAAACTGATGGCCACACGGTAGCGTTCGCACTGGCGTGTGATCATTTCTTGCCTGCTGGCAAATTACGCAGAGTGCCGGCGGTCCCGCATCTGAACGCAAATGACTTTTGTCTGACGTGCGCTTAGTGGACATGGTTCCTGAAGCAAAAACTTACTCCTAAAGGTATAATTTACAAAAGAGAAGCAATGCGAAACAAATAAGAAAAACGTAGGTCAAAAGTGTTATAAAAAATATAGTGGCCGAAAGTGGCGAACTAATTGTGAACCTATAAAAAATATATGTATACCTCATGAAAGTTCCGGTCTTTCCATTTCCTTTCCACCATCGCAGGCAGGTACACCAATGGTGAGCCTTTTCCTTCAAATCACTCCATCCTTAACAACCGCCAAAGAGTTTTTCGCGAAACTCGACAGTGAAGCAAAACCAGTAGGGCAACAAATCAATGAAAATAAAACAATGCTCTTGACGCAATCAAACAGAAATACCCAAAAAATCACACTTCGGGAATACAGTACTGAAAATGTGGGCGAATGTGTATCATAAATCGCTAAAATAACGAGAGCCGGTAATGAAAGAGACGAAGTACGTTGTAGAGTGCAGCTTGAAAATTAGCTATTTTATTCGGTTTGACAATCTTGAAGACCAGCTGCACACACAGGTAAACAAACCTCTAAGTATATAAATCTGTGATAAGACCTGTGTTATGCTATGAGTGTGAAACATGGACCCTAACCCAAGCATCCGCAAATATTGTATATTGAATGCCTTTGAGTGATGGGCCCTGAGGAGAGTAATCGGAGCGAAGCTAGACGTGAATCAATGGCAAATTCGATGCAACCATGAGCTGTGTGAAATTTTTAACAAGCCGGAGGTCTCAACGGCCGCATGAATCGTATGGAATAACAATGGATACCGAAAAAGGTATTCTTTAAGAAAACTGATGGGTGAAGACCAGTGGAGATACCGAGGAAACATAGGCCTGACTTGGTCGACGGACAGTTCATCGCAACTCGAATTTCGAAATTGAAGGACACAGTCAATGGACCGAGACAGTTGGAGCGCTATTTGCGGGAAGCAAAGGCCGAAGGCCGAGTCGGTCGACAAAGACAGTTCATCGCTGCTTGGATTTTGGAATTTGAAGACGCGCTCAATGGACCTAGACAGTTGGAGGCGCTACTTGCAGGAAGCGAAGGCCCGAAAGGGGCTGTAGTGCTAAGAAGAAGAAGAAGGCCCGAGAGGGGCTGTAGCGCTACGTCGAAGATGAAGCTTTAGGGTAGCATAAGTATTGTTTTTGAAGATACACAAAATAAATCCGATGTTTTATTCATTGTGAAATCAAAGGTCACTTGAAAAATAAACTAATCTAATTTCAATTTGGTACTACGCCCCCTTTTGATCCTTCGCTTAAAGATAGACAATCTCATTATTTTGATTAAATCGGCACTCAAGAAAGCGATATTGTCTGTACAACGCTTGGAAGTATGTCGTTCCGCCCAGCTAAGTCACGTTCTGAGTTTTAAAGTAGTGTGTATAGTAACTGAATCACTCGAAACAAATTCCGTTGTCTCCAGTGGAATTTGAACTATGGACCTTCGACTTACAAGCGTATTAAATTACCAAATAATATTAATCTTCATCTTTAACTAGATATTCTATCATACGAGTATTTTATAAAAAATTTATTAATTTTCAATAGTTTTCTCTGACACCTGCCCAGTTCATTGACGAATCCCTATGATAGGAATTCTGCCGAAGATTTCTGTGGGATCATGATTTCTCCTTAAGGCATAAATCCATCATAAATGTACGAGTATATGTCCAAACATACTCCGAAAAATTATTTATTTCCTTTCAAAACCCTCGTTGATTCATCCCACTACTGTTTAACATACATACATAAGCTCTCATATTTTTCCACTCAACAATCTCAACAATTTCCGGCATCTTGAGATTTTGAATATTTGTGGCTACTTGGGAATTCAATGAAAAAAGTTTTTTTCAGTGCATATTGCTCTACTTATTCAATTGGAAATGCTTTCCTTCAACTTTTTTTCTTCCTTTTACTATCTCTTGGTTGATACACATACATATTTCACACTAAATCTAATTCATACTTTCCTTTAACTTGCTTTTGCTCTAGTTTTTTTTGTATGTCCATTTTAAAGTTTTGTGGAACTTTCTACATTTTTCCTTGAGAAGGAAAAACTGAAAAATTGAAAAGATGGAAGTTAGGACAAGTAAGGAAGGAAAAACTCTATTGTAAGGTTATGCTAGAAGCAAAGTATGCTTGCAAGTATATATAGTATGTACAATACATTGCTTGCATGTGCATTGTGATGGAACTTTTTTCGAAATGTAGTTATAAATCTGAGATTGTTTGTTGGTTGAAGATACTAGATGCAGGAAATAGCTAAGTGGGAGATTGAAATAATTTCCCGGAAATTTTTTTTTGCCTTCCTCTAGAATTCTGAAACTACTATTTCCAAACGATCGATAATATATATTTTCTCCAATATAGATTAAATCAGGACACTATATTAAGAGCACAAAGCCCAAATGCGAAGGAAACATTCATACAGCTGGAGTTAGAAGCAAAATAGTCGGCCTTCTAGTTAATGAAATTAGAAAATAATTCTTGACCCAAACAAGCAAAGACATATCGATAGTCTGTCCCAAAAATCCCCTGAACTAAATCACGTTGCTCCCAACGAGATTTGAACCTGAAACCTTCGGCTTATACGTTCATGCTCTAACCACTAGACCACACAGACTGTTCGATTCTCAGCTTACCGGTGTCAATTTCCTCGCGTCGAGGAAGCGAGCATTCAAAGTATACACTGAATCCCTACTAATTACCTACTCTGTAGGCACTCTATGCTTTGCCACTTAACTATTTCACCGCCAAAAAACCAGAAAGCATAAGAGAAGACGTGTCATTTATCTCACGCTTTTATAACTTTTCCCTCTAACGGCCACTTCACCGCTCCTCAACCAAATTCTTTGTTATGAGTTCAGCCACCTCTCGGGGGTGGTTCCTCCCGTTCCATTGAGTGGTTTCACTCAAGCTTGTCTCAACTTCCACTCCAGCTTGAACCACTCTGGTAGCGATTACCCTAATCACGACCTAAATTTGCTGAATCAGATTCATTGACAGTTTGCAACGCCAGTGATGTTTATTTACATACAGACAGTTTATAACTTGTCAATTAAATTTTCTATTTTAATTTTGAATTTATCTTCATGTATGTTCGCTCCTATTAGCCTGTTGGTTTTATTATTAACGACTTGTGTATTAATGCACCAATTTTATTGGGTCGGGATGCTTTGTCATAATTGAATATTTGCCTTTATTCTTTTTCATTAAATAAAGCGATTGAGAGTTTTCGTGAATTTTTTGACATTTATGAATAATCAAGTCATAAACCGAAAGGAAAAATTCTTAGTACAGTGACTAATGAATTACTGGATCGTGATTTAAGTGAGCTTTTCATTTCTAAGAGAACATCTGGCTGTGCTGCTGTGAGATCGCTCGATATATTTGTTGTTGATATGATCGATAAGACTTATATTGTGGTTGGTGTAATTGCATCGCCTGACTCCGCCGTAGATGGTCGCAAACCCGTTTGAGGCTAAAAGAGGAACCCTCTCGTTTCTCCAACTCAAACTTTCCATGATTCCACATACTAAGTCTCATGAGCAAATGGTAGTAAATGGTCTCGGGGTCGCACACCACGTTTATTGGTTCGCAAATGGTAAAGCACTAGAGTCCGAGTAGTGCCCATAACTGTAAATAAAACTGCAGCTCTGCTACTTAATCCTATGTGGTGTAGTAAGACGGTGAAGGTGAGTCTTTGGCGCTTGATAATCATGTTGCCGGAAGAGAGATTGAGCGATGGGCTAAATCTCCGTCCTTGGAACAGGGGTTTTCTGAGGACGGAGAATTGTTTCGAAAGCTGCAATCGAGCCTTGAAATGAATTTGACCTACGGCAATGACTTTGCAATCGAAAAACCACTGTGTTATTGGATCCTGGAATGTCAGATCTTTGAACAATCCTGGTGCTGTTAAGGACCTTTTAAAATAGGCCAATCAATATAAATTAAAAATACTGGTAATCCAGAAACGATCTGGACTGGAAGGGATATTCAACATATGAAATTCCGCACAATATTCAAAAGCGGGAAGCCTGCTGGCAACCGATAACTCAGGGTGGCCTTCATTGTTGATAGTCAGTTTATTTCACACGTTATTCATTTTAAGGTAGTCAATTAACGAATATGTGCGTTCCCTATTAAAATGAAATTGTTCAAAATTTGGCTGGTAACCATCCCCGACCGAAGAAAAAGATAAAAAATGAAGGAACCGTTCTAGAATCACATGAAAAGACTAATCGACTTATTGCCTGAAAATGATACAAAAATAGTTCTGGGGGATTTCAACGCTTAGGTTGGCAATGAGCTTTCTCATCAGGGAATGACTGGAGAGTATATTCTCCGCGTTAAAACAAATGGCAACGTCCACCGCCTGATTGACTTTGCATGTACCAGAAATCTAATAATACATTGGACTTGCTTCCCACATCGACGCATGCATAAAATGACCTTGGTATTAGCGGATGGTACCACACAAAACCAGATCGACCATGTTCTGATCCAAAACGTTAGCGTCGAGTATACTTGACGTTCGTACAAACCGATGAGCCACTTTAAACTCTGGTCATTACTTGATCAAATCAACCTATCGATCCTGCATGTCAAAAGCGTTGTATTCGGTGAAGACCAGCTTCCTACAAAAATTCGACACCGGAAGGCTCGAAATGTTGTCTATGACGAAAAATTTTACGGAGATCCTCGACAACCAGCTGGCTTCCATCCTGTCAAACACATCGCTGAAAACAACCAACAGGCCAACAGGCAGTTTCGATCGTGACAGAACAGACGTTCGGAGATCAAGTCCGGCACGAAAAAAAAAACGATTGATAATGGGTGCCAAAATGCGGTGGACGAAAAAAAATCAACCCACAAAAAATTTTAAGGTAGGAAAACCAGAAAAGAGAGAGAGCAATATGAAAATCTCGGAAGATTATTGAAAACGTTAATTAGAATTAAGTGAAAAAATACTATGACAACCAATTGAGAAGTTTCGATGTAAGATGCGAGCAGCAAAACAAATCATGAATTCAAATGAGGTTATCATCCAAAGACCGCGTTCCACCGTGATGACATCGGCAACATCATCGCTGATGAAAACAGAATTAAGTAAGGATACGCATCCTATTTCCAGAACCTCCGTAATCCTCCGTGCAAATTGGAGCCTATAGATACTCTCGGAGAGATTCTATTGGTCCCACGCTGGATGAAGTTTCTTCCACAATCAAGGCCTAAGAGAATAAAAAAGTGCCGGGCATCGATGAGATTCCAGTGGAGCTCATTAAATATGGCAGAATTGGTGTTCAGAAAATGCGTCCAGCACATTTGGCAACAAAAACATCTACCATACAAGCAGAGCCAATCAATAGTATTCTCTATCCACAAAAAAGATGGCGAGTTACAGTGCGAAAGTTATAGAGGCATATCACTACTTTGTACGGCGTACAAAACATATTCAAATATCTAAGAAAATATAATCAGATCATACGTCAGCAGTACTACTGGGGATTATCAAGGTGATTTTAGGGTAGATAGGTATTAAGAAATGCTGGAATTTAAACAACAACAAATTTTTATGGACTTTGAGTAAGCATACGAGAGTATAGATTGTAACATACTCTAGCAAGTGATGCTTTGCTTTGGCATCCCAGCCAAATTAGTCTGGCTTACCAAAATGACAATGGTGTCAACAACCTCCCAAGTCCGCACAAATCATCAATTCACCGACGCCTTTGACTCAAATATTGGACTAAACCAAGGAGTTGCTTTTAAATTTAGCTCCGGAATGTGTCATCAGAAAGCTTCCTTTCGATACAAGAGGTACGTTACTATACAAGTCGAGCCACGCGGTAGCCTATACGGACGATATCAACATTTTGTCACAGTCATTGGCATCTGCCAAATTACTGTTCCTGGAACTTGACAGCGAAGTAAAACTAGTAGAGCTACAAACTAGGCAAGTGAGCTGATAAAAAAAACTGTTTGTTGGAATTGGAAATTTGGTTGTAAACTAGCAGTGAAGTTATTAGGCATCTTGAGAAATTGGTGGATCATAAAAAGAATTCAAAGATTGTTTCACTGACCAATGGAGACGAGCAAGCGCTTTTCGGAGCCCCGTAGCCTGGGTAGCGCACTAATAATCATAAAAAAGGTACCTTTTTCTTTGGTTCCATCCTAATTTGCTCTTTAGATCATTTTTCTTTTAAATCAAGCGAGGTATCGAACTTACGCCGAGAGAACTATGAAATGTATACCAAGTGAAAAATTGACTTTATTGTAAATCTAGTGTTATAATCTGTTAAGTAAGGGCGTGTCCAGCATAACTTGCGATCGGTTAGTGATATCGACTTCAATTTTTTTTTTTTTTTTTGGTCGGTAGAGAGAACCTCTATCTTTTGCGCTTCTGTCGGAAAAACACATTAAAATCGCGATGAGTGCCATTTACGCAAAGCGCTTCGAGGCCGTGTTCCTTTGCGCACACCCTAAAGGAACAAAAATGAAGTGTGTAGTGGCGGCTAAATACATCAAAAAGTCTGTATCTTTTGTCAAAAAGCGGGTTCAACGATTTAAAGGATCAAAAACCGTCGACGACCTTCCAAATCGTGGTTTGGTAGGAAAAGTGACCAAAGAGGAAAAAAGCGAATCGTGGCATTGTTTTCGCGCAATCATGGCTTGTCTTTACATCAAGAACAAGCGAAATTGAAGCAAAAAGGTTTTGAGTTACCACACGTTGCCATACGGGAACATCTGTGCGCAAACAATGTTAAAATAGCGGAGTACCGTTAAAAAACCACTCTTGTCTGAACGTCACGTGGTGTATGGAAACGGGAAAAATGCATTGTGACACTTGATTGGCCTTCGCAATTGCCTGATGCAAATCCTATCGAAAACGTCTAGGCCTACATCAAGCAGAAGCTCCGTGGAAAACGTGTTTACACTTTGAAGCGCGCTTCCCCCCAAATGCGCCGAAAATTTAGTGGAAAGTATGCCTCGGATTTGAAAAATCTAAAAAAAAATTATAGAGGTAGGTGTTTCTTAGGACAAGATTAAAAAATATATACGTATATACTAAGTCTGTTCAAAAAGTACCCGGAATTTTAAATTTCGTGGTTCTGGAGAGTCCGATTATCAAACTTTTTTTTTATTGTGTTGGTATACATGCCCTTAAAGTATGATAAAACTTTCAGCCATATTCACTGTTTACTTTGTCTGTGGTAGTCGCTAAGGTTCGACGTGTTTTTAGTGGCTTGGCGAGTTTTGATGAAACTGATGATGAATTTTGACCAGAAAAACAATCGCATGAACATCGCTCAGGAGCTGTTAAATGACGTCAACAACGTCTATGCGTGTACGGTTATAATGTCGAAACCAAAGCACAATCGTCCACCTGGAAGCATTCAACGTCAGAGCGAAAAAAGCTCGTCAAGTTTGATCAAATGTCAAGATTTTGCTTACTGTTTCCTTCGATTATAATGGCATAGTGCATCAAGAGTTCTTACCACAAGGTCGTACAGGGAGTATTAACTTGAAGTTATGCGACGTTTGCGTGAAGCAATCCGAAAAAACGCCCCGATTTATGGAGAAAGAATTCATGGCTTTTGCACCACTATAACGCACCTGCTAACTCGTCGTTGCTTGTTCGTAATTTTTTGGCCAAAAACAATACCGTAGTCATGCCCTAACTTCCATATTCACCAGATATGGCTCCGTGTGACTTTTTCTTGCTCCCAAAGTTGAAGAGACCCATGAAAGGTCGGCGTTTTTCCTCGATTGAAGAAATAAAGGCCGAATCGCTGAGAGTGCTCAAGGACATACCAAAATGTGAATATCAAAAGTGCTTCGAAGATTGGAAAAAACTTTGGCATAAGTGTATTATATCTGGGGGGGGGGGGGGCTACTTTGAAGGAGACCACATTGATGTAGACGAATAAATAAATATTTTTTTGAAAAAAAAAGGAAATTCCGGGTACTTTTTGAACAGACCTCGTATAAAGTATGATCTTCGAATTTCACATTTACCCCGATAAAATCGTATTGGTACCCTTAAACTCTACGGATTTTAGTTGTCTTACAAAAGGTCCTCACACTCTGCAAGTCTTATGAAAATCGAATGATATATACGGAAGTTATAGCCATTTAGAATTTCCCCGATTACAACAACCATAATACATAATTTTGGTATTTTATGGACTTCCCATTGAATCAGTCACCGCAGTTTTCATTTGATTTTGTTGAAATTTTCCAATAAGAACAATAACATAAAAATCTTGGGAATTCATGATTTGAGTGATTTTTGTTGGTTTGCAACGAAATAGCGACCCTTGAAAATAGAGATCTCTTTGACATGTTTCTTGACTTTATTCGGTTCTGGTAACTGCATTTCGGAGAAATTGGATATAAAACCCTTCTGACATGAGATCTGTCTACCCAACTTGCTCCGCAATAAAATTAGATTTATTTGAAAAGCCCAGAAGACAACGTCTAAGTTCATTCTATCCTTAGCCAGTCTTACAAAATATAATAAAGGAACATTTTTGTAGATCTAAAATGTACCAAAATGTGTCTTCCATGCGACATGCATGAAAACTTTTCCTCCCACGCTTCTCCCGCCGTCAAGTTTAACAATGTATCTCTGCATGTAAAGGATTAAGAAAGTGAAAGTTTGTATGCACACATATGGTGAGAAAATCCCGTCAAGCTATGCTGAAAATGTAATTTCCTTGAAAGGAATTTTGTTCTCTCTCTTTACATATTCTTTTGTTTCTTGTTGTGAAAGCTGTTTCTGCAATACCTCACACCAAATAACAATAACAAAAACTTACACGCTATGCCTTGATTCGATTCAAAAGAAGGTACCAATGTCATCGCTAGTGTTCTCATTGTCTCTCCCTACAGCACACTAGCCCGCTCCACTTTTGAACCTAAGGATTCATCGTTCTCCTTCCTCGCGTCGGTAATTCTTAAGCTTCATATGTCTTGAAAGAATTTCCCTGGACTTCTTTATTTTATCTTGGCTTTTTGTTTCAGGCAATGCATGAATACATTGTCGTCATTCTACGTGTGCCCGCCCTGTCCTTGCTACGATACTTTTGCATATACGAGTATTGTCTATTCTTCGACTTTTCCTATTGAGATGTTAACGCTGAGATCTTGAATAGTCTAAGTGTCTTTATTTGTCATCGCGAGCATACTGTATGGAATATTTAAGATGCTGGGCGATATAAAATGGCAGGATAATGTACTTTGCATAGCTGGCGTATCATGGCTTTAACGGAAGACAATTAGCATAGTGGAATTTGAAAGAAGAATGAGCGCTTCGGGTGGAAATTGCAGGCAAAAGTGATTATTTGGGTTAATGAGCTGGATTGTATGGAGGGGTGACTTTAAAGTTTGCGGTTTGTAGGGAATCATAGGAATGTGGCTTGAGAAAAAGAAAAAAATATTTCCTGTAAGTGTTACTTGGTTTTAATTCTGAAACTAAAAGTTTTACCACCTGCAAACTACTAAGTGAAACATTCAATTGGAACGTAGGGAAATTTTCCGAACAATAACGCTTTGCGCATTAAAGAGTAGAAAAAAGGGTAATTCCTGTAAAACGTTCAGAGAAATCTTCAACTTTCTGTTTTTGATACGGACATGTACAACATTCAATTGTGAGTTGTTGAGGCAATAGTCGAAACTTTTCATTTAGGTTAACTTTCTGGAACAGAAACAAGGAGCAAGTCATGAGAGTAAGCACTACGTAGAGAGTTTGTTGCGTTTACTTTTATTGGAAAAGTTTAACTTTGACTTTGTGCCATGGAATATTTAGTTTTCCAATGTTGTTTTGTCCGTAAATTTTTGGAAGCATAAACAAAGAATTTAAAGCAGTTTACTGGGCTTAGTTTGTGGGTAGATGCAAAATTAATATTCTTGCTTGCGCCAAAAATGCCAGCTACAAACATGATTGATTTCTGTAGCGGCAGAAGTCCTATTGTCTTAATTAACCATATCCCTAATCGACTCAGTATTTCACCAGGTAATAACATTCTTATAATCGTAGTTTCAGGACGGTGGAAAGTGGAAACCAACAAAAAAACCTTCACTAAAATTAATTTATCGAATATTCGACTTTCAAACGATGCGTCTTCATTTACGGTCACGATACGATAGCCCGAGACTCTCGTAGTGAAGTTTACGAGTATATTCGTTGGCGAGTCTCAATTTCTAAGTAGCTCACAACTCGGCCACTCCTCCATTGGAAGCAGCCTCGCTTTTACCGTCTTCACTCGTTTCAAGGCCGTCCAAGACTGGTAAACCATGGCATTAGCATTTAAGTTTATTCGACTCATAAACGGAGCTGAAACATTGACTAGTTACATACATTCCTACAATTTCCTCAGTTATGTAATTATCATTACCAAAGCACTTCGTGACTGCGTAAGGACCCTTGTCCAAAGGTTCCCAATTTCTCGTTTCGCCAGTTGATGGATGATCGTTAGGTATTAGAACTAAATCATTTTCGACAAATTGGGTCGGTCCCTTATGCTTCATGTCAAAGCGTCACTTTCAATTTTCCTATTCATCTTATCAACTGAACAGTCAGTCCCCTCACCGATTGCTTGTTATGCAGAAATCAAGCAATTTTCAACAATACTCATTAGTTCGAAATCAAAAACGAGCTCGTTTGGATTATACCCTGTAAAACTATTTTTCTTCGAATTTATAGATCCTGCATCAAGATTATTTCTTTGTCTTAGGATTTAACGTTGCCTTTTCTGGCACGGAGCGAAGCTAGAATGCCCTAGTTCACGCGTTCCACCTGTACATTCGCCCTTGGGGTTGTTACAATATTCCTCAAACACCTTTGACGTCCTTCTATCCGATACTATTCGCGCCTATAATCCTAAATAGCTTCTTTCCTTGTTTAAAATCTTCAGTATAGTCACATTTTTAATATTTTGAACCAGTTCCTCCATCAAAAACCTCAAGAATGCATCTGAAATAGCCACTAAGTTCAAACTGCCTGTCTTGCTTCCTTAAAAGGGTTCCAGATAATCTGTATGAAATCTCCGAAAAGGAATTGGGCCGGTCTCCGAATACGACATTCATCCTTCGGCTTTATCCCATTGAGCTTTATTAAAACAGCATTCGGTGCAAGATGCAATGAATTCCTTTATGTATTTCCGTATTCGCGGATACCAAAAGTGTTTGTATAATGTGTATAAGAAACCACATTAGTCGATTTGCAAAGTCAACTGATTTTTATTCAAAAATCGCAATAACTTTTTCATTCGTTCCATTCTTTCTTCTATAGTCTTGTGTTGTATGTAATGTAGCACTACAGCCCCTTTCGGGCCTTCGCTTAGATACAGTTAGAGTATTTCATTATTATGGTCTGTATCACGTTTTGGCCGTGTTTCCATCCACCCATCTACGATACATTCTGAATTTTTGAACCAGCACGTTTCATAACTGAATGGGTTTATACACCGTCCGAAGAATTACTCAAACTAAGTCTTGTTGCTGCCTACAAGAGTCGAACCAGGTACCTTCGGCTTACGGGATGAGCGCTTTAAGCACTGCGCCACGCGGACTATTGTCTCACTCGCGAGAATAACGTCGTCCAAATATGCAATGACTTGCCTATCATCAAATGCTCTCGTTATGCGGTTCATCATTACATGTAAAACGCTCGGGACATTAATCGAACCAAATGGCTTTTGGTTGAACTCATTATGCCCGTTAATCATAACAAAAGCTGTATATCGCGTGGTAAACTTCGATTTCCACTTGACAGAAGCCCATTTTAAAGTCCAGCATTATGGAATAACACTTTCTCGTGAGTTTCACAAGCTTTTCGTCCAAACTCGGCATGAGGGATGGTTGTCGTATAGTTATTTTATTAAGAGATAGTCTACGCACAATTGAGCTTCTCCGTTATTATTTTCGATCAGAATAATAAGGGGAGCGTACGGTTAGTTAGACTGTCGTAAAGGGTGATTCAACCATAATGCATGATGTTAATTGTAAGTCACACCTTAACGTCAAGTTTTTTTTTAATTTGACATTTCTTTGTTTCAGTTTTTGACAAATTCAACCATGGAGAGGTACACAATTGAGCAGCGCGTTAACGTTGTTGAAGCCTATCACGAACATGGGCGTTCAAATCAAAACGTATTTCGTGCACTTCGTGATTTTTTTGGTCAACATAAAAGACCAAATGTGCCGACAATTGGGAGAATTGTGCGAAAATTTCAGCAAACTAGATCTGTAGGAAATGTGCAAGCCCGCCCAGTTCACCTGTGCAAGCTCGCCCAGTTCGCTCTGCGGAAAACATTGCTGTTGTTCGCGATAGTGTGGCAGAAGAGCCATCAACATAGACTTGTCGTGTTTTCCAACAATTGAACATCTCACGAACATTACTAATGCGAATTTTGAATAAAGATTTAAATTTAGACGATGCAGTCTTTATCTCCTCAATCATTTCAAACCTCCGTCCTTTCATAGATCTCTACAGTTTTGGGAACAAGAAAAAGTTACATGGACCAAATCCGGTAAATATAGTGGATGAGGCATGATTGTGGTGTTGTTTTTGGCCAAAAAATTCTTGATCTTTGATCCATTTTTGTCGATAGCATAAAATCGCCGAACACACAAAACACTTATAACCGTTATGTCTCTCACGAACAAATTAACATATTATATAGCTGAAACTGTAAACATATGTGCGGAATAGTTGGTACTACAAAAACGCTCATCCAGTTTGGAGTTACCTTGACTTTCGGCGGTGCGAGCACTTCGCCTTCCAATGCCACTTAGTTGGTATTGACCGATCTTATCGAGGCTTCACCCGTGTTTCTCAACTCTACTCCTCGAGCTTCCATGGTCTTCCATCCCTCTGCACCAAAGATAAACTGTATCTCGCCAGAGTCCAATAATGCCAGTAACTGCTGTTCAAAATTATCCGCAGCAGTTTTAAATCCGATCACCTTTTTCTGTCCCATCTAACGAGAAATCTCATACTCATTCCACTGCCTAATAAGCACTGCCTCTTTTGCCGAAGGCACTTAACTCCGCTGGTGGACGGTATCGTTTATCTTTGTAGGAACTTAATATATTAAGGCTATTCTTTTGAACAATTTGTACACGTAGCCTTCCTCGTCCTAAACCTGCAACAACAACATTATCTTAGAAGCCCACTACAGGCTCTCAAGGTGTGCCCGACTCCCATACGATGCCAGCAATGGACGGTACCTCTTGAAGCGCGGCAACTGCCCTCACCCCGTTTTTGACCTCACAGTGTGCCAAGACTGGTTCTAATAGCCGCTGATTCTGACAGTTTAGTACTGGTTCGCAGGACTCAACCGTCGCTCTTGGGGATCCAGCTTCCTCCCAAGCACAACGAATCGCGATACTGCGGAGACCTACACT
Source organism: Odontomyia ornata (assembly GCA_963969285.1). Taxonomy (NCBI): domain Eukaryota; kingdom Metazoa; phylum Arthropoda; class Insecta; order Diptera; family Stratiomyidae; genus Odontomyia; species Odontomyia ornata. Next base: position 89,329,907 of record OZ017742.1, read on the forward strand.
AAACTTAGCTGCGTCTGATAAAATGGTGAGATATTTCGTGTGATCCGGCGAAGCTCCTACTGTTATGAATGGACAAGCATGCCACCTATGGCTTGTGCTGAATATTATGAACGGGCAAACACGTCGCCTTCCATTTTGCGTTCATATGAATCGTATGTTTTTTTTTCTTGTAAAGCCAAACCAAATAAACAAAATAATTAATGATAAGTGCTATCAAATTATGGTCAGCCAAAAGCATTGCGCACAGATGGTATGCGCCAAATATGGAAGAGACGGCAGCCAAATGTACCTTGCAAGCAAGTGCATGACAGCCAACGGACAGCAATTAGAAGTGTAGTAAGTGTGCGGGGAACATAGAAGAGACAGCAGTGAAATATATCTCATGGGTAAATGCACGACAGCTAATGACAATCGGTTCAAAAGCTCTCCTCGCTCTTCTATAAACTCTATTTCCTATAACTGTGCCATGAGAATAATGTTTTTTGGCTCACTCTATTTACGTGCAAACGAGACAAAGCCGAGTGGAAGAGCCTCTGTTGGCTGAGAACACATGTGTTCGCGCCTTCAGCAGTTTTCCGGGCGAAATTGGAGTAAAAGGTTGCCGTGCGACCAGATGTAAGCGCTTGGTCGGTTACTTGGAGTTCAGTGGGAACACAATATTAGCGAATACCGTAAACGCGGTATTTTTTGATTTTCAAATCAAGCAGAAGCGTTCCAGGACTACACCGACCATTTTAAATGTTGAGGTGTTGGCTTAAGCCTTGAATCTCTTTCGGCTTTTTGGGGTACCACGCCACGTAGCCACCTAGATTTAACCGCTTGACGTCTCTTAACAGGCCAATACTCACACGAGAAGCGTGACATGTTCCATCGTCCCCACGGAACATCCAGTGACCAGATCGAAAATTCATTCAATTTAACGTGTAAATATAAAACATAATGCAACAACGAAATAAAATTAGTACAATCAAATAAACCCTTACCTTTACTGATCTTCTCTTGTTCATCTTTATAGCCTTTGTATCCTGCAAATAGTGCCTCTAACTGCCTCGGTCTATTAACCGCGTCCTCCGATTTCGAAATCCGTGCAGCGATGAACTGACTTCGTCGACCGAGTCAGATCAGCGTTTCATCGGTTGCCCCACTGGGCTCCGGCCTTCAGTCCTCCCAACGAGTACCTGTCTTTTGTTTGTTCATACGATTCATGTGCCCAGCTTATTACAGCTTCCGCTGTTTGCAATCGTCGAGACCTCCGGTTCGTCAAAAATTTCATACAGCTCATGGTTGTATCGAATTCGACATTGATCCCCGTCTAGCTTCGCTTCGGTTATTCACCTCAGGACCCGGCGCTCAAAGGCGTTCAATATATTGTATTTGCGGATGCTTGGGTTTGAGTCTATGTTTCACACCCATTGCATAGCGCAGATCTGGTCATAGATTTTTATACTTAGAATTTTGTTTTCCTATATATGCAGCTGGTCGTCAAGATCGTCAAAACTGAATACAAAATTTGATTTGCGAGCTGTATTCTTTGACGCATTTCGTCGCTTTCTCAACCGGTTCTCGTTATTTAAGCGCCTAAACACATCAATTCCCTCCCATTTTTGATACTGCATTTGCCAAGTGTAATATTTTGTGAATTTGAGGTATTTTTCTTCGATTGCGTCATGAGCTTTGTTTTATTTTCATTGATTTGCAGCCCCACTAGTTTTGCTTTGCTGTCGAGTTTGAGGAAGAGTTATTTTGCAGTTGGTAATGACCGTGACAAAATGCTGATGGCGCCCGCATAGGCTACTACTTGGCTCGACTTATATAGTAATGTACCTCGTGTATCGACTGGTAGCTTTCTTATGACGTACTTTAGGGCCAAATTGAAAAGCAATGAGGCCAGTTCATCTCCCTGCTTTTGTCCGATATTTGTGTCAAAGGCGCGGTTCAGTTGGTTTTTGTTACGGACTTTGGAAGTCGTCGACGTCATTGCCACTTTGATAAGACGGGTTGATTTGGCCGGGATGCCAAAGCAAAGCATTATTTGGTTACATTGAGATGAATACTGTTGTATGCTTGCTTAAAGTCAACGAAAAATTCGATGTAGGTCTATGTTGAACTCCCAGCATTTTTCAAGCACCAGTTTGACAGTGATCAGTTGGTCTATTGTCTAAAACTACCTTGATACTTCCCAATAATACTATTGGCATATGATCCAATTTTATTTTCTAAGCTTTTAGAAAATTTTTTTTTTATGCCGTACAATGTAGTGATATGCCTCGATAATTTTTGCGCTGTAGCTTGTCACCTTTTATGTGGATAGGATATATAATTAATTGACTCCAGTCTTTTGGCATATGTTCTTGTTGCCAAATGTGCTGGATGACTTTGTAAGTAGCTTTATGAACACTACTGCCACCATATTTGATGAACTCTACTGGAATCTCAAAGATGCCCGGTGCTTTAGTTTTCTTTTGGGCTGTGATGGTGAAACAAACTTCATCCAGAGTTGGTGGGGCCAACGGAAGCTCTTCAGAAGCATCTCTAGGCTCCGATGTTCTGCAGCGGAGGATTAAAGAGGTTCTTGGAATCAGATGCTCACCTTTCCTTAATCTTGGCTTCATCAGCGAAGATATTGCCGACGTTATTTTGATAAAGCGTGGTTTTGGGCTGATAACCTCGTTTCAGGCTTTTTGCTACTTTGTATGCTTGTCTTGTGTTGTTGCTCGCTAGACTTACATCGATGCTTGTCAATTGGTCGTCATACTATTTTTTTGTGAGTTTTTATTATCTACTTCGCTACTCTTCTGAGATTTTCATAGTGTTCTCTCTTCGTCCTGGTTTTCCTACCTACGTAATCTTTGAACGCCTGTTTCTTGTTGTCTGACGCATTTTTGCGCTCACCATCGAACAAATCATTCCTCTTCCGCCGGGTTTTATGTCCGATCGTCTGTTCTGCCACGGTTTTAATAGCCGGTTTCACTTCCATCCAGAGCTTGTAACTTGTTTACAGTGATGCGTTTGATAAGATCAAAGCCAGTTTGTTCTCGAGGGTGAAATTTTCGTGATAGACGCCGTTTGGGGCCTTTCGATGTCAAATTTTTGTAACGGGCTGGTCTTCGCTGAATATACCTTTGACATACGAGATTGATAGATGAATTTGATCAAGTAGTGATCCGAGCTGCAATTGTCTTCCCAGTACGTACGGACGTCCAGTATGCTCGAGGCCCAACGATGTTGGATCAGACCATGGTCGATCTGATTTTGCGTGTTGCCCTCTGGTGATACTCAGGTCAATGTATGCATGCATCGATAAGAGAAGCAAGTCGAACGTATGACTAGATTTCTGCTACATGCAAAGTCAATCAGGCGCTGGCCGTTGTCATTTGTTTCATCGTGGAGGCTTTATCCTCCAGTCGTTCTCCGATGAGATTTCGCATCACCATCCTTGGCGTTGGAATTACCCAGGACAATTTTTGTTTCGCTTGTAGGCAATAAGTCGACTAGTCTTTTGAGGTGATTGTAGAACGTTTCCTTCGTTACTTCGTCCTTTCGTGCAGTTTTGGAGTGAAGATTTATCAGCCAAATTTTGAAGAATATCGCTTTTATGCGGATCGGACACAACCGGTCAATGACTGCCTTAGAATCAATAACGTGCGATTTGAACTCGTTAACAACAATAAAGGCCGCTCCGAATTCTAGTTTTCCAGTAGGCTTCCCTTTTTTGAAGATTGCGTGCAGTCTCTTGTGTTAGATATCATTTCCAGTCCAGTTAGTTTCCAAAATTACCAGTACTTTTAATTCATATTGACTGGCCTGTTGTTGAAGCTAGTGGTCTACTTCAAAAGTATGTAGAAGCAGGTAAGTTTCACGCAGTAAGTTATTTTTCTGCCCAGGGGTCATATCAAGCTCCTGGTTCATACCACTATACCCAGAGCATACTGGTAGCATAACACTACTCTTCTGTACACGACATGGCGAGATGTGGGAAGGGATCGTTCATTGAAGCCACATTATGGACTCCTCCTGAAGGAGGAAGAAGGGTTACTAGAAAAGTGAACCCCTACTCCGACGTTTACGGTTGCTGTGACGCCGTTTTATCTTTCAGACTGCCCAGAGCTACATGGTTCTTTTTGTAAACCGATTCAGGTACCTTCTCGATCAAAATTTTCAAAGAGAGCTCATTTGTTTTTTTGGGTCTAGGTCCTACGTGTTCCCTTCTGCGCAAAAGCTGCACTCTGGGAACCGTGACATGCCAATCTTGTGCAAGTTAGACTGAAAACACCAACGCCCGCTCAAGAGCTGGGCCAAATAGAAGTCAGTCTTACGATGAGTTCAATTGAGCCACGGTCTCGGTCAGGGATAATATGTGCAGTCCATCTTCGCTTCGTGCTGTTCATCGAGGACTGCTGCCAATCATTGAGGGAGCATTGTTTCTTCTCGCAGGCAAGAGTCTCTTTCGTGTGTTTGGCGCTCTCTAGCAAAAAAGGCGATGGTCTTCATGGCTGCGATGACTACCACCACCAAATCAGAAACTGTCGGATGTTAAGACGCAACGCTCAGCGCTCTTCTTCTCTGTATATGTGGCAAGCATTTTTGGTACAGATCCTTGCTGCAACCGTCACACAAAATACTGCTCCCTCCAGTAGTATCGACTCTATGGACCTTGAATGGGTTGAGTCCCCCTACGTTGGTCATAAATTGGCTCAGAGCCGGTATACCTAAAGCAGCTCTATCAGCTGTTGCCCTGGTTTGCTCTTAGGAACTCACCTTTGGTGTCGATCACAACCCTAGGTGCTTTATGGAGCGTTTTGATTCAACCATTACTTCCCTAATACCAATCGCCCTTACTCTGGGGATTCTCTTCTTAGTCAGAATGATGTCCATATTTTCTTCAGTACCAGACTGAATCTGCGAGCAGTTATCCAGTCGCTCACCGGATCCATAAGCATAGGTAGTCTGAGTTTTACCTGTTTGACGTTGCATCCAGCAACTAACGCCACAATATCATCCGTCTGGTTAATCAGGAGCGACCGATCCGGCGACTCTAGTCTCAGTAGCCCATCATACGGTATGTTCCACATGTCTCGACTAAGGATAGATCCTTTAAGAACACCCGATGTGATTTCCATCCTTCGTCGACCCTGCATCGTGTCATAAAGCAGGTTTCGAATCTACAGGTAGCCCTTCAGAAGCCGCATAAGATATTCTGAAATTCGTAAAGGGGTTTTCAGCATACCCAGAACATCCACGCACCCAGCAAAGTTGAAGGCGTTTCGAAAATCAAGTGTCACCAACGGAACTACATGTCACTTGATACGGCTACGAGTATGTGCCTCCACCTTTAAACTGCGCTCACCAACTCTGCAATTGCATCAATGATAGATAGAAGTTTAGTCCGTTGTACTTTTTGAAACCCAGTTCAATAAATTGAACATTTTGTCAACTTGGATTCGACTTTTTATCAATTGAAAAACCCGAACCCACTGAAATTAACAACAGCTTCTTGTGCATTTTTCTAGCCGTGTCCAACACGCATAACGGGTGGTATGCAGACGCTGATCCAGGATCCACCTTCCCTTTGCTGATCAATACGAGCCTCACTACCTTCCAACGTTCTGGGAAGGCCCTTTCTTTCAAATATGTACTCAATAGATTGAGCAGGAGTTCCAGACAATGGTGATAGAAGAGCTGGAACACCTCAGCTGGGACGCCGTCCAGATCTGCAGCACTTCGTCTCCCAGCTCCAGCCGCGTGAAGAGTAGGTATTCGACTGCTGTTTTTCCGTGAACAGTGTCAACACGGACATGATGGGCGGAAAAAAGCGCCCGCACTATCTTCTTCATTTTTTTTTTGCATCCTATATGCAGGGCTTGCGTAAGGTACCAAGCTTCACGTCGAAGCATGTGACACTGCCTACTTTTTGGCGATTTCAGTCGGCCACCAATACACTGAAAGCTTGCCGTGCTGGGGTCTCTGATGAGGCATAGAACTGCTGATGCTCATAGTTATGTTCACTACGTCTTAAGCTGCTTGCCCTTTAATCTCCTGTGAATGTTCTAGCAAGGGTGCATTTGCCGTGAGAACCTCAACAAACGTCTTGACGTCCATCCTGTCAATGTTTCGCCCAATAATGAAAGGTCGAGAGCACCAGCGTTGTAAGACAGCATCATGGATCACAAGCAAAAAATACTGCTGGTCTTTGGCTGAATAGCCCTTTAATACTGTCTAATTGTGTACACTCTGTACTAGGAACTCCGAGGTGAACGTCACGTCAGGTATGGTTTCTTCAGAGTGCACATTGCAGAAAGTCGCCAAATCGCAGGTGTTCAGCACGATGAGCTTTGTCCTGGCTGCCTCATTCAATTGCTTTAGTACTGAAGTCTGCTGTAATGAGTACGCGGCCATCTGTAGTCGGAACATTGTCCTACCAGGCATTATGCTTGGCTTGGGAAGATGATATCGATTCATTTGGCATTAGGTATATGCTAAAGAATGTAGTTCCTAAACAGTGAGACTACACGAAACTACCTTTCCGTCACCAGTTTTGTCTGGGCGCCATGCTGGCGAACTTATGTCGTGATGTTGCTCACTCAGCTGTAAACAGTTAGCTTTTGTGCCCCTCATAGACTGCTTAGCAGGTTATGGACAGTTGTACTATAGTGTAGATTTACCTGCAGGATACGGGCTATCGAAGTTCTGCTTTTACGTTGGCTAGGGCTTTGTAGAAAACTGACACTTTCCTGATTCTAAGACGTAAACTCCGGTCTTGGATTAGCATCCTTGTAAAGGATATAGTGCACCTCGCTTTAACCCTCATTTATTTTATGCCAAACGTCGGCACATTTGTAACAGAGATTATTCTGATCTGGTCCCTTGAATCCCTGTACGGTAGACCAGTGCAGAGGTACTGCTACATATAACCTGCCCTGTTCTTACTTTTCCATACCTAGAAGTTCTTCAACGTTCTTCAGGTCAATCGGAGACAACGTATAGCCATCAACGTTGGCCCTTATTGCTTTCTCGTGTCAGCCTCGCTTTAAACATGCTTACACTAGGGGCTTCCTTTCGATGGCCTCCTTTACGTCGGCCAGATCTTTGATGCAGTCAATGTCTCTGATTTTGATCCTTGCCATCGACTCCAGTGAGACTACAGTTGCTCTTTTGTCGAGAACTTGACTGTTTCGGAATATGCTACTTTGTTATTGGCTTCTGCTCCAAATTCGACCAACATGTGTCCAGACTGGTTAGGTCGCACTGCTTTGATGGCGGATGTGGTGTCTCCCTGTATGTCTTGACCCTGCTTAAGAACCTTTGAAAAAAAATTTTAAACTTAAACCAACTGGAACTGGATTAGGAACAACAGACTCAAGGTTCGCATCTCTCTGCTTTCCCTTCTAGCACGGAGCATTCCTACCGTACACAAGAGCCTGTGTGTCATCCTACGCTTCTGCCAACTCGCAAGCCTATTCGCGTTGTTTCTCCACCACTCCAAATATTTGTGTCGCAACTGGCGTATGACACTTCAGAGAAGGAATTAAAGGACTTCGTTTTAAGTGGGCTGAATAACCGACCAAATACATTATCCTGCAATAAAACTAACGCAACCAAACTTGACCAACCGTGTGGTTGCATCGTTCAAATTAACTTTGCCAACAAACTGTGATGCAGTACAAAACAGCAATTTCTGGCCCCCAGGCGTCTTAGTTAAGCCTTTTGCTTCGAACTCCAAAAGAAATTTTCGAACATTCAAACCAAAACTTCAACAACATTAGCTTCTAGTCATTCTTCCTTTAATCAGCCTAACTGTATCACTAAGCAGATTTCATTATTCATTTATTACCAAAACGTACGTGGTCTAAGATCTAAGCTGAAGGATCTCTCTTTATCATGCTTTCTCTCCTGTGATAAAATAATCTGCCTCACAGAAACGTGGCTAACTGACAGTTTTCATGACGCCGAGATTTTTTCCAACCATTTTTTAATAAGGCAAGATCGCGTACGTCAATTATCAAATAAGAGGGATGGTGGCGGTGTTCTTATTGCCTACCATAATTCCCTTTCTGGCGTTCCTCTCGCTGATCTTCACTTTTCTCCTCCTGTTAAATGCGTTGTCGCTAAGATATCTTTTTCACCTGCCCGTCCTCTCCTCGTGGCTTGTGTATATATTCCTTGTACTTCTCCATATTCTGTCTACGACACTTTCTTTTCTGAATTTTCCTCACATTATTTGACTCGTTTTTCTAGCTACCCTATTATACTGTGTGGTGACTTTAATCTTTCCTCTCTGTCCTGGGTTGGAAATCATGTTTCAGGTCCCTCACAAGTCTCGCTCTTAATATCTTCCTTTATGTCTTTATGTTCTTTCTCTCAATTTAATAATTTATCCAATATTAATGATCGCTTCCTGGATTTAGTCCTTAGCAACCTAGATTCTTCCTCTCTGAAGAATTTTTCCTGTTCTTTTTCTGTTTGTCCCCCTCGATCCTCATCACCCTCCGCTTCGGTATAAAGTGTCACTTGATCGAACCAATCCAAAGCGTATATCGAAAAAAATGAACTTTAACTTCTACAAGGCAAATTACTCCCTAATTTCTAATTCTTTATCCGCTGTTAATTGGAATACCTTCTTTCATGGTCTTGTTTCAAATGACGCCTGTGAGAAATTTTATGACTTCCTCAACTCTGTCATATCAGCAGCAACTCCCTTTACTTGTGCTCGTGACTCCCATGGTACACCCTGGTTGAATCACAATGTGATTTGTGCCCTGAAAGAAAAGGATCGGGCTCGTTGTATCTTTCTACGTACCAGGTCTTCTGAGGATCGTGTAAACTATACTCAGTTTAGATCTGCTGCAAAAAGGAAGTAAACTTGGCAAAAGCTTCTTACTTCAGGAGTATCAAGTCTTCGGTTAACTCTAACCAATCCAAGGCATTTTGGAAGTACATCCGTTCTCTTAAATCGTCGACTAAAAATCCCTCCTCATTAACCTTAAATGGGCAGCTCGCGTCATCTCCTCAGGAAATGTGGGAACTTTTCTGTAATTATTTTTCTTCACTTTTCAATCTCTCTACCACGCCTGCGCAAAGTTCACCCTTCCCTGCTTATCATCAACCCACTATCAGTGGCGGATCTAGGATTCAGGTTTGGGGGGGGGCTTGACAGTTAGGACCTCAAAAGTTGAGTTGAAATAATTAATTCCAGTTCTAACTTTTCGGTGCAGAAATTTTTCCCCGTAAAATTCGTGTGGATACATATTAATATTTCAAGAAAAACAATTTTTCCACGAACGCTTTATTTTCTACTATTATAATTACGACAATATGAACAACAGTAAATTAGTATGAGAATTTTCTCAAGTTGCACTACAGAGGCTACAATATTTGACTTCTTGCACTTTTGATACTGAATTGCTTATCGCTGTTACTACATCAGAAAAATTATCGCCCGACCTGCCCGAAGATTTTAGTCGTCGAGGTTTCATATGGTGAATTCACCTCTGAAAATCATCTACCGACCAGTCCAAAGTTTCGATTCGTCGAGGTTTCAATTTGCAGAACGTATCCACAACTTCTTCCGTCTTTATTCCTATTTCTTTGTGGATGTTAGCTAACGCTAAGCCGTTGAGACGATTTTCGGACATGTTGACTCTCAAAAAACTCTTCAATCGTTTGAGTGTCGAAAAAGTACGCTCCGCTGTCGCTGAAGTGACTGGAATTGTAGCGAATAATTGTAGCAGTGTCGCAATGTTCGGAAAAAATGAGCCATAATTCTTCGATTTCATGACTTGCAGAGCATCAATCGCAGTTTGGGCTTGTTGAAAAGCGGTAGTCTTGCAGTGCTTGTGCCAAAGAAGAATTTCTTTTCTCAGCTCTGTTTCGCTGCAGCCACTCAGATCTCCTTCGTATACTTGTGCAGCTTTCGAAATTTCGTCAACAGAAACTTTGGTACAGAGCGTTGGAATCAGCCCTTCCAGAGGTAGTATCTTCAGAAATTCACCCTTGAACCTCGAAGTCAGAGAAGAGATCATGTGATCCAAATAAGAGTAAAAAATCGTAGCTCTGAAACGCAGAAAGATAAATTCGTTAGAAACGTCAACTCGAGCTAATTTCGAATATTTTCAGGAAAAGAAGTTTTGTTGATATAATTGCATTGAACGCATAATGTATTATATTAGAAATTCAGTATTTTAGATTGAACGAATAATAATATGCAAATTCGAGTAGATTGTCCATTTGTTAGTCAGCAAGATACAGCAAGAAGCAGAAAAAAGCTCAAATAACTTACCGGAAATATCCAAAAGCTGTTTGATCTTCTGTTTGGATATTAGATCGATTCTTCTGCCGGCAACACAAGCGAGGGATTTTCAGTTCTCATTCCATCTTGTTAGCTTCTTTTTCGGCTTTCTGGAAGATTTCTTCGAAGGATTTTTCTCCCTTTCTCGTCTCAAGAAACAGCTCGATGATTTGCTCGATGTGAGCACAAGCCGAAGAAATTTGCAGTTGAGAATATTGAAGAGTCCTACTCACGGTCACGATCATTGAGAACTTGCAGAGCAATCAAAAAATCAGATTTTTCAATCGCACCGAGTAGTTGTGTCGCTTTCGAAGACGTTTCGATGTCCTTATCGTACTTCAAATCATCCAACACTTGAACAATATATGGCAGGAACTCACAGACGGTGTTCACACTTTCATGTTTCTCAACCCAGCGCGTAAAGCAAAGTGTTTTCAAATGGGTTTTTTGCGATGTCGGTAACTCTTCTTTTATTTTGTCTTCGAGTAATTGCGTTCTTTTCGATGAACTCGTAAAAAAATTGATCAACGTCGAAACAAGTGACAAGTGAAGTGTCAAAGTTGCCAAGTGTAAAGTGATCGCTCGCAATAAAAAATTTTTCTTTAGAAGTGATTAAGGAAATCGATCAGCTGTTTTCTTGACTTTGAGAGTTGCTAAGAAATATTAGCTTCTGTAGCAAATCAAAGGAAAATCAGCTAAGTGGAAATTTTTGAACAATTTTCTCATTTTAATTTTCTAGTTGCCGTTAACGGTATAAAATTATATCAACTGAACTCTTTTGTTCATTAGTGCGATTCTCGTGCTCATGCCAGAATAATTTCTTAATAATTTTAATAATTTTATAAAGTTTAAATTCAAACTTATTAAACTCTCTCTTTTTTGCATATATATCTTCTAAACCCATAGTTTTGCTTTTTAAAGACACTTGTTTTAATAACTTTCATTTTAAATCCATTCTCTTTTAAATAAATTCATTTAATACCATATAACTAAGCGAATAGAGATAAATAATAAATCATGGCATCACAAGCAGCAGACAAATGTGGAAAATGTAGGAAGCAAGCGGAGGAGAACCATAAAGGAATGGGCTGCGGAGGCATTTGCAACAAGTGGTTCCACCTAAAGTGTATCAAAATGTGTGAGGAGAGATATTTGAAGATCTTGGACATTTCCGAGGATGTGATATGGATGTGTCCTTCGTGTAAGTCACAACACCAAAAGACTAAAGAAGATCGTCTCTTCAACCAAATGAAAGAAATGGAAAACCATCTAATAGAACTGAAAACCACCGTGGCCACCTTAATTGATAAAAGTTCATCCACGCGAAAACCTTCGTATGCGGATATGACGAAAAGTATTTCCACTTTTCTACCCGAACGCCGTACAAATACTACCTCGCAAAAAGGAATCATAATTAAGCCCAAGAAGCATTCATCCTCTGAAACAACACTCATCGACTTCAAGTCGAAAATAAAGCCTTCAAAATGCAAAATTCCTCTCCAACTGATGCGTCCTCTTCGTAATGGTGGTGCCATCATAAAAATTTCCACAAATGACAATACAACCTCGCTCTACAACATTGCAAAGGATACCCTGAAGGATGAATATGATGTCATGGTGACAAAATCTCGTCAACCCAGGCTAGTAAATAATGGACTAGAAAAACAATTTTCGTATGAGGAGTTAATTAACGAAATTCACTCACTGAACCCTAATATTGGAGAAAATGATAAACTGGAATTGGTTCATGCCAGACGAACAAAAAATGGTAAATGGTTGCATATTCTGCAGGTAAATGGGAGTATGTACCAAAGACTGGTGAATAGGTTCATCAATATTGATTATGGGTCTTACCTTGTGAAGGAAGACTACAATATAACGAGGTGTTATAAGTGCCAGAAATACAACCACAAGACATCAAAATGTGAAGGAGAGCAAACATGTGCTAAGTGTGGAGGAAAGCACGAAACGAAGGATTGCAAGAGCTCGTGCGAGAAATGCTGTAACTGTGCAGGAAATAGTAAGAACGTAGATTATTCCCACAGAGCAGACTCTACGGAGTGCGCAGAATACCAGCGAAGGATCACAATTGCTAGGAGGAGCATTGACTACGAGTTCAAATGATTTTTAACAACGCAAATCGATTAATTGGGACGAAATTAACGCTCTTATATGCCAATATAAGAAGTTTACGGCACAAACTAAATGACATGCAGATTTATTTGAAGCAAAATCCTGAGATAGATGTGGTGATACTGAACGAAGTATGGATTTATCCTGAGGAATCGAAATATTTTAATATTGAGGGTTATAACTCGGTATTCTCCTGCAAACCTGGAAGAGGTGGTGGGACAGCTATTTTTGTAAAAGATAAAATAAACTTCATCATTAAACGCGATACACCTGATAATTATAATATTATAATAATCGAATTAAACCTCGCAGGCAAAAAAATTAAAATCGGTACCTTCTATAACCCGAACCGTCTGAATGCGCAAGATCTCTGCTCGGTACTCGACAAGCTATATTCCTCAGAAAATAATTTATTTACAGTAGCTGACACAAACATTGATGTAATTACCGATTCCTCAGAAGCAAGGCTTTACAAGGATGTACTGGATACTGATGGTGCTGTTATCATCAACAACGAAACAATTACTCGTCCTGTTTCGCATACGTGCTTCGATCATATCGTTACAAACGATAAGTCAACTGCGGGAAAAATCAATTTCATATTTGAGGATTGGCCAGAGCTGGATCATCGTGTCTTCAAAAAAAGCATCCAAGGCATAAGCGCACAAAAACAAAATCCTGTTTACAAAACATTCCAACACTTGAACAAAGAACTCTTCAAATCACATCTGCAAAGGTCATTAGAAGTCCGGAGTCCCCTAAACCTAATGGAACTTACGAATATGATCACAGAGTCCAAACGTTACTCCATCGTCGAGAAAAAGCTTAGATGCCGCCAGCAGACATGGATAACAAAGCGAGTAATCGAAGCCAGTATTAAAAAGAGAAAGGCGTACATAAGCTTTAGAAGGAACATGGAAGATCGTGTGCTAAAAAACATGTACATACAAGCGAAAAAGGAATCAAAACGTCTTGTGAAGGAAGCTAAATTCTCTTACTTCGCTAAAAGGTTGGAGACAGCGGCAGATAACAATCATGAAATATGGAAGATAATAAATGAAGTAAAAGACAATTCTCCCCCCCGAATTTTAATACTGGATTCGCAGTTTTCTCCAGTGACCCCTAATATTTTATCACAACCAGATGGAGCAGCAACTTTCTTGAACAACTTTTTCTCAACTGTGGGCGAAAAAATTACAAAAGAGCTTGGTGATGTCCCAACAAGTAGGCTAGATCACGCTAACATCTCACCCGATTCCATGTTTCATATTCATCCAACCAATAAAAACGAAGTTCTTAAGACTACTGAGGCAATGAAGAAAAATACGGCTCCAGGTATTGATCAGATCACGATGGAGGAAATTGCGCTTGTAAAAAATGAAATAGCAGAACTCGTGGCTAATTATTTAAATGAGCATATCAGAAACGGAACGTTTCCTGAAGAGGGGAAGCTTGCAAAAATTGTACCTATATTCAAAGGAGGAGATCGATCGGACCCCAATAATTATCGCCCAATTGCACTCTTGACCGAATTTAGTAAAATATTTGAAAAAGTAATTAACTCTCGCTTAACATCCTTCATATTAGATAACTCTATCCTAAACTCCCGCCAATATGGCTTTCAGAAAAACAAGGGAACGTTTGACGCTCTACTCTCGGTAACGCGATTCATCAACGAGAGACTTGATGTAGGGGATTATGTTGTTGCCATTTTTGTGGATCTAAGGAAAGCGTTTGATACGGTCGATCATGACCTCTTACTTCGAAAACTAGAAGCATATGGTGTTCAAGGCACAGCAAATAAACTATTTCAAAATTACCTAAAAGGCAGACTGCAGAAAACAGCATTTAATAGTGTTCTGAGTGACCCGGCACCAATGAAATCAGGTGTTCCACAAGGCTCAATACTTGGCCCAACCTTGTTCCTGCTATACACTAATAATTTAAATACATGTAGGCTAAGTGGTAATTACTTTTTATATGCTGATGATACAGTGCTTGTTTACTCGGGACGCGATAAAAATGACATCGGAGACGCTATCAACGCGGATCTAAATTCATATAATTTATGGTTGAAAGAGAATAAACTAGCGTTGAATATTTCAAAGACAAAATATATTATCTTTAAGCAAAAGAACAGGGAAGACATAGATGTTGATATAAAAATTAATGGTGAAAAGCTGCAAAGAGTGCTCGAACTTAAATATCTTGGCCTTACTATCGATCACCGTCTGACCTGGCTCCCGCATATAAATAACTTAAGGAGGCAATTAGCACCAATAATTGCATTGTTACGAAGATATGAGGAATTTCCAAAAAACATCAAGCATCTTGTTCTGAATGCCTTCGTACTGTCAAAAGTACATTACGGAGTGGTAATTTGGAGTCAGTCCTCAAAGCAACACCTAAATATAATTTCCAGGATATTAACCAAGGCGTATAAAAATATACATAATCTCCCAAGGCTCACACCAACAAACATAGTGTATCAATCATGTAACGCATTAACTTTTAACCAAATCATTAAAATGGAGAAAGCCAAGTTTATCTTCAAAAGTTTAAATCTCAGCTTGTCGTCACAAACACCATTTATTAAAGTCTCACAAAAGAATCAATACAGTACTCGGAACGCAAACCAATTTGTAATTCCTTTTGCAAGGACAGATCGCCTGAAGAACGATGCTACAAATGACGCCCTTCGTATATACAACAATCTTCCAAAATCAGTTAAAGAAGCGAATTCTCTTATGGTTTTCAAGAAAAGACTTAGGAACTATTTAATGAATAACAATTGAATCTCAGTGCAGAAACTTTCAACATAGCATCTTAGGTCAATTATTGATCCTATCTTCGAGATGCCTCGAGAAACACCTACTATTATTATAATATCAGTCCAGTAATTTCAACATAGCATCTTAGGGCATTGTTGACCCTATCGTCGAGATGCTTGAAGAGACAGCTATTCTTTTAACTCAGAGTTTTTTTTTACTGCGTCGAATTTATAATTTTTTTTTTATCTCTGAGAGCTGATCACGATATGGACAAGACAAGATTAACCGGAGGACTTCACATATTTTTGTGTGCCCCCTTATACCGATGTGTTATACATTGCCTGGGCGGCACACCTGAGGAAACGACGAAATGTGAAGTGCAGATCGCACGAGCGTAGTGCGACGAAGAAAGTGTGATGGAGAGAGTGGAAGGGAATGGAGGTAAAAAAAAAAAAAAACTGTTCCCAGCATATTCCGAATTTCGGGGATTTCACAAGATTTCGAAACGCACAGATTCAATGAATGGCTGAAGCAGTGCGTATAAAATGCCAGTGGTTGTTCCTTGGAAATTAATGCTTGAACTCCATTTTCCCTACCAGAGAAGTTGGATCCTCCATCGTATCCTTGTCCACGCATATCAATGATGTTTAATCCCAAAGCCTCCAGCTCATCTGAGATCACCGTTTTGGCATCTCTTCCGACAGTGGATTTTAATCGCATGAACCCCAGAAAATCCTCGCAAACGACGTATTCCTCTATATCAACATAACGCACGCACATGGTCAGTTGTACTTTTCTACTCGCATCTGTTGTTTCATCAGAAATAAGGGCGAAAAATTTTGATTTTTTGATCCTTTCCACAATCTTGCCGCGAAGAGTCTGTCCAATGATGTCGATAACTTCATTCTGCACCGTTTTGCTGATCAGAGTACAGTTCCTCGGTGCTGTTTCCAAGTGAAGTTTCAAATCTTCATCTCCAGCATTTATTCAGAACGCCAACAATGACCGGAAAATACCCTCTCTGCCAGACAACGCGTCTTCCAGTTTTTCGGCTGTCCTCATGTCACCGCAGTCCCTGTGTCCACGTAGTGGCAAATTATTGCGAGAACAGAAGAGCACGGTTTCAACGATTGGGCCCAAACGTTTGCAATTGTTTTCGATGATCTTTCTTTTCTCCTTATCAAGAAGCATGTCGACTGCGTTTGAATTCCGGCTGTCAATGTTCTTCATAAACTCGAGAGCTTTTTCTTCAGAGAAACGATGATAAGACAAATTGCTGTGTCGGTTCATTTTTTCGACTGCCTTCTTATATTTATTCAAAGGCTTGCAGACGAAGGTTTTCAAATCCTGTGAGAAATCAAGTATTTTTAGTCTATATTCTATAATATATTACTCCACTTATGTACAAAAGTTAATTTAACGAATCCAAGGATTGAGGTACGACCTGAAGGAAAGCGTGACGATCTTATAGGTTGAAAAGGAATTGTGAACTTGTCGACAACAATATTTCATTTGAGAACGTGAGTCAATGCAAGCTTTTTTACGTAAATGTGTTTCAAAATTGAAAAAAAACGACAATTTTTATATAGATTTCATAAAAAAAATCTAATTCCGACGGGGATTCCTTTCTTACCTGACTTGAGCGCGAAACACCACTGGTTGGTGCGAAAAAAAACGCAATATTTGCAAAAAGCTCCATTTTTTTCCTCGCTGTAGGCAAGCCATTTGAAACGCTGCAGAAAATTGTATTGAAACCTTCTGCTCTGTTGCCCTTCCATACACACAGGAAATTTGAACGATGGTTCTGGTGTTTTAGTGTGGATTAAGTAATTGTAGATTTCGTCCTACTTCAAATTATGGCATTTATCTACAGCTGACCCGATATCGTACTTGACAGTTCGATCTGAATTTTCGAGTGTTGTGGCCTGTAACAAAGACTTACTCATTTGTACGTGTGGCACCAAATACTGATTTGATTCAATTATCTTTCTGTCTTTTGACGAATTTGCAAATATTGCGGAAAACTTATTCACTGGTGCTAACATAAAGTATGCAATCTTTGAATAGTTAAAAATTTACCTCAATCGTTGTAGATATCCCAGATGTTTTTGAGTTTTGTGAAGCAGATGTTTGTTTGTCGCATCCATCAGACTGATTTGATGAAGGAAAAACCATTAAATCGTCGGTTTCTCCTGCATTCGTACTCTCGGAATTATTGTTTTGCTTTTTTCTCTGCGGATGAAATTTTTATTTTTTTCACATAATATATCTTAATGATCTTAAAATATTAAGTTTCCGAAGAGCTGTCAGCTGCAAAAACACTCTCGTTTCACTTGTCACAGTATTCAAACAAAACCTCAATTTTTACACTGAAATTTTGTGCGTCAAAAAATCTCCGTCATAAAGGGTATATCATTATGGACAAAATTCATTCTAGAAGCTTTTTTGGGAAAAGTGCCTATGCGAGACAATTACTCTATAAGTATATGCAGCTGTTCAAAATTACCTCTGATTGTCCATTTTCTATTTCTGGGCTCGGTAATCGTGGCCTTTTTGCGAAATAGTTTCTGATGCCCATCTTTATCGAGAAATGCAGCACAAAAACACATTAACACGCGTGAAAACTAAGAAAGTGAAGAATGGCAGACGAAAACGTTGAATACGATCCAACACCCAACCTATTTGTTGCTCATATCAGCTGTTGAGCCCCGGACGCGAAAGATACTGCATGTCGACACAATACTTATGGCCCTATCTTCTCCGCGGGAAGTTCAAATCGATTCGCATGAATCCTGAAATAAAATCGACGTAAAGGTTGTTTTTATATGAAATAGCCACATTCGTCTTTCGAAATAAGTAAAAAATGTGCTTTCAAGATTGAAAAACTCACTTCGGAAATTATTCAAAGTATTCTTGTCTGGCTAGAAAAAATTTCGGGAAAAATTGATTTCGGGATTTTTTGCAGTGACTTTTTTTCTGACCGTAGCTATGGGGGGGGGGCTACAGCCCCCATAGCCCCCCACTGGATCCGCCACTGCCCACTATTTCCTCTATCACTTGTTCTTCTGTAGAAATTGAAAATCTTCTCAATACTCTTAATGTTTCTGTTGGTGCTGGTTCTGATGGCATTCCTAATTTCTTCGTTAAATCTTTATCATCCAGTATATCTGTTCCTTTAGCTTTACTTTTCAATATAAGCTTATCTATTGGCCTATTCCTTTCTAACTGGAAAAAAGCTTTCCTCCTCCCTAATTTTAAGAAAGGTGACGCCTCTCTGATTTCAAATTATCGCCCCATCTCTTTATTGTGTTGTTTTTCCAAATTACTGGAACGTTTTGTTTACTCCAAACTGCTTGCGGCTGTGGAGGATAAGCTGATTCCTGAACAGCATGGTTTCATCAAAGGTCGTTCTACTATGACCAACCTTATGGAATTTACTACGATTGTTGCTGGAGCCTTTGAGAATCGATTTCAGGTAGAAACCCTGTATCTTGATTTTTCTAAGGCCTTTGATTCGGTCAATCACCATATTTCGCTCCAAAAAATTCATGCACTTGGTGTCGTTGGCAATTTGTTCAAGTGGCTCTCCTCCTACCTTTCGAATCGAATATGTCAGGTTACTTTCAATGGTTTTACCTCTTCTCCTTTTGTCCCGTCTAGCGGCGTTCCCCAAGGGTCCATTCTCGGTCCGCTTTTATTTGTCATTTTTATCAATGATCTGCCTTCAGTCATTAACTCCTCCTGCCTTCTTAATGCAGACGATATGAAATTATTCAAGGTCGTATCCTCTCAAAATGACCTTGACATACTGCAAGCTGATCTAAATTCCTTGGACCTTTGGTGTCAATCTAATCAGCTTCCTCTTAACGTTTCTAAATGTTTACATGTATCCTTTTTCTCCAAACCTTATCCATTCATTGGTGATTTCTTCATAAAAAATAAAAGTCTTAAAACCGTGACTCATAGCAAAGATCTTGGAGTCACCTTTGACTCCAAACTAAAATTCGATCTTCACGTCTATGATATTGGTTCCAGAGCATCACGTGTATCTGGATTTAGTTCACGTCACTCCATCATATTTTCTGATCCCTTTTCTTGTATTAAGTTATTTGTAAGTTTAGTTCGTTCTAACCTTGAATACTGCTCCCCAGTCTGGTCTCCTCATTTCGTTTACCTTAAATCCTCGATCGAATCTGTTCAGCGTAAGTTTACGAGAATTTTACTGTTAAAATTTCGTATTCCTTATTGTTATTATCATGTTCGTTTGTCTATCATTGGTATTCCTTCTTTAGAACCCCGCCATATTTATCTGGATGAGTGTTTCCTTTATCGTCTCTCCCTTGGTTACCTTAACACGAAGTTGGTAGCTGAACTCCCGGTCAGAAATGCTGTCCGTCCTACCAGAAGTTCCAAAATCTTTAATGTTCCGTTTGCCAGGAGCGTGACTTATTTTCACTCTCCTCTACTAAGGATTACGCGTAAACACGATGATCTTCAGCTTGGATCTTTCTCCACTTCTTATCTCCATTTTAAAAATAGAGTAACTTCTGCACTCGCTAAGCTTTGAATTTTTTCTTATACGTTTTCTATGTCTCTCTATCTTTTACTATTATTACTATTTTTGTAATTGGATTATATCTGTAAAAATACCAATGAACAAATAAATAAATAAATAAAAGAGCTCGCCACTTTACATATATCTACCAAATTTGAAATTGGTAACCGCTATGTGTATTTTTGAGAGAAAAAAAATGTGACAGACTGACGAGCGGAGGGACAGGTGGTGCTTTCGATCGGGTCTTGCAAGTTAGTACAAAATACTAAAAATTCGACTTTAGGGAAACCTCTTTACGCGAATTCTACGCACTTGTCCCGATTTTGAATAGCATATTTCTCTTTCGAAACATAAGCAAATTATGTTCAAGTACTTGGTAATTTAGAAATCCCAGCTATATGTATAAGCATGTATGTTGTTTTTAAAGAAGTGAATCTCTCATAGTAAAGCTTTTAATCCTTACGAAGATATATATTACTTCCGGGAACATGGTAACTCCATTGTGTTCTATTAATCTAATATTGTTTCTGGTTGATTGTTGTGAAAGAAGAATACCCTACTCAATCCATATCGTGTTGCAAAGGGAAAGAAATACGTTTATGCGTTATAAACGTAGCATTAAGGTTCCTTATTTGAAATTTATTGAACGACCACAATTCATTCTATAATAATTTTTGAACTATTTCACTCATCATCTAAAGCTTAGAGTCATTCAACCAAAATTTGCATAATTGAAAGACAATTTCTACAGAAATCTCACTCGAAAATCGATTTTCAACAATCCATTGGAAACACAAATACAAAACTGAACCTCATTAAACTAATGTTGAACATTTCTGATTGCTTTATCAACTCTAATCCTGCCAACTGAACATCCTTTTATCCCAAACATTTCGAGCGTATTGCAAGCTTTTCTACGATTGTCAGCTATCTCGGGTGATTTGAATAGACCAAAGTGCAATTAAGTTCCACTGGTTGGCCAAATCATATGTAAACATTGCTTTCATTTAAGGGTGTTCCAACCAAACTGATATTTGCTTATGGATGAGGTGCAGCCACTAACAAACGATCCAACCGTCACTTGCTATCCCGATCAGGTCCTCGTTTAAGAATGATATTCCTCCCTTATTTGCAATTTCCCCAACCCAAACGCAAATAAAGGCAAGTGACGTTGACCATGTTGTCTGTTTGCTCGCAGAATTAATGAATGCCACGCGTCAAGAAGGAAATTAGCATATTCGGTGTAGAGCATATGGAAATTCAGTGTAATTATAGAGATCAGAGCAATGTTTGCAGACTGTTTTCAGGGATAATTATTCAGAAGTTGATGTTCTACTTTACAGGCATTGGCTTCAACTCGTCATTCATGATATAGCGAGAAAAAAATGTTAAACCAACATTCCCTTGTAGGTATCAGCATTTTTCTACCCTTCCTCACTTTGTTGAACATTTTAAAAATTCCAGCGAATCATTCTTCACCAGCTTACGTCCTTCTAATTTAAGGAATTAATTGAGAATTTCTAAGCCCATTAAACAGAAAAAAAGCACAAAAGGTCAGGACAAAGAGTCATCAATTTCTTAGTTGTTGTTTCGCCTTTATTTTTTTTCGCAAACGAACCAATTTTTGCAATTAATTGTACAAAACGTTAAATTTGCTTCCTCGAAGGGATGAATTCACCCTGCATCGGTTCGGTCGAGAACGGTGGGTACCTGAAATAAATGAAGTACCAGAAAGTTTTATGTCTTGAATCCCAGTGATAACGAAATGAAATGAAGCTGATTTCAATGGTACCGGCTAGATGTTGAGAAACATCTTAAGTTTCCATTCCTCACGCAGGAAGAGAGGGAAAGAGAGCAAAAGAAAAGAAGTCAGTTGAAATGTTTTTTAATGAAACATAAATTTTTGCCTGCAATGAACAGGATGAAAAATGATGGGGATTTTTCTCCCTTCAGGCAATTTTTTTAAACTTTTTTTTGAGTATTAAACGCGATTGGATGGATGCAGGCATAATGGATCGGTTGAGATTACTTCTATGATGATTAATCTGCAAACAGTTTATGATATGCTACAAAAATGAAGAAAACTGTTTCAAACATCTGCGGCTAGATTGAAAAAAAGCCATTCCATTGAATAATTCTACGAAATTATCTCCATAAAGTCAATTACAGCTTCATATATCGAATTTCCACTCCATTTACTCTACTGTGGAAGCTCTTCGTACTATTCCATCTGCAGATTATTAATATTATTTATTACCCTTCCAACTAAAGATCATGAATCCAATCAACCGTAATATCCCCTCCTTTTGGAAAGGTAATAACCAACATTTTCAGAAGGTTTCATATTTTCCAGATGAAAATATATTAATTTCATCTTCCTACGCTCCCTCTCTGCTTCATGCTCTTTAAAACCTTTGAATGAGATATGATGCTATAATTAACTTTAAATTTTCAAGTTGAAAAACCCTGAATAGCAGATAACCTAGGTAGGTACCTGGAAAATCTACTAAAGCCTTAAAGCTGTGAATTTCTGATTGTGAGATATTCAGTTTTCGTTTTCAATTCATCTGGGAAAGGAAGCAAACTCGTTAATAGTATCTAAATTGCATTCTCCCTTGGTGATGTGGACGAGGCTCTTAATGAAAGAGTTGATTTGTTGGTTAAAGGATTTAAAAGGTTTTAAGGTATTTGCAAAAATGAAAAAGCATAGTGGATCAGCGAGCTGGTAGGGCTCACATGCTTTATTTTTCAGAATCATATGGCGGTGCAGAGTTTCAAATTGTAGCTTCATTTATATGAATGCAGAGATATTTTCGTTGGAGTGTGCAATCGTATCCATTTATTTTAAACATTGACCCTGATTGGATCTGGACTACGCTTTAGACAACGAACTGGAATTGATGCTTTGGTCTTGCGGATATGATGGTTTAGACTTGGTTGCTTTCCACGGTAGCGCTGAGGTGACACTCGTAAGTGAAGATTTCCAATTCAACCATTATACCATCTTCGTCCCGGTTAAAGCTCGGCAGGAGTCAGAGTACGTTAGAAGCTCGCACCATTGCATTGGTGGTGTACGTTCGGTTGGGAAAGTCTCCCGATTAGCGCTGGTTTGGCTCTGAGCATTTTTCCCCATAAGCGGTTATACCAACCCTCGTATGACCTTCTTTTTCTGCAAAGATAACCATCGAAGTGAAACGGCGACTACAGACACAAACGAAGAAAGCGGCTCAAAGGGGAAACCTAATCAAATTGGAGAAATTTCAACCAAAAATCCTATAAATAGTTCTGAATAATCCAAAAGCAAAATAAGTAAAAATTTCAACAACGAAGACGCAACTGCTGCAGCCGCGTTCGGGCGCAGCAAAAAATGATGCAAATACTAGAGCGTCCTAAAAAAGAAGGGCGGGAAGTTCTGCAGGACACGCCAGATGTTCGTCCAGTGGGAGAGAATATGAAGAGCATTGAGGATTCGATGGTTACTGCTGGGATCGCTACCAAACTGACGGAAGTCTATAAAACGATCAGGGTGGAAAAAGACAGAAGTGACCATTTCACCGCCACCGTTGAAAATATGGCGGAAGTACTATACTAGAAAACGAAAGCCGACAGTCTCCCCCAAGAAAGGAGGTGGTAAAGGACAATTGCATTCCACCGACATGACGAAGAAAGGCTAATCCAAAAAGCGCGAGACGTTCTAAAAAAAATTAAACCTGCATGCGACTCGCAAAAATCATGAAAAGTCTAAAGAATTGGCCACTTGAACTAGGGCAGCTCGGCTTTGGCATTACCAGGAGACAGAACACGAGCAGAAGGCTAAGGAAGCACTAAACGCTAAGCCTCTAGATCACGCGTAGATAGTTCCACCGTCATACATCAATAAAAGAAAAGCATCTAGCCTAATCGAAGGAGATCAGGATAAAAGAAAGAAAAAAGAGGCTGTTAAATCAAAACAACCTGTTTGTATTGATGATCATGTATGAATGATGATTTATTAAGATTGTATAAAAGTATTTATAATTCAATTATACTAACATACGCATTCCTGAACTGCATTGAACATTTCCATTGAAATATGTATACTCGTATAAGCCAAAATATTACACGCGCCAGGTAATGTATGTGGGAAATGCATATGCAAGTGTTAATTGATTCATTCACTCAAATGCAACGATTTAGGTGATTGAACCAATTTTTGCAATTATGCAGATCACGTGCCCGTTTTTTGGGTTGAACGACAGCTCGAGCATGCTTACAATGTATTTAAATGAATTTCATAATGACCATGAAATTCTTATGATTAAATTACAATGACCTTAAAAAATAATGAAATTATTGTTACATGTGCATGAATTTAGGAATTATATGATTGAAAAGAAATTTAATGAAATGAATTTCTTATAATGATTTAACATCCTCCGCCACCTTGAATTCTCGAGGAAGAACTTCAATTACGGATGATTTGCATTTTCGGCGAAGGTTCTTGATCAGGCAGTATGCACCGATAATGAAGAGGATAGTTAAGGTACTATACTTTAGAACGTAGTTGTGGGTGTCGTGCGAGGATAGGCGTTCGGGAAGACTGGCCGTTGATTCGTGCTTGAGTTGCAGTCGAACTTTATCCAATTGTAGGGATTTGGCTGGCCATGTTGAATTTAAAAGAAAGGTTGGCCAGTCAGTTATGTTTGCAGTATCGATGAGAGGGACAAACGAGAAATTCGTGCTGTCTACAAACTGCGTATGTCCAGTAATGATCATTGATTGTTGATTGATCATGCAGTTTGGTAGTAGCTTAAGAATCCCACTTCCGTTTAGTCTTTCTGTTGATATCTCTTGTTGACATACGATATCCAATGCCACAGGCTTTCGGACTGAATATATCCAGCTATTTATGGTTTCTAACTGGATCCAATAATTATCGACGGGAGCAGTAAGTCTCTCGATGGCACACTTTGATGACAATTCGTTTGCGTGAATTAATAGAGACATTTCGCATCTGCTGATGTCCGATTGTAATGTATATACGGGATGGCGTTGGACACAGATGAGTGAGTCGGTTTCGAAATGTTGGCAATTGGCCTTTTCGGAGTCAGATAGAGGATATTAGTTATCACGCTTTAGTGTAACGGCTAAGTAGCTTGATGAAGGTCTGATTTGAACGACAGCTGTATCAGTGATTGTCGGGATGGGGTAGAGCTTCAGTAGTTAATAATGCATTGAGGTAATTAACGGAATTCTTATCACGATGATTATATTCCGTCGTGTGGTCCTAGTTTGTATTCTTGCTAGTTTGTATAGTTGTAGTGGTGAGTTTTTTAGAACTGGTATTAGTTGGTCTGGTGGTAAATGTTCTCTCATAATTTGAATTTGCCTGTGCAATTGCCCTGCGTTAAGTAGCATTGGGTTGATTGTTCCATGGTAAGTATTGGTGATGATGTCCAGTAGCGTGTTCTGTGTACTTTGAAGATGGTTCAACATGAGGATAGTTTGAAGAGCAATCGTGTTGAAAATCTGGTTGGTTTCTTCAACCTTTCGAGTAGTCTCGGTTAAATGGTCTATTTGAGACTGTATGAAACTCAACTGACTGTTAATATCATCAATACTTTTTTTAAAAATGTGTACTGTAGTGTCTATGATGCTGGTTTGATTTTTGAATAGAGTTAAAAGGTGTTGCTCGTTTGTGTTTATTTTTTGTATTTCTTCTTCGTATTGCTTGGCAAATTCGTCATCGAGAATTCCGAATAACGAGTGAGCTACAGAGCCAATGACGTTTAATGGGGATCTCCGCTTCCGTCTGGACTCAATTGGATGTTGATACAAAATTTCATTCTTTTTTGAATTTCTAACTGCATGTGATGGAGTTGAGATACGAAAGCATTGCACACCTTAGTCACATTGAGCAGTCTTTGTTGCATTGCGCAGAGTCCCATTATGTTTTGAATAGATTTAGTCAAGCCATCATATTCTGTCCAATATCCCGTCATGTCATAATAGGACACAATTTTCCAGCTATTATGAGTTAGCCTCATTGACCCAACGTGCTCAAAGAAAATCCCTGGGTTAGTGGTGAATGGTGTAATTGTTACTGATTTGGGGGGCTCTGCTTGAATTTTGGTAAAACATGGCAGGAGTACCAGGACACATACGAGAGCATTTGGTAGGACAAATCTTCCTCTTTTAGTTGGTTTTGACTTGCTATCTTCTGAGCTTCGTTTGTCTGAATCGTTGCTTAACATGGGGTAAGCAGATGTAACTGGTGCAATCTTTCTCTTTGATATTACTGGGATTTCTTTAGTTACTTCAGTTGTTTCAGCAGGTGGAGAATCAGGTGTGGTTATGTTATGCAAAGGGCATAGAGTGTGAATAACACGACCGAACTCTCCTGACGAGGTTTTAATTCTAACAACTCTATTATGATTGTCCGATCCTGGTATTTCCCTTATGACTCGTGCCATTTTCCATTGTAAAGGAGCCACGTTGTTTTCTTTTATTAACACTAGTGTGCCGGTTCTGATTTCCGGCTGAGGTTTTTGCCACTTGTAGCGATGTTGTAGCGTTTGTAAATATTCACGTGACCACCTTCGCCAGAATTCCAGGTGAAGTGATTGAACTAATTTCCATCTTGTTGCCAGGGAAATACACTCTATTGGTTTTGATGGCTCTGGAAGGGTAGAAAGTGGTTGCCCTATTAAAAAATGACCAGGACTTAAGGCTTGCAGATCATTAGGATCTGATGACAGAGGCATAAGTGGTCGTGAATTCAATATAGCTTCCACCTGACAGATTACCGTATGTAACTGTTCATAAGTAAGAGGTGCGTTTTCGACTATCCGTTTGAGGTGGTACTTGGCAGATTTTACCGCGGCTTCCCAAAGTCCTCCAAAATGCGGGGACCTTGGCGGTATATGTGACCATTCGATTCCGTTGTTGCAACAAAATGATTGAATTGCTTCTTGCCCATTCTTCTCGAACATTACTTCATATAATGCTTGCAGCTCTGATCTTGTTTCAACGAAATTAGTGGCGTTGTCACAGAAAATTTTGCCTGGAAGTCCGCGCCTCGATATGAATCGTCTCAGAGTCCCAATAAATGCTGCAGAGGTCAAGTCAGATGATAGTTCCAGATGCACTGCTTTCGTTGCAAAGCATACAAAGACTGCAACATAAGTTTTGACTGTTTTCCTCTAACTTGGAAATGGATTTTTACTGGTCCACAGAAATCGATTCCAGCGTTAAAAAAATGGTCGGGATTGCTGTATTCTTTCGACCGGGAGATTTCCCATAACTTGGTGAATAGTTGTCGGTTTCGCTCGAGCACATCGGACGCAACGTTTAACTGTGGTGTTAGCTAATTTCTTTCCATTAGTACACCAGAACGTTTGCCGGGATATATACAATAGCGTTTGTGGACCTGCGTGCAAATATTTTTGATGGAGATCCTCGAAAATTAGTTTTGATATGTCGTTTTTATTGGAGATCACTATTGGGTGTTTCGTATGATACGACAAATTGCTTTTAGGAATTCTTCCTCCAACGCGAATTATTCCATCTTCATCTAGAAATGGAGCTAGGGCTCTGAGATTGCTATCGTTTTTTACAGTCTCATTTTTTCGTATATTCTCTAACCCTGGCGCAAAATCTTCGCTCTGCATTTTCTTAACTATGAGTTTTAGTGCCGTACTCATTTCTGTTGGGGTTGGTTTACCAGTTGTATGGTTGTCCTTTGGTGTTCTTGCATTATTTCCAAATCTTATAATGTATGCTAGCACCTCTTGCATTCGTTGAAAGTTGTTGTTATGACGAATGCTTGCAATTGTATCATAAGTTGCATTTGTAGCAGCGAGTGCAAACTTTGTTCTTTTCGTTTCAGGTAATGGCTGTATTGTGCTCAAGTAGTCAGGAACTGGGTTAACTCTAATTGGACAGCGAAGAAAGCTTGGTCCATTAAACCATAATTTTGAATTTATCAACCCGGATGGCAACATTCCACGAGAGACTATATCTGCTGGATTTTATTTGGATTCGACATACTGCCAGATTGCGGTATCCGTGGCTGCCTGTATCGATGCCACTCTATTGGCCACAAATGCCGTGAATTTTGATGGCGATGAAGAAATCCATTGAAGAGCAATCGTTGAATCTGTCCAAAAAAAGGTTTTCTCAATAGGGAGGGGCAAAATCCCTTTTACTTGTTGGGCTAAATTAACAAGTACTTGTGCTGCACATTGCTCTAATCGGGCGATGCTTCTTTTCTTTGTTGGCGCTACTCGGCTTTTGGCGCATATCAATGATGTCGCTATTGTCCCGTTCTCTCCTTCGGATCTTAAGTAGAGACAGGCTCCGTAGGCCAACTCACTTGCGTCTGCAAATCCATGCAGTTGAAAACTGCTTTTGCTGTTAAAATGTTTGATTCTTCGCGGCACCCTAACCTTGTTTAAAAGAGGAAGTTGCATTCTATACATACTCCACCGTTGCTGTAACTCTTCTGGTAGTGGCGTTTCCCATTCAAGCTTGATTTCCCACAGTTGTTGTATGAATACTTTCGCCAAAACATTCACTGGATTTACAAGACCAAGTGGGTCAAAAATTTGCGACATTTCCGATAGAACTATTCGTTTCGTTATCTGCTTTTCACTCTTGAATGGATTGATTTTTATTAAAAACTCATCGGATGATGGGCTCCAAGTGAGTCCTAGGGTTTTAATCACGTTTTCGGATTCTAATTTTGCAATATCTACTTCAGTGGCCTTGTCTCTTGCGGGTATAGATTTGAGCAGCTGCGCGTTGTTAGAGCACCACTTACGTAACTGAAATCCCCCTTTACTTAGCAATGATATTACTTGTTGTTGAATTTGTGACGCTTCTATGAGTGAATCGCACCCTGTCAAGAGGTCGTCTACATAAAAATCTTGTTGGATAATTTTTTCTGCTAGAGAATAGGATGCACCTTCATCACAAGCCAACTGGTTTAAGCTCTTTATCGCCAGGAATGGTGCACTTCGCGTACCATAAGTTACTGTTTTTAACCTATATGTCTCAATTTCACCTCCAAGTTTATTCTGCCAGAGAATAAGTTGGAAGTTTCGGTCTTCAGGAGCAACAATTACTTGGCGATACATTTTCTCTATATCTGCCGTAATGACGTATCTGTGGCACCGGAACCTCAGCAAAATATCGAATAAGTTATTCTTCAGCATTGGTCCAGTATGCAAAAGGATTTGTTTGTCGATGTTTTAGCCGATCCGTCAAATACAACTCGTAGTCTTGTAGTTTTACTATCTGGCCTTATCACACAATGATGAGGAAGGTAATAATGTGGTTTACTTTCGTCAACACCACTTACTTTTTCTAAATGTCCTAACTGCAAATACTCATCTATAAATGCAGTGTATTCTTTTTCCAGCGCCAAGTTCCGAGTGAATCTCCTTTGAAGAGCACTGAGTCGTTGCAATGCGATTTGCTTGGACTTTCCAAGGCTCGTTGGTGGTTCTGCAAAAGGACGACGTACAACATATCTTCCAGTGGTAGTTCTTTGCAGCGTCGAGAGGAAAAAACTCTCGCACTCCTTGTTTTCAGGTGATATCATTGTTCCTGTAGCTGGCCCAACTTCTTCAATTTCCCAAAATCGTTCAAGTTGTTTATCCAGGTTTTGGGATACACCGCAAAATTTAGCATCGGTGGTTGATTTTTTTAGTTTCCCTAAGACCATCTATCCAAACACTGTGTTATGTAATTTTGGATGTTGTGGGCCAAGATAAATTGCTCCTGAGATCATTATAGACCCGAACAGTTCTGCTCCAAGTAAGATATCAATATTTTGCGGCACGTTGAATGTGGGATCTGCTAGCGAGATATCCTTTGGAATTGGCCATTGTGCAATTTCCACATGTCGATCTGGATGCTTGCTTGTGATTTCCTTGAGAACGAAAGCTTCAAATTGAGTGCTGAACTTACTGCATTTAGAGGCCATGGTTAAGTTTACACGCTTGGAAGATTGTTGTCGACTATTACCAACTCCTGCTATTTCCTGTTTTTCTGATGTGTAGCTTAGTTGTAGCCTTTTGTACAGTTTGTCTATGATAAAACTTAGTTGAGAGCCTGAGTCAATGAGAGCTCTTGCGGAATGTGTCTGACCGTAAACGTCTAATATATTGACCACTGCAGTCCCCAGAAACACATAAGATTCTCCTTGCTCTGACAGCGTGGTTAATGTCGCATTGACTGTTGTCATCTTATCTTCACTTTTTTCTGAATGAAGCAGCGTATTGTGTTTCTTATCGCATTTCAAGCAACACCTTGAGCTACAAGTTTTTGTACTGTGTCCAGACTTCAAACAGTTATAACATAGTTGCTTCTTCGCAATGAAATTTCTCCGTGATGGTACTGTCAGTTTTAGAAATTCTCCGCATCTGTAGATCGAGTGATCCCCTTTGCAATTCAAGCATCCACTCTCCCCTGGTTTCATGGATGTTAATGCCGTCTTCTGCTGCGTTGAACCTTGTTTTGCTTGTGGCCGTTTAGTGCCTAGCGCTTCCAAAGACTGGAACCTCAATTCCAGAAATTTCAGGAACTGCCGAAGAGTTGGGATTTCTCTCGGAGCATCGTGAGACTGCTCGAAGAGAATGTGAGTAGTTTTGTCTAGCTTCTTTACAAGTAAAAAAATCAATATTGAATCCCAGTGAGTGATTTGGAGATTCAATGCTTCTAAGCCTCTCAAGCATTCTTGTGTAACGTCATGGAGTAATTTTATTTCTTGGGCTGAGTCACCCGTTAGATTACGTTGTGAAACAAGTTTGTTGAGGATAGCGTTGATCAACAATCTCTTATTTTCAAATCGTTCCTTGATTAAGTTCCACGCAGGCTCATAATTACTTTCACATATAGGTAAATGCCGAATTAGAGCCTCAGCCTCACCAACCAAATTCGTTTTTAAAAACCAAAGTTTCTGTGCAGGGCCGTGTGTATTTTGGTCAATCAGCTGACTAAATAAGTCGTGGAACTCGCGCCACGCCAAATAATTTCCATCAAATTTTGGGAGTTCTATATGCGGCAGCTTTACATTTGTTTGAGTTGGTTGCCTCGAGGACGACGATTTCTTCATCAGCTGCAATTTAATCGTCTCTACCTATTCCTCAGTCTCATCGTACGTTATTGAGTTGTAGCCTTCTGCTACACTAGACGTCTCCAGTATGTTTAAGTGCTTGTCTCGTATTGATTGCCAATGACGACTGATCGCTTCCAATTGGCACTCCCTATATTCCTCCGGTTGCTCAGTTTTCAATCGCTCTTCTGTCCGCTTTAGAAGATTCCGCAGCGTTTGCAGCATAATTTCCTCGCAACGAACTGACTGCAGCATTTGCTGCGCTACTAGCCCTGAATTCTCGATCTCGCTTTTCTTTGACTTCCTCAAGCTGGTTATGTTGTCTTTGAGCATGTTGACCAATTCCTTAATTTCCATGTAATAATCGTTTTTGAAGTAGTCCACATCACGGAGTTCTTCCTTCTGGACCAATAAAGCTTCGTTGTTTTTGTCGAACCTGCTCCATAAATCCTCGATTTTTTCTTCTTTCGCTTGAAGGTATATCTCATTTTTCCGCTCACTTGAGTCTTTTTTATAATTTCGACCTGTCCGTTCGATTTCCGTGCCGATCTCTAGCTGCTCACTTAAGATTGATGCCATCTTGCTGAAATTCTCCTGTATGATAGCACTCGCTTGATTGCGCTTGTCGTAGATTGCTTGGTTGGATTCGCCTGTTTGTTTGATCAGCCTTGAGTTTTATTTCGCCTTTCGTCTCCACGTTATCAGCCTGTCTGATAATTGTAGTTGCGCTTGCTTGGTTGGATTCGCCTGTTTCCTTGATCAGCCTTGAGTCCACGTTATCAGCCTGTCTGATAATTGTAGTTGCGATTGCTTGGTTGGATTCGCCTGTTTCCCTGATCAGCCTTGAGATTAATCTCGCCTTCCAGTTGCGTTTCTCCTAAATATCGGGGTTACCATAATGTTAAATCAAAACAACCTGTTTGTATTGATGATCACGTATGAATGATGATTTATTAAGATTGTATAAAAGTATTTATAATTCAATTATACTAACATACGCACTCCTGAACTGCATTGAACATTTCCATTGAAATCTGCATATAAGCCAAAATATTACACACGCCAGGTAATGTATGTGGGAAATGCATATGCAAGGGTTAATTGATTCATTCACCCAAATGCAACGATTTAGGTGATTGAACCAATTTTTGCAATTATGCAGATCACGTGCCCGAGAGTTCGAGAATGCTTACAATGAATTTAAATGAATTTCATAATGGCCATGAAATTCTTATGATTAAATTACAATGACCTTAAGAAATAATGAAATTATTGTTACATGTGCATGAATTTAGGAATTATATGATTGAAAAGAAATTTAATGAAATGAATTTCTTATAATGATTTAACAGAGGCACTTGATGGGCGTGGACCGCTAGATCTCGGGTTTCAGACAGTTCTGACAATAAAAGCAGCGAAAAATTCCAACTGACTCCTTCAAAAAGTGCAAGAAAAATGAACTCGCAGCAAGAAAAAAGACCAGACCTGAGAAAAAGAAGAGAAATAAGCGACGAAGAAACCCCGGCAGCAGGTACTGCTCATGAAACTCCAAGATAGCCGAACCTACGCTGAGGCGTTGCGGGATATCGGGAGAAATGTAAGGCCCGAAGACACTAACACTGCTATAAAAGCAGTAAAAGCAACGCGGTCGGACACATCTGGTCGGATTCGGAGCAGGAGCCGACAAGAAAAAGCATTCTGCGATGCAGTAAAGAAAGTCCTCGACAAAAGCTCAACTATAGCCTCGCTTGCGCCGATAGCAATGATCGAAATAAGAAACTTTGACTGAGTCGCGGACCTGGCTGAGGCGAAAGAGGTCGTCAAAAGGGAGCTCCCCAGCGTGGGCAGGATCAAACCGAGGCTGACACCAGAAAGCCATAGGGGACAACGCACGGCATGGGACGGCTTGACTAAAAAGGACGCCGAATAATTTATAAAGAATGGCAAAGTAAGAATAGTGTGAGTTGACTGTAGCATACAGTGAAGAGCAGTGCCCCTTTTATGTTTCAAATTCCTTGACTATGGTTACACCTCACAAAAATGCAATGAACCTAATAGGACTTCCCTATGTTAAAATGCAAATAAATGGGACACAAAAGAAAAGATTATACAAAGTACGGACACTTTATCCTTTGCAAGGATGCAGATCCAAGACCGGATTTTGGGCACGTCTTGGGATCAGGAAAATGTCGGGTTTTCCAGGAAGCCCTAGTCAAGGCAAAATCAGAACTTCGATGGCCCCTATACTGCGTGTAAACTTACACTGCAGTTCAACCGCCCAAAACCTGCTGGAGTAGTTTGCAAGGGACACCATGATCAAAGAACTGCATCGCGGAATCCTGACGAAACTGGCACTGCCATCATCTGGATTCGGAGCAGTCATTTCGAGGTGTAGATGCGGTGCTCAGAGACCACCTTCATTAGTGTGTACCTATCGCTAAACGAACCGATGTCATCTTTCCAAGTTAAATTTGATGCTTCGGAGGGAGCTGTCTCGAACGCAGACAGGAACGTGCTCGATAGAAGAGACTCAACGCTAAAGTAATGAAATGGGGCATGCCTCAAACAGATCCGCGGGGAAAACGAACCCTATTAATGGTGACCAGAATGGCGCCCATCGTACTAAGCAGCGGTAATACGCTGACTTTCCGGCGTCTTGGCTGTGAAGAAACCATACCGGATATAACATTGGCCTTGGAGTCATCAGTACTGAGAAGACACAATTGGAGAGTATTAGAGGACTACTCAGCCAGTGGTCGTCAGTGCATTCTGTTTGAGATTCGTGATGTTGTCTACCGACGTCTGTGCTCTCGAATTTCTACAATTGGGTGGAGCATCGGCGCAAGATGATTGGGCGGAGGTAGCTGAACTGGCACCTTGAGACTGGGGAACTCAACTATGGGCATCATCATGACTGCTTGCAGTATTTCCCGTTAGCGAACTCCCGTATTTCCCGTTAAAAACCCCTGCACAGCAAGACATTATGTATTGGTGGTCGTCTGGAATTGCTGAAAATCGAAGAGACTGACATAAGCTTTGGCGTGAGGCTCACATCAACGCTTAGTTATTTAAGGTGAATTCATCCTAGTAATTAGCTCATTTGTAATCAATTCGATTGATTTATCAATTGATCGATCATTTTAACTCAATTCACCGATCGATTGATCAATTATTCACTGTTCCCTTTAAGAACAATTGAATTTGCCTTTTGCCACATTTCACCCAAATTTAATAATTTTAATCAATTCAAATATTTTAATTCAATTCGATATTCATGAATTCTAAATTTTGCCACACACTGTAATTCCATTTGCCAAATTGCAACCAAATCGCCGACCATGCACATTCATCTATCCGTAAAATGGATCCGTAATCGTAGAGATTGGATTACATTTCATGGACAAAGGCAAACGTGCCAGCGAAAAGACACAAACTTGGCGTTCTTTCTCTGGCGCGTTTGTCTGGTCAGCAAATTGCGTTAGAAATTGAACGTGGGTGAAATGCTCGGCCGGCTCAGTCGTTGAAGGAAGGCAAGTCGGTCTACAACTCGACAGAAAGGTGTCAATTAATATAAAGTGGCTTGGTGCATAATTAATGTTAACGGTTAAATTACAAAAATTGTTGAAAATTTAATGTGAATCTAAGTTGTTTTGGATAGAAATTTTGAGAAAGTAAAGAAGCCTTATTTGAAATTATTTAAAGTATAACTTTAGTGCTCAATTAAACATAACTAGCTCGTTTAAACAGGATATTCGAAATAAAGAAGTGAAGAAGTATCGACGATTTTCAAAAGGATAAAAAAAAAACAAAGGTTGGGACAAAAGAGTTCTGGCTCAACACAACCATAAAGCAGCATAAAAGTCATTCAGGAAATGCCTTTGCAAATTGATCAACAACAGCATGGTATGCTGCGAGCAAGATCTAATGGACAATGTGAACAAGGATCCGCGGGGCCTTGGCTACAAGCTAGTTATGTGGAAGCTTAGTGCCCTATGCACACCTTGCTTACATGAAGCGGAAAGGATGAACGATATAGTACAGGTAGAGAAGACTCTGTCCCCCATCCCTTCCGTATTGACGCTCCCCACTGTGAAACAGCAATCGAGTGTCCAATCTTCATACAGCCGGAACTGGAAGGGACAATCCTATCATTGAAAGTGAGGAATGCTCCACGTGGTTTTTGTGGTACAATGGGAGGTAGCGAGCCTTATGCTGATCAGCACGGGGAAGGAAAATCCCGGGTTGCCGTTTGCATACTGCCCGTTATGCATGCTAGATTCATCAAGGGAAGTCTCCCTGATGCAGTTTGTTCTGCTGGGGATCTATCTGCACGGCAGTACAGCTTTAGAGTAAAACGATCCACTGTTGATGCGATTATAGAGGTAGTGAGCGCGATCCAGGAGGCAAAAGCACACAGCTGAACCAAGCGAAGGATCGTTCTGTTGGTGACACTTGAAGTTATTAACGCCTTCAGCTCCGCCAGGTGGGTGGGTATTCTGTATACGCTGGAAAACCCTTTTAAAGTTCCAGAATATCTGATGGAGACACACTATATGTTTTATCCAGAATGGGAGGACGATGTCTGCCCCTCATTTTTTCGCGTGCAAAAGATGGGACAAGCTACGATGGTACCTTTATGGGGGGATGAAAGAGCTCATCGCGAATAGTATAGTTGCGGCAATGCTTGGATCGCTTGACAAATTAAACCATATGGCGCATTATGTTTGGCAGCCCTTACAGATAACAAATCATCGCAGCCGAGAACACCAGAGGGAGATCACTTGTTTGGCAATTCCTCTTACTTTTTCCCCTGTCGCTAGAGAGGGTAATCACCTGGCCTGAAGTAATGTGCCAAACGGTTCCAGGCTAGGTTGACAGGGGAGGTATTTAGTGGGTGGTCCAGTTACCTGCGAGTATGAGAGCCCAACACTCGGTGCGTGAGGAGAACTTGAATATGTTCATTTTCCATTTTATATCAAAATGTTAGAGGCTTAAGGGCTAAGCTTAAGGACCTTTTATTTTCTTATCAGCTAAGGTATGATATCGTACTATGTTTCTCCGGGACGTGGCTAAAACCTTACATTCACGATTCGGAACTCTTCTCTGATCATATTGTTTATAGGTGTGACCGTGAGCATAATGCCACTAACAAGTCTGAGGGTGGAGGAGTCTTGGTTGCCACTAGTTATTACTGATGTGTAATTGTCGAAATATCCCTACCTAATAATGCGTCTTTACTGATTTCTTGGGTATATATTCCTTGCGATTCTCCCTTACAATTATATGAGTCTTTTTTTTTTGATGATCTCACTTCCTATCTCATAGTACGTCACCCTCAATCCATAATGCTTGTTTGTGGCGACTTTAATTTACCTTCCGTTGATTGGGTTGACTCACCTGTTTCCTTCATTAGTTCTTCTAATTCTTCTTCTCTAGCTATCGCTTCCTTTCTTTCTGTCTGTGCTCAGTCCCAATACAACCAAGTCCGTAATACAAATGGTCGGCTCCTGGATCTTGTCTCGCCGAATGTTTCTGCTCATCATATATCTGTATCTCCTTTTCCCTATTTTCCTCTTGATCCACCTCTTTCCATTAATCTCATTGCCGATCCTTTTATAATTAAAAAACCTGTCACTGCCCCAAAATTTAACTTTTTCACATCCAATGATGAGGCAATTAATTCAAAACTTTTTTCTGTGAATTGGTCTCAGTTCTGTCAAAACCTTGATTGCGAATCTGCTCTCAATAAATTTTATGCGCTTCTTCAGTACCTCAACTGTAGGTTTACACCTCTTCAGTCGGCCTGTGAGGTTAAACTAAAACCTTTGGTTTACGAAACGCGTTCTTACAGCCTTAAATGCCAAAGATAGAGCACGTCGTGAATTTAAACGTTTAGTTACAGGAGAGCACAAACTTAACTTTTGCAAGCTGCATTCTGATGCCGAAATGCAACTAAAGATTGCTATGAGAATGATTTTTCCAATTCGGAAGCTTCCCTCAATGTTAGTAATGTAAAGCGTCGTCTGTTCTTTCTACAATCCGCATATGGAACGCTCTTCTTCCCAGGCAATCCTGGATTTGTTCTCCCAATACCCTCCCAATATTTTTTGTCTACCACTGAACCCGCCAGACCCTACACTGAGAGCAACTATGGTTATGGTATACTACTCTAAATACTGACCCATCTGGAGTTGAATCCCTAATTCATTCTCTCGTTCCTAATGTCAGCCCTAGTCCAGACAGCTTACCAAATATTTTTTTCAAGTCCTAAGCTTTGCCACTTGCCCCTCCAATGTCTATTCTCTTCAACCTAAGCTTAAGAAGTGGAACTTTCCCCTCTCAATGGAAAGATGCTCGTGTTGTACCTATTTTTAAAAGTGGTGATCCTTCATGGGTATGTAGTTTTCGTCCTATATCCTTGATTTCCTGCTTTTTGAAGTTACTTGAACGTTTAGTACCAACCGGGCTTCTGACCCGTTGAGCTCTGTGTTACCTTATGAGCAGCGGTCATTCCACGTCCACTGATTTGATTCAGTTCACTGATATTGTTGTTAAAGGTTTGGACAGTCAATGTCAATTCGATGTGATATACACTGATTTTAAGAAAGCATTTGATTCAGTCAACCATCACCTTCTTTGCTGCAAACTTGAAGCTTTTCGAAATTCTGATTCTCAAATGTCATGGTTTTCTGTCTCTTGTTTGCGGATGATTTCAAGGTGTTTCAGACTATCAAGTCGCCCCTTGACTGTCAGTGTTTCCAGGAGGACTTGACTGTGCTCAATAACTGGTGTCTGTCCAATTTTCTTTATTTTAATGTTACTAAATGCCATAAGATGACTTTTTCGATTAAACAACAATAACTATGTTGCATGCGGTTATCCTATAATGAAACGACAGTTCGTATCAAAACAGAATCTCTTACCTTTTTAAAGGGACCTTAATTTTCTGTTTTTCTTGATCACGTTGCTCGGCCTTGATAGGACCTGTTCAATTAAGCAATCAGTTTCGAGTCTCGTCTGTTCAAGCCACGGGCTTATGTGAGGAGGCGGAAGCTGCTCAACTGATGGGATTCACCTTTGCTACACGGCTAACTGCCCCGCTTATTGTTGATACTTCAGTGCTAGTGCGCTATTCATTGTCAAGCTGATCTTGAGGACAGAAAGATCGAGCTCCTCTGGTTATGTGGTCTAAATCATCTTTTCCGGACCAAGCTGCTCAAGTTGTTTTGCCTTCTCTAGGTCCGGTTTATCAGAGGGTAGGTCTTGATTTACTTCCTTAAATTCTAGTGGCTTAGGCAGATTAGCCTGATTCGCATTACCTGAATCAGAGCTCCAGTAGTAGGGCCGAAAATTTTCCCAGCGATGGATGATAGCTGCTCCTCAACAGTTGGAATGAGAAACGGACGCTTTTCAGTGATAGCATTGAGATGACGGAAATCAACATAGAGACGGTCCTCACCATTTTTTTGCGAACGAGGACAATTGGTGACGAAATTTTTGATGATGATGGACGTATGATATCGTTTTTGAGCAGTTCGTTCACTCTTGTTCGAACGCGCTCTCACTTTGCGAACGGTATCCGGTATGGCTGTCGCCGGACAAGTTTTAAGGTTGTTAACCTTATCGTCATCATTACCGAGTTGCATTGACTTAACTGAGCCAGCGACTCAGAGAAGCATTCTTTATGCTCACGGATGAACTGATACAGTTGGCTCTTTTCTTTGACGGATAGCATTGGCACAAAAGTTGGAGCATTTTGGAAAGCGTTTTCCAATCGACAATCTCCCGGTTCAATGATCACGTATTTGTCCGATGTGCAGAGTAGATCGGACCCCAATAAAAGTAGCTTCGAGATCAAGTCATCATCTACCGGAAAAATCTTCGCATTTAGATTCTTACCATCCAACTGAATTTCGGCCTCGAGTATCTGGTTGCACGTTACTGAAGCTCATACAAATTCTTGTAGAATGATCGATGAACACTGCTTCACGCCTCCTGTTGGCATTGCGATCGTTCGTTGAATGAGTGTTCTTTCGCAGCCGGGGTCGATGAAAGACTTAATTTTGTTTCCGTTGAGAAAAACCTCCTTAACAAGCGGATTAATGCTTTCTGTTGAATTTATGTGACGAACATTACTGACGGCGGTCGCAGTTTCATTTTTTGGACATCGTTTGGTTGTATGTGGTGTTCGTTACCACTTCACGCATCTTTGTTTCCGTTTCGGTTTTGGACAGTTCGGCGAAATGCGCTCCACCTCAAGGCAGTTATAACATTGGATTCGAAAGGATTCCGAATTGCTCGAAATCGGCTGTGCTTGCGCATTTGATGACAGGATACCTCGCTTTATCAGCGGTGATCGTCCAAAATTTTGTCTCGACTCCGTTCGTGGCTCCGAAATTCTTTGTCGTGGCTAAAAGATTGTTGACGGTGTCACAAATTGAGCTCGAGATCGCATTTTGCAAAGATGGATGCCGTAGCCCGTTTCCTACATACTGGATTACAGCGTGATCGCTCAAGTTACCTCGTCTTCCCAATGCTAGCATAGTATAGAAGTAACTTTGTGTTGTCTCGCTTAGCTCTCGCTTTCATGGCTAGGGAAATCTCGCCTCAATGATCAGCCAGCTCAAGCCAGCTTCGAGGAACTCGCGCAAAACCATCGCTCCAAATTTAAGTAGGCCCCTTTATGGAGGCTTGCACGGGGAACACCAAACTCTATCGTTCCACTGATATACCTCGGCAAGCTTCGTAACGTGATCAACGAACTGCGCTGCCGACATGCCGGACTCGGCCAACTAGTCAAAGTTTGGTTAAAATGTTATGAAAATGCGGTCCACCACATGCCCGCACTAAATTAGCCGATCGTTCGCAGGCGTCAACTTCGAACGTCACTTCCAGCGGCGTCTCACCCGATTTCACGGTAGTGTCGGCTTCTGTACTACAATCGGTTGACTGTTGATCTGTTCAGTTATTGATGACGTCGCAAACTTTCCCCCGTTCGGTAACGTGGCGACGACAGCTGATATTAACTCGCTCAATCGCTTCACTTCATCACGTAACTCGCGCACATCATCTTCACCCGAACATTCTGACATTTTCCCGTCCGTTTGGATTTCACCATCAGTCAGAATTTAACAGAGTCTTTTTGCTAGCTCGGCTTTGTTGCCCTGCGTTGAGGCGTTCTGCAGTCTAAGTTCAAGTTTTAGCTATTC
This sequence comes from Odontomyia ornata, assembly GCA_963969285.1. Taxonomy (NCBI): domain Eukaryota; kingdom Metazoa; phylum Arthropoda; class Insecta; order Diptera; family Stratiomyidae; genus Odontomyia; species Odontomyia ornata. The sequence continues at coordinate 89,369,958 of OZ017742.1, forward strand.
TTTGTTTAGCTTATTGACCTTTTTGACCGGCATCGTGTTGCATACCGTTTCCCTCGTATACGGACCGAAGGGGAAATCGAACCACTCGTACAATAATGTGTAGCCACTCGCCTATGTATGTCGCACGCTTCTCCTTTCGTCATTTTGGCGTATGTTTATCGCAAACGAACCACAGGAGAGAAGTAAACACGAGATCGCCAGGAGGGGAAAAAATGGCTTTCGACGGCGTCTGTTCGTTCTACGCGCCCGATTCAAATTTTTACTTGCAATCCGCACTAAACCATCCCTGGATCCCTTTTTCGGTTTTGTCAGGGGGTGGAATTTGGGAACAAGATAGTTGTAGAGGAAAAACAATAAACTAACGCGCACCGTTGTTAATAATCAATTTATTGTGTTCAAAATACAATGACTTGGTTGATGGTTCGGATGCGACTGACTCTTATCGATTTTTTCCGTGGCCAAAGCTCTTCAATTGGTGTTGCCATGACAATATTTAAACCTCTTATGCAAGTATTGAAGTTAAATAAAAAACTCGACGGCCAACCATGCTCATGAAATCAGACCTATGTGAACTTAATTTTTCCCAGTCAATGATTTATCTTTAAGCCAGGCCATTCTTAGCCCAATTTATTTTGCGAACCTGTTTTACAAGAGAGAAATGATGAGTCCAGCTTAAAAATGTTTCGAAAGAACCTAGAATAAAATAAATACGTTTTAGATTAAATTAATGGTTATTATTATTATTATGGCGCGATCAGAACACTGGATATAGTAGAGTCATAATTATATGACCTAGTAGCATGGCTTCGTATGATAATAAATTATTTCTATATACGAGCTTTGGAACAATGTATTTTGTTGCATCCGATTAGGTCATTAACTCGTATGTTTAAGGTTTTCACAGACTTAGCTTTTTCATATTTGGCTCTCAATTACAGCAAAGCTACGACGTTTCTCTTCTATTTTGTAAAAAAAATTTCAAACCGATTGTTTTTTGTTCCTATCTCTCTTCTCAACGTAAGCTTTCCACGCCCCTTAGCGTTGACTACAAGTTGTCTTATTTTTGTCTTAGCACTACAGCCACTTCTGAGCCTTCGCTTAGAGTATCCCGTTATCTCGATCGTATGTATCTGCTCTCAACAAGGTAATATTGTTACTAACCACGGTTTGGTTATGCACTCATCCCCCCAGCAACGATACACTCTGATTTGGAACCACGACGCATCAGAACAGAACAGGCTTATAGTCCATCCGAAAAATTGCTCGAAATAAATTTCGTTGCTCCCAACGGAATTGAACCAGAGATCTTCGGCTTACGAAATGAGTGCTCTAATCACTATACCACGCGGACTATTGGGTTCAGCTTTTGACTTCTTTCTGCACTACAATTCCTATTTCAGTTGTTGTTGAGTTCCTAACACCCCTGAGTGCCCATCACGGCCTGATCCGGCAACATCAACGCTTCAATCAACTTCCATAGTTATTTAGCACTGTAATAATTAGCCCATTCGTAATTTATTCGATTTATTTGATTGATTTATCAATTGATCGATAATTTTAATTAAATTCACCAAATTCAATCTGCCACAAAGCGAAAGTACTTTGTTTCAAATGCCACATTTTCATTTTTATCAATCGAGCAACCCATTTTTCATTCATTTTTTAATTTGTCAAAATTTTATTCATTGTTCTATTGTTAGTTGGTCTGTATCATAGCTGTTGAACGTTTATCAGAAGATTTTTAACACATTTTTGAGCTTTTTGCTCTATGTACTAAATAAAAATTATAAAATCAAAGTTCGGGACAAGAGAGTCCCGGTGCAAACATTTGGAGGCCCCGGCGAGATGCACTTGGTATTTATTTTGCCGTACATAACTAAATAATTGTTTTCCCCCGGTGAACAGGTCGCGAAGTGCTGTATAGTGTTTTGTGTAGTGTCGTGATGTATCCACGCTTACTGTTTCCGGCCGCTTTCTGACTTTCTACGCGATGCCGAATGTGAATTGCCTGATCGAGAACCTAAAAAGATTGGCTCGAATCGTCGAAGGCGTCATTTTAAACTACAAGAAGGATTCGGCCTCAAGGAAGCAGCAAGCCGGGTATTATGTGGGGCGACTGTGGCGACTGGAGGCTACGTGGGAGGATTTTGAACTAGGCGATAGTCACATCCGATCCCTACCGGAGGTCGCTCCGTCGCACGAGTATTTTACCCAACATATATACGACACTACCAAAGGCAACTACCTCCGTTACTAGCAGCACTTCCACGATCAAATGCAAGCCAAAACACACGTGACCCTCCAACGAGGTTGGCAACAGCTGGATGAAGATCACCTGCATATCGTCGAGCTCCATGACGATCCTGAAGCGTATGGTTTTAACGTGCAATAGCACATTCGTTTGGAAGAGCTTACCAAAGATTGGGTCATACGTTTGGTATTAAAAAATCGATGAACTCAGCGCCACACCTGCCTCGGTAACTCAGCCTGCGACTCCTCTTGCCACGCCTCTGTTGAAACTAAAACTCCCCACCTTCGATGGGAACTTTTTACTTTGGCAACAATTCCACGACTTGTTCATGCAAATGATGTATAGCCAACCGATGTCCAAGTGCCAAAAGCTACAGTTCATAAAGGCCGGTCTCATTGGAGAACCAGAGCTTTTGATTCGAAATTTTACATTGTCGGATAACAGGTATGAAGTGGCTTGGATAACCTTGAAGGAAAGGTACGACGACTGACGACCATTGGTAGCGACGCTCATCAACAAATTGATGAGTCAGCCATCTCATGGTAATGAAAGGCCATCAGTGGCAGCTATAAAGGCTCTACATGACACCACACAAGAGTGTCTCACAGGCCTGGGGTACTTACAAGTGTCCATAAGGGACTGGGATCCGTTGCTGCTGCATGTGCTAAACCGAAAATTGAATCCAGCGACTCACGCACCATACGAACAATCGTTATCCATCCCGCGCGAGCTACCACTCTTGAAGAGTTTCAGGGACTCCATGGAAACACGTTTTCAGGCTCTCGCGACACTCGGCCATAAAACAAATGAGCCGGAGATCAACCGTAGGAAAGTCATCATATCGGCTGTGTCCACCACGACAGCTTCCCGGTACTTAATGTGTGAGCAGGATCAACTGCTTTACTACTGCCCGGATTTCCTCGGGATCACAGCTGCAAAGAGACTACGTTTCGTGCGCGCAAAGAAGCTGTGCGTGAGTTGCCTTCGAGAAGTACATCAGGCTTCCAACTGCGCGACCAAAAGTTGCAAGCAGTGTTCCAAGAATCACAACACCCTGCTGCATCTGCCTGGACACAACAAGCCTAAACGACGGATTGTCGAGCTGTGCTGGATCCGGGCTCACAAATAAACCTCGTCACCAAAAGAATCATCAACAAATTGGGTTTGTCATCGACACCACACCTTGCCCTCATTGAAAGAGTAGGCGGTAGTGCTGAGAAGGCATACAATAAGATGAACCTCGGCCTAAAATCCAGATTGTTAAGATATGCCGCGCAGTTGGAAGTCTTTTTTTTTATAAACTATTCTGTTATTTAAAAATTAAAGCCAATGGTTGTGATTCGTTGATTTTTCATTGTCATTTATATTGATTTTTATCATTTTCCTTGCGCCTTCGGCAGTAGTTACAGAAATTTGTTAAATGGACAAAATTATATCACCGCAATCGTCTAAGAACTTGAATATATCGGAATGGCAGATTCCTAAAAACATTAGTCAGGCAGATTCAGACTTCCACCGAACGGAGCGCATCGACGTGTTGCTGAGTGCCGAACACTTTTACGAGTTCTTACCCTTTGGACAAATAAAGTTGGGTCCACAGCTCCTAGTGCACCAGAACACGCTCCTAGGGTGAATTGTAGCGGAAGAGTGATCACACCTCAAGTGTCTTCCTTGACATGCGGCATCCTGACAGAAGACGACCAGCTTAATCAGCAAATCAAGCGATTTTGGTAGGTCGAGAAAGTACAGGATCTGCACCACAAGCTTACGTTAATTGAAAAGACTTGCGAAGCACATTTCTATCAGAAAATGACAAGACGTCCTGGCGGCTGTTTCTTGGTTAAACTCCCATTCAGCAAGGATCCTGAGACGTTAGGTGATTCTCAAGCGGTGGCCAATCGGACCAAGACCACTATGGTAGCGGCAGAGGCTCCTGAAACACATTTTATTCAGCAGATCCAACACGGTAACTCTTTCAAGAGGCTATGCGCATAGTGGCCTACATGATGCAGTTTATCTGTGGTCTCCAGCCGGCAGTCAAGCAATCTAAACTGACAAGTCATGCGCCCATGAGTGATGAACTATCCACAGCCCTGGAGATCATCGTGAGGTATGTAGAATCACAAACTTTTAACTGCAAACGGCGGGCAGGAAAATCTCCAAGCATAGTCCGTTGGTGGGACTGGCGGCATTCCTGGATCTAAAGGGCATAATCCGTGTCAGTGGATGGCTGGAGGCTGCCAAGATCAAGTTCAACGCCGAACATCCCATTTTATTATCGTTCAAACATCCGTTCACGAGACTGCTGATGATAGGCATCCATAGCGACCACTTACATCTAGTTGCGCGAATATTTCTGGCTGCCACGAGACAGCGGTTCTGGCCAATTGAGTAAAAAAAAAAAACTTGCGAGACCGATTGTTCATTGGTGCGTGTGGCGCGCCCGAGTCAAGCCTAAGCTGTTTTCACAAGTCATGAGAAACCTGCCGAGTGCACGTATTCAGTCAGCCCATCCGTTCATCAACTCTGGCGTCGATTTCTGTGGGCCTATGATGATCCATTACCGAGGTAGAGGTACCCTGCCGCAAAAATAGTACCAAGCCATATTTCGCTACAAAAGCCGTCCATCTGGAGCTAGTCAGCGATCTAAGCATAGAGGTATTCCTCTGTGCTCTCAAACATTTCAGTGGACGACGAGGACACTGCCGAAACCTATTTTGCGACAACGCTGGCAACCGGGTATCAGAATTTTCATCCTCATTATATTCCAACGAAGCGTATCAAGAAGTAACAACGGCGTGCTCCAGCCGGGGAATGGATTTCCATTACATCCTTCTATGTAGGCCTCATTTTGGCGGCTTGTGGGAGGCGGCAGTCAAATCACCCAAAAATTTGATCCGTCGAGGCATTTCGTCGGCGGCTCTCACCTACGAGGAGCTGCATACCTTAGTGGTTGAGGTGGAGGCTATCCTCAATTATAGACCACTGACTCCGATGTCAAACGATCCCAATGATTTGGCAGCCTTAACTCCCGCACACTTTTTCATCGGAGAACCCCTCACAACCATGGTGGATGGTCGCACAGAGCCAGTCACCGGAGATCTCCATGCCCGGTGGAAGCTACTCAATCACCTCAAACTCGAATTCTGGAGACGGTGATCGCACGAGCACTTGGTGCAGTTGCAGCATCCTGTCAAGTGGAGACAGTCACAACCCAATACGATCCCGGGAACGGTGGTGATCATAAACCAAGATACTTCATCGATGAACCAGCCACTGGGGCGAATTACCAAATCGTACGAAGGTGCCGATGGTTACGTACGAGTTGCTGATGTCAAAACTGCCTCCGGAACTTTGAAAAGGCCAATACACCAACTGGCCCCGTTACCAGTACTCGGCGACGCACAGTCTAACGAAGAGCTATCACAAGCAAGTTCCTCCCACTTGACGAAGGAAGGGTCCCAGATGAGCGGCGACGACATCCCGAGGACAAGGTGACGATCAATGCGAGCCAGCAAGTCAATTGTGGCGCTCTTCTTGATGTGCCTGCTAGCTTCTATAACGCACGCCTCTCCAACACAAGGCTCAACAACCAGATCCCATACGGGTCTGTATTTTCAACAATTATTATGAGTCTATTTATCTTCCAGCGAGTAGAAGTTGCTCATTTATTACGATTTGGGACTTTATTGACGGGAATTGGCTGTTCTACAGAACAGGACGAACCTTGTGGACTCATTCAACGACTCTACTCATTTCACTGACTCTGCATCTGAAATCAAGGATCTGCGACGACAGATCTTACATGAACCGATCAAGTGACCGACCACAACATCCACCGGTACACCATTGGCTACCTGGGCGTTCTCGGATTAGTCATACTGGTGATCTACCTCCGCTGGCGTTTCTGCAAACAACAATCCAACCTGCATGTCTAGACACCAGTGCCATTATCTAGACCCTACAGCCTACTGCACACCTTGGAGGAGGTTGAACGAACCGTTCAACGGGGGGTGGATGTTGAGTTCCTGACACCCCTGAGCGCCCATCAGGGCCTGATCTGGTAACATCAACGCTTCAATCAAGGTTAATTAGCACTGTAATACAGTCCGCGACAAAACTATAGGACATGGGAATAAAAATGAAAAATCTTCACTTGTAATAGCAATTTATTTTCTTTATTTGATTGGAAATTCCGTACATCAAAAGGCTTATAACATAGTATATAACAGGATTCTGAACGCAAATATAAACTCGAGAAATTTAAGAAAAGGCAAAATTCAGATACAAATCGACGCGACAAAACTATAAGACACCCCATGTGTATCATGGGATATTTTCACATTAACAACTTATGCTTCCATTTTAATATTTAGTAGACCCGCCTTTGTAACTCAGCACCTCGTACATCCTTTTTGGCAAAGAAGAATATAAATTTCTTATGTAATTTTGGTCAATTCGCGCCCATGCTTCCTTGATGGCGCTTTTCAGCTCGTCTACTGTTGTAAACTGCCCTCCATGAGCGTTAACTAAAGCTGTCAATTTCCTTCAGACGTTTTCGATTTGGTTTAAGTCCGGAGAACGTGCTGGCCACAAAAGAACGTTCAGATTTTGCTCTCTAAAATATCGGCGTACGGCACGGGCGTTGTGCACTGGCGCATTGTCTTGTTGAAAAAATGTAATTTCTACCGAAAATTTTTGCAGCGTGACGCATTAACTGTTCTTGGATTAGAGCAATATAACGACTACCAACTATTCGATCGTCCACGAAGACAACATCCGTTTTGCCATCAAGTCCAATTCCTGCCCATATCATGATTCCACCACCGCCTATTTGACGTTTGCTTAAAATTAGAGATCGTTTCTGCAAATCGTGGAAATAATACCGGGAGCCATCGGGGCCGTCTAAATCAGAAAAAATGACTCTCCGCCATTTTTTTCACCCACTGAACGTGGTCTCGTGCGAACTGTAATCGAGCGTCTTTATGAGCCTGCGTCAATGGTGGCTTACATTTCAATTTTTTTCGGTGTAAATGCTCAGCTTGCTGCAAAATACGTTGAATATTCCGTAAATTTGTGTGTACACCTGCCTTTGCACTAATCTCCCGGGCCGTAGCCATTGAATTCGAAGCGACTCGCAAAATGGCTCGCTTTTCACGTTCAGTAACTGCTGGCGGTCGACCCCCTGCATGCTTCTTGTTGTGATTCACGGGATCCTTTAAATAATTTGAGATAGCTGTTCGACTTCTCCTCAGTATACGCGCATTTTCCGAAATAGTTTTTTCATCCTTTTTAAGCTGGTTCACTAGCTTTCTTTCGGTTTCATCTCTCGTGGCATATTTTATGATTGTTCAAATTTTCAAAAAAAAACTTTAACACGGGATAATTGGCTCGTTGATCCGCTTTCTCAAGTTTTAAAGCAAAAGGGTTTAAACCAACTAAAACCACTTTAAAAAGTAAGTGTCTTATAGTTTTGATGCGTCTCTGGGACGCCCCATTAATATAAAGTCAAGGGATATTTAAAAGTAATTACCAGAGGTCAATAATATTTTACAGTTTACCTCAGCCTCTATGAACTAATTATTTTATATATCCAGTTTTGTTTTAACTAACCTGTTTTCCCTGAAATCGTTAAAATTTGTACTATATCCTATAGTATTGTCGCGGACTGTAATTAACCGATTCGTAATTAATTCGATTTATCAATTGATCGATCATTTTAATTCAATTCTTCTTCTTCTTTGTAGCACTACAGCCCCTCTCGGGCCTTCGCTTAGAGATAGTTAGAGTATCTCAATTCAAAACCGTATTGATTTCTTCGGAAGTTGGTTTGGTGAGAACCATGCTCCTGTATGTCTGCTCAGCTATGATATGATCTGATTAAATCAGTACATATCACCACTGAGTGAACACTCGTAGTCTGTCTGAAAATCCCCTGAACTAAATGACGTTGCTCCCAACGAGATTTGAACCTGGGACCTTCGGTTTATGCGTTCATGCTCTAATCACTAGACCACTCAGACTTTTAATTCAATTCTCTAAATTCAAATTCAATTCCCCACAAAGCGAAAATAATTTAAGTTTCGAATACCACATTTTCATTTTTATCAATCGAGTAACCCAACTTTGAAACAAAAGTTTATTCATTGTTCAATTGTTGGTTGGTCTTCATCATAGTTGCTGAACGTTTATTAAAAGATTTTTAACGAATTTTTGAATGTATTAAACTTAACTTAACTAAATAAATCGACACATTTTTAGCCTGGTAAGAATAAAAAAAGAAATGTTTAAAGACATAAATTCTTAATAAAAGTAATAACAACCACCTGGACTCGATCCTGAAGCCTTCTGGTTTTGGTCCATATACACTGTCTTCATAGGTAGGCAGAATTCTTTTCTTAAGGCTACTATATCAAAGTTTCATGCTCCTTTTGCGTAAATATAAGACATTCTAGACGATGCCCGAAAATATATACTACACATTCAACTTCACGCGTTTTTTAGAAATTTCATTTTAATTCAAAGGACTACAGTGCGCTGAATCCTAAGTGCAAGACTTTCCTACTATACCAAAGGCAGAGAATGGTGCAATGAGAGAATGCCAAAAATACAAAAAATATAATTAACATTCGCTACGCCCCTAAACCACTTAATTACTACTTTAATTACTGCAACTGCTACTGACATAGAAACAAAAACCAAAACAAATACTTTAGTGACTTAATTTACATAATTTCCCACATGCCCACCTCATCTGTAATATTCCCACACGTCCTCTATGCAAAGTATCAACATTTAACCTTTCCATTTTTCCTTCATAAAAGTGAACATGTTTGAAATGTTTTTTTTTTGTGTTGTTACTTACGATCCAACCACCCTTTTTGACGTGAAAACTTTGAGCATTCCGTCTATATGGAAATGCATCCATGCACCCTCGTATCCTTGCATCCAACCATCATCTAACCATCTAGCGCGAATGGACCTAACCAAGCAACCAACCATTCATCCAACATTCTCCACTCGTCCATCAATTCGTCATCTGAGTCGAGAAAATCTCATTTGTGCATTTGCAACAGGAGTTAAACCGTCGTTCCGTGACCTATGAGTGCAAAAAAGCTCCTGAAAGTGGCAGCATCAGTATTTCATAGAATCCTAGTTTCTAGCTGAGCTTGTGCGAATTAATATCAGCAAGATTTTAAAGACTAAGAAGTGGACGACGAAGATATAACTGCAAGGATTCCAGCGTCGACGAGTGTTGAGTGGCAGCTTATAGTGGAAACAGATTGTTTTAATTCGACCGCATCATGTGGGCTGTAAGTCGGTTTTATCCTGCTGTCGTTGGCAAAGACGATGAAAGGATGACAGTCATTCTTTCTACTTTCACTACTATATAATAATCTGGATGTTATCTGCGTGATTTCGTGATTGTCTGCAAAGTGAAAGGACGACACAATAGACCAATGTTTGTGTCATTGTGATTGAAAAGTGTTGTGCGGTGGAAAAGGTTCGTATGTGATCCATGAGGACATTCAGAGTGCTAAGTAATCGGTTAGTGGTCACGTGCAGTGCAGTTCGAACTTGTGCTTGAAAGCTGGTAGTTAAATGTTAGTGCAAATTGATCCGATACCTGCAATTGGATCGACATCCACTAATTTAGTGCAATTCCTTTTGATTCGCTACGAATCCTCCCCCGATTCATAGAAAGTTTTCATTGAGGGTGTACTAAGTGCTGACCGCGACCCCATCTATACCCGCCGTTGAATAGTCGAGTTCGTTCCTTGTTAGCAGAATGATGAAAATTCAATACAGTTTCAAAGTTGCTCCTTTGCATGCCAAATAGGTTCAATCAAATACAAAACCAATAACGCGTTCGCTGGAATCGAAAGCTTCTCGTGGCCGATGGATGTTAGCAACACTTGCAAACTGAAAAGGACTTGAAAGAGCAATCTCTTCCAGTAACCAACTTAGCTAGCGAAAATCAAAAAGCGAGTGGCGTAAGAAGAAGGATTTTCATGACAAAAGGCAAACGAGAGAAGAAAAAATTAATCCAGAGCAATTCTCAACGAAGCAAAAACTTACCGGACCAATTTCAGTAGGAAACTGCAATAGTAGTAGCTGTTGGTGGTAGCAAACACTACGATTAAAGGATTATCCAAGAAATAACATCATCGTCACTGGTCGCTGTAGGAGTTGCTGCCGGTCATCATCATCATCAGCATCATCATGGCGAAAGCAACACGGACGGAGGAAATCGAAATGGAAGTCTACGAAACGGATGAAGGTACTTTATTTTATATGCATAGTATATATAACATATTATTCCTTTACAATTCACTGACTTACCCAAAGGATTCTAGCTTTTTTTTCTTGTCTATAAATAGAGGATTGACCTCTCTTGCATATTAATATCATCCTTCTGCAAGAACTACTCGTATAGTTGGTGGGAGCAGTGGCACGTGTGGTGGAAATTTATGCATAATAGAATTTAATGGTCGTTAGCTTCGTTGTTAAGAGCTTGATGAAGAGCTTTATTGCGTAGAAATTGCATAGAAGGCCATTTTTAAAAAGTTGAATTAAAAATGTTCATCAGTGTTGAATATAATGAGGTTGGTTTTTCCAGCAGAAAGATTTTAAAGAAGATTAGAATAAATTACTATAGTATGGATGTCAGAGCTTTTATTTTCCCATTAAAGGACCTTTTGTCTTTCCATTCAGGAGTGGCTATAATGGACAATAAGAACTATGAACGTAGATACTTGTATACGATAGTAGAGTATTATGTAAACTTACCAAAGTTCTCGATCAGAAATGATACTAAAACCAAAAAATTGAATAATGATGAGATGTTTTCCAATCACTAAATAAGCGCTTTCAAGCCAATCCTTTGAAGAAAAGTAAAAAATTGGGGTAAATTAAACCACATAAATAAGGGGCATATCGTTTCCTAATCTGAAATGCATATAATGAATATAATACAATTCCTACTGATGAGAGTAAAACTGTCCTTGCGTCCATTTTTAGGATTTTGTACTACTTATAAGTCCCTATTGAGATCGGTTTTGTCTGTCGCGTCTCTCTATCCGTCTGTGTGCCCCAGCATTTTTTCTCCGAAACTTTTTATGTTGGCATTTCAAATATTTAAAAAACAAAAACACTCATCATTATGCTTCATAAAAGAAGCTTCATCAGTACCATAAAGCGTGACAAGATCCCTATTATGAGATCTAAGGATGAGCTATTGATATAAATGGTCAAACAGAATTATTCGTTGTCACTTTATATGAAATTTAGCCCATTTAAAACATTTTTTTTTTGTGGTAGGGAGGTGAAGGCATTTACGCCCGCCGAGTCTGGCAGTGTGGGGCTCCCATGGAGGATACCCTTGGACTACCCACTAAACACCTCCCCTGTCAATCTGAGAACCTAGCCTGGAACCGTTTGACACATTACTTCGGGCCAGGTCTCGTTTTGTTACGCGGTGGGGCGCCTTCAAGCTGGGGAGTCCCTTTCCTAGCGGGAGGGGAGAGGGGAAGAGGAAATGCCAGGAGAGCGATCCCCCAGCCCCAGTGCCTCCGGCTGCTGTGAGTCCCTTTTATATTTTAGGACTGCCCGAGCATAATGTGCCACCTGGTTCCATTTGTCAACCGATTCGAGCATCACCGCAACTATATTATCCGGCGTGAGCTCTCCCGTCTCCCTGTAGAGTTCCCTTCGCAGCCTGACCCATTTTGTACACGCAAAAAATATGTGACAGGCATTGTCCTCCTCTCCTGGGCAAAACCGACAATCGGGAGACCGTGACTTACCGATCTTGTGCAGGTAAGACTGAAAACACCCGTGCCCGCTCAAGAGCTGGGTCAGATAGAAGTCAGTCTCACCATGCCTTCGATTTAGCCACGGTCTCACATCCGGGATGAGGCACGCAGTCCACCTTCCCTTCGTGCAATTTCCCCAAGACTGCTGCCAATCGTTGAACGAGCGTTGTCTCTCCTCGCGGAGAACCATCTCCCTCGCATCCTCGTTTCGGCGCAGGTAAATAGCGCGGCGCTCTCTAGCAAGGAGGACGACAGGTATCACGCCTGCAATCACTCTCACCGCCGAGTCGGAGACTGTTGGACACGAAGATGCAATTCTCAGTGCTCCTCTTCTCTGTACCTGTGCCAATCGTTTTCGGTATACCTCCTTACTGAGAGCGTCGCCCCATACCTCTGCTCCGTATAGTAGCACTGACCCAACAGCACTCATCAAGAGGCGTCTTCTTGATGGGCTGGGTCCCCCTACGTTGGCCATAAGTCGACACAGGGCCGATATTCCCGAAGTAGCCTTCTCAGCCGTTGCCCTGATTTGCTCAGAAAAACTCATCTTCGAGTCGATCAGTAGCCCCAGGTACTTCACCGCTGGCTTCGATTCGATTTGTATATCTCCAATACTGATCATCCTTACTCTAGGGATTCTCTTTTTTGTCAAGATGACCACTTCGGTTTTCTCCAGTGCTAAACTGAGCCCGCGAGCAGTCATCCAGTCCCTCACTCGGCGCATTAGTATACCTAGCCTGAGTTGCGCCTGTCCAACGGTGCGTCCGGTGACCAGAGCCGCAACATCACCCGCATAGCCGACCAAGCGCGACTCATCTGGCATCTCAAGTCTCAGTAGCCCGTTGTAAGACACGTTCCACAGGTCCGGATCAAGGATAGATCCATGGGCAACACCTGATGCAATTTCCATCCTTCGTTGGCCCTGTGTCGTGTCGTAGAGCAGGCTTCGGTCCTTTAGGTAGTTCCTCAAAAGCCGCATTAGATATTCTGGAACTTGAAAAGAGTTTTCCAACGTTTCCAGAATATCCACCCATCTAGCGGAGTTGAAGGCATTCCTAACGTCGAGTGTCACCAACAGGACGGTCCGTCGCTTGGTGCGACTATATGCCTCTGCCTTTTGGACCGCGTTCACCACCTCTGCAATCGCATCAATGGTAGAACGTCCTGCTCTAAAGCCGTACTGCCGAGGAGATAGGTCCCCAGCAGCACGAATCGCGTCAGTGAGTCTTCCCTTGATGAGTTTCTCTAGCACTTTCCCAGCCGTGTCTAGCATGCATAATGGGCGGTATGCAGACGGCGATTCGGGATTTCCCTTCCCCTTGCTGACCAGCACGAGCCTTGCCACCTTCCATCGTACCGGGAAAACCCCGTCCCGTAGGCAAGCGTTGAATGTGCTGAGCAGCAAGTCAGGACAATGGTGATAGACGAGCTGCAATACCTCAGCTGGAACACCATCTGGACCTGGAGCCTTCCTCGCTTTCAAGGAGAGGACTGCCTCCTCCAGTTCCAGCTGTGTGAAGAGTGGGCACTCTACTGCTGTTTCACCATGGACAGCGTCAACAAGGACGGGATGGGTGGGGAAGAGTCCCCGCGCTATCGCGTCCATCTTTTCCGCGTCATGTATACAAGGCTTCCGTAGGGCACCAAGTTTCCCCATGACCAGCTTGTAGCCAAGGCCCCACGGATCCTTGTTCACATTGTCCACTAGGTCTTGCCAGCAGCGAGCCTTGCTACTGTTGATCAGTTTGCGAAGGCATTTCCTGGCCGACTTATATGCTGCCACCTGGTTGCATGCCTCGTCACGGTTCCGCGCCCGTTGAGCCTCACGCCGAAGCTTGTGACACTCCCTCCGCTTTTCAGCGATTTCAGTAGACCACTAGTACACTGGGGGCTTGCCGTGCCGGGGTCTTCGACGGGGCATAGAAGCTTTGCAAGCAGTCGTGATTATGCTCATGGTAGAGTTCACCACGTCTTGAGCTGCCATTTCTTCCGTCCCCTCCGGAGCTCCCTGCAGCGGCTCACCTGCTGTGAGAACCTTGACGAACCTCTCGACGTCCATTCTTCCAATGTTCCATCCAGTTGTAGAAGGCCGAGAGCACGGACGTCGGGAGACAGCATCACTTATCTCAAGCAGAATGCACTGGTGATCACTGGCTGAGTAGTCCTCTAATACTTTCCAGTTGTGTATCCTCCGTACTAAAGACTCCGAGGCGAATGTCACGTCCAGTATGGTTCCCTCACAGCCAACACGGCGGAAAGTCGGCGTATTTCCGGAGTTTAGTACGACGAGGGCCGTCCTGGCCGCCATTTCCAGGATTCGTTTTCCCCGCGGATCCGTCTGAGGCATGCCCCATTCGATTGCTTTAGCATTGAAGTCGCCCCCAACGAGCACTTTACCCTTTGCGTTCGAGACAGCGCCCCCCAAAGCATTAAGCTTGGCTTGGAAAGATGATATCGACTCGTTAGGCGTTAGGTACACACTAAAGAAGGTGATCCCTGAGCACCGAACCCACACGAAACCATCCCCCCGTCCACAACTCTCCGCTTGAAAGTCACTGTTCCGAACCCAGATAGCGGCAGTACCAGTTTCATCAGAATACCATAATGCAGGACTTTTATAATGGTGTTGCTCACTCAGCAGCAAGAAGTCGGCTTTCCTGTCCCTCGCAAACTGCTCAAGCAGATTTTGGGCGGTTGAACTGCGGTGTAGGTTTAGCTGCAGGATGCGGGTCATCGAAGCTCTGATTTTGCCTTGGTTAGGGCTTCCTGGAACATCCGGCATTTTCCTGATCCCAAGACGTGTCCAAAATCAAGTTTTGGATCAGCATCCTTGCAAAGGATACAGTGTGCCTCCTTCGTACACTCTTTTCTTTTATGTCCCGTTTCACCGCATTTGTAACATAGGGAACTCCTATCGGGTCCTTTGCATACTTGTGTGGTGTGACCATAACCAAGGCATTTGAAACATTGAAGAGGCGTTGCTCTTCGCCGCATCCTACAGACAACCCACCCAATTCGTACTTTGCCCTTGTTCAGGAATTGTTCGGCGTCCTTTTCGGTCAAGTCAACTATGACCATGCGTTGTCCCCTGTTGTTTTCTGGTGTCAGCCTCGCTTTGATCCTTCCCACGCTAGGGAACTCCTTTTTGATGGCCCCTTCTACCTCGGCCAGATCCGTCACGCAGTCTATGTCTCGTATTTCGATCGTTGCCATCGGCTCGAGCGGGGCTATAGTTGCGCTTTTGCCGAGGACTTTCTTTACTGCGTCACAGAATGCATCTTTATTGCCGGCCTCTGCTCCAAATTCGACCAGTATGTGGCCCGACCGCGTTGGTCGTACTACTTTGATGGTAGTATTGGTGTCTTCGGGCCTTACGTGTCCCCTGATGTCCCGGAGTACTTCCGCGTAGGATCGGCCATCTTGGGGCTTTACAAGCAGTGCCTGCTGCCGGGGTCTTCGTTGGGGCTTCTGCCTCTCCTGCTTTGCATCAGGTCCTTTTTGTAATTGGGCGTCCATACGAACTTTACTTTCTGGCTTTTTTTGAAGGAGTTTCTTTGCAGCTTTCTTCGCTCCTTTTGTAAGCACTGTCTGGAACCCCTGATCTAGTGCTCCACGCCCTTCGAGTGCCTCTTCCGTCCTTCTTTTATCCCGATCTCCTTCGATTGGGCTAGATGCCATTCTTTTATTGACGTTTAATGGTGGAGCTATCTGCGTGTCGCCCTTAGATTTCGCCCCAAGCGCCTCTTTAGCCTTCTCTTCGTCTTCAGCCCTTAACCAGCTTCTTCGATAGTGCCCTATGCGATCTAGGAGCTCCTCTAGTTCAAGGAGCCCTTCCTTTGCTGCTTTGCTGATTTTTGGGGAGTCGCATGGAGCTTGTATTCTTTTCAGAACATCTCCCGCTTTTCGGAGTAGTCTTTCTTCTTCATATCGCTGGGCCGCAATTGTACCTTGCAACCATCCTTGGGAGAGATTATCGCGTTCCGTTTCTGAGTGCAGTACTTCCGCCACATTTTCAACTTTGGCGGTGCATTCACGCGGTGTCTGGTCACTCTTTGCTTTTAGTGCCGTTATCTCCTGGTTGGCTTCTGGATTTTTCGTTGCAATGTCGGGATTTGCGACCCTTGCATCGGTCGCTACGGTAACGATTGCAGCAGTGACAATCGGATTTTCGGTGTTCTTTATGTTATCTCCCACCGCTCGAACACCTGAAGTGTCCTGCAGAGTTTCCCGTTTCTCCTTAATAGGACGCTCGGGCGTTTGCATAATTTTTTTGCTGCGCCCGAACGCCGCATGAATCTCAGTCTGTATTCTCCGTTTTTCGTCCGTCTTCACTGTCGTTGTGTTAGTATTCGTTTTTGTCGTTGTTAGTATCGCTCGCGATGTACTGTTGACATCGTAGCTGCAACCGCTTGTTGCGTGGTCGTTGTTGTTATTATTTTTTATTGCTTTTTTTGGATTTTGTTGGTCTTTTGTTTTTGGTTGCTCCATTTTATTGGGTCCCCCCTCGGAGCCGCTATCTCCGTTCGTGTGTGTCGTCGCCTTTTTGGTCCCATGGTTATCTTTGCAGAGCAGGGAGGCCATGCGAGGGTTGGCACAAGCCCTTATGGGGACAAGTGCTCATAGCTAGACCAGCGCTAATCGGGAGTCTGTCTCAACCGAACCTACACCACCAACACAATGGTGCGAACTTCGAACGTACTCCGAGGCCTACCAAGGTTTTACCGGGACGGAGACGGTATGATAGTTGAATTGGAGCCGTTCACACACGAGTTTCACCTCGGCGCTACTGTGCAAAGCAACTAGGTCCAAACCATCACATCCGCCAGCCCAAAGCGTTATTTCCAGTTAGTTGTCCAAAGCGTAGTCCAGATCCAATCAGGGTCGTTACCTGTCATCCCAGGAGGGAACCTCACGGCGCCCCCCATATCCTCGGGTCCGTGGGGGCGGCGCTCCCCAAAGAATGCTAGCCTCCAAGAGTGCTCTTGTTGACCGGCATTCTCCCTGCGGGAATTTCCTCGGGTACGTGGGGGCGGAACACCCCGAAGAATGCTAGCCTCCAAGGGTGCTCTTGTCGACCGGCATTCCCCCTGCGGGGGGTTATTAAAACATTAATAATAAACAAAAAAATGGAATGAAAATTTTGTTAGTATTTGATGAAGCAACCGAGCTCTCTGGCTACACCAACCAAAATGCAATTGTTTTGGAGTTGCATTATCCCCCAAAAATCCTTTCACATTTTAAATGATCCTACGTAGTCGAGAAGTGACGCCTCTCCTCGACTTTTTTTATAAAAAAAGTTTGCCTCTATTAATTGAGTATTAGTAATAAAAGTTTTCAAAGCATCTGCTTAAAATAACCCCTTACGTCGTAATAGCTTAAACTAATTTTCTTTTATGCATTTATCCAAACATATCCTATTTGCTGAATATGAATTTTATTCCGTCCGACTCCAAAAACGCAACAAGTGAAATATTTAAAAATAAAAAAAAATTATAAATCTTTTATGTATTAAGAAATATTCTGCGATTACATTACCTAGGGAAAGATGTCCTATACCCTTAATGAGATCATAGTGCAGCCTGTTCTACTCCTTGCATGCATAAAATGTTTGGCAAGTGTTCTCAATATCTCAAGCCCTGAATTCATAATTGGGAGACCCTGACTTCCCAACCCTGTAAAGGGAGGACTAAAAATATTCATGCCAACGTAAGAGCTAGGTCCAATAGGAGTCGGTCTCACCATTCCTGCTGTATGAAAAACGATACTTAATTGAGATCAAATCCTAGTCTTCTAATAATATTACAATTTAATTCAACTTATTTATTTAACAAAATGCCGACCAAACCTAACCGGCGCGAATCCCAAGCTCAACTGGCTTCCATCCATTTCATCTACCAATTATGAAAGCATTTATGCAAGCTAGCAAACGCTTACATCGCAAAGCCATAGCATCCATTCAATCGCAGTCATATTGAATCAATTCCTCAAATTTAGTCTGGCACTGCTTATATTTCACATCATGAGAAGCACTGACTTTGCGCCTGTTCTGTGGCCGCGTCCAGCGCTTATCGCATATGCGCATTGGAATGTGCTGATGTGCTGATGATGATGATGGATTCCATAGATTGGCGTTGCTGACCTTGTTATTATGATGATTTATATTCAAAAGGGTAAGTATTTAGACTATCCAACATCCTGACGGCCCAAAGGACAGGATTACGGGGAGTCTCTGTCGTTTCCGGATTCCGTGGTATCGGCCATTGGAGCGACCACATCGTCCCCTTCCGGTTGGGCAAGTATTCGTCTGTGCGACATTCTTGACGATGCTGCCGCCAAAGATTAGGATGCATAAAACTACTATGCACCCTAATTTGATTTTCTGGTAACCATCAAGGGTCGATGAGGTGTTTGAATTGTCGAATACTTGATCGTTAATGATGCCCTGGGTGGTCCAGTTGAGACGCTTCCATGCAAGCAAGCCTCAGCACCTCACGGGGAGCCAATGGAGAGATTTGACATCATCGATGCCTCCTTGTTGTGTCGCGTGTTCGACTGCCGTTAATGCGCTTGGGTCTTGCACAGTACCTCAAATAATAAATGCTGGATGCCAGAGCGAGCAACCTAGTGCCATCCTAAAATTACCCTCCCCTGCTAGTTGTAAGTAGAGGGAAGCAGCTTGGCAATCCAATTCATAGACCGATGTTTGGTTTAGAATGAATATCCACATGCTCTGCAATGTTATCCAGAGAGTTCTCGGGATCATCGCAGCGAGCACACAATTGTCTTTGTCGATAGTTTCACGCAGATACGTGTTCACTTCACATGCGTTTTTGCAAGAATTCAAATTGTGAATAAGTCCTCTGAATTCACATGAAATTTTGTCGGGCGATGATCTGCATGTTTTGACATCTTGATCAGTTAACATGAAGTATCTATCTCAACGCTTATTGAAGATAAGGTGGTCTATTCCGGGTAAAACAAAAACCTGTACCCTGTACCCTGTACAGCACGAATTCTTCACCATCCACGATGGGCAAGCGGATTTCAAGTATGATGGTGTCATTTAAAGCCGCCACCTTGATGTCCATCGCCTTGTGAAGGCCCTTTCAGTTCATTTGCGCCGCATGAATTTCCGATAACTGCTCTTTGATAACGTGAACCGGCAAAACGCCAGTATTGAGTACGCCATGTTGCGCGTCCAATATTATAGTCAGCAATCTTTCCTGACGCCTTTGAAACGCATTCATGCCCCATGTCAATAACGTGATGAGTTTCTCCAAACTCACCTGCGTATCCGTAGATAATACTGTACGACTGATATTGTTGGCGATACTAGACAGCCAATCATTTACAGCTTAGGTTAAATTTTGGATTTGCTCGTGTTGCTGCCGTAACAAACTCTGAGTTAGATCTAACACGGATATCTGTCTCCTACTGAGATTTGCTAGGTGAGATTGATTGTGCTTGATTGCAGCTATATCGTTTCGGTAATTCTCTACAAATTCTTCGTCTAACACGCCAAAGAGTTTGTTGGCAATCCCATCTATGACATTAAGCAGTCCATGTTTTATCCTTTGATGTAGGGCACCATGATAGTTCCCCATATGTGAATCACTGTCAATGATCTGTTCCAGGGTTTTCCGTAGTCGGGCGTTGACTGCCTTGCTACTCATATAATGCTTGTCTGCTCCCGTTTTATCACACCATTGTCTGGTCCTGCTGAGTGATGCTTCAATTCGTCCGATTTCTAGTTGGTATGCCGTCAGGTTACAGTATGCCAACAGCGTCTAATGACTGGTCACGCATTTCAAATCGGAAATGTGCTCAAACAACAATCCCGCTTAGGTTGTGAATTGCGATACGTTCTACTAGCTGTTGTAGTTTTGACGGCTTTGGGCCTCCCCAAAGTTGGAGGCACTAGTAACGATTGTTAACAGGATCCACCACCATCTCCATCCAGTTCTAGCAATAATTTGATAAGATGGTCTCTTAGGCCTCGATTCAGTTGCTGCATGCGCAAGCCCTCCATCAATTGACGCACCGCCCCGGCGGTTCATTCTACTGGCAGCAAGCATATCTTCGTGACTGGACACTGAAACACTCTACTGGCCGTTCTCAGTGTCACCACTCTAACGAGGCCATTTGCTCCTTTAGTTGCCTCAATTATTATGCATTTACTCCACTGTGATGGAGGAAGATTATCATTCCTTAGAAGTACCAGCTGTCCCACGAGAATGTCGCTCGGCAACCTTTGCCATTTTGTCCTTGTCATGAGTGTGCTCAAGTAGTCGCGTGACTATTGTCGCAAAAATTGTTGAACACGATATTGCACGAAACGCTGTTCTGTTAAACTCCGTTTCTCCATCAATAATTGCAACTGAATTGGAGCCCGTTAAGAAGTAGCTTGGCGTTAAAATTGAGTCGTCATCTGTATCGTCGCTTATCTTGCACAGGGGCCTTGAATTCTAACAGCTTACTATCTGGCATAGAGCTGTAGACATCTCTTCAATGGTGAATGTTGTTGAGCCCAGAACCTTTCTTAGATGTGTTTAGCAGACTTCATTCCGGCCTCCACAGTGAGGTACACCCGGTCGAATAAAATGTCAAGTTATTGACAGAGAGGCCGTTTGCCATCCCGTGTCAAGATGTTGTGACTCGACACTCTTCCGAAGCTCCTTAAGGTGCAAATGTGATCACATCGACCGCTGAGGCTGACAAGTCGGTGGCCAGCCCCAAATGTACAGCTTTTGTCACAAACACACAAAGAAAGCTGTAAAAGTTTTTACCGTTGGTGGTTCTCTCCCCCTATGTCGCCGAACGTCGATCAGCCCAGCGTAGTCTAGTCCCATTACTTGAAATGGCTTGGTGGGTTTTACCCTCTTAGGTGCCAAGTCTCTCATGAGTTGTTGACACGTCGCTTGCTTGTATCAAACGCATGTATAGTACGCATGAATTATTTGCTTCACGGTTTGTCTACCTGTCAATTGAACTCCCCAATGCAACGTTTGATGGTGTGTTTGGCGCACTGCCAAATCCGTGAAATGTACAAAAGATTGCAAGATTATATTATTCCCTTTGAATTGAGGAATGGCGTTAATTCCTTGATTCTGCTGCTCATTGGGAGGTTCCTGTTGGTTTTCCATTTCTTAATTTCCATCTTGAAAGATTTTGCTTCCACTGCTTTGACCCAGGCATGCTCTGCGTTTACCAGTTCTCCAAAGGCAATATAAGGTTCTTTAGCTTTCGTGTGCCATCTGAGGCACCAGGCGGTTGTTCGCACCAACCAGTCGAACGTTGAGAACTGCTGTAATATTTCATTAGGGGGGTGCCACGTTGTTGAAACCATACTCGTGGAGCTCAATTCCAACCGAGTTTCGGTAATATATTTAGCCTTTGCCCAATTTTCGTATGGCTGTTGTAGCCAAAAGAGTCCATGCCACCACATTCTACAACCAGCTAGCTCTTGAGCGTACATGCCTCGACTAGCCACGTCTGCAGGGCTGTCCCAAGTTGGAACGTAACGCCATTGGGTAATGTATGTATGATCATGGATCTCAGATACCCTGTTTGCAACGTGCACTTCCCATCTGTGTGGTGACTGCTGGATCCACAATGAAACAATCATCACGCATACACTGGGCATTTGTCTAGATCGTATATGGTTATGACCCTTTTCATGAGTCTCACCAAAAATGTAACACCACAAAGTTCCAGACGGGGCAGTTAAAGTTTCTTCAAAGGCGTGACTTTGTCTTTTACCGTGACTAGCCTTATAAATGTGACATGTTTCCCACAGAGTCGTGAATGGACACATAACCATAAGCATTGTAGTAGTGCTTTGCCCGTTACTACAATCGGGCAAATTCATCCCTCAGGGTCCAAAAGCTTGGCTACATCACTGGTTATCTTCCATTTTGTGGCTTTCTCTGAAGTAAACCTAAGCTCTGATGGTTTAAATCAAAAAGTATCACTTATGGGGTCCTATTCCATGCCCAGTGTCCTGATTCGAATTTCCTTTGACCAACTCGACATCGAGCTCAATCAAATCGTCGGGCAAGCCCTCGAGAATCTTTGGGTGATTGGGTGACCATTTACAAATGTGAAATCCACTGAAAGTAATTGGATGACTTCTTCTCTTATGCTGCAAGCTTCTTTTACAGACGCTGCTCTCGTCAACATGTCGTCCACATAGAAATGGTTTTTTGTAATTTTACTGTTAATCAGAAAAGCCTCAATATCATCATCTGCTAGCTGCTGCAAGCTTTTCGTCGCTACGTATGGGGCCGCTGCTGTCCCAAACGTGAGTGTCTTCAGTCTGTATTCGTTGATCACTTCATCTGGACCAGCACGCCATAGAATACGTTGGAAATCTCTTTGCCGTTCATCAATCCATATTTGACGATACATGGCCTTTGTGCCGACCATCATCACATTTCAATACTATCTCCAATTAAGTAGCAATGTGAACAAATCTTTCTGAACCACCGGACTAACCTTCATGATGGAGTTTAAAGACTGCCTGGATGTACTCCTTGCTAAAGCATCGAACACTATCCTAAACTATGCTGTAATGCTTGTCTCCTTGATGACACCATGATGCGGCATGTGGTACCTTTTGATGGAGCGGAAGCTGGCTCCATGTGCCCTTCGCTCACATATTCCATGATAGCGGCCGTGTATTCTTCGCTCAGCTGTTTCCGTTCTAGAGCTCGAAGTCGTTCTTCAGCTTGTCTGCGCGAATCGCCTAGGACCTGGTCCTGTTTGAGAGGTAACTGAACAATGAATTTACCAGTGCTTTCTCGTGTGTATCTCGCTGCGTAATGAGTTTCGCATTCCTTTTCTTCCTATGTGTATTGTTGTTCATCTGTACCTACATATCTCCTCGACCTCCTAGAATCTTCTTATAAGGTCAGAAATTTCACAATTTGTCGTGATTGTTCCAAAATTTGCCTCAACGTGATTCACGGTTTTCGCTGGGCCCAAAATTATCCAGTAAAATAAAGTCTGTTGGGTCAGAGGCACATTGGCTCCGCTGTGTATGATGCCGGATAGCACTACCGCAGGGTTTTCTCCAGCTCAAATGAAACAATCCATACTTTCCGGTGAAGTAAATTGTGCATCCGCCAGATGAAGGGATTCAATATGACTCCAGGACCAAACAACCACTACTTTCCTCAGTAGTATACCCACTATTGCCTTTAAGATGAGTGCTTTCAGCTCGATCTTTGAATTCTTGTCGTGTATTGACTGTGCTTGCACTATCACAGAACCGAGTAGCTTAATAACGTGCTCGCCAACACCACATAGCTGCACATCTGTTCTTTCACCTTTGAGATGTAAGGCACGAGCTGCTCTTTCAGAGACGAAGTTCCTCTGTAAACCCTGGTCTATTAACGCCTTCACTGTAACGCTTCCCTTGTTTGCGATCTAGTTAATTCAGGCTGTTGTTAGCAAGGTAGTTGAGCTGGCACAGCAGGCATTGAATGTAACCTCGGTGGTCGCCACAGTTTGTTTCTGGAAACCAATTTTATCTTTGACTTTAACAGCTTCAGGATAGTACAGCAGAGTATTATGCTCGTCTTAGAATTTTTTACATTTGGAAACCGATTGACGATTGGCAGCTGCATGCCCCAAGAGGAGACAATTGTAACACACCTTGTTGGCAGAAACATACCTTCGTCGTTGCTCCGCACTGGAATTCAGAAACCGATAACACTGGTACGGTGGATGTACCTCGCGATTGCACATGCGACACTTGGACTTGCTTGTCCTTTCGCTCGCAAAGACATTTGCTTTGCCTTTCAATCCATCTGCTTTCACTGGTCTCGTCCTGTCCAAAACTTCCAGTACCTGAATGCACTGCTGTAAAAACAAGTGGGTACACAGGTCATCCCTTTGATTTCCGTTTCCCATAAAACTCTTGTTTTGTGATCAATCTTCAACTAAACTGTATACACGATCACAGAATCCCTCTTATCCACGAATTGGTCCAATGATTCCAATGCGACGAGGGATTCGGGCAACCGGTATCGCGCATGCAATAACTCTCACCGCCGAATCAGAGACTATCGGATACGAACATGCAATTCCCAGTGCTCCTCTTCCCTGTTCCTGTGCCAATCGTTTTCGGTATACCTCCTTACTGAGAGCGTCGTCCCGTATTCCTACTCCGTACATTAGCACTGACCCTACAGCACTCATCAAGATATGTCTTCTTGATGGGCTACGCTTTCAGAATATCCGCCCATCTGGTAGAACGGAAGGGATTTCTGACATCAAGCATGACTAGCAGCATAACTTGTCTGTTAAGGTGACTGCGAGCCTTTGCTCTTTGCATCCCACTCACCACTTCCACTCGACTTCAATGGTGGAGCATCCTGTCCTAAAACCGTCCGCTGTGAATATTGGCTGCCAACAGAACGTGAGTTTTCCCTTTGATGAGCTTTTCAAGAAATTTCCCGGCTGTGTCTAGCATATACAATGGGTGCCAAATAGACGCTGAATCCTTGTTTCCCTTCCTCTTGTTGATCAGTATAAGTCTCGACATCTTTCAGCGTTCCGAGAAGACCCCTACACCTAGGCAAGCATTAAATGGCCTGAGCGGCATTTCAAAGCAGAGGTAGTAAACCCGCAAAAATACTTCCACAGAAACGTCATCAGGTCTTAGGGCTTTCATGAATAGAACTAACTCCTCTAGTTCAATCCTCGTGAATGTCGAGTATTCCACTGGTGTTTTGTCGTGGACGAAATCGAATAGGTAGGTTGTATAGGAAAAAATCCCTGAACAATCCACTTTATGTGAGCAGGGTGTCCATAAGCCAATGAGCTTCCGCATTACTAGCGCACGCTCGGTGCCCTATGTATGTCCTGCTTTAAACCGGGCCCTTTACAGCAGGCTCCAGTATCTAGTGTTAGTTTTCATTTGTTTCCCTGTTTTTACTGGGAGTTATTATCTTAGTATTGCTTTCGCTGTAAACGTGACCTATCTTTCTTCGGGATTAGTATCTAGTGTTGTATTTACAAATTACTACTCAGACATGTGCTGTTATATGGAAGTGAAATATGGACCGTGACGAGCAAATCCGAAAAGGCAGTGCACGTATTGAAATGCAAAGTGGTCCGGTAAATCTACGGACCAGTGAAGCAAGGATCAGATTGGAGACTACGTTACAACGATGAGCAGCATGAACTTTTTGGCGATCCACTGCATCCGCATGCGTAAAGTCAAAATACAATGGGCGGGCCGTGTCGAAAGAATGGAAGAACATCGGCTACCCAAAAGCACATTAAAGGGTAGAGCACAAAGTAGACGTCTAGCCAGAAGACCGGGGGCTCGATCGGAATACACGATAAAAGCTGACAACAGATCCTTACTTGGAGCGATTAACTGGCAAACAATGTCGCAGGGCCGTGATGATTTTAGGAGATTAATCCTGGAGACCAAGGCCTGGCTGGGGCTGTCGCACAATAGATAATTACGATCCTTAGGTAGCGGCTGGCCAAGTGACGCTGTAATTAACCTAGTCTTATATTACCGCTTCCTCTGATGAATCAGGGGCTTAGGCTTTTTTCACAGTTGAGCGGTTACTTATTGACACCGTAGCTCTGATCGGAAATTCGCAGACCTTGCAAAAAATATCTTTATTTATGTTTCTATCGATATAGATCGTTATTAAATGGTATGTCTTTCAGATAAGATTCGACTTTTGAAGGTTTTTGCTGATGATTCTTTAAGCTGAGTACAAAATGTAAGTCCCAAGTGTGCTCCCATTTCAAAAATCTGCATAGTTTTCCTGATTTTGCAAGATACTTCAAACCTCATCGTGAAATTCCAAGTTCAATTTTGTCAAAGCATGTGCTTTGACGTAAGCATTTGCTTTCAAAATTCATGTAATCCAAATTGTACAGAGGAGTCACAATAATATTGAAATCATGATGTAATCCAAATATAGAAAAGGCGGCAGTCACTAAGATTGATTACAAGCCTTACTTCTTTCAAAGTTTTGTTTCGACAAGACTCTTAGCCTTAGCTATCACGTAAAAACCTTTAAGCTGAAGTATACTGGTGTTGAGTTGATTTTAGATATATCCTAAGTATCCTTCCTGTCAGTAGGCGTACTTCTTTTTGTCATGCTGCAACTATAACTACCTGGTGCCACTGGTCTTTTTGATTGCGCTGCATAAGTTCTTCCTCTTACGAAATTATTGTTCGAGTGACGCTATCAAGGCTTGAAAGTCAGCGAGTATCATCAATGAAAGAAATCTAGTATAAACTAGCAACTCTCCCTGTTACTCTAAAATCTACCGCGTAGATTGTTAAGCAAGCTGCACAATAATGAGATTGATCTGGTACTTCAAAGGAGTGCAACTGCTATTGTTGGGTTGTTGTCTCCGATTCCAATGAAATCGACGGGGACCGGCGTTCCCTGGGTACTCGAATCGCTTAGTAAAAATACTAAGAGATCCGAAACTAAGTGGCTATGTGATTGTTCGATATCTAGATCAACTCATAGCTCTTAACCTCAAGAGTTGATTAGCCTCCATATTTGGATAGTGAGCTGATTGGTTACGGCCCTTCGGGGAGTATCGTGGTGGTTGTGGCGCAAACAAAGGTTGGCGTTGACCTTACAGCGTCAGATACAGCTAGGTCTCGTATCTGCCTGCATAAAAGTTGAGAGTTCCTTCAATAAAAACTGGAACCGTGCTTGGGGGCGATTGATTGGCGCTGAAACCAATCCGAGTCTAATAGTGCCCGTGGAGTAAGACTCGTTCGCAGCAGGTACCCATGTGAATTAGAATCGACTTCACGCACAATAATGCATATTCATTTCATTAATAAGTAATTTAGCTTCTTTACAGTATGTCTTTAGACTCTCAACGGTATACGTTGTACATAAAAAGCAGCGGGCCGTGGTACTCTTCATTGAACGTTTTAAATTCGGTAATACTCAAACTGGTACCTTTTGGCTTGATAAAGTGCTATTACAGCCTCTGGCCTAGAATTAAGATCACTTCAAATTTAACTATGAGAAGGTGAGTAGCTCTAGGATTGAGCATAAAGACCAAATCGAATTAGCCAAGCTGTTCTTATGGCTCAGTCCTGTTGAATCCAGTGTGCACCTCATCGGGCCACATGCAATGAAGTGGTACTCAGGCTAATCTAAGATTACATAGAAAATAGGAATTGGAGTGTTTGAGCATAGCACTAAACACTATGAACCGCTGGAACGAACCCATCATAATATCTTCTTGGCGGAGGTCTATGTAATTGGACTAGATACACAGCAGGGCAAAATTATAGCAATCTTGTTTGACAGTCAAGCAGCTAGATGGTGTAAGAATGTGATGAAAAACTCAATCAACTGGTTGAGAACAACAAGGTTATGTTGCACTGACTTTCGGGATAAGTAGAACTGGCGGGTTGGGACCAAACATATATTCTGGACACGCTGGAAAACTCTTTTCAAGTTCCAGAATATCTAATGCGGCTTTTGAGGAACTACCTAAAGGACCGAAGCCTGCTCTACGACACGACACAGGGCCAACGAAGGATGGAAATTACATCGGGTGTTGCCCAGGGATCTATCCTTCGTCCGGACCTGTGGAACGTGTCTTACGACGGGCTACTGAATCTTGAGATGCCAGATGAGTCGCGCTTGGTCGGCTATGCGGATGATGTTGCGGCTCTGGTCGCCGGACGCACCGTTGAACAAGCGCAACTTAGGCTAGGTATGCTAATGCGCCGAGTGAGGGACTGGATGACTGCTCGCGGGCTCAGTTTAGCACTGGAGAAAACCGAAGTGGTTATCTTGACAAAAAAGAGAATCCCTAGAGTAAGGATGATCAGTATTGGAGATATACAAATCGAATCGAAGCCATTGGTGAAGTACCTGGGGCTACTGATCGACTCGAAGATGAGTTTCTCTGAGCAAATCAGGGCAACGGCTGAGAAGGCTGCTTCGGGAATATCGGCCCTGAGTCGACTTATGGCCAACGTAGGGGGCGGGGGCCCAGCCCATCAAGAAGACGCCTCTTGATGAGTGCTGTAGGGTCAGTGCTACTGTACGGAGCAGAGGTATGGGGCCACGCTCTCAGCAAGAAGGTATACCGAAAACGATTGGCACAGGTACAGAGAAGAGGAGCACTGAGAATTGCATCTTCGTATCCAACAGTCTCCGATTCGGCGGTGAGAGTGATTGCAGGCGTGATAACTGTCGCCCTCCTTGCTAGAGAGCGCCGCGCTATTTACCTGCGCCGAAACGAGGATGCGAGGGAGATGGTTGTCCGCGAGGAGAGACAACGCTCGCTCAACGATTGGCAGCAGTCTTGGGTGAATTGCACGAAGGGAAGGTGGACTGCGCGCCTCATCCCGGATGTGAGACCGTGGCTGAATCGAAGGCATGGTGAGACTGACTTCTATCTGACCCAGCTTTTGAGCGGGCACGGGTGTTTTCAGTCTTACCTGCACAAGATTGGTAAGTCACGGTCTCCCGATTGTCGGTTTTGCCCAGGAGAGGAGGACAATGCCTGTCACACATTTTTTTCGTGTACCAAAATACAGGGAGACGGGAGAGCTCACCTCGGATAATATAGTTGCGGTGATGCTCGAATCGGTTGACCAATGGAACCAGGTGGCACATTATGCTCGGGCAGTCCTAAAATATAAAAGGGACTCACAGCAACTGGAGGTGCTGGGGCTGGGGGATCGCTCCTCTGGCAGTTCCTCTACCCCTCTCCCCTCCCGCTAGGAAAGGGACTCCCCAGCTTGAAGGCGCCCCACGGCGTAACAAAACGAGATCTGGCCCGAAGTAATGTGTCAAACGGTTTCAGGCTAGGTTCTCAGATTGACAGGGGAGGTGTTTAGTGGGTAGTCCAAGGGTATCCCCCATGGGAGTCCCACACTGCCAGACTCGGCGGGCGTAAATGCCTTCACCTCCCTACCACAAAAAAAAAAAACATACATCTTGGCGGTTGAGAACTCATCAGTGCGGTCCAAAATCACTTTGCTTGGTGACCGTCAAGGAGTTGCGAGCTTGAGAATGCGACAATCTCTGGAGAAGTTCTTCAGAGCTCAAGATATCGAAAGTGTTCCTTAAAGCTTATTATGAGCAACGGTTTTAATCTTGCATTAAACTAGGTGAAAATTGCCTCAGAATTTCTGGAGGATTCGTCAGGGGGCCTTGTAAACTCAGAAGGCATCTCAAGGAACTGGGTTTCAAGGAGAATGTCGAGAGTATATTCTGGAGAAGAAACACCTGAACATTTACTAACATACCGCGGGGCTTTGTTCCGGAGGATAGGTGAACTATCCTAGCTACGAAACATTTTGGATACCTGGAGGCAGCGTTGATCATGCACTTTCTATGGGAGATCGACGTGATAGAGGAGTTCTAGGTATTTCAGTGAGATCGGGCGCACAATTAGCCTGAGATAGTTGAAGTGAAAACTGTCTACAACTGTCCTTAGGTATGGAATCTTTTGTCTGGAATCTTTTATCTGGATTCTATAATTTATGAGTTCATGGAAATTCGTTAAGATTATTTAAAATTATTTTTTGAGTTTACTTAGTTGTTAAGGTAACTTTGAATACTTAAATGACCATTACTTTGAACATACGATCTTGTGTAATATCTTAGCATAACTAACGCAATATTTTCTTTCTATTCTAGGTAAACTTTTTGGCTTGGTTAATTTGTAATCCAACCTGATAGTAGCGTGTAAGTAAGTATCTCCTTTCAATCGAATTTTTTTAAGGTTAATTATCAATAAGTGAGTTAATACAAAAAAGAAATGATTAACTAGCTATTACATCTTTTATTGTTACCATTATGTCAAAATTATTATAAATTTATTGTTTATCATTATTAAAGTCTTAGCCAACAAACTTTCTGAGGATTTACATCAAAATTTTTTGTTAGTAATGGTAAGATTTTTCGATTTCACAGTCTCTTGAATAAAAGGAAGAGCTGTCTTTAATTCAATGATCTCAATACTCAGCTAGCTTTACATAGGTTCGTATTATCTTTTAAGTTTCAAAAGAATCTAATAATATTGAAGAAGGCTCTAGCAGCTTGCCTTTTCTCGCATTACAATAATTATAGCGAGTTCAGGTCGCGCCGGCATTCTATAATTAAAATATTATATTTTTCTGCTTTATTTCTCATCACAAAAAAAGTGATAATCTGATCTTTCCTTATTTAATAAACCAATTCCAATTGTTCTTTGTTTTTATTCACCAAATCCTAACTTTCAACTTCAGTCGACTTCATTTTTTTCCTACAGTACTTATTGCTCCTATTCATTCACTTCTATGGGACAGTAATCGTTAAGTCATTATATTTCCTAATCCTTTTATGATGCTTGTACCATGCTTGTACGTATAATAACTTGCCCATTACAATGTTATTGGTGCAAGTATGTTATCGCATTGGAACTTGATCGTTCAATCTCTAGTGGGCGAAGGGAATGTTAGCAACTGGTACGAATATTCACCTCCTAAATATTGTGTGTACTTGTTGGTGGTAGCATGCTGGACTCCCTATCTGAGGCTCGAATTAAGAGTTCGAGCTCACTCGCGGGCAAAATCTTTTTAATCTTCGTTAAATGGCAGCATTTCCGAGCGAATGATGATTTGTGCATAGATATGACGGTACTTCGTATCATCATAATTATGTGCAAATCAGCAATTGGGAATGTTGTATTTGGCAAAGATAAGAAAGATTAAACGGAAGGAACGGTTATGAGTTCATTGAACTTGCATAATTTCAGTAGTAACGGGACGTGACAGCAGCGGATTTTTACAAAAAAGAGTTAGTCGGATCGAAGAAAGATTTTATTTTTCGGGTCAGCTGGGTGGTGACTTAAGCCTTGACGGGACTGCAAACAGATTGCGAGTTAGGAAGGCTGGTAGTAGAAAGCGAGAGAAGACTGTCTGATTGAGAAAAGATAATCTATGAGTAGATCTAGAAAAGGGTTAAATAGTCAAAAATTTGATTAAAAGCTCGGGCTTTTTTTTCTGGTACACTATCAGATTCCCTGAAGTCCGGACACTGAAACTGTTCATCCACTACACCACACAAAACTCCGAAAAATCCGCAACAATTGTTATATTTTAGTAATCCGGGATGCGAAGCAAACACTTGCAATTAGGAGCCTTTACTTGTTCGCTTTGCTATAGAGAAATTACACGTATTAATTTGACGACGACCTTTTTGGAACTGACCGAATCATTTATTACAAAATATATATTGAAGCTTCATAAGATAGGCCAAGCTGGCTCCCAGGTCCAAGCACAAGCTCCAGGCGCGCGTTGAAAATGCTGCGTATGCACATTTGCATGAATGGAAGCGATATCGCGGATGGTAGTTTTTTTAATAAATTGCTGATCGCATGGAGTCAACAATTGAAACGAGTGTAACAAATCTGGTAGAATTAGTCACAGGCGAGGTTGACCATGGGGTAGTTGGAGAATGGAATGATTTTGATGAATCCATGGTCAGTTGATATAGGAATGGTGTGCACTTGCATGATCTCATAGTGAAGATAGCATTGGGAGCCAGAGTCTGAACATAACTTGGTTGGACAGAACCTGGCCGTTGATCGCGAAGAAACTGTAAAATTTGTGGAGATCGCGATAATCAGCCATGAGCTTGAGCGTTGCTGGTAAGTTATCCTTAATAAGCGTCAATTGTTCCAGAAGTTGGGTTGGTGTTAATAGCTCTCGGTTCGGGCGAACGGGATATTAAAGATTACTGAAGATCTACTCATACGTTCAAGAGTAAAGGCCGATATATTGTCGCACAAAGCTGGTGGCGAAAGATGGTAATGAAGTTTTTACAGGAAGCATTCATCCAGGAAGATCCTGCGAGATAATAAAGAGGGGAGCTGTAACATAACGAGACGCTCACTATAGGAAACTTATGCAAACTGAAATTTGAAAATAAGAGATCTTGTGAATCTACGCTGCACTGTCTCAAGCGCATCAATTAAATACCGCTGATGAGGACACCATGCTTGAGCACAATAGAAAAAATGGAGATTTTTTACGTGAGTAAGAAATAAGGAGACACTTGCTAATATTTAAAGGAAGGAAGTTAGAGCTGCTCCAGGAAACAAGATTATCTAGGTCTGCTTGCAGTCGCAAGCAGTCATCTAGAGAATGAATAATTTTGAAAATTTTCAAATCGTCAGCATAGATAAGCGACGAAGAGTTAAATAAGGATGGCAGACCATTTATGAAAGCTAAGAATAATAAGGGACCAAATATTGAGCCTTGAGGAACACCAGACTGAGGACAATAGGAGGAAGACTTACAAGATTAATACGTTACCACACACACGATTATAGAGGTAGGAGTATAGCCAGTGGAGAAGGGTCGAGTTAATATTTAATGCCTTGAGCTTGTTCAGTTGAAGACCATGGTTAACCGAGTCAAAAGCTTTTGAGAAGTAAGTATAAATAACATCTACTTGATTCGTTTGATCTATAGCAGAAGCCACCGTATGAGAGAAGGAGAGAAGATTAGAAAGAGAGGATCTGCCTTTGATAAAACCGTGTTGCTGCATAGCTAAATTAGCAAGTAGAAGGGAATATAAGTTGTTATAAACTATGCGTTCGAAAATCTTGCTAAAAGAAGACAGAAAGGTTATGGGACGGTAATTTGAGATTGCAGCTTTATTCCCAGCTTTGTGAATAGGAAGGACAACTGATCTCTTCCAGAAAGTTGGAAAAGTGCCGCAGGCCAGACTATTGTTGAACAGAATTGATAATGGTACGCATAAAGATGACGAGAGAGTTTTGGCGAAGATGTTTGGAATACCATCAGAACCGCTACTGCCATATGTATCTAACTTATTAAGAAGCAATTCTACTTCAAGTGGGCTAATATAAAAAAAGGAATCTGTTGGCGAGAATTGTTTGAAAAACTCGACATTGGAAGAAGGTGTCTGCTTAGCATAAAATGATGAAAAATATTGAGCAAAGAGCTCACAAATCTCTTCATTATTTGACGTTTCAATGCCTTCGTGAATCATAGAGCCAGGAAAGTTTTTGCCATTTCTTAGAGACTTAATGTAAGCCCAAAATGGTTTCAATTGGTTATTACATATTGAGCCTTCCACATACTTAAGATAATCTAGTTGGGTTTCAGTTATAAGTCTTTTAGCTACCAGTCTAAGCCTTCTAAAAAGCTGCAAATCCGAACACAAACCACTTACTAGAAACGCTTTACAAGCCCTATCCTTGGCTTTTAAAGCTGCCGCAATTTTCATATTGAACCACGGCGCATCTTTAATTTTGTTGGGACGGACTGTAGGAGTATGTACTGCTATTAGAGAGTCAAGAAAGTTAAAGAATTTACGTACAGCATCCTCAATATTTAGATTACATAAAAAAGAAAACCAATTGACAGAGCAAATCTCTCTTTCTATAGCTGAGTAATTTGCTTTGTTGAAGTTGTATCGAATAGGAGTAATACTCTTTCTAACGGATTCTAAGTCCACAGATATCAGAGGAGGGTGATGGGGGTCGGAGGCAACGTAAGACTCGAAGGCTGAGTCCAAAAAGAGGGAAGATTTCGGAAAATTACTAAAAACTAAGTCTAGGATTGTATTGTTAATATTTGCTGTGGAATTAAATTGTGAAAGGGAGCAATATGAGATGAAAGAAGAAAGAGAAATCGAAAAACTGTCATTAGAGAGGATTTCAGTATATGACTCATTCCATGAGATGTTAGGAAGGTTGAAGTCACAACAAATCAAGACGAAAGTTTTCGAACTAAAATTGTTAATAAACGAATACAACTCAGCGAAATATCTTTCATAGACATAAACAGAACTATTACAAGGGATATAAACAGAAAAAATAACTAGTTTTATAACCAGAGATAAGGCAACGGTAGCCGCAATACATTCCACAGGTTGGGAAGGATCAAAATTTGAGCAGAAACTTGAACTAAAAGATCTCCTGACTCCAACAAGAACACCACCTCCGTCCAATTTACCAGAGAGTGAGCGATTACGGTCCCGTCTGAACACGATGTAAGAGAGAAGAATTTCATTGTCAAGTATATCTTCAGTAAGCCAAGTTTCCGTGAGACAAACAATATCATCCGATGCGATACAGGAAGCCAGTCGAGATTCGTTGGTCTTGGCCCTAAGACCCCGAACATTTTGGTGATACTCATTAATCGAATTTACTATTATGGATCTTTTTGGAGGACTAATGATCGAAAATTCCGTGGTCTATTGATGAACTTCTTGAAGAAGACACCCTTTGGCCAGAAGTCCTTGTTGAGAAGATTCACAATACCTGAGCTGATGGTTATCCTGAATGACGAGCTTGTCTGAGTAGATAGATTATCGGGAGTAAGTTTTTTACAGATAAGCAGAGACGGTTTATTACCCAGTTTTGCAATCACATAAGTTCTAATAGTTTCAGCCGTGGTATGATATGCCAACCGAGATACAAACACCTGAACAGGCGGCGCCATAATGGAAAGTTCCGGCAAATCAGGAATCGTTGTGAGGACATTAGAGGCAGCTGAAACTGTAGCTTGATCCGGATGTATTGATGTGATTGCTGGAGTCACCGACGGCGTAACCGGGGAGTTTGCTACTGAATGAGATCTTGGCGGAGATAAAGCTTGATGTCGACGAATAACAGTTTTCTTGCTACTCGTGATCGGATGATCGGATGTCTAGTGAGGAAATTGTTACGAGTAAACTGGCCTTAATGGGCGCGATTGTCGCGAGTAGTACCAGCAAAACGTTGAAGATCGACGTTGCTATGGCTTTGCAGGGCCTCTCGACCGGAGGGGCCAGCCTGTTTGGGACCGATATCGGTTGGGCTGTGGGCACGCCGCAGGTCCTCGATAGGAGACTTTTGGTCGGTGGGGTACTTATCATCTTCCTTAGTTGGCTCGATGGGATGTAGTGCTATGTTAGTTATGGCTCTTCGTAGTATGCCCGAGCTGGTTTTCACGTCAGCCACTCGTACGATGCCATCGCTCCCCGGGATGACGTTAACGATGCGACTGAGCTTCCATTATAGAACTGAAGTATTGTTCTCTTCAGAACAAGCATGGTTCCCACCTCCAAGTTTGAAGCAGTATGTTTCCATTTAACGCGATGTTGGAGTTGTGACAGATATTCTTTCGGTTAACGTTGCCAAAAGTTGGATTTTATTGCGACAAGCCGTTTCCAATGCTGCTGAAGATTGGCCCCAGGTGGCGGTTCTGCAGAATTGGAGATGCTGGTCAAGGGCATTCCCACTAAAAAGTACCCAGGAGTTATGCCGTTAGGGCATTTGGACTGGACGGTAGTGGTGTTTACGGGCGTGAGTTCAAGATGGCCTCCACCTCTGCCACGGCTGAGGCCAACTCCTCGACTGTCAATGCGATGTCATGCAATTGGGTAGAGAGCAGCTGCTTGGCACATTTAATGGTAGCCTCCCACAGACCTCCAAAATGGAGGGATTGCAGAGGAATGAAATGGAAGTCAATGCCTCTCGCCGTGCAAAATCTAGTGATCTACCCCGTTGACCTGGTTGAATACAATATGTCGGGAATTCGTCGCGTTGTCGCAATAGATGTCTCGACAGCTGCCTGTCCGGCTTACAAAATACTTGAGATTTCCTATGAAGGCCTCTGTAATTAAGTGGGTGACGACCTCGAGGTACACTTCCTTCGTGGGAAAGCAGACAAAGAGTGCTATGTCTTCTGCGGCTGTTTGCTCCGAACTCGATAATGTGTCCAGAACGGGCCACAAAAAACCGCTCCTGATGTAAGGAAGGTACGGGAAGGCTGCAGTTGATCAGCAGACAGATTCCCCATGACGCGAGGATAGTTGTGGCTTTGCTCTACGTCACTCCACGCAGCTTAGGACGATCGTTCGTGCTATGCTTTTCCCTTTGATCGGCCATAATCGTTGATGAATGATGGCGAGACCAGCAAAAGGGGTCATGAGAAGCTTAGTTATATAGTGGACGTACGGTGATAAGGCAGGGTGCTTTGCTTCATAGCTTATTGGAGCCTCCTTCAGTCAAGTACCCACTCCAACTAAGCCCCTAGCATCCGGAAATGGAAAAAGGGAGGCAAGATGGCTTCAATTGCCCACCTTTCTGCAGCGCTATAGCTTCCAGATGTCGTCTCCGGATGATTGAGCTTGGCATTGTTTAAGAATCATACAGTTCTGCCACTGTCAAATGTAATGAGACTGGACGGTGGAGTTTCTGTTTCACGTTGGCAAAATGCAACAAATACGCCACTATCCGTTGTAGCTGGTTGAACGAATTTTGATGGTCGATGGTTGCAACAACGTCCTGACCCGAAACAATGAGCGCCGCCCGCTGTGGGAGATGTTCGTAGAGGTTTTAGCTGGGGCATCGAAAGCAACCTTTAATTTTGTGGTGGTGCTGTCGGGTCTCACATCGCAGTGGTGCGGCAAAAAATTGTATGGTTGTTGTAGATCCTGATCACCGATTGCTTTCATGTGCCCAAGCTTGAGATATTCATACATAAATTCCACGAGTTGCTGTCATAGAGAATCATTCTTCGCAAGTTTACGCTCGAATGATAAGAAGAGCTGCAGGCCCATGTCCTTGGACTCGAATGATAAGAAGAGCTGCAGGGCCATGTCCTTGGACTCACCGAGTGAAGTGGGGTCCTGAGAGCATGGCACCCGAACCACAAAATAGCCGCCTGAATCTCTTATGGTGGTCCTCGAGAAGAACTTTTCGCACTTCTTCTCTTGAGCAGTAAGGGGGATGGTGGGCGTCACGTCATCCAACCACCAAAACTCTTCTACATGATTCTTAATTTGATCAACCCCCACAAACACCCAAAGTTGCTGACTCGTTTGTAGGAGTATTTGACGCTCTACCGCATACCATCCAACCAAACACGCTGTTCTGCAAGGCGGGTAGGTCCACTCCTAGTTAGATCTGGCCAATAGATAGCAGTTAGAAAAAAGTTTCTCCGATTGGGAGTTTGATTTGTCCCGGCTCGTTGAAGTTCGGATCGGCCAACTTTACATTATTTGGAAATGGCCATAATGAAACGTCCAATCTTCTGCTGGGTTAATAGCTGATTATTTGGGGCAGCATGAAAGCCTCCAGCTGTGCCTCATAGTTGGTTGTCCTAGAGCTTATGCGTATTATACTCTTCAGTTAGATGCTCTGTTTTCCATACCCAATACCCTCTACATCAAGTGCTTGTTCGGTTGTGGCTAGTTGACCTGGGACCCCGAATCCAATACTGCTCGACATTCCGCTTCAAAACCATTGTATGCTCAAACCTTAAGGCGGATGGTACCAAGAAGGATGAAACTCTCACTTGAATTTCTGGGGTCTCGGCTGGTGATAGCTGAAAGACTACTTGCCAGTTGAATGGATGATGCTGGTAACTCTGGAGTGAATGACGCTGGTTTCGGCAGTTTTGATTCTTCTGCATGGAGGAGGGTATGATATTGCATCATCTGCAGGTACCAAAGAAACACTGCCGCGTGAAATGATCAGTACCTAAACAGTTAGTACACAGCTTGAGTTTTCTGACGTTGCTCACTCGATCTCGATGTGACCATCCGATTAGTTTGGAGCAGCGGTAGACAGGGTGGTTGAGCGAACATACCGCATATTGTTGGTCCTTTGTGGCAGTGAGGAAAGCGAGGAAATTGCTCATCATGTCAGGCTCTCGCAGTGATTCATTTCGTTGCTCGTATAGAACCAGACTTATGCGATCCAGTTTTTGCTGAAGTAAGAAGAGTAGGATGGAGTCGCAAGCGCCGGTGTGGGTCCCCAGGTTTTTGAATTAGAACAAACATTCACTGCTAGTATCATGAAAACCCTTGGTACTCCCGGCCGACTCGCTTGGGCATTTGGGCTGAGAAAGCCAACGACTTAGGAGGCTGTGAACCAATACTCGCCGATTGTTATAGTGATCATTCATTAGCTTCCATGTATCGGCATAATTAGTATCGAATATTCACAGATGGTGTATCAGCTTCAAGGCTTCATCACTTAGGTTGCTGACCAAGTAGTTTTTTTCGGAACTGCTCATCGCTTGGTTGTGTATGAGCCGCGTGTATAAATCTCGAAACTAAGTTCACTTCAAATAATCTCCGTTGGAGGTAGACAAGGTTATTCTTGGCAGTTTAATGGTTTTAACACTGCACAAGAGGGTCTCTGAGCTCCCGAAATGCATCATTTTGCTGCTGCATTTGTATGACATGATGCAGCAGCTATTTCTTTAAGGAGCGATATATTTCGACGTCGTAGCCAATTACGTTCATGGAATCTGCGTCTTCCAGGATTTGATCATTTTCATGCGACTATTTGGCTTTATATTTGCCCATCCTGAAGCAAGTAGTAGGACTTCGATTGGATGTCACCTGCTCCTTCCTTCAATTCAGCAACAAACTGATGCACCAACTCCATTAAGGGACTTTGCATGCGAATTGCGCGGCGAAGCCCATCCTCATTCTGGGCCGAAGATGCTGTGTTGGCACTTACGGAGATTCCAGACTTATTGACCTGTTGTGGGGTGGAAGCCGGCGGCTTTGGTTCATTATAGAGCTTGATGGATTCGTCAGCTCTTCTGTAGATTGCTGCAATCGATGCGTCGAAACCCTTCTGCATGTAAGGATGGTCCGCGGGCAACGCTTCCTTGAGAACGTCGTCGTTGGTAAAGAACGCACTCCACGCCTCTTCCAACTCCCTAGATGCCTTTTTCGTATACGGCTTTTGAGTTTTCCGTCCATAGGAATCCTTCTTCAGTCGCACTAGGACTGTTTGTATTTCTTGTTTAAATTGATCCTGGTGATCTGCTATCTCCTGTAGATCTTTTGGTTCCACCATGGCCATCGCATTGAGTTCAACTCACTGCAAACGTTTATATTTGAGTTTTGGGGGTGTGGCGTGGTTCACACTGTATATCATGTTGGGGTCACCAATGTTCGTCACGAGGGCCTTTCCTCCTGAATATGAAGCCGAACACCTGCACAAATGAATCGCACTGGTTCTGCACCAGGTCTATCCAAGATAGAGTCCTAGTGCTACACTAGGCTTATTGTATTTTACGTTATTACTTGGAGATGTGAATTGTAATATCTTGGTATCAGCGTATAAACGCTAAAGCCAGACGCAGCCTATGGGCGCCTATATGTTTTAGTGTTTGAAAAAATGAAACAACGCCAATGTCGGCAGTTGACTTCTAAATTCAGTCTGATTTTATTTCCATATCACTTTTTCTTAAATACTATTTCTTAACCTACAAAATACATTATTCATTTTGATTTATGTTCTACTTTAAAAATCTTGTGAGAACATGACTGACCCTTTCAAGTGGTAATTATGTCATCCGAAAATCTAGATCAATAAATACTAATATTTATTACTCATCCACTTATCCTACATTCCATATTTGCTCATATGTTGTCTTAGCCATTCAACACCTCATCGTATGGCCACACACGAGTCATCATATGCACTTGTTCTTCATTGTCATATGGTGCACTCAACTTTCATTCATAATTTATGAATGCAATGCTCTATACTTTACGAGGTGTGAAATACCGGCAAGAACATTTGTACAAATGTGCAACATGATACCTGACCGTGACCATGAAGTAATAAACATTGTTGTTTATTGTTGGTCGCGTAGTCGAGCATGCATATGTGATTCATGTGGAATTTTATCGTAGGAAATTGCATTCCAATTAGAATGTTTGGAATGTAATTCAAGTTTGAGTAGGTTGATGTTGTGACATCACTACAGGCTCAAAGAACAAGATGTCCGGCACCTCGTTTCATTGGGCCCGGCAGCCTTAGAATGGAAGTCGCGCTGGTTCCTTACCAACACACTGAAATCTGGTACACCACTAGATTCCCTGAAGTCCGGGCACTTGAACTGTTCATCCACCACACCACACAAAACTCCGAAAAATCCACAACAATTGTCTTATTTTAGTTATCCGGAACGCGAAGCAACCACTTGCAATTAGGAGCCTTTACTTGTTCGCTTTGCTATAGAGAAATTACACGTATTAATTCAACGGCGACTTTTTTGGAACTGATCGAATCATTTATTACAAAATATATATTGAAGCTTCATAAGGTAGGCCGAGCTGGCTCCCAGGTCCAAGCACAAGCTCCACATTTGCATGTATGGAAGCGATCTCGTGGGTCTAACAGTTTGTTTAGTAAATTGCTGATCGCATGGAGTCTGTGCTTGGATAGGGATCACATTTCCAGCCGTAAATTGCTAACTTTGTTGCAAATGAAGAGGAAATAGAATGACTTTGTTGCACATTAAATACTCGTACAATGAATTGGATAAAATTAAAGTCACTTACAGATTTTAGAATTGATTCTTGCTTTAAATTAGATTAATTACATATTGAATTACAAAAGCAAAATACCTAAAGGCTGGACATTGGCGGAGGATTTTCCGGAAGACCCATGACACGACTGAGCGCTAGTTGGGTTCAGTATGCCAACCTGAGATGTCGAATGCTAATATCTGCAGCTGCGTTGACTTCCGTGGTAGCAATACTATATCTCTGGAGGAATATGCGCTTTCTATAAACTCAGATTGTGTGGCTTAGCTGGAATTTTCTCGAAGCTTTCACAAGGATGTTTGTCATGAATATCGCTAAGGAATTATTCAATCAATGATATAAGTAATGAGAAAAACAGAATGACGCCGACTTTAATGCGGATATAAAGTAAAATGGAGTTATTTTTCCTTGATTTAAGCGTTAATTGCACATACTACCAACACAAATTTCCTATCATGAAAGTCTTAATTCTATATGTCGGATACAAAACCCTTCTAGTAGGTAAATACTACTGCCTACATAACTTGCACATATTCCCTTGATCGTAACAGCGTAGCTTTCAAATCCTGGCTTAATTTAAACTCATTTCCTAAAAAACCACCAAAATCTACTTAAACCCATTGAAAAACACAATTTCAGTTTTGTCACTAATCTTCTCTGAAAACAAATTAAATTAATAGCTGTTTGAATGTCCTTGTCGTCGATGTGGATTAAAGAAGCTAATATTCATCAACATGGTAATGCATATTCGATGGCACGATTGATGGAGTCATAAATCAGACTGACGGATTAATCATTTCGTAGGATAGTGAAAATACAGTGACAGAATTCGAAATATATCATTTCGCATCCTGATTGAATCGTGAGATAAAAGGACAATTAATTGGATTGGTGTTTGTTTGGTAGAGCATAATTTATGTATAACGAATAATGAGCATTTGTAAGACTGATTGATTTTTGAAGATATTCTCTTTGATAAGTGTATTAACTTGGTATATATCTGTTTTCTTGTAATTGAAACAAATGATTTGGAAAAATTTCAAATGAATCCCGAAATGTTTTCATGACGAGCGCATCCTTCGTGTACTATGAGTGCTATAAAGCTTACACATCATTAATCGAAGTTGAAGTCGGGATATGATTCCATATATCTTTTCCTCTAACCAAGCACAAATTAATAGCATATTGTTCATTCTGTTGTATTTCCCAGAAATTGCTATCTTTGCAAATGACACAAAAAGGCGCTAAACGAAATCGTCTATCATTTTACGTTTATTTCTTTCTGCATTGAAGAAAAGCTTAGTATAAAAGCTCACCTACTACTACTAATTTCTTGCCTTGTTCTATTCATACGAATAATGTGTGCTTCCTGCCAATAATAACTACCTCTTCCGGTCCATTTAAGCTTCAATACCATGTGGTTATTACCTATATGATTGGTTAGATTGACCCACAATTATTGATCTAGTCATGTTCTTTGACCAATAACAATATGTGCATAATAGTCTTTGCTGAAGTAATGAAGATAACTCAAACATAAAATCGGAACGATACACATATACGATACGCGTTTTTCTCGTGAAAGAATATAAAGCGAAAATGCTAAACTAAACGATGATTACGATAAGATGCTATATAGGCATCCAAGTATATTATATTTTGGAGGTGATTGGGATTAAAGTTTTGAGGTTAAAAATAAAGCTGCAAAGATTTGATGTGTACTTTAACAGTTACTGTTTGAAATTGATCGTGACTAGTGATTGTGTTCATATCATTTCATTCTAGCATTCGAAAGTATTTCCTATATCAATAATTATTGCAGGAACATTTTCTTGCCTTAAGTGTGATTTTTTGGACGGACTATAAAATCGTTCAGTTCTAAGGTGGCTAGTTTAAAATAAAAACTGACACGATCAGAGCATAGGACTGGCCGTATCAACTTAAAGAGCGTCGATACATACAGAAAAAGAAACTTCTTTTTTTTTGGTAGGGAGATGAAGGCATTTACGCCCGCCGAGTCTGGCACTCCATTGGACTTCCCACTAAACACCTCCCCTGTCAATCTGAGAACCTAGCCTGGAACCGTTTGACACATTACTTCGGGCTAAGCCTCATTTCTCTACGCGTTTAGGCGCCACCGGGCTACAGGGATCCCTTTTCCAGCGGGAGGAGGGGAAGGCGGAGGGATCTCTAGAAAAGAGACCCCTCCGCCCTGGACGCCTCCAGACGCTCAAATATGTTCCTTTTTATCTTAAGGATTGCCCGAGCGTAATGTGCCACACAGTTCCACTTGTCAACGGATGTGAGCATCTCTCCAGTGAGTTCATCCGGAGAGAGATCTCCCATCTCTTCAATGAGGTCACCGCGCTGCCTTTCCCACCTCTTGCATACAAAAAATGTGTGGTAGGCATCATCGACCTCTTCAGCACAGAATATGCAGTCAGGAGACCGTAACTTACCAATCTTGTGCAGGTAAGACCGAAAGTATCCATGTCCACTCAGTAGCTGAGTTAGATAGAAGTCAGTCTCACCATGCCTTCGGTTGAGCCACGGCCTCAGGTCACCAATAAAGCGTGTGGTCCACCTACCTTTTGTATCGCTCACCCAGGACTGTTGCCAATCACTGAATGAGCGTTCTCGTCCTTCGTGGGCGACAGCA
Source organism: Odontomyia ornata (assembly GCA_963969285.1). Lineage (NCBI taxonomy): Eukaryota > Metazoa > Arthropoda > Insecta > Diptera > Stratiomyidae > Odontomyia > Odontomyia ornata. The sequence continues at coordinate 89,413,014 of OZ017742.1, forward strand.
TCTCTGTCGCATTCGTTCCTCCGCAGGTAGATTCTGCGGCGCTCCTTGGCAAGGAGGGCAATGGGAATCACTCCTGCGATGACCAGCACTGCCGACTCCGAGACAGTCCGATATGCAGATGCAATCCGCAGCGCTCCTCGTCGCTGCACCTGTGCCAAGTGCTTTCGATACAGCTCCTTGTTGAGAGCCTCACACCATATTTCCGATCCGTACAACAGCACAGATTGTACTGCACTCATCAGAAGTCTCCTCCTTGATGAGGTGGGACCCCCTATGTTGGCCATAAGCCGGCTGAGAGCCGAAACACTCGCTGCAGCCCTGTCAGCTATTGCCCTGATTTGCTCGGAGAAACGCATCTTCGAGTCGATCAGAATGCCCAGGTAATTCACTGCTAGTTTAGTCTCAAGGAGTGCTTCCCCAATGTTGATCATCCTTACTCTAGGGATTCTCTTCTTTGTCAAGATGACCACTTGGGTTTTCTCCAAAGCTAGGCTGAACCCGCGAGCAGTCATCCAGTCCCTCACTCGGCGCATTAGCGTACCCAGTCTGAGTTGCACTTGTTCAACAGTGCGTCCCGCAACTAGCGCTGCGACATCATCTGCATAGCCGATCAAGCGCGACTCATCCGGCAGCTCGATTCTCAGTAGCCCGTCGTACGTGATGTTCCACAGGTCTGGGCCAAGGATGGAGCCTTGTGCAACACCCGATGTAACTTCCATCCTCCGCCGACCCTCCGCCTTATAGAGCAGGCTCCGGTCTGTCAGGTAGTTCTTCAAAATCCGCATCAGATATTCTGGAACTTGAAAAGAGTTTTCCAGTGCTTCCAGAATATCCGCCCATCTAGCGGAATTGAAGGCGTTTCTAACGTCAAGCGACACGAGCAACACACCCCTTTTGTTTGACTGGCAGTGAGCCTCCGCTCTTTGGACCGCGCTCACTACTTCCGCTATCGCGTCAATAGTGGAGCGACCTGCTCTAAAACCATACTGCCGTGGAGATAGGTCCCCAGCAGAACGGACCGCGTCAGTGAGTCTTCCCTTGATGAGTTTCTCGAGCACTTTCCCAGCAGTGTCTAGCATACCAACTCGGAATTTCCCTTCCCCTTGCTGATCAGTACGAGCCTCGCCACTTTCCAGCGTTCCGGAAATACACCTTCGTAAAGGCAAGCGTTGAACATACTGAGCAACAAGTCAGGACAAAGCTTGTAGACAAGCTGCAAAACCTCATCAGGAACGCCATCTGGTCCCGGTGCCTTCCTTGCTTTCATGGATAGAAGTGCCTGCTCCAGTTCCATCATTGTGAAAGGTGAGCATTCTAATGGTGTGTGTGCATGAGCTGAATCGACACGGACAGGGTGCGTGGGGAATAGTGTCCGTACGATCTCGTCCATCTTCTCTGCTTCATGTAAGCAGGGCTTCCGTTGGGCACCAAGTTTTCGCATGACCAGCTTGTAACCTAGGCCCCACGGATCCCTTTTTACATCGTCCACGAGGTCTTGCCAGCATCGGGCCTTGCTCTTGTTAATAAGCCTGCGAAGATATTTCCTGCCGGACCTGTATGCTGCTAGCCTAGTGTCTGCCTCGTCCCGTGTTCGCGCCCGCTGGGCCTCTCGCCGATGTTTGTGACACTCGCTTTTTTGTTCGGCGATCTCGTTTGACCACCAGTATACTGGAGACTTACCGTGTCGGGGTCTGCGACGGGGTATGGAAGACTCGCAAGCAGTTATGATGGTACTCATAGTTGAGTTCACCAAGTCCTTGGCTGTAGGCCCTCCACCTCCTGGCGGAGCTCCCAACAACGGTACGCCTGCCGTAAGCGCGTCAGCGAACCTCTCAACGTCCATCCTCCCAGTCCTCCATCCGAGGATTGAAGTTTGGGCATATGCACGCAGAGTGGCACCGTCGTGAATCTCAACCGCTATATACTGGTGATCACTAGCCGAGTAGTCCTCTAGTACTCGCCAGTTGTGTACTCTTGGTACCAAAGACTCCGAAGCGAGTGTCATATCGGGTATGGTTCCTTTGCAACGCCAGCGGCGGAAAGTAGGGGTGTTACCAGTATTTAGGACAAAAAGCGCTGTTCTGGCCGCCATGTCCAAGATTTGCTTTCCCCTTGGGTCGGATTGTGGCATACCCCATTCAATGGCTCTAGCGTTGAAGTCTCCCCCGACTAGCATGTGGCCCTCTATGTTCGAGACAGCGTCCTCCAGGGCATCGAGTTTGGTTCGAAAAGATGGCATTGCCTCGTTAGGCGTCAGATAAACACTGAAATATGTTATCCCTGAACACCGCACCCACGCAAAACCATCCCCGCGTCCATGGCCCTGCACCTGAAGGCGGGCGCTGTCTCGAACCCAGAATGCCGAGGTACTAGATTCGTCAGGGTACCACGCTTGCGAGTCCTTGTTATGATGTTGCTCGCTCAGCAACAGGAGGTCAGCTTTCTTATCCCTCGCAAACTGCTCAAGTAGGTCCTGGGCGTTTGTGCTTCGGTGCAAATTGACCTGTAGGATAAGGATCATTTGAGTATCGATTTGGCTTTAGTTAGGGCCTCCTTGAAAACCCAGCATCTCCCTGTCCCCGGCTCATGTTTGAGGTCGCCGGGTGCTAGCTTAGCATCCTTGCAAAGAATGCATTTTGCCTCGTTCGTGCACTCCTTCCTTTTGTGCCCCGTTTCACCACATTTGTAGCACAGAGATCTCCTGTCGGGTCCCCTACAGCCATACGCGGTGTGTCCGTATTCTAGGCATCTGAAGCAGCGGATAGGGATCGCTCCTCTCCGTATCCTGCAGACCACCCAACCTATCTTAATTTTGCCCTTCGCCAGGATTTGCTGGGCGTCTTTATCAGCTAGTTCGACAATAGCCATGCGTTGCCCCCTTGTGTTTTCACGTGTCAATCTTGCCTTGACTTCACTTAAGCTGGGGAACTCCCTCCTAATGGCATTCTATACTTCAGCTTTGTTCGTAACGCAGTCGAGGTCCCTGATTTCCAGGGTGGCCATTGGTTGGAGCGAGGCAACGGTTGCCGCATCTCCAAGAACCTTTTGAACCGCGTCACGGAATGCATCTTTGTTTGTGGCCTCTGGCCCGAATTCCACCAGCAAGCCACCGGTCCGGGTTGGTCGAGCTGCTTTGATGGCAGTTTTGGTGTCGTCTGGCTTGACCACTGCTTTAATTTCACGGAGGACATCTGCGTAGGTTCGGCCCTTTTTTTTTTGTGGTAGGGAGGTGAAGGCATTTATGCCCGCCGAGTCTGGCAGTGTGGGACTCCCATGAAGGATACCTTTGGACTACCCACTAAACACCTCCCCTGTCAATCTGAGAACCTAGCCTGGAACCGTTTGACACATTACTTCGGGCCAGGTCTCGTTTTGTTACGCCGTGGGGCGCCTTCAAGCTGGGGAGTCCCTTTCCTAGCGGGAGGGGAGGGGGGAAGAGGAATTGCCAAAAGAGCGATCCCCCAGCCCCAGTGCCTCCGGCTGCTGTGAGTCCCTTTTATATTTTAGGACTGCCCGAGCATAATGTGCCACCTGGTTCCATTTGTCAACCGGTTCGAGCATCACCGCAACTATATTATCCGGGGTGAGCTCTCCCGTCTCCCTGTAGAGTTTCCTTCGCAGCCTGACCCATTTTGTACACGCAAAAAATGTGTAACAGGCATTGTCCTCCTCTCCTGGGCAAAACCGACAATCGGGAGACCGTGACTTGCCGATCTTGTGCAGGTAAGACTGAAAACACCCGTGCCCGCTCAATAGCTGGGTCAGATAGAAGTCAGTCTCACCATGCCTTCGATTTAGCCACGGTCTCACATCCGGGATGAGGCGCGCAGTCCACCTTCCCTTCGTGCAATTCCTCCAAGACTGCTGCCAATCGTTGAGCGAGTGTTGTCTCTCCTCGCGGACAACGATCTCCCTCGCATCCTCGTTTCGGCGCAGGTAAATAGCGCGGCGCTCTCTAGCAAGGAGGGCGACAGGTATCACGCCTGCAATCACTCTCACTGCCGAGTCGGAGACTGTTGGATACGAAGATGCAATTCTCAGTGCTCCTCTTCTCTGTACCTGTGCCAATCGTTTTCGGTATACCTCCTTGCTGAGAGCGTCGCCCCATACCTCTGCTCCGTACAGTAGCACTGACCCTACAGCACTCATCAAGAGGCGTCTTCTTGATGGGCTGGGTCCCCCTAGGTTGGCCATAAGTCGACTCAGGGCCGATATTCCCGAAGCAGCCTTCTCAGCCGTTGCCCTGATTTGCTCAGAGAAACTCATCTTCGAGTCGATCAGTAGCCCCAGGTACTTCACCGCTGGCTTCGATTCGATCTGTATATCTCCAATACTGATCATCCTTACTCTAGGGATTCTCTTTTTTGTCAAGATGACCACTTCGGTTGGGTTCGGCCCTTAGTGGGTTTAGTAAGCAGTGCCTCTCGCAAGGGTTTGCGCCGCGATTTGCTTTTTGTTTTCTGCGGTATATCGGGAGGTTCTTTGTCCTTCTTTTCGTGGTTGAGCTCTTTGTCTGTTTTTTCTAGGAGTAGCTTTTTGGCCGCTTTTTTCGCTGCCTTGTTTCGCACCACATGAAACTCCTCGCCTGGAGTGACAACTCCGTTTATGGTCTCGTCCTTCCTCCTTTTCTTACGGTCGCCTTCAATTGGGCTACCGGCCATTCTTTTGCTGCTGCTAGGACCCACTGATGCCTCGAGGGAGAGCGTGTCTTTTTGGTGCTTTTCGGTTGCAAGCCACCTCCGCCTGTAGTGCGTTATGCGGCCAAAAAGCTCCTCCAGTTCAAGAATACCATTCCTGACACTCTTGCCACCGGTACTGGGGATTCAACCCCCTGCACCGTAATTTGGTTCCCCTTGTAGACCTGCATGGTTTGGTTTTCTGTCTGAGTTTCCGTTCCCATAGCATTTTACCTGCTGCCAGGATATATGGATAATTGATGACGCCATATATTTCGTCATGTCACAGTGAAGATCATTGACACTCAGGTATTTGTCCTGAGACTCTCCCTTCACTGCCGACCATTGTCCGCGGCTGCTTATTGGTTATTCGCAGCGAACCTTTCGAGAAAGGTCTGCCCCTATCTGCAACCCTGGGGACGCGTTTGGTTCCCCGGTCTGAGGGCACTATTCCCCGGTTTGAGGGCACTATCGATAAATCGATAACTATCTCTAAGTGAAGCGTCAAAAGGAGTATTACCTACACAAACGAAGGGGTGTTTCAGATGAGAGTCTATGGCCGCCTGAAATTTACGTTCACGTGTTCCCACTTTCTCATAGCCTCCTAGAAAACGATCCTGCTTAGTCTGATGTTTCCCTAGAAAGTCACGATTTAAAAAGACATTAATATGACACCGTAAGAGGTCTTACCCTGAAAGATATCTCGGTAGTAAAACAATACGTTGGCATAACTCCACCGTAGACGACCCAAGCCTGTTTGAGAAAGGAGGAGGGAACCCTTGTTTCTCCGAGCCACAGCTTCTATGATTTCTCATCCTAGACCCCACGATTGAACAGTAGTAGATGTTCTTAGGATCGAACATTGGGGTTACTGGTTCCCCAATAATGGAACATTTAATGCCGAGAAATACTAATAAATGTAAACACATCCACAACTCTGCTACTAAATCCTACTTATACGCTCCTTTTGGTGCCGTAAGAGGGTCAAGGCGAGTCTTCCGTGCCTGATAGAAGAATCGAAGTAATAACCATGCCATCAGATTGGAGGTTGGGCGACGGGCTAACTCCTCGTCCCTGGAAAACCCTCAAATGTATCGAAACATACAGAAGGGCCTCGGAATGCTCTGGAATCGCGGCAATGACCTCGCAAACGAAAAATCGACAATGGCATTGGATCCTGGAATGTCAAGGGCAGTCAATATAAAATATACACTGGCAATCAAGGAAACGAGCTGGACTGGGAATGATATTCAAGACATGAGATTGCACACAATATTGTAAAAAGGAAAACCTTACTGGAAAACGAGAATTCAGAGTGGCCTTCATTGTGGATAGGGAGTTCAAATTGCATGTTATTGATTTCAAGGCAATCAATGAACGATTTTATGCGGTCCGTATAAAAGTGAAACGCTTCGAAATTTGGCTGATGAATGTACATGCTCTACCGAAGAAAAGGACCAAGAAACGAAGGAAGCGTTCTACAATCACCTGGAAAGACTATTCGCCTCATTGCCTACAAACGACACAAAAATAATCCTGGGTGATTTCAACGCTTCGATTGGCAATGAACTATTCCATCGGCGAATGACTGGAGGATATAGCCTCCACGATGAAACAAATGGCAATGGCCAGCGCTTGATTGACTTTGCATATAATAGAAATCTAGTTATGTAGTCCGCGTGGCTTAGTGGTTAGAGCACTAAGCCCGTAAGCCGAAGGTCTCTGGTTCAAGTTTCGTTGGCGTCAACGAGATTTAGTTTGGGTGGTTCTTCGGACGGACTATCAGCCTGTTCAGTTATGATACGTGGTGGTTTAAAATCAGAACGTATCGCAGCTGGGTGGACGGACACATGGCTAAAGCGTGATAATGATCATATCGTCTTGTGGAGTGCCGAAACATTAGATCATGGCAATGGGATACTCTATCTATCTCTAAGCGAAGGCCCGAAAAAGGCTGTAGGGCTACGAAGAAGAAGAAGAAGAAATCTAGTCATACATTCGACTTGCTTCCCACATCGACGCATTCATAAAGTGACCAGGGTATCACCGGATGCCAACACACAAAGCCAGATCAACCATGTTTCGATCCAATAAAGATGGGCCTTGAGCATGCTTGATGTCTGTACATACCAAGGAGCAGATTGTAACTCGATAATTACTTGATCAAATTAACCTATTGATGTCGTATGTCAAAGACATAATCTGCGAAAACCAGCCCGCTATTGTACAAAAATACGACATTGAAAGGCCCCAAACGGCGTCGGCGACCAAAAATCTCACGGAAATCCTCGACATTCAGCTGGCTCCGTCTAATCAGACGCAACTTTAAAGACAAGCAACGAGCTCTGAATGGAAGTAAAAGCGGCTATTAAGATCGTGGCAGAACAGACGATCGGATATCAAGTCTGGCGCAAGAGGAATGATTGGGTCGATGATGAGTGCCAGAATTCGTTAGATAAAAAAAAAAATCAGGCTTACAGAGATTCCATATACTATGACGACAAGTTGAGAGGTATAGGTGTAAGTTTAGCGTGCAACAACACAAGACAAGCATACAAAGTAGTGGAAAGCCTGAAATGTGCTTATCAGCCCAAAAGCACGCTTTGCTGTGATAACATCGACAATATCATCGCTGATGAAACCAAGATTAAGGAAACATGGGCATCATATTTCAAGAACCTCCTTAATCCTGCGCACAGCTCCACAACATCGAATCCTATAGACGTCTGCGGAGAGCTTCCATTGGCCCCTACAACTCTGCAAGGAGTGTGTTCCATCATCAAAGCCCAAAAGAACAATGCAGCGCCGGGCATCGGTGAGATTCCAGTGGAGCTCATCAAATATGGTGGCAGCAGTGTTCATAAAGCTATCTACAAAGTCATCCAGCACATTTGACCACAAGAACATATGCCGAAAGAGTGGAGCCAATCAATTATATTCCCTATCATCAAAAAAAGGTGACAAGCTACAGTGCGAAAATTATAGAGGCATATCACTGCTTTGTATGGCGTACAAAATATTTTTAAAGGTCTTAGAAAATAAAATTGGATCATATGCCAGCAGTATTACTGAGGAGTATCAAGGTGGTTTTAGAGTGGGTAGATCGTCAATAGACCAATTGTTCACCGTCGGGCAGGTCCTTGAAAAATACTGGGAGTTCAACATAACTTAGACGTGCGTTGAATTTTAGTCAACTTTGAGCAAGCATATGACACATGAGGTACATTACTGTACTAGTCGTGCCAAGTAGTACCTATGCAGATGACATCAACATTTTTTTAACTCTTTTTGGAACTCGAGAGCAAAGCAAAAGTAGTATGGCTACAAATCAATGGAAATAAAAGAAAGCTCACGACGCAGTCGTAAAAAGATACCTCAAATGCAGAAAACATCACGATTGGCGAATACAGTATCGAAAACTTTGGTGAATTTGTGTATTTACGGCTCAAAATAATGAGAACCAGCAATGGAAGAGACGAAATACGCCGAAGAATACAGCTTGCAAATAAAATATTCTATTCAGTATTGACAAACTTGAAGACCAGCTGCATACACAGGAAAAAAAAGCTCCAATAATACAAATCTGTGATGAGACCTTTGTTATGCTATGGGTGTGAAACATGGACCCTAACCTAAGCATCCGCAAACATATTGAAAGCCTTTGAGCGTAGGGTACTGAGGCGAGTAATCGGATCAAAGCAAGACGGGGACCAATGGCGAATTCGATACAACCATGAGCTGTATGAAATTTTTGACGACCCGGAGGCCTCAATGATTATGAGACTACGGAAGTTGCAATGGGCTGGCCACATGAATCGTATGGACGAACAATGGATACCCAAAAAGGTATTCGTTGGGAGTACTGAAGGCCGGAGACCACTGGGGAAACCGAGGAAAGACAGTTCATCGCTGCTTGGATTTCGAAATTGGAGGACGCAATCGATGGACCGAGACAGTTGGAGGCGCTGTTTGCAGGAAGCGAAGGCCCGAGAGGGGCTGTAGTATTACGAAGAAGAAGAAGAACAATTGGTTGAAAACCAAACCGGATTATAAAATAAAGTGTTTGCAATCAGACAATGGTCGGGAGTATTGCAATGTTGACTTTGACACATAAAGGGTTCTCCAATAAGAGTTGTTATTTTGAATAGCCCGCTATTTCAGTAGATGTCACTTTTTAAGCTGTCACTTTTTGATTTTTGACAAGTAGAAACTACGCCATTAATACTATAAAAATAGTGAAAATTTGGCGGAGACAGTTCGTAAAACTCGAACAGCTTTGGGTCGTCGTGAAGCCCTGTCGGACCGCAATACAGAAATTGGTGGAAAATTTCGAGCTGTTGCGACAACTTAGTGATGTGAAGAATAAAACCCCTTGCACGTCACTCAAGAACACCTGAGAATATTGCTGCTGTAGCCAAAAGTGTTGGAGCAAACCCAGGTTTGTCCATTCTTCGTCGTTCTTTGGGATTGGGCATTCCGCAAACGTCATTACACCGTATTTTGCGTAAAGGTTTGGGTCTTAAGTCTTATAAGGTTCAGTTAACACTAGAACTCAAGCCGGTCGATCATCAAAAACGTCGTACCTTTGCTGATTGAGTCCTTGAAATGCATGAAGATGATCCGGAATTTCATCGAAAAATCATCTTGAGTGATGAGGTCCATTTCCACCTCGGTGGCTTCGTCAATATGCAAAATTGTCGCATCTGGGGCTCGGGAAACCCAAGAGTTATTGTTGAAAAGCCTCTCTTTCCTCAACGTGTGACAGTTTGGTGCGGTTTATGGTCCGGCGGAGTCGTTGGACCTTACTTTTTCGAAAATGAGGCTGGAGCAACAGTTACGGTGAATGGGTTGCGCTATCGAGAGATGATGAATGATTTTAATGGCCGGAATCGGATGGCATTGATCTGGACAATGTTAACTTTCAACAAGACGGTGCTACGTGCCACACAAGCAACGAAACCATTGATCTTTTACGGGAAAAGTTTCCGGACCGCGTTATCTCTCGAAGAGGTGACCACAATTGGCCAGCGACATCTTGTGATTTAACTCCTCGCGACTTTTTCCTTTGGTGCCACGTGAAAGAAAAGGTCTAGACTAACTGGCCAGCGTTGATTCAAGACCTTAAAGATGAAATTCGGGAGGTTTAAAAAAGGCGTTGTATAGTCTACGCCAGGCTGGACGTCAGTGTTACGAGAAACTTCGAGGAAAATTGGTGAACATGGGTTTTAAATCGACGTAGAACGAGTCATGTTTATTCTTCAGTGATGCAGATGACTTAGTGTTAGTGCGATTCACTTGTACCATCAAGAAATATGAAAAACATTACGAAGTTTAAGACTCGACTATTACGTAAATACGAGGTGAATGACCTCAGTAAGGCGAAGTACTGTTTAGGACTGGAAATAAATCAAGGTGATGAATTTATCGAATTAATCCAGACTGGCTATATATTGGGAAGTAATACGGAATAGACGAGTGTAATTCCGTAGAAGTAAGTGCACGTGTTGATATAAACGAAGACAGTGAGCCAGCTGAAAATTGTACCTATAGAGAACTCCCCAGAGCCCTTATGTGTATATCTGTGTCGATGTGACCAGGCATAGCTAATACTGTGTCGAGGCTAGCGCAGTTTGTAAATAAACTTAACAAAAGTCACTGACTAGCAGCAAAAAGAGTCCTGAGATATCTTGCTGGTACTGTGAAGATATGACTCGTATACTCAAAAACAAGTGAGCCTCCGGTGATTTACACGGATGCCAACTGGGGTGGCTGCAATGTCGATCGAAGATCATATACTTGATATGTTTTCCTCCTACGTTGTGCAGCAGTAACCTAGAAATCTCAAAAGCAGAGAACTGTGGCCCTATCATCGACAAATTCATTCATATCGCGAGTGATCCTGTTTTTCATGCACGAACGGAGCATAGACATTAAACATCATTTTGCTCGTAAAGCCATTGGTGCTGGTTGTTATGTTAAGCGTGACACGACCAAACAAGTCCGAGTTCTGATTACAACTGATTTATTCTCTTCAAATATAGTACGAGTGCATATACATTTACATGACATTCCTCCCGCCGTATCATAAGGTGATACATATTCAATTATGTTAAATTATCAATATTCATTTAAAGCAAATAGCGAAATAAGAAATCAAATGTAATTCAAAAAATTTTGAAAGTGCTTAATATTCAAGCTGAATGAATTCAATTATCACTATTAAGAAAAATATTGAGTATGTAACAAATTTTCATTGGTAAGCACTGCTTCTGAAACGGTCTGGCTCTCTGCGAATACGGTTGCTTCATCTCGGTTCTGAGGGTACTTCCATATTTTTCATCACAGTCGAGTACTGGTCGTAGTAGGCTGTGTCTTTTCAACGATCATTAGTATATTTGGTGAGATCTGCAAGTCTGGAAGAATGTCGTTTTTATCTACGTCTTTATCTTCACTACGTTCACGCATGTGGTCGCAGTGTCATCTTCTCTCTACACCGTCGGAAGTAAGTATACGATAGGAGTGCCGATGTTGTCTCTCCGTAACTTTTGCTGGCTTCCATTTTTTTTTCAAGTTTTGTCTTGGAATAGAATTGTTGCCCTGGTTGGAATTCGCCTTCCTTCTTACCTCACTCAATCTCTTATCTTAGGCTCTTGAACTGCATTTTTTGTCTCTTGTCGGGTTTTAAGTTTACAAAAATACCCTTCAGTCGTCTGACAAACATCATCTCAGCTGGAGTTTTACCTATTGCAGCTTGTGGAGTATTCCTATATGTGGACAGAAACTCACGAAGACGCTGCTGCGTTGTCTTGTTTTCATTTTTCCTGGCTCTCATTCTTGTTTTAAAAGTCTGAACGAAACGCTCAGCGAACCTATTGGTCCTGGGATGGTATGGTGATGATCTAATGTGGTTTATGCATCATGATTTACAAAAATGTTGAAGCTTTTGGGATATAAATTGTGGCCCGTTATCCGACACAATGATTTGCGGTAATCCAAACGTGGTAAAAATATCATCTAGCGTATCTCATAGATGTTGGGCTCTTGTTTGTTTGAGAGGTCGGATATCGACCATTTTGAAAGGGCATCAACTACAACAAGCCACTACTGATCCTCGTATAGTCCAGCAAAGTCCACATGAATTTGTTGCCATGGCCGTTCCGGTATAGTTCACGAAAACACTGGATGTTCAGTGCATTGCGGCCTTTGTTCCTAGCATGGCCTGCATTTTTTTTAGAAATGTGTCGATTTCGGCATTCATAAGTGGCCACAGATATAAAAACGGGCTATTGAACGCTTAGCAATTATTCCCGGATGTCCGATGTGTAGACATCTTAGCACGGGTCGGCGAAGTTTGTTAGGTATGATTAGCCTACCCTGCCAGGTTAGAATGTTGTCGGTTGTAGCAATTTCGTCTTTTTTGCCGTAGTACGGTTTAAGATCGTTTATTACTTCTTTGCTACTCCAACATGATCGTACTAGCGATAATACTTTTCGTAGCACAGGGTCGTTTTTTGTTTCTTTCTGTAAAATCTTTTGTGATAGTTGTTTATCGTCGTACTTACTACTTAATAATTCCTCGGATATTTTGTTAATCCGCTGCCTGCCCGTTCGTCATTATTTGGAAGTCGTGATAAGCATTCTGCGATAACGTTGGTAGCTCCTCTTCTATATTCTATGTTGTAGTTATACGATCCGACGTAGAGCGTCCACCGAGTCAGTCGGCCATTGACCATTTTCGGCAGATTCCAAACAAATGTTGTAACGGCTTATGTTCTGTGATTAGCGTGAGTATAGTACCTCGTAAAAACTGGTCGAATTTTCTTACTGCAAAAAATATTGCTAAGGCTTCGCGATCGATTACAGAATATTTTTGCTCGGGGTTAGTAAGCAAAGGTAATAGGCTCCTCACTTTGCAGACTAGTTTTATTAAATAAAACAGCTCCTACTCCTTTTTCAGATGCGTCACATCCTACGTATAGTTGGCGTTAAAGGTCGTAAGGCATGATAATATTAGCTTTAACCACCTTTTGCTTTATGTGCTCGCATGTCTGTGATTCTGCTGGACCCCACCATTGTTATCGTGTTTCTATTACTGAGTGAAGATTTGCACACGTACCGTGCAGGTTAGATATAAATCGTTCATAAAAATTTATTAAACCTAAAAAAATATTTGAGCTCGTTGGTGTTGAAGTAATCGCAATCGCTGCCAATTTGGATTGTGACGGTCTTATACCTTCTTTACCGATTGTATGTTCCAAATATTCGATTGAGGGCTGCATAAACGCGCTCTTGCTCAGTTTCACGCGAAAGCTTGCTGTGCGTAGTTGTCGCTAAACCGGTTTTATGTTTACCAAATGCGTGTAATTGTCGTTGGCCGTGATGGCGATATCGTCAAAATATACCGCAACGTTGGGTATCCCTTCTAATAAATTTTCCAAATACCTTTGAAAACTATCCGGGGCATTTGCGATGCCAAAAGGAAGGCGGTTGTACTGGTAATAACCTCTGTAAGTTGAAATAACTACGAATTTCCTTGAGTCGGGGTGTATTTCAAATTGCAGAAATTCTTTAAGTTAATCTCTCTCTACTATACGCTTCGCCACGAGATAATTTGTGTGTCAGCTAATCAAAAAGTGGGACTGGATGCCGTTCTGTTACAAGCGCGGGATTAAGTGTTGTTCGAAAGTCACCACAAATTCTAATTGTACCATCTTTCTTTATGACATTTACTGTGGGTGTTGCCCACTCTAGCGGATCCACCCCTTTTCAATAGGTCTGTCGAGTTCAGCTTCTACATTTTTTGCAAACCAAATTTTATTGGACGCGCCAGTACATGTATAGGCTTCGCATTACGTTCTAAATGATTTTTATTTTGATAATTTTTAATCTTACCGAGTGAGCTCTATTTTGAATAATTCTCGACCAAGGTTACCATTGTTGTATTTCTTTTGATGCTTGGATTCCTTCAGCGAGTACACCGCAGGCGGAAATTGCATGCCAAACGCTTCACTCCACGGTAAACTAAATAGCAAAGGTTCTACGTCGTTGCCCAATACAACTACCGGGAGAGTAGATGTCGTATTTTGCAGTTTTACGGTCACAAACGTTTTACCTATAGGTCTCAATTTGAAGTTTCCGTATGCTTTCAGAGTGGGGCCCTTTGATCGAGTGTGCTGCGCCTGGATCGCAATACACCTTGCATTTAATTTTGTTGATCATGACGTTTATTCTTTTTCCCTTTTGAACGTGGAATATTGAGTCAGATTCCGTTTCATCGTCGGAGCTGTGTGTCTCGTTTATTTTAAAAATTTTTCTCTTCTGGAAACTGTTTCAGATTCTCGTATACTTTTTGTTGCTTTAAGTAGTTGTACTGTTCTCGCTTTCGTTTGTATTGGCATGTGTGTGTGCACTTGTGTAACTTAATTGAGCTCAACCACGTTTGATGCAGCACAATCCAAAATGTTCTCGGATACCGCACTCTTCGCAAATGTTATTTTCTGCGCGGCACTGTTTATGCATTTTTGGCTTACTGCATCGTCGACACTGGTTACTTTGAAGTTTTCTAACTATTTTATGTTTTGTCGAGTCTTGAACGCGTTTCACCGATTCAAGACCACTATTGTCATAGTCTTTTTTGCTGCCGCTTGCGCTTGAGCCACAGCGAACACTTCTGCAAATGTTACTTCCACATCTAAACCGTCACTGTTTTTTGATTTAAGGTCCGGCCAACGTTGTTTTAATTCTATTTCGAGTCGTTTATGATGCAATCCCGTCGCAAAGCGATCACGCAATTGTCAATCCAGCATGTCACCGTTGTAGCCACAATTTCTGCTTTACTCTTTAAGCTGATTTGCGTACGCTTCAAAAGTCTCATCGGAGCGTCCAATGCTGTTCCAGAAATTCGTCAACGCCTTAAATCGTGTTGTGCGTATTTGGAATGGACGCGTTGTATATATGCTTTTCAAATTCTGCACTAGCATCAGCAATGGCAACTTTCATCTCGTGTAAAGTTTTTGGCTTAGGACACTACATAAATAACTCACGTTTTGCGGCAACGTAGGCACTATTTGTCGCATTATCCAGGCCCCACATTAGACCATGTGCCTCAAAATAGTCTGTAAACGTAGCAGCTTCTATATGAGTGTCGAATTTTTCCCACTTAAATCCCCTCATGATGCTCTGCAATTCATATGCTGGATTGATTTCCGGAGTGCTGTCGTCTCGTCGTCTTGAGGTGTTTTCAATCGTCAATCCCTGTGTTAATGATTGGAAGGCTCCCATAAACGTATTAAATGGTTCTAGGTTCATCGTAAACGATTTATTTCACTTCCCACACATTGCACTGGTGAAATCCGTAATTATTTTTTATCCCATCCTCGTCGCCAATATTATATTATGCGTGACACGACCAGACAAGTCTAAGTTCTGATTGTAACTGACTTATTCTCTTCAAATATAGTACGAGCACATATACATTTTTGTGACACTGGTATGTTTGTGTTAGAACACATATCTACAAAGGAAAGGACTTGGTTTTTGTTTCCGAGAAGACTATTGTCCAATGCGACGTGTATACTGAGAGGAAGTATTTAAAATATTCTCACATGCAGTACACACTCGAGTATACTTGTGTTACCATTTGGTGTAAATAAAGCACCGTGGTGTGAGTTGGTCTGTAATGACCAAAGTTCAGTTCGTGTTGTGCTTCGAGTCCGAGTAGAAGCGATAGACATACATCGAGTTCGTTCAGAGACAATCAAATATATTGAATTTACGTTATGTAATCTTTTTGATGTATCTTTTATTTCGTTTTACAAGAAATAAATTTATCTTTTGTTAATACCTAATTCCCGCGCTGAATTTATTAACCAAACCATTTTTTAAGGACAAATTATAACTTGACACTCTTAATCCCCCTTGATTTGGATAAGCATAAAATAGATTTGGAGATTTTCAGTATGTGAAAAAGATAAGCTTAACAATAAGCGCCGTCCACTGTTTCTTATTGAATATAACATTCGCTGCCTAAAACAATACAGCTCAATATAATCCATCAAAAACTTCCGCAAAAAAGAATCAACAGTCATCAACTCCTATACACATCCCCTGATGAATAGTCCTTCAAAATCTCAAAAGAATGCTTTCATCAATGTAAAGAAAATGCATTCAACTGCTTGGTAAAATGTTTTTCATCAATTTTCTTCCACTAGTTTATTTCATCGTTCCATTTTTCCACTTGTTTGGAATCGTTATTGTGAACTCTGCACCGCGTTCAAACAGTAATTTCGCTGGAGCACATGATGAAAAATATACATGAGCGCCAGAGTTGTTCACGAGTCCATATTACTCCTATGGTGAAGGACCACAAATAAAGGATTCTTCACCATCTCAGTTGTACAAGTAGATAGATGTACACATGTGGGATCCAATATTTTTCATTTGGAGCGCTCTAAGTATGTTCTGAATGTTAGTATACAGAAGTTGTGTTCTGAATGTTGCTGGGAATGACAGGATAACAGCGACATCATTATCATCAACACTACATTTCCTATTCACAGATCACGGTCGTTATGATAGCGAATGTTTCGTGTGGTAAGAATGGGGCGCTTGTTATACTCGTGTGAGGAAAGAATATGCGATAACAATTACACGGAAGTCCTTGCGATAATGGAAGTATTTATTTGATGTGAAATAATAAAAGGCATCTACTATATTTTTTTAGACAAAAATAATAGTCCTTTAACTCATGGTTCTGTAGGCTTCCGGGTGTTCAAAGGACCATAACTAAATAAATCCTCAAATATAATTACATGACCCGAAAATGCTTCCATTTAAAACATCATACATGCATGTTAAATTTCGTAAATGTTTTCAGTCTTTTTATTTCTATTTTAATTCTTTAAAAAAATGAGCTTATTCGCTAGGCACGTATGAGCCTTATGTGTCTCATATACCGTTACTACCATCTTTCCCTTCTTACTCTAATATGATAATCGCAGGTGTAATGAAATTGTCGGGTTTCATGCGCACGGTGAAATTGTCCTGGATTAAATTAGTCCTTTTCTCTAGCACGAAGTGTTGTGGATCTTTTGAAGCTCTCCATGCCCTCATCAAGTTCTCAAGTATATATTTAGTAATGCATACATACAAAGAGAAGAGAAAAGTTTTACGTGTTTATTGCAACCATGCGAACTTTATTTGTGTTCTTGGAGTTATTAAATGATCGTAATTTACGCAAATTGCTTTGCAGGAGAGGAAGAAAAGGTGATTTTTGGCTTTGAAATTATTCTAAACATGCTAACGTTTAGCATGTCGAGAATTCTGAAATTCCGAGGAAATTTTATGGATTTTCTCGCAGGAAATATTTAGCTTAGTTATAGAAAATTAGCAATAATTCAGAAGAATCTTTGATTTGTCTACTAATATGGTAAATTATGAATTCTTTTGTGACATATCTGGATAATTGTAAAGACATATCATACAAATATCTTTGTCCCTTCATCAGCAAAAAGCTGTAAATTTTAATTTGCATATTAGATTTCCTCAATAAATCGTGTTACTTCTCTAGACTAAAATACGTTCGTAGAATCGTCATTCCATGTGAAATTAGGTCAGAATCCATAAAAGCCATTCCCTTTTGCACTCAGTTATTTTAGCGTCGATGCAGAAATCGGTCCTGGAAAAACATTTATTATACTCAAGCGTGAATATGCATCGTTTGGAAGAGTAGTTTGTTCTAGTAGGGAGTATGCAAATGCAAATATACTTATGGGAATTGGTACATGGAAACGTGCTTGATTTCAAGTTTATTACTAGTTTGCACTGCATTCCATGTCGTTCATTATATGTTGAATAATATTGCGCCTCTGTCGTCCTTTCCAGACATTTGGTACGTTCGTTATGTTTTTTGGGATGTTCTAATGACTGATCCCATTAAGCTGCTAGTATGTGATTAATTTAAGGAAAGTGGAAAATCGATATAGTGTCCAGATGATACGGGAAACAATTAGTTTCTTTTTGTTTTTTGCATGCAATGTTTTATTCGTGATTCTATTACATTCGATTGAGAAAAGAAAAAAAGCGTGGGTGTGGAAGGATTAATTGATCAGTTTGAAAAGCAAATAATCCTTGCAATCACTTTCTTCTTTCACAAACCGAACCCGCCGTGGCCAATGGTCAAATTACAACTCCCCAAAAACCACCGCTTGAACCAGTCTGCGCCAGCAGGTTTTTGAGCACCTCACGTATATGCAAGTTCACCCAAAATCAATTAGCCAAATTTGATTACTGTTTGGTTTTGAGTTTATGACTTTTGCACGATAATCGGCAAGATGTTGGCCTTCTGCTGCAGGATGATGCCCAATGTTTGCATGCTTTCATTGACAATTGAAATTGGTATACTTTTGGTTCTTTAAGTTCTCTTTTTCAGCTGAAAAAGTTTTTAAACCGCATTCGAAATTAATTTTAGCCTCAATTTATTCGAGGGCGATTGAATCATTTACGACTTGAGGAATGATTCTGCCACTGGTACGTTGACATAGAATCAGCACATTCCTGATGATCGAATATGAGACAAGTTTCTAGACATGGTGTCATCATGATTTCTTGTCTCATGACCGGGTGATATATTTGTTGACTGGCATGTGGCTGGATCACGTTACATATTTAGATTCGTAGATTGTTACCTTAGCTCTTCCCCCATTGAATACGTTAGTCCTCGAACGTTAGAAAAAGGGCAGGTTGTACATGCCATTGTTGCTTCGCAAAGTAGGAAGGTCCTGAAATTCAGTACCGACCTGGAATTACTCGTCGGGATGGCAGGTAAGTTTGAAGGTATGGAATCGGCCACCCTGGTCGTAGTAGTTCTTTTACAGAGCCTTGGAATCTCAAAAGCGGCCATTATGCATATCAATAACGCCAATATCCCATAATTGGCGATCTGGTAAATTGCTTTTTGGATCCTTGACGTCTCGATACACTTGGTGTTATTTATGGTCAACTCCCTCATCAACTCCAAGAAGAGGATGTCCTCGAGTGCATTGTCGCCGGTGAACATGTTGAACAGCGATGGTAAGATTTCCACGGTCTGTAATTCATTGGCAGCGTATCTTTGATTGTTTATTGTAATTGAAGAGTTTCGGAACATAATCAGGTAAGATCCTTTTAATTCATGGGTGTTTTGGTTGACCTCGATGATACCTCTAAATTGATTTATGGAAAGCACACCTGATTCGCTTTCTTCCACCGATGGTAGGTGAACCCGCCCTCTTTCTTGCACTGCGCGGTTGTACTCCTAAACAAATGAAATACACATTGCGATTCCCTAATATCCCTAACCTTACTTTATTTACAAACTAATAAATCATTAGATGTTTTGCATGAGCCTGATATTCCAAAAAAGTCATCATTATTGAGTAATACATTGGCAAATTCTAATTTCGGTATCGCTCCATTTTTCTTTATTGGTTTAAATACATATTTTTCAAAAATTTTGTTTGTTACGATGGGTACTGCTGTAATATAAAAAACATGGGAAGAATTTGCATGACCTTTTGTTCTGCTAATTCTAGGATTTCTTCAATACTTATTTCCGGTATGCTATCTTGACGAAAATTATAAATTATCGTTGCTATTTCGAATTTTGAAACAATATTGGAGTTAACAGTATTTGATTGGGCTAAACGAATTGCTTGATTGATATTTAAAATTTCTTCCTTAAGTAGTCTGACCTTATATTGTGTTGTCAAAGCCAGCTTGTTTTTGAAATCCTCATGTTTCCTGATCCTTCGTTAGCAATATTTGTTAATTTATTAAGCCGGTCATTATGTTCCCGATTTATTATAATCTGTTGATTGTTATTAGAAATAATACCGTTGATTTTGTCCTTGAGCATGACTAAGTCACCGTGGCCCGGGATACCCGCAACACATTTCCAGGCTGTCCCAAGAAAATTTATTGCCCTTTTTGGCCGGATAAGTTTAAAGTTTTCTAGTTATTTCTCCACCTCAGATATCTCCTGTACCAACAACTGTCGAAAAGGATTAGTACATGAAATATGATCGATCACAAGGGATGAGATGTTGTGTGCCGATTGCCGAAATCGCTCCATTGGAAAGATGTGGACCAACTTCAGAGTACCACGCTGGATCCATGCCTCCCCAGATTTTATAGCTATCATTTGTGAGTTCGAATGATCTATTATCTGCACTTCCGCTCCCACAAGAGCCACGAACCTGAAAGGAAATCAATTCCAATACGATCCTTCCGAAGAATAGCTAATACGATCCTGATACTGATACGATCCTTCCGAAGAATAGCTCAACTGGCTTCTTACCAGTCGCCGAGTGTACACTGTAGTTATACTCATAGACCGCTCTTTCTACCAGCTCCTCAAAGGTTCTAGGGATGCCATCTGCCTTAAGGCATCTTCTCTGTTAGCATGGGAAGGAATCGCTGGACTTGCCCGTTCACTTCACTTCTGTGGAAAGGAGTTCGGTAAACTTGTATTCGCAACTGATCTTGCATCATGAATGTGATTGATGCAGAGTTCTTGGCACTCCAAACGAGATCGGTAACTCCCTTAAGGGTCCTTTTATGTCCTGTATTCCTCTAGACTTTAAAATACGCACTTGCGCATACTTGCTGAATTCATCCAAGGATGTAAGCAGTAACTTCCCTTCGGTCTGGTAGATATCTATATGAACTATATCGCAAGGAAGCTCCGGGATAGGTGTCTCCTTTAACACAGGATTATTGGGTCGTCGCTCGTACTTTTTCGTCTTACACGTTGCTCATTGTTTGACCAATGCCTGAATTTTCGCGGCCATCTTTGTGAAATAATAGTGCACTAAAATTTGAATTTTCTTTTCTTTTGCATTCCTATGGGCCCTATTGTGATAATTTAAAGTAATCTCCTCCTGCTCGTTACCAACATTCTTCATCATATTTTGTGTAGATTAAATTTTGTAGTCCCTCAAGTATAGCGGATAAACATGTTGGATAATCCCCATTACGACCTCATCTGCTTTTATCCCATTGCTGACAAAAGGGTTTAGATATATTTTAAAAATGCATACAATTTTCTCCTGGGTGTAATTTGGCTTGACAAAAGTGTGCCGAAAGTAGTTTGTGAATGGCTTGTCCAACTTATAACTAGTTTCCTCCCCAAACTTTAGAATGATTTGCGTCCTAAACGAATTAAGACGGGTGAGTACTGATGTTATAAGGCCGTGCAAAGAGCTTTCGTCACTATAAACTGTCATAATTAGCAAGTTTACGTTAGTTACATGTGGAATTCTAGGAGGGGCATCAGCAACAACATTCTCCTTTCTCTGTTTATAGCTCATTTCATGATTGTATTCCTCCAAAATCGCCTTCCACCTCTTTATCTTAGCATTGTTATTCTTACTACTTGTGGCGTACATTAGTGGCTGATGATCTGTACATATATTAATCTTTTTTGACTCATACAAGTAATCCCGCAAAGTATTCAGGGACCATATTATGGCTAACATTTCCTTTTCGCTAGGCGCATTAGGCTCTTCGGTCTTGTTGAGCGTTCGAGAAAGGAAAGTTATAAGTCTGCCTCCCTGTGACAATACTGCCGCAATCACATAATCAGAGTTATCAGAGGTTAACTCATACTCATGGATGAGAAAGTAACACCTCTCGGAATATTAGACTGCTCTTAATTTTGTCAAAGGCCTGTATTGCTTCATCCCCTAGGCTTATTTGTGTATTCTTCGATTGATCTGCACGTTCTGGACATTCGTCCATCCTCCCCTCTCAAGAGGGTTGTCAGGGGCCTTGCCATCTTTGCGTAATCGAGCGTAAAGCGGTGATAGTACCCTGACATACCAAGGAATGATCTCAATTCCCGTAGTGTCTTTGGAATTGGAAAGTTCACGATAGCCAAAACCTATTTCGGATTAGTTTGAATGCCCTTTACTGAAATGACAAACCCCACAAACTCGACCTCCTTCTTCAAAAACTCACACTTATCTAGTTGAATTGTCATGTAAGCTTTTTCAAGCGTATTCAGTACGATTTCCAAATTTTGAAAATGTTCCTGCTCATCTTTTCCCATGACTATGATGTCGTCTATGTAAATCCAACAACGTCTCCCAATATGACCCCTAAGGATGTCATCTAACACACGCTGGAAGGCCGGAGGGGAGTCCTTGGAACCCCTGGGGCATCTTGTGAACTCATATTTTGCATTATTTATCTGAAAAGTAGTGTTGTGTATATCGTCCTCTCTTAATGGAATTTGGTAAAATCCACTCTTCAAATCGATGATGCTAAAGAGCTTGCTTTTGTCGAGGCTGGCAATATATAACTAATTGCGGGAATTGGTATGGTATCCGGTATTACCTCCTCATTTAGTTTCCGGAAATCTACAACAAAGCACTCCTTGTTTGGGACGACCCACATGGGTCAATTATATGGTGATCGAGATGGTCAGGTAATTCCATCGCCCAATAGGTGCTTCATCTCCTTTTCCACTACTTCCTTTAAGCATATGGGGTAAGGATACGATTTTGAATAAACTGGGGTATCAGTTGTAGTTTAAATTTCTTCCTGGATTCCAGTTGTATACGTTAGCTTCTGATTGGGCTGTAACAATACTTTGGCACACTTACCGAATATGTCATTCAATCTTCCTCTTTGCTTTTCCGTCATATGCGCTGTTCTGATGTTCATAGCATAGATGGGTTCTGATATTTTTGAAAAATATGTATTAAAACCAGTAAAGAAAAATAGAGCGATACCTAAATTAGAATTTACCAATGTATTACTCAATAATGATGACTGTTTTGGAATATCAGGCTCATGCAAAACTTTTAATGATTTATTTGTTTGTAAATAAAGTAAGGTTAAGGATATTAGGGAATCGCAATGTGTACCTCATTTGTTTAGGAGTAGAACCGCGCAGTGCAAGAAAGAGGGCGGTCATCGCCTACCATCGGTAGAAGAAAGCGAATCAGGTGTGCTTTCCATAAATGAATTTAGAGGTATCATCGAGGTCAACCAAAACACCCACGAATTAAAAGGATCTTACCTGATTATGTTCCGAAACCCTTCAATTACAATAAACAATCAAAGATACGCTTCCAATGAATTGCAGACCGTGGAAATCTTACCATCGCTGTTCAACACGTTTACTGCCAACAATGCACTCGAGAACATCCTCTCCTTGGAGTTGATGAGGGAGTTGACCATTAACACCAAGTGAATCGAGACGTTAAGGATCCAAAAAGCAACTTACCAGATCGCCAATTATGGGATATTGGCGTTATTGATATGCATAATGGCCGCTTTTGAGATTGCAAGGCTCTGTAAAAGAACTACTACGACCAGGGTGGCCGATTCCATACCTGCAAACTTACCTGCCATCCCGACGAGTAATTCCGGGTCGGTACTGAATTTTCAGGACCTTCCTACTTTGCGAAGCAACAATGGCATGTACAACCTGCCCTTTTTCTAACGTTCGAGGACTAACATATTCAATGGCGGAAGAGTTAAGGTAACAATCTACGAATCTAAATATGTAACGTGATCCAGCCACATGCCAGTCAACAAATATCTCACCCGGTCATGAGACAAGAAATCATGATGACACCATGTCTAGAAACTTGTCTCATATTCGATCATCAGGAATGTGCTGATTCTATGTCAACGTACCAGTGGCAGAATCATTCCACAAGTCGTAAATGATTCAATCGCCCTCGAATAAATTGAGGCTAAAATTAATTTTGAATGCGATTTAAATACTTTTATAGCTGAAAAAGAGAACTTAAAGAACCAAAAGTATACCAATTTCAATTGTCAATGAAAACATGCAAACATTGGGCATCATCCTGCAGCAGAAGGCCAACATCTTGCCGATTATCGTGCAAAAGTCATAAACTGAAAACCAAACAGTAATCAAATTTGGCTAATTGATTTTGGGTGAACTTGCATAAACGTGAGGTGCTTAAAAACCTGCTGGCAGGGACTGGCTTAAGCGATGGTTTTCGGGGAGTTGTAATTTGACCATTGGCCACGGCGGGTTCGCTTCGTGAAAGAAGAAAGTGATTGCAAGGATTATTTGCTTTTCAAACTGATCAATTAATCCTTCCACACTCACGCTTTCTTTTTCTCAATCGAATGTAATATAATCACGAATAAAACATTACATCCAAAAAACAAAAAGAAACTAATTGTTCTCCGTATCATCTCGACACTATATCGATTTTCCACTTTCCTTAAATTAATCACATACTGGCAGCTTAATGGCATCAGTCATTAGAACATCCCAAAAAACATAACGAACGTACCAAATGTCTGGAAAAGACGACAGAGGCGCAACATTATTCAACATATAATGAACGACATGGAATGCAGTGCAAACTAGTAATAAACTTGAAATCAAGCACGTTTCCATGTACCAATTCCCATAAGTATATTTGCATTTGCATACTCCCTACTAGAACAAACTACTCTTCCAAACGATGCAAATTTCATTATATTCGCATATACTTGTATTTCAATGCATATTATTCTCAGGAAAATTTTTAAATGGATTTACAATTTTCGTTTTGATAAACCTTTCCTGAAAAAAATTGAAACTTATATTGCGGTCTTAAAATCAAAATTTATATTGTGGTGTTAAAGTGAGAGTGTAGTGTGGATTGATGGACTTAGAAAATTTTTGATAAATCTTCCTGAAAATTGAAACTAGTATTGTGGTGTTTGAGTGTAGTGTCGATTGAAAATGGCGCGACAAAAGAACTTCATTCGACCAGCAATATTAGAGTTTGGAAACGATCCTGAGGAACAGGGGCGCTCCTCCTGCAGCGGCTTTTCAAAGAGCAGCGGCACCTAACCCGAACGTACCGGGGCATTCGGAGGCCGTAATAAAAGGATTAATTGCATGAGAGTGTCCTAGAATCCTGCATGGATTGCTATATCCCG
The DNA here is from genome assembly GCA_963969285.1 of Odontomyia ornata. Lineage (NCBI taxonomy): Eukaryota > Metazoa > Arthropoda > Insecta > Diptera > Stratiomyidae > Odontomyia > Odontomyia ornata. Next base: position 89,437,646 of record OZ017742.1, read on the forward strand.
ATCTGGACCCTACTTTGGTAATGGACCAGGGAATAGAGGAGAGATATAGATGAAATCTTAACGAAATGAGCAAGAGAATTTAGCTCCTGGAGAAAAAGCGAGGAAAGGGTTCTGCAGATTTATGAAAATTTGCGTGGGACCCCAAGATATTACGAAATTCTGAACGTAATTAGAGATAAAATTGTAGGACAAGCAGATATGGTGCTTGAGTCCAACAACACCCGTTTGAATTGGGTAAGGATTTCTCGCTGCCTGACTCTCCATTATGCCGATAAACGGAATATTAGCACATTGGAGTACCAGATGGATGCGCTGGTCCAAGGGAACAATACAGTTCAAGAATTTTAGCATTTGGTGTACCAGAACCTCTCCTTGATTCTAAATAGAGTTTCCAGTATGGAAAAACAAGGGAACGTTTGACGCTCTACTCTCGGTGACGCGATTCATCAACGAGAGACTTGATGTAGGGGATTATGTTGTTGCCATTTTTGTGGATCTAAGGAAAGCGTTTGATACGGTCGATCATGACCTCTTACTTCGAAAACTAGAAGCATATGGTGTTCATGGCACAGCAAATAAACTATTTCAAAATTACCTAAAAGGCAGACTGCAGAAAACAGCATTTAATAATGTTCTGAGTGACCCGGCACCAATGAAATCAGGTGTTCCACAAGGCTCAATACTTGGCCCAACCTTGTTCCTTGTATACACTAATAATTTAAATACATGCAGGCTAAGTGGTAATTACTTTTTATATGCTGATGATACAGTGCTTCTTTACTCGGGACGCGATAAAAATGACATCGGAGACGCTATCAACGAGGATCTAAATTCATATAATTTATGGTTGAAAGAGAATAAACTAGCGTTGAATATTTCAAAGACAAAATATGTTATCTTTAAGCAAAAGAACAGGGAAGACATAGATGTTGATATAAAAATTAATGGTGAAAAGCTGCAAAGAGTGCTCGAACTTAAATATCTTGGCCTTACTATCGATCACCGTCTGACCTGGCTCCCGCATATAAACAACTAAAGGAGGCAATTAGCACCAATAATTGGATTGTTACGAAGATATGAGGAATTTCCAAAAAACATCAAGCATCTTGTTCTGAATGCCTTCGTACTGTGAAAAGTACATTACGGAGTGGTAATTTGGAGTCAGTCCTCAAAGCAACACCTAAATATAATTTCCAGGATATTAACCAAGGCGTATAAAAATATACATAATCTCCCAAGGCTCACACCAACAAACATAGTGTATCAATCATGTAACGCATTAACTTTTAACCAAATCATTAAAATGGAGAAAGCCAAGTTTATCTTCAAAAGTTTAAATCTCAGCTTGTCGTCACAAACACCATTTATTAAAGTCTCACAAAAGAATCAATACAGTACTAGGAACGCAAACCAATTTGTAATTCCTTTTGCAAGGACAGATCGCCTGAAGAACGGTGCTACAAATGACGCCCTTCGTATATACAACAACCTTCCAGAATCAGTTAAAGAAACGAATTCTCTTATGGTTTTCAAGAAAAGACTTAGAAACTATTTAATGAATAACGATTGAATCTCAGTGCAGAAACTTTCAACATAGCATCTTAGGTCAATTATTGATCCTATCTTCGAGATGCCTCGAGAAACACCTACTATTATTATAATATCAGTCCAGTAATCTCAACATAGCATCTTAGGGCATTGTTGACCCTATCGTCGAGATGCTTGAAGAGACAGCTATTCTTTTAACTCAGAGTTTTTTTTACTGCGTCGAATTTATAATTTTTTTTATCTCTGAGAGCTGATCACGATATGGACAAGACAAGTGTAACCGGAGGACTTCACATATTTTTGTGTGCCCCCTTATACCGATGTGTTATACATTGCCTGGGTGGCACACCTGAGGAAACGACGAAATGTGAAGTGCAGATCGCACGAGCGTAGTGCGACGAAGGAAGTGTGATGGAGAGAGTGGAAGGGAATGGAGGTAAAAAAAAAAAAAAAAAAAAAAAATGGGGTCAGAAACTAGGAATGTCTTTACTTGCAGCTATCGTGATAGGGCTCTCGATACATTTATTAGGGGACTACGCGGTGACTTATCCGACCAATTAAGTATGAAGGAGCCAGCTACTTCACCGCAAGCTCTACATCTATGCTTGAAGATGGAGAACATGAGATATCGCAAACAAGCTGCGCATAGTGGGCAATAAAGCTGCGAAAATTTGATCCAAATATTCCTCCACAGGTTTCACCAAGAAATAGAACGCAGCATCCATCTTCCTGCTCCTCGTAGGTATTTTTATCCAGATGCTAGGGTGTATGCGCGGGAACCACTTTATGCAGGCTTCACACCATACCATCAACAGCAATTTCGAAATCAAATGCGCCAGATACATCCAACTTCACCACCTAGAGCCTTTCTGCCACCTAAACCTCAGTCTCCTCCAGAACCTATGGACGTGGATCAATCAATGAGATTGCGAGCCGTTTCCTATCAGAATCAATTTCGAATGAGAAATTGGCCTGGTAAACGTCCTCCTCCACGACAGGAACAACGGGATTACAAGCCGCAAAGTATCCTTTACACCGAAGGAGACCAGATGCCCACAGCGTAAAGTTCAATGTAGAATTACGAACACCAAATCAATGAATATGACGCGAATTTCAGCGAGCTTTTTTCTGAGTATGATGGAAAACAGGATGAGGGTACATGTCTGCCATATGTTCCACTGGAAGAAGAAATCGAATTTGCAGCTGTAAATTTTTAAAGATTAGCAAGCTCTTTGCTGCCTTACATAGAACATACGGCGTACTGTCATTCAATCTTCCTCTTTGCTTTTCCGTCATATGCGCTGTTCTGATGTTCATAGCATAGACGGGTTCTGATATTTGTTGCTTCAGAAGAATACGCACGTCAGGATCTATTATCATAAACCATCTGCCAGTATGAATTATTGCGCCCAGTTCCCTGAGGCTGTCGTTACCGATAATACCATCAAAGAGCTTATGCCTTTCAGCAAGAATAATTTCAGGGGTTTTCTGTTATTGAACAGGTCGATGAACGAATGGTGGGTAATCTGGGTATTTCCATTAACAGAACTAATCTTGAAAGATTTTTCGTTTTGAACAGGATTTTTGTTAGATCCTGAATCGGTCAGAAATCTAAACGTTCTTCCGCTCTTCGCCGTATGTTCGATGTAAGGCAGCAAAGAGCTTGCTAATCTTTAAAAATTTACAGCTGCAAATTCGATTTCTTCTTCCAGTGGAACAAATGGCAGACATGTACCCTCATCCTGTTTTCCATCATACTCAGAAAAAAGCTCGCTGAAATTCGCGTCATATTCATTGATTTGGTGTTCGTAATCCTACATTGAACTTTACGCTGTGAGCATCTGGTCTCCTTCGGTGTAAAGGATACTTTGCGGCTTGTAACCCCGTTGTTCCTGTCGTGGAGAAGGACGTTTACCAGGCCAATTTCTCATTCGAAATTGCTTCTGATAGTTAACGGCTCGCAATCTCATTGATTGATCCACGTCCATAGGTTCTGGAGGAGACTGAGGTTTAGGTGGCAGAAAGCCTCTATGTGGTGGAGTTGGATGTATCTGCCGCATTTGATTTCCAAATTGCTGTTGATGGTATGGTGTGAAGCCTGCATAAAGTGGTTCCCGCGCATACACCCTAGCATCTGGATAAAAATACCTACGAGGAGCAGGAACAGATGGATGCTCCGTTCTATTTCTTGGTGAAACCTGTGGAGGAATATTTGGATCAAATTTTCGCAGCTTTATTGCCCACTATGCGCAGCTTGTTTGCGATATCTCATGTTCTCCATCTTCAAGCATAGATGTAGAGCTTGCGGTGAAGTAGCTGGCTCCTTCATACTTAATTGGTCGGATAAATCACCGCGTAGTCCCCTAATAAATGTATCGAGAGCCCTATCACGATAGCTGCAAGTAAAGACATTCCTAGTTTCTGACCCCATTTCCATACTGGAAACTCTATTTAGAATCAAGGAGAGGTTCTGGTATACCAAATGCTAAAATTTTTGAACTGTATTGTTCCCTTGGACCAGCGCATCCATCTGGTACTCCAATGTGCTAATATTCCGTTTATCGGCATAACGGAGAGTCAAGCAGCGGGAAATCCTTACCCAATTCAAACGGGTGTTGTTGGACTCAAGCACCATATCTGCTTGTCCTACAATTTTATCTCTAATTACGTTCAGAATTTCGTAATATCTTGGGGTCCCACGCAAATTTTCATAAATCTGCCGAACCCTTTCCACGCTTTTTCTCCAGGAGCTAAATTCTCTTGCTCATTTCGTTAAGATTTCCTCTATATCTCTCCTCTATTCCCTGGTCCATTACCAAAGTAGGGTCCAGATCGGGATATAGCAATCCATGTTGGATTCTAGGGCACTCTCATGCAATTAATCCTTCTATTAAGGCCTCCGAATGCCCCAGCACGTTCGGGTTAGGTACCGCTGCCCTTTGAGAAGCCGCTGCAGAAGAAGCACCCCTGTTCCTCAGGATCGTTTCCAAACTCTAATATTGCTGGTCGAATGAGGTTCTTTTGTCGCGCCATTATCAAGCGACACTACACTTAAACACCACAATACTAGTTTCAATTTTCAGGAAGGGTTATCAAAAATTTTCTAAGTCTATCAATCCACACTACACTCTGACTTTAACACCACAATATAAATTTTGATTTTAAGACCGCAATATAGATTTCAATTTTTTCCAGGAAAGGTTTATCAAAACAAAAATTGTAAATCTATTTAAAAATTTTCCTGAAAATAATATGCATTGAAATACAAGTATATGCGAATATAATGAAGTATAAATGAATAAGGCTCGGCTTTCTAATTCAAAACTAACTAACTTAATATTCAAAAGAGCTTACAATAACATTACTAAAGTGTGCATAATAAGGGATGCAGCTGCAATCCTTAATTGCTCCTTTTTGCGCGTTGACTACTTGGGGGCCTCGTTTCCTCCCTGTTGTCCGGAACCTTACACACACCATGGCACTTTCGTATCCCGCCCGGTCTTTCCGCTACAAATAACTTTCGTATCTCACGTTTATTTTGATTTTTGCGTGGATACTTTCATAGATTGCGTTTATTTCGCGTGTACATTTTACTTTCGTGCGTATGGTTATGTTTGAGACCCACGTTGGGCGCCATTCAATAAAGTTTTCACGATTTTTTCATAAAAAATTTAATTCTATTTTTCGGCCGTTGATAAAGAGGCTCAGCCGAGACTAATTCTAGATTCTAAATTCTAACTTATGCTAGAAACTGCCACTAGTAAGTTGACATAGAATCAGCGCATTCCTGATGATCGAATATGAGACAGGTGTCTAGACATGGTGTCATCATGATTTCTTGTCTCATGGCCAGATGAGATGTTTGTTGACTGGCATGTGGCTGGATCACGTTACATTTTTAGATTTGTAGATTGTTACCTGAACTTATACAAGGAAATGTTCACAATTCCTGTGAACATTTCCTCTAGTTTATTTTTAACCTCTTCAAAGCAATTTTCAACCTTTCTTTCGCTTGATGCTTTTTGCCGTATAGCATTGTACAGTCGTCTACCAAGTCCTTGTTAGGAATAGTATCTTCAGGGGATGGTTTCAATAATCCAGCTAAGTCACTAATTTTACCATTATTATTTATAGGCTGTACTCGTATATCACCTAATTGTGCTTCCTTTTCACTACTTTCTTGGCGTTCAACTATAATTTATATTTTGATTCATTCTTTCATTCCTTGAAGTTTCGATTGATGTTGTTTCTTTAGTTCGTTATTTTATCTTCTTAGTTCTTCCATTGAGAGTTTATTATCTTCAAATTTACGATCGAAGTTGGACTCCGCTTCAATTAACTTCAATTCCTTTTATTTGAGCTTCTTTTTGTGGAAACTAGCAGCATTTCTTGAAAGTTTTTCGAGAAGTTTGCATGTACGAACTGCTCGATTACTACACATACATATGCCGATCCAACTTCTTGTGGAGTTATGTTCTCATTAATCTGTTGGATCTTAGTGTTGTTGGTTAGTCGTTTCTTTCTTCAGCAAATTTTTTAGCTTGTCATCGGAAGGTGTTGAATTGTTCTTCTTTGGCCTGAGTTGGTCGCTTGATGCATTCAATGGACACCTTGTTTCTCTCTCATGCCAGCCGTTCGACCGTTCGTGTTACCGTATCTGTTACTGTCTTCCACATGATTTGATGTCATCATTTTCTAGTGCTAACTTGTACGTGGACGCTACTGAGCTATCATTTAGCTTGTGTATCTGGTACCTTGGGATAACTGATCTTCTTTATTTCCTGCTCTTGGAGATGTAGAATCACAAACAACGCCTCGGAACGAGCGTGTGTCGAGAATGCTGGTGGTTGCTCTTTATGAGAACATGGTCGATCTGGTTGAATATGCGACCGTCTGGGAATGCCCACATTTTCCTGTGGATGTCCTGATATGGGAAGTGTGTGGAGCTTACTGTGAAGATCTGCTTGTAGTGAAATCTTTCAAGCGCTGCCCATTGCCACTGGTCTGTATTAAGGTTGTGCCCTCCGATTATTCCTGTATGTGCAGTTTGTCGGCCGATTTTTGCATTGAGGTAACCTAGAAAAAATGTTAATGTCTTTTGTTGGCAATACATTGAAAGTGGTTTCTAGGGTGCTGTTAAATAGGTCTTTGCTTGCCTCCTCCTTGTCTTTCATAGGTGCGTGACAGGTTACCAGCCGGACATTAAATAATTTGGTATTAAAGATCCTTTCGTTAACGACATTGAATTCGGTGATGATTTGCTTAAATGCACTGTCAACAATGAAAACCACTCCGAACTCACGGCTTCGTTGTGTTTTTTTTTGCTTTTTAACACGGTATGTGTTCGCATGTCCAAAATTTGATCACCGTGCCATTTAACACTGCAAGCATATTGATTCTTTATTTCTTTACATCATTCAAAAGTTGTCGTAGTACAGCTGGTGTGTTCAATGATCTAACATTCTAAGTTCCAAAAGAATAATCCTTTATACGTTGTAATTGTCGTTGCAGTTATCCGAAGCTGCTGTCTTGGTTCCATTACAAGTAAATACTAAATGGAACGCCATTGGCGTTAGCCGATTTTTGGTCCACGAGTGGTACTTTAATTCCCACATACCCGCGCGGCTAGCCGGTTAGGGCACCTTCTATCCGCCACATAAAGACGCGATTGATGGGGAATCGAAAGTCTCACCTGATTATATTTGCTATACTTCACAATTTACCCATTGCTGGAAACACTGAAAATAAAAGTCGCACTCTATGATACAATTCCCAAATATTAATTCCCGCTCCCTTAATATCATCCCTTCCAACAGGCTCCCAAGTACCAACATCATGACCATGCACTCCCGCGTTTCTCATTAGTTTGTAGTGCACTGTCATTGCACACCAAAATCTGCATGTGTGACCCTTTTAAGGTTTGCAAATCATTTTACAAAACCCTACTAAAATGGCGTCCTGTCTGTCCGTCCGCCCGTCCATCCGTCCGTGTGTCTAAACACTTTTTCTCTCAAACTGTATAAGCTAGAAACATTAAGAAAGATAAGGTTTTGTAGGTAGGCGCAAAGTGACGTCCTCTTTAAAGTTTCTCCACAAAATGAAATTTAAAAGGTGTTTAAGGGGGTCTCTCCATATAGGGGAGTGGCTCCTGAAAAAAAATTTTATCGCATGTAAGCAATATGAATATCAAATAAAATGTATCATTGAGAGTTTTTTAAAACAGGTCTTAAAATGACAAGTTTTGTTTTGAGGGGTGCAGGGGAAGGGGAAATGTACGAAAATGTTGTGTCGCTGCTCGGATTTCAAAACTGAAGGACGTGCTCAATGGACCGAGACAGTTGAAAGTGCTATTTGCAGGAAACGAAGGCCCGAGAGGGGCTATAGTGCTACGAAGAAGAAGAAAAAGCAACAAAAAATGCACCTTTAAGACTCTTATATACTCGTAATAGGTAAAGTAAATAATAAATGTTGGATAAAATCCAAAGATGAGCCGTTTGTATGTGCGGATGCGTCTGAGACTTATAAATGTGTTTTATATATATATATATATATATATATATATATATATATATATATATATATATATATATATATATATATATATATATATATATATATATCTGCGTATCGCTCTTAGTTAGAGCCAGCCTGGAAGCTGACAACGAAGCGGACAACGAAGCGGATCTATCGCCTCGATCGACGTCGAAGTTTTTGTTGCCGTTGCCTCTGCAGCTGCTTTTGATCACCCTAGTTCTGGAGCTGTTGTTGTTGTTCTTATTGTGCATCGGCCGGTTGTTGGTCGCTCGAAACCGATGTTGTCCATTTCTGATTGGCTACCCCGTGGTTGTCTGGTGAAGATTTGGCTAGCATAAATTTATGTTCCAGCCTATCAATCGAGACGATGAGCTTTTTGTCGCGCAGTCTTATCGAAAATGTCTTGTCGCCGCATTTTATTACGTCATACGGTCTGCCATATGACAACTACAGTGCATTTTTCACGATGTCATGTCGTACGAAAACGTGTTTCGACGTTGCCTAGTCCCTTAAATCAAATGTCGCGCGTGGGCCATGGCGAGTGACGGACACTGGGCGAATCAAGTCGAAGCATCGTCGCATGTCCTTGATCTGATCGCTCGGTCCGTGATCGTATGGTGCCGGGGGTGAAAAATTTGTCTGGCAAACGTACCGGCTGGCCGTAGAGTAGTTCAGCCGGCGAGTACTCCAAGTCCTTGCGGTGGTTTGCGGGTATACCGATGATGTCGTCTGGTAAAATTTTGGGCCGTTGGTCGTTCTGATGGCATCGAATTGCACCTTGAGGTCGCGATGGAAACGTTCTGCCATGCCGTTCCCATGTTAGTAGTAAGCAGTCGTGTGTGGGTGTGTGGTACCTGCTAAGCAGTTTAGCGACCTAAAGCGATGCGATTCGAACAGTCGTCCTTTGTCGGTGTTGATTCGATACGGCTAGCTTTCACGTGTGATCCAACTTTCCCAGAATGCTCGCGCGACTGTCTCTGCCTCTTGATCTTCTATAGAGATCGCTTCGGGCCATCGTGAGTATGGGTCAACGTATGTAAGGCAATATAGTTTTCCTTCGGAGCGCAGCATAGTGATAATGTCTATGAGCACATGCTTGAGTCTTGTGGGCGGCTGCATGAAATTTCCGACAAGTGAATGCATGTGTCGAGAAATTTTTGATTGCTGCTATTGTAGACATGCTCGTGCCCAAACTCGACAAGTCTTTTTGAAAGAAGGCCAGATGTATCGTTGTGCTAACAGATTTGATGTTGCTCTTGGGCCTGGATGAGCTAGATGGTGGGCTGAAGTAAAAGCGGCTTTTCTGAATGCTGGTTCGATGTATGGCTGAGCTTTTCCCGTTGAGGTGTCGCACAAGATATGTGCGTCTATGTCTGGAATATACACTCATTTGACTGGCAAGCCTGTCCCCGAATTCAACAGTGCTTTCAATCCTTCGTCGCTTTCTTGCGTTGCAGCCAAATCATTGCAGTTGTTTGTCGGCTCGCTAACTTGTATACTTGAGAATGAGCTGGCGACAGCGTTGTCCTTACCCGAGATGTGCTGAATGTCCTTCGTAAACTGCCCCAGGAACTCGAAATGCCGAGCCTTACGTGGCAAACCTTTTTCAGGCTTTTGATGGTAAGCGAATGTTAACGGCTTGTGATCGGTGTAAATCGTGAACACTCGTGCTTCCAGCAAATGTCGAAAGTGCTTGATTGTGAGGTGAATTCCTAATAGTTCTCGATCCAATATACTGTAGTGCGTCTCAGCCAGAGTGAGCTTTTTAAAGAAAAAGGTAGCGACTCCTAAACGTTATTCATTTGTTTCTGTTAAGTTGATCCGACCAAATAATCGGATGCGTCCTACACGCTTGCAAGCCGCACACTGATAAGAGGATACGCCGGCAGTGTAGCTTACGCTAGACAAATTTTCGATTTGTCGAACGCTTCTTTTGCTGCAGGTAACCATTCTAGCGGTGCGTTACCCCTGATGTTTTCCTGTAACATGTCGTGCAGCGGAGCTTGTGTGCGGTCTACTATTCTATAAAAATTGCACATGCTGATGAAAAGGCGTAGCTGCTTGCCTGTCCCCGGGTTCGGGAAATTGACAATGTCTTAAACCTGTTCCACTGGTTATTTCATGCCTTTGCTGGTGACGGTGTAATCTGAAAATGTCGCCCCTCAACCCCGAATTCGCATTTTTGGCCGTTGGTGATGCCGCCGTTCGAAAATCTGCCTGAGATGTTCTTGATGTCGCTCGCTGTTTTCGAAGGCTACGAGGGTATCGTCAATATACGAGGGTAGTCCCAAAAGCACCTAACCTGACTTTTGAGTACAGGTAGTTTTAAAAAACAATTACTGCGATTGACAATACCACTTTTCAACAACTTAATGTGAAAAATTCATAACGGTACGTTTATTATTACATTTTTACAGACATTCAATTTTGTAAATACGGAAAAAATCAGGAATCGCTATATGATTCCATACTTTCATTTGAAAAATCTAAGTCCAACCGATATCAAAGCCGAGTTGGATTCTACTCTGGAGAAGTCTGTTCCTTCGTTAATATGGTCAAATATTGGGTAGCTGAGTGTAAGCGAGGTCGTACGAGCTGCCAAAATGAACACCGCAGCGGGCAACCAAGTGTGGTCACTACGTTAGAGAATGTGAAGAAAATCCACAAAATGGTATTGGATGACCGTCGACTAAAAGTGTGCGAGATAGCAGACATGGCAGGCATTTCAAAAAGTGCTGTAGATCACATACTGACAGAAAATTTGGACGTGAGAAAGCTGTGCACAAGATGGGTGCCGCGTTTGCTCACAATGGAGCACAAACAGCAACGTGAGGATGTTTCCATCGAGTGTTTGACAATGTTCAAAGCAATACGAGTAAAACCGAATTTTTGCGTCGATTCACAACCATGGACAAAACATGGGTCCATCATTTTACACCTGAGACCAAGGAGCAGTCAAAGCAGTGGACTGAAAAGGGAGAACCGGCTCAAAAGAAAGCAAAGACAGTTCAGTCAGCTGGCAAGGTCATGGCAACCGTTTTCTGGGATGCGCGTGGAATAATATTTATTGATTATTTTGAAAAAGGAAAAACAATTAACAGCGCATATTATGCAGCCTTATTGCAGCGTTTGAGTGATGAAATAAAGAAAAAACGGCCTCATCTGACGAAAAAAAATGTGTTGTTGCATCACGACAACGCACCAGTCCACACGTGCGTTATTGCGATGGCTAAAATCAATGATTTCTAGTTCGATTGCTTCCTCACGCACTCTTTTCACCAGATGTAGCTCCCTCGAATTATTTTCTTTTTCCGAATTTGAAAAAATGGCTCGGTGGTAAAAGATGGCAGCAATGAAGAGGTAGAGTTTGCAATTAGTAGCTATTTTGAGGAGCTTGACGGGTCCTTCTATGAAGCAGGTATCGAAGCTATTGAACATCGTTTGGAAAGGTGTATCGAGCTGAAAGGAGAATATGTTGAAAAATAAAAAACATTTTCGCAATAATTTTACTGTTTTGTTTGTCGGGTAAGGTACTTTTGGGATCGGCCATATGCAATGGCGGTGACCAGCTACTCGATGAAAGTAGCGCTGTGCCGAGTTGGAGCATTGTGTCCAATTTTCTACGTGCAACGATGTACTTGACGGTCGAGAGGTGCCGTGCTGTGGCCACCACGGGAGCTCCTGGCGTTGTTGGAATGTAGTGTTCGGTCGTATGTCGCGCCACTGGTGCTCTTCCTTCGGGTCGCGTTATTTCCGGAAACTCTGCGAGAAGGTGACAGAGATACGCTGAGATACGTTACTCGCGTAAAGATTGTGATGGTTTTCGGTCGGTCATTATAGCTTTCTGGAGTAGCTCGCGCGACTCACGTACTATTCCTAACTGTTTTAAAAAAAACAACAACTTAAATTAAAAATTCACAACACTTTATCCTTCGATCAATGTGGACTAACTAATCACTTCTTACATTCGCTTAAGTTTAACATTAATTCTGTTCTTACTGCTTTATTGACAATATTGCTTGACGATATTGCAATATCATGAATCGCACATTCTGACCTAGATACATTTATGATATTATCGATGAGTTTTGTAACATATGATATTGCACCAACAGCTGATTTCACTTGAATAGTATCTAAGCTACCTTTAGTTGCCTATAAATGACCTTTATTTGGAATGCAATGAAATTTAGCGTTATTTGGGGCATTATCATATGTAACTCGCGTTTTGTTCGCTTGCGAGGCTCTGATTCGTTCCACTAATGTGTTCTTCATAGTTGTAAACAGATTCGTTGGGTGCGAGTTAAGTATTATGTCTTCTACCTCGATTGTATAATGTGCTCTGAGAGCTAAAACTGCGTGGTTGAATTTCGCCTCTTCGGTCATAATCCTCGCCGTTACGAAATAATGTTCGATGAGTATGAATCACAGCGCGGGATTTCCTGGCGTGAACTCCGGTAATTTCACGGTTATTGCACTCTGTTGGGCACTGACCGGAGCTACGTGTCCGTGCACATTAGCATCCTGAGCTTCGTTTTCGTTCGCCGTTTTAAGTGTCACTTAGTTGTTTTTTTACCCTCTATGTTATCTTATATTCCTTGCGTTGTTTTCACCAATTCGTGGGTTAAAGCGAATGCAAAGTAGCCAATAAAGTTAACAAATGCCTGTGAATTTGTATAACCTTTTATTTGAGAAGAAATCCAACCGGGCATACTGCTGTGTGTTAAGTTCAATCGAGTACTGCCAGAATCTCTCTCTCTTATATGGTGGGACTGATTCTATTTATCCAATTGTAGGGTTGTGAATGTAGGGTTATGGATTTTGGATTTTCCGTTTATTCAAATCAGGTTGGGTTAAAAATTTCCTTCTTTCGTGTAGTGAACGCTGCAATCCAAAATATTGTTTTTAAATCTTCATTATTTGTACTGACGGGTGATTTGATAGTTTGTTGTGAAAGTGAGCTAAAAGTCAGTTTTGTTAGTTTCACAAAGCGAAATATTGTAGTAATGCATTGCAATTCCATTCCGAGCCATTTCAGTCCCACATGTTGCCTATCATATTCAACCTTTATACGAAATCATCTTTTTTGTATCATGAATCATATTTTAATTGCATCATTTTCTTTGATTGTGTAAACAAGTTCCTATCGTTTGAATTCATATTAGCCTCATCATATTTTCATTCAAATTCCAGTAAACTTATTTTCTTCTAAACTCACTGGAATGTGCACATAACATGATGCCTGGTTTGTCTGGCGTGTACCCATCTATGAAGTTACCTTGTGCGCGTTACACAAAAGATTCCTACAGCGAGCGCAACGTGATCTGCAAGTATCCACTTATGTGTCTATAAGACACATAAATTATGTTGGGCTTGAAAATTTGTGGGAACCGCATTCAGGTGAATTTAGCAATTTGAATATGTGAAGTGAACAGTTGTAAATTAGATATAAAAAACTTTTTATGTGAAACAAAGTCAGTCAAGTTTGACCATCAAAGGAGACAAGTTGTTTTTATTCATTGCTAGTAGCTAGTTAGCCGGTACAAGCATCGGCTGAATTCATTTGCGATTCCAGTGTGATTGTGTCAGTATAAGGACTGAAGCAAGAAAACACCGGCCTAAGGCCAAGTTTCCCCTTCTAAAAATTCAGCGCGGCGTTGTCTCATTACAGGAAATGAGACAACAGAACCTTGGCATAGGGCCAAAGTGAGCTACAAACAGCCAAGGCAAAATAGCCACGACTCAAAACAACCCTGATAATGGAAATTGTAGCATCCACTGATCATTTATTGCTTGGTCCGAGAATCACCTTGACCGTCATTCACTTTCCTAGTTCTTCAAATGGAATCTTATAAACAGCAAACCGAACAGTGACAAAGAGAATCAGGTGGCGCATAATGTTCGGGCAGTCCTTAAATATAAAAGGGACTCACTACAGCCGGGGGCGTTGGGGCTGGAGAATCGCTTTTTTAGCACTTCCTCTTCCCCTATCCCCTCCCGCCAGAAGGGGGATCCCCCAGTTTGAAGGTACCTCACGGCGTAACAAAACAAGACCTGGCCCGAAATAATGTGTCAAACGGTTCCAGGCCAGGCTCTCAAATTGACAGAGGAGGTGTTCAGTGGGTAGTCAGTCGCCTTCCTGCGAGCATGGGAGTCCCACACTCTGTGGATAAATGGCATTCACCTCCCAAACACAGAACAAACTGAACAGTTTAATGAACAAAACACAATTTTTTCAATCCCCGTTCAAAAGTAATGCGAGAGCATACATACATTGACTCCGAAAAAGATCCGCACAAGTAAGAAATGTTCCTTCTTTTTCAATTTATGGTTCAATCCATGACACAAAAAGAAAAAGGAAATATTATTAACTGAATAAAACATCAGCTTGATAACTTTACTCAAAAAAATAGAAAATGTACCGCAAAATGAGAAGTAAAACGAAGGATTAAAAAAGAAGCACAAAAATATGACGCCCCAAAAAGATCCGCATAACAAGGAAACTTTGGCAAACATGTGCATTTTTATGTAAAAAGAACACATTTGAGTGACCTCTTTATAGCATGTCGCCTTCAGTGATAAAGTTGTAATAGATCTGGGCAGATCATATCTAATATTGATCACAAACCGCGTGCTGTTCGTAGCTTAAAAAAAAGTTGTTCTTTTTAAATAAAAATGCGCAAATCCACGTCTCCAGAGAAGATCCAGTTGGTGGCTTCTAACCATATGGAAGGTAAAAATGTGGCAGAAGTATGTTCGAGCCTCAACATGAAACGTAGAACTGTTACGACATTCTCCGGAGGTATAAAGAGGGAGACGGAATAGACTTGAAGCATAGTCCTGGCCGCCCAACGGTTCTAACGACGCTTGAAGAACGCTCTATCGTCCGGAAAATAAAAAAAAAAAATTCAAAACTGAGTGCTCCAGAAATTGTGACTGAAGTGTTCGCAGAATTTAAGAAAAAAGTAGTATGTGAAACAGTTCGACGAGTTTTGAGAAATGCTCAATACAATGGACGTGTTGCACGGAAGAAACCATTCACCAGCGAAGTGAATAGAAAAAAGCGTTTAAATTTCGCTAAAGAATTTATTTTAGAGGAAGTCAATTATTGGGAGGATGTGATTTTTGCCGATGAAAGCAAATTCAATGTTTTTGGCTCGGATGGACGTGTTATGGTGTGGCGCAAGCTCAATGAGGAATTGAGTCCAATTAACCTCAGGCCTACAGTGAAACACGGAGGTGGCAGTTTGATGGTTTGAGGATGCGTATCTACTCGTGGTGTTGGCGAATTAGTATTTATAGATGATATCATGTATTTCCGTCGATATTTAGACATTTTGAAGGAAAATTTGCGAAAAAGCGCTGCTAAAATGGGCATTTTGGATTCATTCAAATATTACGAACACAATGACCCCAAACATAAGGCACGCATTGTTCAAAAATGGCAGCTGTATAATTGTCCAAAAGTGGTTCATCCTCCTCCTCAGTCACCTGATTGTAATCCCATTGAAAATCTCTGGGATAAATTGGAACGTAGAGTTCATAGCACGCCAATTTGTTCAAAAACGGAGCTCGAGAAAAGGTTTCGCGAAGAATGGGTGAAAATGGATGTACCTGCGGAAAATTATCTCCAGTATGCCAAATCGATTAAAATGTGTCATTGAACAAAACAGACATGCAACAAAACGCTAGCTTACTAAAATTTTTGTTTATTTTTACAATTTAGCTCTTGTGCTGATCTTTTTGAGGGATGATATTTTCTGTTTTTTTCATGGAATTTCCTTTTTTTTGGTATATTTAAAGTGAGAAACTATTTTATTTATGCGATCTGTAAGACTGTTATGTTCTGCTCATAATAAATTGTTTAAAAAAATTTTCCCGTTTTTAATTGCCTTATAAAATGAGAAAGGAGGAAAATTTCTTACTTGTGCGGATCTTTTGGGAGTCACTGTATATAGCATAATATACAAACAAAACTGATAACCAAGTCTGCGATGGAAGTTATTTAAAATATAACGACTAACTGATACATAACTAAAACTATTCTGAAATGGGTTTTTACTGGTTAGTTGAAAAGCCAAATTTTTGCGGTCATATTAATATTTTTTCTGTCTTTAAAACTCAACAAGTCTTCATGCATTTTTATCTATTGCCTGGCACGTACGTCCAAATCATTAACAACCAAGTCAATCTGCTTTGGGCCTGTACCCCAACACACTTAATAACTGCCTCCAAAAGCTTTTCTGATTTCATTGATTAGTCCAATAACATTGTAAGTTTCAGTGTGAAGCCATAATAAAGTTACAACTATTTGTCTCCACACCTAATAAGGCTGATGTCCTTGACTCATTCCTCATTGATTGCTTTCGACTTTTTCGTTTTTGCCTTGTCCAAAGCCCACCCTGTAGTCGGTAAAACATCAATCATTGAATAAACACCATGTAAATAAATGAACCACCCAATAATGATAAATTGCTTCCAAATTGTATTATGCGCTAATTACAACATGAAAGGTATATCAAACGTATGGCAGCTTTTCATAGTGAACTTTATTCACATCTATTACATGGTAATTGATTGATAGTTTGTTTTTTCCTCGGACACTTGTGAATTGGGTTGGAAAGTTAATTTGGTGCCAATGAAGGATATTGATTTTCAGGATCAACATTCCATTGATATTGAAATTTTATTGCATTACTTGTCACTTTTATGGCTTGATGACGACAAATTGAATAAACTCCATTACTGTTAGTATATGTTAAGTTTATTCTCATATAATAAATTCACGCTTCAATCTACCACAATAATATTTACCTTTAATTTCTCTCTACTTTTACTTGCAGGTAATTTACTGATGAAACCATTCTAGGCTCGAAATTACTTTTCCTACACACAACAAACCGACACACACGTGTTGTCCTGACCTTTACGACTGCTCGAAAAATATGTAAGTAAACATTAATGTAGAGAAAATTAAGCTTTCTCCAAGCAATTGCCATTTATCTTCCGCCATACTTATTACACTTGCTTGATTTGAAGCACAAAAATAAACTTTATTAAGGTAATATCTTACATCTAGCTCCGGGTGGGCTGTATACTCGTATTCCTTTCTGCACTGGATTCAAAGAATACTCCGTCGGATAACATAAATTTGTTGTTTTTGTACTTTTATTTGTGACTGTTCAACGTCGTCACTTTGAGAGTGAATGTATGGTTTTGCATGTCTTTCGGTCCTTATGAATATTTGCCTTGGTATCTTTCGCGAGAATCATTATTTCAGATACAAGTCTACATTATTTTTACAGTTCATTGTAAGTATATGTCCTTGACAATTTTTCATTTTTGTCTGTATTATAGTTATCATTTCCTTTTGTGGACAAAAAAGAGGACTGTGAATAAAAATATGATTTATGTTTTTTCGCTGAAAAATGAGTATTCTACCATTAACAAGGGTTGGGAAATTCCTTGAATTTCGTCTCGTTGAATTATCCTTTGGTATTTTTGAAGAAATTTTTGAAGTAAGCTTTTAGTTAGCAATAACATTTAAAGTAATGTGTTTAGATGACTTCCGTTCATTTAAATGCTAATGATGGCACTCAAAGATGAGAATATTTTTAATGGTGTAGTAATCGAGCAGTCACACAAGCAAACTGCTCGAAAACCTTCTTAACACTGTGCGAATTTTTAATTGCAGATTTAGAAAAAGATTTCATTACCTCAATTCATAGTTGCAATTTATAAAATAGTTTTTTTTATTATTATTATTAAATGTGATTTCATATCATTTGTCTTTGTATTAAATTTATACATTTCCCCTTGATTATATTCTTCACGATATTTAACTTTTATTATTAATTAAGACCTTTTTAATTTTTTCTTCTCTTCTGTTAATTTTTTTTTTGAAAAATTTTAAATCTGAACATTAAAATTTCGGATATGAGAACACCGATTTAGTGCATTTCAACGGGGTATTGCATTACCGAACGCAATCGAGCTCAACTGAGCGAGCAGCTAATTGAATTTACCGGTAGCGACACGGTAGAAAGAAGAAAAAGATTTTTGGACGGATCGGGAAGTTGACTTACAACCGCGACACAGCGAACGCGAGGCGAACGGCTGGAAAAAAATAAATTGTCAGAAGTAAAACAAGTGTTCGGTATCTCGTTCCCACAAGTAAAAGTTAATTTCAATGAGCGCATAATGTTGTCGATAGTTATATCAAGTGCTTGGTGGGAAAAATTTTCAGTTGAATGAAAGACCTGGGAAGAAAAGTAAGAGAGAGAGAGAGTTGCCTTCCTCGTCATTATTCATCTTCATTTTCGTCGTCGTGATAGAATGCGCTCAGTTATACGTGGACGTGAAAGTCGAAAACTGGAAAAATGTATTTTTGCAAGCGCGTAGATGTCTTTCGATGCTAGTAGCTAACATTAACACATTACACGCATGCACATTGAAAAGTAATGTATTAAAAGATTCTAAGCTTTATATTGATGTGTCCTTAACGTTGGAGTTGCCCATAAATATTTGAGTGTGTAAAAGTTGAGATTCTGTAGAGGCAATGAAGTGAGTGAATGATACGGTTTCAAAAACGGAAACGA
This sequence comes from Odontomyia ornata, assembly GCA_963969285.1. Taxonomy (NCBI): domain Eukaryota; kingdom Metazoa; phylum Arthropoda; class Insecta; order Diptera; family Stratiomyidae; genus Odontomyia; species Odontomyia ornata. Next base: position 89,456,326 of record OZ017742.1, read on the forward strand.
CAAGCATTTCCCGAGAGTTTTGCTTGCAAGTGTGCGTAAATATTGACCATGGTCGCGACAAGGGACAAGCTGCGTGGGTTTCGCGATTTTTAAAGTTTCATCCTGCTCGCAAAGTCCCTGATGGTCGCAGTAAAAATCGCAGGAATCCTAATCCTTCGCGCTTCCTCTAAAGATTTAGCATGAATCTTCGGAATTATCGTGATATGATCGATTTTCCTGGATAAAAGAAGGAAATCTTCGACGGTGACGCACGGATGTAATACTCCACGCAAAGCATAGTCAAGCGAAATTGAGTGAAGTGAATCGTATGCTTTCACGATACGACCAACGTTTATTGACCGCCTTCTATTCGAGTGTGTGTAAATGTTGACTGTCGTGCCGTCATTATTTCATGGAATTGTTGAATTGTTCTGTGAAAACGGGCAGTGAATCAACCAAAACAAATCGAATTGTTTTCTTGTCCCTTCTGCTTACGGTAGTCTCCACTGTACCAAGAGGAGTTCTCTAGCGTGGGAAGGATCAAAGCGAGACTGACACCAGAAAACAACAGGGGACAACGCATGGCCATAGTTGACTTGACCGAAAAGGACGCCGAACAATTCCTGAACAAGGGCAAAGTACGAATTGGGTGGGTTGTCTGTAGGAAACGGCGAAGAGCAACGCCTCTTCAATGTTTCAAATGCCTTGGGCATGGTCACACCAAACAAGTATGCAAAGGACCCGATAGGAGTTCCCTATGTTACAAATGCGGTGAAATGGGACATAAAAGAAAAGAGTGTACGAAGGAGGCACACTGTATTCTTTGCAAGGATGCTGATCCAAAACTTGATTTTGGACACGTCTTGGGAGAAGGAAAATGCTGGGTGTTCCAAGAAGCCCTAGCCAAGGCAAAATCAGAGCTTCGATAACCCGCATCCTGCAGCTAAACCTACACCGCAATTCAACCGCCCAAAATCTGCTTGAGCAGTTTGCGAGGGACATGAAAGCCGACTTCTTGCTGCTGAGTGAGCAACAGTGACTTTCAAGCGGAACAGTGACTTTCAAGCGGAGAGTTGTGGACGGGGGGATGGTTTCGTGTGGGTTCGGTGCTCAGGGATCACCTTCTTTAGTGTGTACCTAACGCCTAACGAGTCGATATAATCTTTCCAAGCCAAGCTTAATGCTTTGGAGGGCGCTGTCTCGAACGCAGAGGGCAAAGTGATCGTTGGGGGCGACTTCAATGCTAAAGCAATCGAATGGGGCATGCCCCAGACGGATCCGCGGGGAAAACGAATCCTGGAAATGGCGGCCAAGACGGCGCTCGTCATACTAAACTCCGGAAACACGCTGACTTTCCACCGTGTTTGCTGTGAGGGAACCATACCGGACGTGACATTCGCCTCGGAGTCCTTAGTACGGAGGATACACAACTGGAAAGTATTAGAGGACTACTAAGCCAGTGATCATCAGTGCATTCTGCTTGAAATAAGTGATGCTGTCTCCCTTCGTCCGTGTTCCTGGCCTTCTACAACAGGATGGAACATCGGAAGAATGGACGTCGAGAGGTTCGTCAAGGTTCTCACAGCAGGTGAGCCGCTGCAGGGAGCTTCCGAGGGGACGGAAGAACTGGCAGCTCAAGACGTGGTGAACTCTACTATGAGCATCATTACGACTGCTTGCTGCGCTTCTATGCCCCGTCGAAGACCCCGGCACGGCAAGTTCCCACTGTACTGGTGGTCTACTGAAATCGCTGAAAAGCGGAGGGAGTGTCACACGCTTCGGCGTGAGGCTCAACGGGTGCGGAGCCGTGAAGAGGCATGCAACCAGGTGGCAGCATTTAAGCCGGCCTGGAAATGCCTTCGCAAACTGATCAACAGTAGCAAGGCTCGCTGCTGGCAAGACCTAGTGGACAATGTGAACAAGGATCCGTGGGGCCTTGGCTACAAGCTGGTCATGGGGAAACTTGGTGCTCTACGGAAGCCTTGTATACATGACGCGGAAAAAATGGACGCGATGGTGCGGGGACTCTTCCCCGCCCATCCCGTCCGTGTTGACGCTGTCCATGGTGAAACAGCGGTAGAGTGCCCACTCTTCACACAGCTGGAACTGGAGGAGGCACTCCTCTCCTTGAAAGCGAGGAAGGCTCCAGGTCCAGATGGTGTTCCAGCTGAGGTGTTGCGGCTCGTCTATCACCATTGTCCTGACTTGCTGCTCAGCATGTTCAACGCTTCGCTACGGGACGGGGTTTACCGGGTACGATGGAAGGTGGCGAGGCTCGTGCTGATCACCAAGGGGAAGGGAAATCCCGAATCGCCGTCTGCATACCGCCCGTTATGCATGCTAGACACGGCTGGGAAAGTGCTAGAGAAACTCATCAAGAGAAGACTCACTGACGCGATTCGTGCTGCTGGGGACCTATCTCCTTGGCAGTACGGCTTTAGAGCAGGACGTTCTATCATTGATACGATTGCAGAGGTGATGAACGCGGTCCAAAAGGCAGAGGCGTAAAATCGCACCAAGCGACGGATCGTCCTGTTGGTGACACTCGACGTCAGGAATGCCTTCAACTCCGCTAGATGAGTGGATATCCTGGACACGCTGGAAAACTCTTTTCAAGTTCCAGCATATCTAATGCGGCTTTTGAAGAACTATCTAAAGGACCGAAGCCTGCTCTCATCACGACACAGGGCCAACGAAGGATGGAAATTATATCGGGTGTTGCCCTGGGATCTATCCTTGGTCCGGACCTGTGGAACGTGTCTTACGATGGGCTACTGAGACTTGAGATGCCAGATGAGTCGCGCTTGGTCGGCTATGCGGATGATGTTGCGGCTCTGGTCGCGGGACGCACCGTTGAATAAGCGCAACTTAGGCTAGGTATGCTAATGCGCCGAGTGAGGGACTGGATGACTGCTCGCGGGCTCAGTTTAGCACTGGAGAAAACCGAAGTGGTCATTTTGACAAAAAAGGGAATCCCTAGCGTAAGGATGATCAGTAGTGGAGACATAAAAATCGAATCAAAACCAGCGGCGAAGTACCTGGGGCTACTGATCGACTCGACGATGAGTTTCTCTGAGCAAATCAGGGCAACGGCTGAGAAGACTGCTTCGGGAATATCGGCCCTGAGTCGACTTATGGCCAACGTAGGGGGACCCAGCCCATCAAGAAGACGCCTCTTGATGAGTGCTGTAGGGTCAGTGCTAGTGTACGGAGCAGAGGTACGGGGTGACGCTCTTAGCAAGGTGGTATACCGAAAACGTTTGGCACAGGTACAGAGAAGGGGAGCACTGAGAATTGCATCTTCGTATCCAACAGTCTCCGACTCGGCGGTGAGAGTGATTGCAGGCGTGATACCTTTTCGGGGGGGGGGGCTGGGTCTGGTGGATTGCTCTTCTGGCATTTCCTCTTCCCCTCTCCCCTCCCACTAGGAAAGGGACTCCCCAGCTTGAAGGCGCTCCACGGCGTAACAAAACTAGACCTGGCCCGAAGTAATGTGTCAAACGGTTCCAGGCTGGGTTCTCAGGTTGACAGGGGAGGTGTTTAGTGGGTAGTCCAGTCGCGCATGGGAGTCCCACACTCTGTGCATAAAAAGCATTCACCTTCCTACCACAAAAAAAAAATTTACCAAGAGGACATTGAAATACGGTTGGCATTTCACGAACTTGCACGTGTCACTTTCGTGTAGAAGTGTACAGCAGTTTTATTTTCTCCCTTTCATGAACGGAGTGCTGTTCGGTGGCTCCTACGATTAAGACACGAATACCGAAATTGAAGTGTCTGAGTATACAGCACTGCGGCGCAAATTCATTAGACACTTTTGACGGAACCGTATAACGTTTCTGTACAAATAGCCCTACAAATTTGGTGTCTTGACGTAGATGGAGACACGATGGAATGCATCCTAGTCACAGTCGCGCTTTAAACGAGAACTGTGAGTGATCGCTTTTAATTCGATTTTGCTGTAGGATATCATTGGGAGAAGTCCTCAGCCGAGGATGAACGCCCTCGTCGTCAATTCGGAAGCGTGTACTTGCGTAAATATGACGCTGCCCGAATAGATTTATTTTGAACTGAAAATTAGTGGCGTTAAGACCATGGATTGTGAACATTTACATTCCAAATTGGTGAAAGTTAACACTCAGGCAGTGAATCGCTAATTATACATTCAAATTGTATTTGTGTTTTCTGTTGGGCTATCACGGCACGAGAGGATCGAAGGAATTAAATGTTTAATTATATAGAAATTAAAACGAAACCAGCAAAAGTTTTACTAAAAATCATCCTGTGCCCTGTGGAAATTCTTGGATTTAAGCTCCTACTCTGCGTATGAAACTCATCCTTGCTCGAACCTGCGCTGCAAGCACTTCTTGCCAACCAAATTTCATTTGGCAGGACTAAACGAAGAAGTTGGTGGGTCACACTGCAGCCATTTCAAGAACATCTTCTATTGAATCTTTTGAAACAATGTAGTGAATAGGCCAGTTCTTCGAATCTTGGTTGGCTGGTTTATGGTTGGTTCCTGAGTACGTCGTGCCGATCTGACCCCGTTGTAGCGCCGTCTCGGTCTCTGCAGCGACGTATGAAGGAGTATATCCGTTCCACTTCCGTGTAACAATCACCACAGATTTGGTCTGGTGAATCATCTTCAAAAGTGATGTTAATGTTGATGGACTCCTTCAGGAAGTCGACAACAACAATTCTCCTCGCTTCATCGACGAAACTATCACAGAGTGTATAAATTTCTTCGCCAAGTCGTAGGCAGAGTTGGCATGCATTTGTACAGTTCATTGTGCTATCCTAAAATGTTTGAATCTAATTGGACGAAAATGGGAAATATAAATGCTTAAATGAAGCTATAAATAAAATTGAAATTGAATTGACACGACAAAATACGAAAATTGGCCGAAAGTGGCGAGCTATAAACACTCCTCACAAAAAAAAAGTATAATAAAAGTTTTAATTAAGTTATCAAAAAAAATTTTACGTTATCAAAACAAAATAATCGGTCTTTCCATTCCGTCTTTCTTGCCAAGTACGGACACCAATTGCACACTCCTCCTGAAGCGTCTCAGGGACTACTCTCTTGCAGCACCATGAGAATCAGGGTTCAGAAGTGCTCCCTCATCCGCAAGTTTTTACAAGTTACAACTTGTCAGCCCAGGGCTGAATTCTGACCCACAAGCAGCGCGTGTCTAGTCATGGATTAGCTCATCAGCCAATCACATGAAATCAAGATCCATGTAGTGTAAGACACTCAGGCACCGCTTGGTTTGGGGAGCAGATCAGAGTCCTCCGCAAAATAGATGTTGAAATAATAACTTCCGAATACAAATAGGGACTCTAATATCATTTGGCCTTACTAGTCATACAATGGTGGTAAGCCACCAAAGTATAAATCAGAAGCAGGACCAAACGATATTGATGTCCAAAGACAACACACGTCCGGAAGTTACTAAGTTGCTGGGGCACGATTAATGCAAAAACCCTCAGTAGTTACCTACCCGCCAATAATCTTGACACCTTGTAGGGACACCTAGTGCGATGGACTGTCTCGTGCTCACGACTGATGATACAGCCGGGCATTTTCGGGCCCCATGTTGAGCGCCATTTGTAGTTAATAGGTAAAATTCAAAAAGTCCGTAAAGGACTGCAGCGATGGTCTGCTGCAGCGGCAGAAGAAGATGTAAATATCCGCCGAGAATGCCCTTGTCTGGGGACGCGTGAATGCGCTGGCAGGCTAGCATTGCGGTGTCGTAGGGCGAGTTAATCCCCCAGCACAAGGACCCACTACAAAGAATTTCGCATTCACGAATTTCTGGGGTCGAACAAGCAAGGCGACCGAAGTCGCAAAAACTGTAGGCAACCATACCGAGGGGAAATGACTTGTTCATGGAACAAGAGAAACAAGTAAAAAGGGGCGGAATTAGGGTAACTTTGTCCTTACCCGAAGAGGCTCATCGGCCACAAATGAGAGAGGGGCAACCGGGTGGTGATGGAGCCCGCGCGCAGCCGCCCAACCGGATCTAAATCCGTTGCGGGTTGAGTGGCCCGAGCAAGGTGCCTCTTTATGACATAGGGTTATGTAATCGAATTGCATAATTCTGTGGCATAAATTGGTCACCGGGGTACTTCTCCTCTGATGGAAAGGCTCATGCAAGTTAAGTTGTATGAGTTTTCCACTCAGAAGACCACTACAACATTTATGGATTTAAATCCGGTTGGGCGGGTGCGCGGGGGCTCCATCACCACCCGGTTGCCCCTCTCTCATTTATGGGCTATGAGCCTCTTCGGGTAGGAACGAAGTTACCCTAATTCCGCCCCTTTTTACTTGCTTCTCTTGTTCCATGAACAAGTCATTTTCCCTCGGTATGGTTGCCTACAATTTTTGCGGTCGCCTTGCTTTTGTTCGACCCCAGAAATTCGTGAATGCGAAATTCTTTGTAGTGGGTCCTTGTGCTGGGGAATGAACCCGCCCCACGACACTGCAATGCTAGCCTGCCAGCGCATTCACGTGTCCCCAGACAAGGGCATTCTCGGCGGATATTTACATCTTCTTCTGCCGCTGCAGCAGACCATCACTGCAGTCCTTCACGGACTTTTTGAATTCTACCTATTCACTACAACAAGTAAATACAATACAAAAACAGAAATGTTAATCAGTTATATATGATCCTACAAAAACAAGTGTTTGGTTATTGCGAACTTAATTTTCCTTCCGGTGTACAGTACCAGAAAAGGTTTTTAAAATATAATTACTTTTCAAATACTTCAATAGGATAATTCTTGTTTAATTTTTTTTTAAGAAGAAGAATGAAAGAATTAAAAACGAAGAAGAATAAAAGAATTAAAAACTGTTAAGTAAGAAGAACGTTTTTCCTATCCGTCATAATAGCGATTACATTTCACATTCATACAATTTAATGTTAGGTCAGATCAGGTCAAATATCGAAAAATTGTAGATCTTTTTATATTAATATTAATTGCCGCAAAAAAGACATTAATACAATGAATTACTAAATCTATGCCTTCGGTCTTTTCATTTCGTTCAACCTGACCGTGTTTAGGACCCGCATCGATGGCAGGCTCGTCCGCTTACATGGGCTAGCCATCGGGTGCGCTCTTTCTTTTCTTTTCTTATTAGGGGCTCTTGCCGGGTAGAGTGGCCTTCCGCTCGTGTGCTCATTTATGATATAGGTTTATGTGATGGCATAAATCGGCTACGTTTGTATTCCTCATTTGAGGGAAAAGGTCATACAAAGTACTTTTGTATGCGTTTTTCACTCAAATGGGAAACACATGGTCACGTCTACGTTTGGATCTTGATCCGGTTGGGATCTGGATGCCCCACTCTTATTTGTGGGCCATAAGGATCGTCAATAATGACGAAGTTTCCGCCAGTTCGTCCGTTTTTGCCCGGCTCAATTTGTTCTTCGAACAAACATTGCAACCCTTAGTAGGTTACTTCGGCCTCGACACCAGTCGATCCACATTTTTCCATGTTTAATCCGTGAATGCAAAATTTTTTTTTTAGTGGGTCCTTGTGCTAGGGGGCAAGAACCAGCCCCACGGCACTGCAACGCTAGCCTGCCAGCGCATTCACGCGTCTCCAGACAAGGCCAATCTCGGCGGCTCTCAACATCCTCTTCCGCTGAGGCAGCAGAACATCGCTGCAGTCCTTAACGGACATAATAATATACCCATTTCGCTACAATGAGGCCTACAGTTTGTCTTTTAAGGATTTTCAACAAATCAGCATCGAAAAATTCTGCATAAACTATCTTTCTGTACTTTCTTTAATCAAAGTAGCAGCTAAAACTATTTCGTGAGTTCATCAAAAGTGAACGCTTCTCTAAAGCTTAGCTACGTAAATTTGTCAAGTCGTTAGAAAATTTGCACCTTGAAGGTGGTCGTGTTTATATCAATACTTTTTCTTTCACAACCCTCACGTCCAATATTCCTCAAAACGAATTAACTTATGGATTTGTAGTTCGGATTTTTATTAACTTATTGGAGAAATACCATCAAGTTCAAACTGTGATCGGCAACATGTTGTGCGGAGCCGTCTCAGGCAAAATCAGAAGAGAACTTCAAGCTGCAATATTTGGGCACGTTTCCCTGAACTACTTCAGGGTCAGAAAGTCTTCGCTCGCAGTTTTGCTATGAACAACGTAGCAGATCATTTCACCAGCAAGTTTGCTTAGCAATTTACTTCTGGGTCGTTTCGACGGCGGATTGGGCAAATGTGAAACAAGCTGCAAGATATGTCCAGGAGATTGTTAGGGTTACTTCCCTCTTGTGCTAGGTATGATGATACTTCAAGGTCTGGATCGTCTCCACGATTATTGCGGTCTCCTTACAAAATCAAGATCTTAATGTTGTACTTCTTTCGCCGGAATTTTCTTTGCATTAAATAAATCTATCATTTTTCTTTGGTTTTTAATTCATTTAAGACCGGGAAAGAAATTGTAATCTTTCAAATGAGTGCAAATATTTTGGTGTCAAGCACCTGTTATTTCTAATCAAGGCCCGGCAGCATTTAACCAAAAAATAGAATTGGCCTGCGGATACCAAATAAACAAAACAATTGACTACAACACTACCAGCCAGGCAAAACTCTTGCGATAATTCCACAATCTTACCCTACAACTTAATCAAACAATAGAAAACATATGGTTTAACAAACAGTGTTTAAAAAGCAACAAAACACCAGCATTTGCAAGAATAGTAGAAAGCAAAACACAATTTCTGCACAAAAAAACAACGTAGCGCACAAATACTCCGCATTAAAAATGAAAAGAAAATAGTGTACATAAAAAAGGACAAAATCAACTGACAACTATCACATTAGGTATAAAATGAAGTTGAGGTTGACTGATGAAAAGCCTAGAAGGTTATCATATAGTGAAAAAGAGAAATTGCAAGTGACCTGAGACGATTTAATTAATTCAGGAGGTATAAAAGTTAGCAAGTCGGAGTTTGCGTCGCCGATTGTGTATGTAAGGAAGAGAACGGGGGACATCCGCTTATGTGTGAATTATTGGGTTTTAAATAAGGTAATATTAAAAGATAATTATCCTATTCCTCTTATAGATAATTTACTTGATCAACTAGTAAAAAAAATATATATTCACTGCCAGAGTTAACATTTTACCATGTGGTAATGAGTGAGGAATTAGTTAAGTTTACGTCATTTGTGACTCTTTTAAGGCAATATGAGTTTACAAAAATACCATTTGGACTTAGAAATTCGCCGTCGACATTTTAAATAGATATATCAATGAAGCTTTTGATAATCTCCAACCAAAACGCACGATGTTAATTGTAAATAAAACAAAAAGTTTTCAGAGAATTATGTTAATATTTTTTATTACAATGGAAGGATCTATGACAATAATTTGTGGAATATAATATTGCCCATATGTTCGCCACGCCTACGATTGCATACTTCTATCCGTTGGTCCATATTTTCAATGACTTTGAGACATAATTGAGGTTCAATTTCGATAATGTGCTGAATTATCTCATCCTTTAGCTCTTGAATTGTTCTTGGCTTATTGACGTACACTTTTTTTGAATATCCCCAGAGAAAGCGGTCCAAAGGTGTCAAATCACACCATTGTGGTGGCTAATTAACATCACCACATCGTGGCATAACACGGCCATTGAATTTCTCGCTTAAAATAGCCATTGTTTCGTTGGTTCTATGGGAAGTGGCACCATCCTGTTGGAACCACATATCGTCCAGGTCCATAACCAAAATTTCTGGCCACAAGAAGTCCGTTATCATCTCGCAATAGTGTACGCCATTAACTGCTTGGCCGTCCTCATTTTCGAAGAAGTACGGTCTGATGACGCCGCCAGCCCATAAACCGCACCAAACAGTCACTCTTTGTGGATGCACCGCCCAAATGCGGAAATTCTGCTTGTTAACGAATACACTGGGATGAAAGTGTGCCTCGTCGCTGAAGATGATTTTCTTTGTAAAGTCACCATTCCCTTCTGTCGGTCTACCAATCATTCGGCGTACTCCCGACGCTTGAAATGGCCAGTCGGCTTCAGCTCTTGAGTCAATTGAACCTCGTAAGCGTGTAAGTTCAAATTTTTATTCAAAATTCATATCAGTGATGTTCGTGAGATATTCAATTGTTGGGCACGACGACGAGTCGAGGTTGACGGCTCTTCTGCTACACTATCGCAAACAACAACAATGTTTTCCCCAGAACGAACTGGGCGAGCATGCGCAGGTGATTCTACATTTCCTACGAACCCGGTTCGCGAAATTTGTGGATAATTCTCCCGATTGTGGACACATTTGGTCGATTATGCTGACCAAAAAAATCACGAAGTGCACAAAACGCATTTTGATTTGAACGCCCATTTTCGTAAAAGGCTTCAACAATCGTAACACGTTGTTAAATTGTGTACCTCTCCATGGTTGAATTAGTCTAACACTGAAACATAGAAATGTCAAATTAAGTTGGACGCCAAGGTGTGACTCACAATTAACATCGTGCATTATGGTTGGACCACCCTATATATTAACAATCCCTTCCTTGATTGTTAAAAGATCCTGTTGATCTTCCACTCCGAAATGAATTGTTGCATTATCGCTGATGTTATCAAGGTCAACCTCATTTTTTTCGGTGAATACATTTATTTCATCTTTATCTGCATTTATTCTGCTCAAAAAGTCTGCAACTTTGCTTTCATTTCCCTTTACATATTCTATTGTAAAATTATATTCATTGAGCTTAATTTTCCAACGCTAAAGCTTGCTATTGGGCTCTTTTGGATTTGCTAGCCAGACTAATGGTCTATCGTCTGTACAGATGGTGAATTGGACAACAAAAAAGTAAGTTCGGAAATATTGTGTAGCCCGCACGATGGCTAATAATTCTTTTCAATTTTTGCATAATTTCTTTCGGCTTCATTTAATGTTCTGTTGGCAATGGATTTGAAATGTCCATTTTGGGATAATATGGCCCCCATTGCATTATCGGATGCGTCTGTGGTAAGCGTGAATATTTGTTTAAAATCAGGGTAGTGTAAAATTTGATAGTTGATTATGAGTCCTTTTAATTTTTCAAAAGCTGTGATAAATTTTGGATCTTGTTGCGACCGCGGAAGTCACCGCAGTTGCAGACATTAAGTTTCGGCAGAGGGGTGAGTAACCCGGGGTGGCATAGTGAGGCCCACTAGCGCTCAGCCGTGTCGTGGGACTTCCGGGACACCCTCTGCTCATATTGAGCCACCCTACATGTAAAACCTTACACCAAAGGAAACGGACGGGAGAGGAAGAGGTCATTCTGAGAAATGAAAAATTATTATTAATTCGAACATTTTTATTACTCTATTCAGCTTAAACGCCAAATTCCATCACTTCAAACTACAAACTATGAATAAAAATTAGCACAGTATAAGAATCAAACAAATTCAATGAATAAAGCGACCCCCTTTTCTACTTAAAATAGATCTAAATCTGTTTACTCAAATAATTAATAAATCAAGCGAGAAAATAAAATTGCATATAAAAAAATTAAGTTCAAATAAAATCAAATTGAAAGGAACAAAAAAAAAATAAAAAATGTAGTCACCCTTATAATGCTTCCGAGCGCTCTGAAACCGAAAAGCTCTTATCACCAGTTTCCCGATCAAGCTTCACTACGGGATCTCACTGTTCCACTTTTTTCTTGCCGTCACTCAATCTTCCTTCACAAGGTTGACATTTTTCCACGAATTCATCTCAAAACTTTTTCTTGACACTGCCAAAGAACTTTCTCTTCCATTCAAGACTACTCGATGAACCATTATTCGTCAAATTACTCCACAAAACGTGAAAACTCCCTCGCTCCCTCTTAACTTTCCCAAGTCCAAAACTGACTGCCCTTTCAAATCCATCATTTCACACCCAGCAAATCCAATCCCGCAATCATTTCATTCCTAATTACCGCTGCTGCATCTGGGTAACGTAATCGAAGTTCAATACACTTCGATTCGGCTACCCACACATCTTTTTCATATCGACAAATGCAACAATTTCCATTTTGCATATATGGCGATTTGCATAACCATGGAAGCGTTCGATTAGATTCAAATTGTCATATATATTCGGCAACAATTGCTTTTGCCGATACCCCAAAAAGAGTGCTTTCCTGCACCCGGGGAACTTGAACCCAGGGTCCTAGCGGAGCCCCGGCCGAAAATCTACGACGCTACCAACGGAGCCACTTTCTGTTGGTTTTCCATTCATTGTATTAGCAACTTCAACCATGCTACTTTCTCAGTGGGCATTGAGATGAAATGTTTTATTAGGGAAACGTGCATGAATTTTTGTTAGTATAAAAAATAAAATTTGTTAGTGGGAACTAATGAATAAAATTAGTAAGTATGAAGGAAGGAATTAGGTTTTGTTAGGAAAAATGTATCGAATGGAATTTTGTTAATGACAATTAATGAATGGAGTGTTGTTAGTGGGAAAATTAAAACTATTATTATATTAATAGTTTTTTTTTTGGTAATTGAAAATAGGGATAAGGGTAGGATTGAGATGATGGGGAAATAAAAATTATAGAAAAATTGTTAAATGATAATAAAAATAAATAAATTTACTGAGGAAAAGAGTATGTGTGCCCAAGGGAAGGTGGAGATATTACGGCGGCAATTTGAAGTTGCGAATGGGAGAAAGCCGGTACGCCGAAATTCGCAAACATCCTGGGGACGACCCAGACCCTGAGTGTCTCATTCAGCTGGGCAAACAAGGAATATCGGCAGGGGTAATTATGAGTCAGATCGGATGTCTTTAGCGTGAAATGTCCGAAGCAGTCTGCCGGACTCATCTTCAAGCTCGTATGCCACTTGTCCAATACGGCGACTGAGCACTGCAGGAGTGAATCGTGGAGTGAATTTGGCAACAAGCGATCTGCGGCATTGCTCACGGTGAAATTACACACGAAAACCTTCTGGCCCTGAAGTAGCTCACGAGGACGAACACGAAGGTTGTAGCGTTGAGCTCCCTTTTAGTAGGCTTCTTGCAATTTACATTTGACTTGTTCCGGTAAAGCTCGCAGTCGATCACTCTTAGCACTAAGCTGTACCTCACCATCCACAAAGGCATTAAGACTTCTGAGGAGGGCGTACTCAGAGCCATGTTAGACAGGGTGATACCCGAGCATGAGAAAATAGGGCGAACAAACCGTGGACTCATCAATCGCCTTGAGAAAGGCAAAACATGAAGCTGGGAGATTCTTGTCCCACTTGCCATGATCAGACCCTATGTAGGCTCTGATGGCGTTCAATGTCGACTGGTTTGAACTCTCCGAGGCTATGATATGGGGTGAAGCAATGCTGCACTCCATAGTCATTCATAAGTTTGCCGAATATCTTTGAGGCAAACTGAACACCATTGTCAGAGTTTAGCCACTCAGGAACTCCAAAGGTTAAAAAGATTTCACGCTCCGAATATCGCGCGACTGACCCCGTAGTGGCTTTCGTCATGGGCTTGAGCTATACGAACCTTGTGTAATGATCCAAGACCACGAACAATTGGGCATTCCCTGATCTTGAACGAGGGTACGGGCCCATGAAGTCCACAAACAGGCGCTGCATAGGTCGTAAGAGTCTCGTGGGGTCTCATTGTGAAATTTGACGGCTTGACCTGTTTGCATATCCAGCAATTCTTGATGTGCTGAATCACATCTTGACGCAAACGAGGCCAGTATTTATACCTTTGCAAAACTTCGCCAGGAATTGCAACACTTGACTTCGCGCAGGCACGCCTCAAGAGATGCCTGGCGAAGAAATATCTCTAAGATCTCCGAAAGTGATCCCGGAAAGATCGTGCTCTAAAACTAATGGGTGATTCACGATCATCGCCCACCTTTCCATTACATTTGACGTAGTCCGGTAATCTGCCTGGAGCAATCACACCGGGCATTCTCCAACATGTCAACAGCTTCAATGTTGGGAGGATGCCTACCGCGATGGTCAACCACAGGTCTACCAGAGGGATAACACACAGCTTCAACCCTAGTGCAGTGACGAACTTACTCTGTTATCGATGCAAATTCCAAGCCTGCCAAATGATCCTCATTCGTTCGTCCATGTTTCGCAATAGGATGGCCTGCATGTCAAAATCGGATAACCGATTTTTAAGACGCAAAGCCATCGCCATTATGGAGCCATGAAACTCACGGAAAGATTCGTCTGGCCTCTGGAAACGCGCATCCGTTGCTCGCCGCACATATACGTCGGTCCAATTAACGCAGCTTCAAAATCGCTCCTTCAACGCAGCTTCCAAACCAGGCCATGTAAAATTGGGGTTGAGCTGCCGGAATAACCAGTACCATTCTCCTGCTGGTCCTTTCAAAGGAATATGTAGGCTAGATGCTAGTTCATCCATGTGAATATTGTAGTTTCTTGCCAAGGTAGTGGCTCGAAAAAGGAACTGCTCAACATCTAGGCCAGCAAAAGAACCTTCAAAATTGACCCTACACTTATGCATTGGTGGGAAAGAATGAAATTCGTCGTCAGAGCTGGATTAGGTGGAATAAGAGGTGTTATGTGATGTCATGATATAAAATAAATACTGAATAACCAAACTTAAAAATGAATAATTCATCAAAAATTCACGGACGGTCACACCGATGAAATCAGCAAAATCAATAAGTATCAGACGGACAGCACAGGCAATTTGAATGAAATAAATAATTTAATAAATCACAGACAGACAAACAAACGTTTCAATAAAAAAAAATTAGAAATTGTACAGCAGACAGACAAACCGGCAAGTAAATAAATATATAAAATCTTAACGCCTAACCTAAGCTAAAATAAAAATCAATTCGAATTCCCTACTCTAAATCTCTATCATAAAACTATCCTGTGAAAATTCTACTTAACTTTACTAAACCAAAATCCAAATTCAATAGGCCAAACTAAACTCAATCAACAAAACTTAAACGGTAAGGGGTAATTAAATGCGATGAAGGTAGAAGTTTGCACACAACCAGAGCAGACAAATCATAGCTATGGAACCTGAAGGCGGATTCTGCTCTAATGGTCACCATAAAGGCCGACTATGAGACCATTATGGAACGCTACGAAATTCATAATGGCTCGGACAAGAGCCGCATAAATCCCAAAGCTAACACCAGAAAGATGATGGAAGGGCTGAAAGCGTTGGCTAATTCCAAATGTTGGATCCAAGTCCAACTATCCCGTGCAGGGAGCTATAGCCAACGAATTGCGATTTGGTTGATCCCGACCAACATCCATACTGCCACAGCATGACTGCTATCATAGCTGGTGAAGACGATCGAACACACATTTCAGCAAGGTGGGCGCCACTGCAACTGCGGCGAACCCCTCAAAAATCTATGAACAAATATAAAAACTCAAAATTAAACTGACAACTGTCAATAAAATCTAATAAAACTATTAATCCGGCATTTGGTACATACGTATGAAAAATTATTATTAATTAGAACATTTCTCAGAATTACCTCCTCTCCCGTCCGTTTCCTTTTGTGTTAGGTTTTACATGTAGGGTGGCTCAGCACGAGCAGAGGGTGTCCCGAAAGTTCCACGACATGGCTGAACGCTAGCCAGCCTCAGTATGGCACCCCGTGCTACTCACCCCTATGCCGAAACTTAATGTCTGCGATTGCGGTGACTTCCGCGGTCGCAACAGATGGAACTCAAGTGAGGTTTTCTCGGC
The DNA here is from genome assembly GCA_963969285.1 of Odontomyia ornata. Classification (NCBI taxonomy): domain Eukaryota; kingdom Metazoa; phylum Arthropoda; class Insecta; order Diptera; family Stratiomyidae; genus Odontomyia; species Odontomyia ornata. The sequence goes on from OZ017742.1 coordinate 89,472,020, forward strand.
TATTCCTATTAAATTGATTATTGTGATAATTATTGTGGTTGTGAGGACTATTTTTTCGATTCTTCTTCTTCTTAGCACTACAGCCCCTTTCAGGCCTTCGCTTCCTGCAAACAGCGCCTTCAATTCCGAAATCCGAGCAGCGATGAACTGTCTTCGACGACCGAGTCAGACCAGCGTTCCCTCGGTTTCCCCACTGGCCGCTGGCCGTCAGTTCTCCCAACGAATACCTTCTTGGGTATCCGTTGTTCGTCCATACGATTCATGTGTCGAGCCCATTGCAGCTTCCGCAGTCTTACAATCCTTGAGACCTCTGGTTCGTCAAAAATTTCATACAGCTCATGGTTGTATCGAATTCGCCATCGGTCCCCGTCAAGCTTTGCTCCGATTATTCGCCTCAGGACCCGTCGCTCAAAGGCGTTCAATATCATTGCGGATGCTTGGGCTAGGGTCCACGTTTCACACCCATAACACAACACAGGTTTTATCACAGATTTGTATACTTGGAGCTTTGTTTTCCTGTGTATGCAGGTGGTCTTCAAGATCGTCAATACTGAATAGAATATTTTTTTGCGAGGTGTATTCTTCGGCGTATTTCGTCTCATTCATTGCCCGTTTTCGTCATTTTGGCGCCTAAATACACAAATTCGCTAACATTCTCGATACTGTGTTCGCCCAGTGTAATATTTTGTGTATTTGAGGTATTTTTCCTCGACTGCATCATGAACTTTATTTTATTTTCGTTGATTTGCAGCCCTACTAGTTATGCTTTGCTGTCGAGTTTCGTGAAGAGTTCTTTGGCGGTTGTTAATGACCGTGACAGCATGTTGATGTCGTTCGCATAGGGCACCACTTGGCTCGACTTGTATAGTAATGTGCCTCGCGTATCGACAGCTAGTTCCATATGACGTACTCCAGCGCCAAATTGAATAGCAATGGGGCCAGCCCATCTCCCTGCTTTAGTCCGATATTTGTGTAAAAGGCATTGGTGAGCTGGTTATTGATGCGGACTTGGGAGGTTGTGAACGTTATTGTCATTTTGGTAAGACGGACTAATTTGGCTGGGATGCCAAAACAATTGGTCTGTTGTTGATCTACCTGCCCTAAAACCACCTTGATACCCCCCAATAATACTGTTCCCGTATGATCCGGTTTTATTTTCTAAAATTTAAGAAAATATTTTGTAGTGATATGCCTCTATAATTTTCGCACTGTACCTTGTTACCTTTTTTGTGAATAGGGAATATCCTTGATTAGCTCCACTCTTTTGGCATATGTTCTTGTTGCTAAATGAACTACATGACTTTGTGAATAGCTTGATGAACACTACTGTTACCATATTGTTTGGTTATCGATTTATCGATAGTGCCCTCAGACCGGGGAACCAAACGCGTCCCCAGGGTTGCAGATAGGGGCAGATCTTTCTCGAAAGGTTCGCTGCGAATAACCAATAAGCAGCCGCGGACAATGGTCGGCAGTGAAGGGAGAGTCTCAGGACAAATACCTGAGTTTCAATGATCTTCACTGTGACATGGCGAAATATATGGCTTTATCAATTATCCATATATCCTGGCAGTAGGTAAAATGCTATGGGAACGGAAAACCAGACAGAAAACCAAACCATGCAGGTCCGCAAGGGGAACCAAATTACGGTGCAGGGGGTCGGATCCCCAGGACCGGCGGCAGAGGGTAGTGAGCGAGCAGGCTCCCGGCCGTCGTCATCCAGCGACTGCAATGTTATAGAAGTGGTGAACTTGGCTTCTGTAACAGATATAACTACAAGCAAACAGGACGCTAGCACATAGAACCCTTTCAGGCAAAAACCGCTGTTGGCAAGAACACCGATAAAACAAGTCACCGATTGCGGGGGAGGCAGCAAACCCCAGAAACACTGTCAAAGTCAACATCACAGGTTAAATCATCGGAGACAGACGACAGACGGACTAACGAACGAAAGAAGACAGAGTGCGTTGTGCAACCTGGCATCATTGCGGCCTTTGGGCGCAGTTAAAGGACTATGCGCACCCCGGAGCGTCCAGTGCAAGACGTACACAATCCGGATCAAGCTGCGACACCAACAGAGGCCAGTGTAAGACTGGGGGAGGGAGAAGTTTTGCCGTTGGCCGACGCCACTTCAAACGCGACCCAAGCGATAGAAGCAAAAGGGCTAGGAAACGGGGGCCTCTCCCAAGAGGTGGCGCCAAATAACACAATCGCCCTTGACCGCGCCGAAGAGGAGCGGCTTACTCGGAAAGCGGGGACTATCGTCAAACAACTGAGGGCTGCCTGCGAAGTGCAGAAAAACATAGGCAAGAGTGTCAGGAATGGCATTCTTGAACTGGAGGAGCTTTTTGGCCGCATAACGCACTACAGGCGGAGGTGGTTTGCAACCGAAAAGCACCAAAAAGACACGCTCTCCCTTGAGGTATCTGTGGGTCCTAGCAGCAGCAAAAAAATGGCCGGTAGCACAATTGAAGGCGACCGTGAGAAAAGGAGGAAGGACGAGACCATAAACGAAGTTGTCACTCCAGGCGAGGAGTTTCATGTGGTGCGAAACAAGGCAGCGAAAAAAGCGGCCAAAAAGCTACTCCTAGAAAAAACAGACAAAGAGCTCAATCACGAAAAGAAGAACAAAGAACCCCCCGATAAACTGCGGCGCAAACCCTTGCGAGAGGCACTGCTTATTAAACCCACTAAGGGCCGAACCTACGCAGATGTCCTCCGTGAAATTAAAGGAACGGTCAGGACAGACGACACCAAAACTGCCATGAAAGCAGTTCGACCAACCCAGACCGGTGGCCTGCCGGTGGAATTCGGGCCAGAGGCCACAAACCAAGATGCATTCCGTGACGCGGTTCAAAAGGTTCTTGGAGATGCGGTAACCGTTGCCTCGCTCGAACCAATGGCCACCCTGGAAATCAGGGACCTCGACTGCGTCACGGACAAAGCTGAAGTAGAGGATGCCATTAGGAGGGAGTTCCCCAGCTTAAGTGAACTCAAGGCAAGATTGATACGTGAAAACACAAGGGGGCAACGCATGGCTATTGTCGGACTAGCTGATAAAGACGCCCAGCAAATCCTGGCGAAGGGCAAAATTAAGATAGGTTGGGTGATCTGCAGGATACGGATCCCTATCCGCTGCTTCAGATGCTTCGAATACGGACACACCGCGTATGGCTGTAGGGGACCCGACAGGAGATCTCTGTGCTACAAATGTCATGAAACGGGGTACAAAAGGAAGGAGTGCACGAACGAGGCAAAATGCATTCTTTGCAAGGATGCTAAGCTAGCACCCGGCGACCTCAAACATGAGCCGGGGACAGGGAGATGCTGGGTTTTCAAGGAGGCCCTAACTAAAGCCAAATCGACATTCAAATGATCCGTATCCTGCAGGTCAATTTGCACTGAAGTACAAACGCCCAGGACCTACTTGAGCAGTTTGCGAGAGATAAGAAAGCTGACCTGCTGTTGCTGAGCGAGCAACATCATAACAAGAACTCACAAGCGTGGTACCCTGACGAATCTGGTACCTCGGCCATCTGGGTTCGAGACAGCGCCCGCCTTCAGGTGCAGGACCATGGACGCGGGGATGGTTTTGTGTGGGTGCGGTGTTCAGAGATAACATATTTCAGTGTTTATCTGACGCCTAACGAGGCAATACCATCTTTTCGAACCAAACTCGATGCTCTGGAGGACGCTGTCTCGAACACAGAGGGCCACATGCTGGTCGGGGGAGACTTCAACGCTAGAGCCATTGAATGGGGTATGCCACAATCCGACCCAAGGGGAAAGCAAATCTTGGACATGGCGGCCAGAACAGCGCTTTTTGTCCTAAATACTGGTAACACCCCTACTTTCCGCCGCTGGTGTTGCGTAGGAACCATACCCGATGTGACACTCGCTTCGGAGTCCCTGGTACCTAGAGTACACAACTGGCGAGTACTAAAGGACTACTCGGCTAGTGATCACCAGTATATAGCGGTTGAGATTCACGACGGTGCCACTCTGCGTGCATATGCCCAAACTTCAATCCTCGGATGGAGGACTGGGAGGATGGACGTTGAGAGGTTCGCTGACGCGCTTATGGCAGGCGCACCGTTGCTGGGAGCTCCGCCAGGGAGTGGAGGGCCTACAGCCAAGGACTTGGTGAACTCAACTATGAGTACCATCATAACTGCTTGCGAGTCTTCCATGCCCCGTCGGAGACCCCGACACGGTAAGCCTCCAGTATACTGGTGGTCAAACGAGATCGCCGAACAAAGAAGCGAGTGTCACAAACTTCGGCGAGAGGCCCAGCGGGCGCGAACACGGGAGGAGGTTGACACTGGGCTAGCAGCATACATGTTCGGCAGGAAATATCTTCGCAGGCTTATTAACAAAAGCAAGGCCCGATGCTGGCAAGACCTCGTGGACGATGTAAATAGGGATCCGTGGGGCCTAGGCTACAAGCTGGTCATGCGAAAACTTGGTGCCCAACGGAAGCCCTGCTTACATGAAACAGAGAAGATGGACGAGATCGTACGGGCACTATTCCCTACGCACCCTGTCCGTGTCGATTCAGCTCATGCACAAACACCATTAGAATGCTCACCTTTCACAATGATGGAACTGGAGCAGGCAATTCTCTCCATGAAAGCAAGGAAGGCACCGGGACTAGATGGCGTTCCTGCTGAGGTTTTGCAGCTTGTCTACAAGCTTTGTCCTGACTTGTTGCTCAGTATGTTCAACGCTTGCCTTTACGAAGGTGTATTTCCGGAACGCTGGAAAGTGGCGAGGCTCGTACTGATCAGCAAGGGGAAGGGAAATTCCGAGTTTGCGTCTGCATACCGCCCGTTATGTATGCTAGAGACGGCTGGGAAAGTGCTCGAGAAACTCATCAAGGGAAGACTCACTGACGCGATCTGTTCTGCTGGGGCTCGTACTGATCAGCAAGGGGAAGGGAAATCCCGAGTTAGCGTCTGCATACTGCCCGTTATGTATGCTAGACACGGCTGGGAAAGTGCTCGCGAAACTCATCAAGGGAAGACTCACTGACGCGATCCGTTCTGCTGGGGACCTATCTCCACGGCAGTATGGTTTTAGAGCAGGTCGCTCCACTATTGACGCGATAGCGGAAGTAGTGAGCGTGGTCCAAAGAGCGGAGGCTCACTGCCAGTCAAACAAAAGGGTTGTGTTGCTCGTGACGCTTGACGTCAGAAACGCCTTCTATTCCGCTAGATGGGTGGATGTTCTGGAAGCACTGGAAAACTCTTTTCAATTTCCAGAATATCTGATGCGGATTTTGAAGAACTACCTGACAGACCGGAGCCTGCTCTATGAGACGAAGGAGGGTCGGCGGAGGATGGAAGTTACATCGGGTGTTGCACAAGGCTCTATCCTTGGCCCAGACCTGTGGAACATCCTGTACTACGGGCTACTGAGAATCGAGCTGCCGGATGAGTCGCGCTTGATCGGCTATGCAGATGATGTCGCGGCGCTAGTTGCGGGACGCACTGTTGACCAAGCGCAACTCAGACTCGGTATGCTAATGCGCCGAGTGAGGGACTGGATGACTGCTTGCGTGTTCAGTCTAGCTTTGGAGAAAACCGAAGTAGTCATCCTGACAAAGAAGAGAATCCCTAGAGTAAGGATTATCAACATTGGGGAAGCGCTCGTTGAGACTAAACTAGCAGTGAAGTACCTGGGCATTTTGATTGACTCGAAGATGCGTTTCTCCGAGCAAATCAGGGCAATAGCTGACAAGGCTGCAGCGAGTGTTTCGGCTCTCAGCCAACTAATGGCCAACATAGAGGGTCCCACCTCATCAAGAAGGAGACTTCTGATGTGTGCAGTACAATCTGTGCTGTTGTACGGATCGGAAATATGGTGTGAGGCTCTCAACAAGGAGCTGTATCGAAAGCGCTTGGCACAAGTGCAGTGACGAGGAGCGCTGCGGATTGCATCTGCATATCGGACTGTCTCAGAGTCGGCAGTGCTGGTCATCGCAGGAGTGATACCCATTGCCCTCCTTGCCAAGGAGCGCCGCAGAATCTACCTGCGGAGGAACGAATGCGACAGAGATGCTATCGCCCACGAAGAACGAGAACGCTCACTCAGTAATTGGCAACAGTCCTGCATGAGCGATACAAAAGGTAGGTGGACCGCACGCCTTATTGGTAACCTGAGGCCGTGGCTCAATCGAAGGCATGGTGAGACTGACTTCTATCTAACTCAGCTACTGAGTGGACATGGATACTTTCGGTCTTACCTGCACAAGATTGGTATGTCACGGTCTCCTGACTGCATATTCTGTGCTGGAGAGGTCGATGATGCCTACCACACATTTTTTGTATGCAAGAGGTGGGAAAGGCAGCGCGGTGACCTCATTGAAGAAATGGGAGATCTCTCTCCGGATGAACTCACTGGAGAGACGCTCACATCCGTTGACAAATGGAACTGTGTGGCACATTACGCTCGGGTAGTCCTTAACATAAAAAGGAACATATTTGAGCGCTTGGAGGCGTCCAGGGTGGAGGGGTCTCTTTTCTAGAAATCCCTCTCCCTTCCCCTCCTTCCGCTGGAAAAGGGATCCCTGTAGCCCGGTGGCGCCTGAACGCGTAGAGAAATGAGGCTTAGCCCGAAGTAATGTGTCAAACGGTTGCAGGCTAGGTTCTCAGATTGACAGGGGAGGTGTTCAGTGGGTAGTCCAAGGGTATCCTCCATGGGAGTCCCACACTGCCAGACTCGGCGGGCGTAAATGCATTCACCTCCCTACCACAAAAAAAAACTGTTACCATATTTGATGAGCTCCACTGGAATCTCATCAATGTCCAGCGCTTTATTATTCTTTTGGGCTTTGATGATGAAACGGACGTCATCCAGAGTTGTTGGGGCCAATGGAAGCTCTCCGCAGACATCTATAGGCTCCGATGATCTGGAGCTGTGCGGAGGAATAAGGAGGTTCTTGAAATATGATGCCCATCTTTCCTTAATCTTGGTTTCATCAGCGATTATATTGCCGATGTCGTCACGACAGAGCGTGGTTTTGGGCTGATAACCACGTTTCAAGCTTTTCACTACTTTGTATGCTTGTCTTGTGTAGTTGCTCGCTAAACTTACATCTCTACTTCTCAATTGGTCGTCATAGTATTTTCTTTCCTTAATCCTAATTACCTTATTCGTAACTCTTCTGAGATTTTCATAGTGTTTTCTCTTCGTCCTGGTTTTCCTACCTACGTATTCTTTGTACGCCTGATTCTTTTTATCTAACGCATTCCGGCACTCATCATTGAACCAATCATTCCTCTTGCGCCGGGCTTTATGTCCGATCGTCTTTTCTGCTACGGTCCTAATAGCTGCTTTCACTTCCATCCAGAGCTCGTTGCTCGCCTTTAACGATGCGTCTGATAAGATGGGAGTGAGCTGGCTGTTGAGGGTCTCTGTGAAATTTTCGGCCACAGACGCCGTTTGGAGCCTTTCGATGTCAAATTTTTGTGGCGGGCTGGTCTTCGCTGAATATGCCTTTGACATACGACATTGATAGGTTAATTTGATCAAGTAATCATCTGAGTTACAATTGGCTCCTCGGTATGTACGGACGTCAAGTATGCTCGAGGCCCAACGTTGTCGGATCAGAACATGATTGCTCTGGTTTTGTGTGCTGCCATCTGGTGATACCAAGGTCATTTTATGAATGCGTCAATGTGGGAAGCAAGTCGAACCTATGACTAGATTTCTGCTACATGCAAAGTCAATCAGGCGCTGGCCATTGTCATTTGTTTCGTCGTGGAGGCTATATCCTCCAGTCGTTCCCCGTTTTTCTATAAGGGCTATTTTTATTGGATTTATAGGGCTTAATATTATGACATCGTTGGTTCTGTGTGTTTTCTCTAATCTCAGAGAGTACTATAGATGCTTCGTTAAGGGTATTAAGTTCCTCATTTCTAACAGATAGGAAGTTTTCGTTTCTAATCGGAGCAAATCCGCTATGTGATTGTTGTTGCAGTTCTTGAATGAAGTTAGTATTTAGTTTGTTCAAAAGGTTATTTAGTGCACTGTAATTTCATTATTAATATTTGCCTTACTGATATTTTTTACAATGCTATTATAACTTTCATTAATGCCAAAAGTAAAAGCTTAAAGTGATTTAACATTTGGATCTCTTAATTTCTGAACTGCTTCTCACGCTGGACCTTGTAGTTTGTGCAAAGTCAACCGAAGTTAAAGATGAAAGTAGATTGGCTTCATTTATCCATGTATTTAGTGCAATCTCGCTGTAATTCCCTGTATAAGTGACGTCTACGTGCGTCTTTTATTATTTCCTCAAAGGGTAATTCCAAACGTAGTGGTGGAAGTTGATTTTCGTTCGCCATTTTAAGGATTCTTTAATACTAGCAGTTGAATTCACTTACTTGATCATGATACCGGGACAAAAACAAGAACGATTACTGCATTTTTATCACTACTACAACAAAATATCGTTCGATGGATTGAACTGCAATGGTTTTAATTCTCGATTTTCTTGAAAAATTGTATTAAAGAGTGTCCAATTGATTGAACGCCAGTGTCATTGGATCTAAATTATCTTGAGAAATTACATTCTAATTTATCAAATCTCAATTTTCTTGATGTCAAATACAATGTTCACTTGTGTTTAATAAGTATTCAATCAACTGAATACTGTTTAGTCTTTAATTCACTATACACTTAAAGTTCACATGCCCGTATTTTCGCTCCGTATTTGTCGGAACTTGCACTTTGTACAGGATACTTAGTGGTACCACGAACTATATACTACACTTTTACGATGGATTCAAATTCTTGGAGGTTCCTCCCTTCTTAGAATAACGACTGCACTAGTTATACAACCTTCCTTATTGAATAAGATTTTAAAAAACATTATTTTCTATTTAACTAGAAGCTTTATTAAGGTCAACACAAGGGAATTGAAGCTCATTAGACTTAGGTCACTAAAAGACTTACTTATTCTAAACACATCAAAAGACTTAAATAATATTACCGAACAAAGAATCTTAAAGAAATGCTGAAATTTCAGAATGCAATTTCTGTAACTTAATCATTTGAATTTTTGAAGACTCGAATATAAACTTGGTTTACTAAGTTTCAACTGATATTTAGATAAATTCAAAAGTTACCCTCTACTTGGTAACCGTATGCAGGCTTGATATCCTGAATACACGCATTTACTTACTTGCGAATAGTCTCATATAGCCAGTAGATGTGCTGGAGACGTCATTGCTAGTGACGCGTACTCGTCGAACACCGCCATTGTTACATCCGTTGTTCGAGGATTGTGAAATTTATTCAATTGTAAAGTATTCGGCTTTTAAGAACATCAATTTAGAAGATAAAGAGACAACTTTTTTTTATATATATAATTTTTCTTTATTGGAATGTATGCGGTACAGAGGCAACTTCTATTCAACCCTATCTGAACAATCTTTGCCTTTTCTTCCATTCATTCATTCACTTCCAGAATGACTTCATTCTCAAGCTCTTTCATAACTATGCATTACTTTCCCAAGTCTCACTCCACCCTGCCAAGGTACATACAGTATATCCTTTAAATGGATGAATGTACATATTTCTCTTTGACGACTGTGGGTAAAATAATGTCATCTTGATTTATGGTGAATTAATTAAATTTTCATTACAAAACGAGAGAGATAGTAAACGGGAAAGCTTGAAAATATTATAAAAGTGCTGAGCAAATAGCGCGGCCGAGATTCAATGGAATGTAAATTCGGATTCATTTTATATGGCTGTCATTTTGTACGAGTATGCGGGTTGTAACATATGGATGGAAGTTGAAACTGGGTATGTCTGAAAGAGTGTAATAAATGAATGTTTACATAATATGGAAAATACATGATGTTTGAGTTTTGAGTTTGGATTGTGAAGCTTTCATGTTTTATTTATTTGCCGGATTGTGGTGGAGTTCAAAGATTTGTGAAATTAAAGGATCAAATAGGGTTGTATGGGTTAAATGAGAAATTAAAATATATGCATCTTTAATAAAGCCAACTCCCAAATATTCGGCGAAATTCTTAACTGTAGAATTTAATAGGATATCAAAATGTAATTTTCAATGTTTTTAATCTGAAAAGTAGATTTCTACTTTCAAAGTGAATGCAAAGCATAATTCAGCCCTGGTAAAGCGAATTGAAATTCAAGTTTCCGCATTACACTTTGAATCATGCTTGAGAGTTAGTAATCTTCTTAAATAAACGAATTCTCCAATAAATTGAATTTTCACGGTTCAGGTGGTTGAAAGCTTTAATGCTAGAATTCACTTAACGAAAGTTTTGGCAGTAAATTGAAGTATCGAAGTATACACATGCAACACAGAAGTATTTTCGGTTAAATCTAAGCCTCTACTTTTGACTAGAAGACATGGCTCTGCATACTATAGTCTGGTCAAATTAGACCAAAAAGTAAGAGTAAAGCTAACTAAATTCCCACCAAGCTGAAAATCAGTAAGATTGTTTAAAATATGATTAAAACTAAAATTTGAATGTTCCCCATCTTTCCCTTGTATGGAAAAAATTTTATTCAAGGTCAACGATAAAAAAAATGAGCTTTTCGCGATTTTCAGCAAAACGGTAAGTTTTATCAAAAAAATACTACGGACAAAAATTGTAGATCATAAAATTATCTATAAAAAATGTCTCTATCCTTTTTTCCTACGAGCCACCGTTTTTGAGATATAACGATTCAAAAAGCTGTAAAAGTTGTAATCGTCATAATATGCATGAATACGCCACGTATATGCATCTCTATAGTTGTAATATATATTAAATATTTTTATATCGGTCATTGTAACCTTGAGACAACATCTGTCCCTGTTCAACTGTGTGCGTGGCTAGGGGCTTACACCTGCTATAATAAATGAATAACCGTTAGTCTTGAACGCCAGTCGGTAGTGCAAACACATGTTTATCCTAACCTATATCCTGCTGTTTTGAGTATTGTATCAAAAATGCTAGAATATTTTTTTATTTGTGCTAAACTTTTAACTGAAAGTAAAGTTGTTACTGTTGAACGTGGTATGAAGACATTAATAAATGCAAGTATCGAAAGAGCAGATAAATTTTCGGAATATCTTAAAAATCAGAAATCTGTGACAATACATGAAAATTGTCGTAAAAATTATACTCGAAAGTCTTCTATTGCTGCACCTAATAAAAGACAACGTGAAGATCAAGAAGCCAGTACATCCACAGTAACTCCTCCGCGTACTAGATTACCCAGTGAATCAGTTTTTTGTTTGAAAAAACAATGCCTATTCTGTCGACAAGAATTGAATGAATAGTATGAGAAAAGAAAATCCTCAGATTTTTGCCGTCGAATTAGCTAAGTAAGTACACTTCAATTTAAAGATTCAATTCTGGAAGTAGCTCGAATTCGTGACGATACTACCAGGCCCGTGCGCAAGGGGGGGTTTTGGGGGTTCAAACCCCCCCCCCCCCAAAAGACCCAAGTTAATTTTATTGCGGATTATTTTATGTTCATCCGTATAAAATCTCGAGAATAAATATATTGTAATAATAAATAAACCCCAATCGCACAGCTGGTTGAAAAGGCAAATATCTCAATTGCACTCAAATGATGTTTGGCATACACGCATTTTTAACCGACTTCTAAAAGTAAGAAGGTTATCAGTTCGTCGCGTATATTTTTTTTGTTGCTTTTTTTTATGTATGTAGGCGCATAACTTTTGAACGGGATCAGATAAAAGAGTCCTGTTTTCAGTAATGCGTAGGACTTACTTTCTATAGGGTCCCATTTTAAGGACATACGAATCAAATAATGGTAAAGGACATTTACCGTTAAAATAAGAAAATTTCCGACTTACAGCTGGATTTTTCGGCATAACTGCTCGGCGCATAACAGAATTTTCATTGTTAAGGTTTCAAAAGAGAGACTAGACTAAAATATATCGGCACAGAATTGTAATCTTTTCAAGGCGCTTGCAGATATTAACAGTTAAATATGTTTTATGGGTGCCGAAAAATTGAATTTGGTGCACTTTCGTACGAAACATTGTAAGTATTTTGGAACCTTTTGATCCTGAATGATAAAAGGAATCAGTATCCTTAATTTTCAAAGTTAACGGTACATTTGTGTCAATCATTTCTGTCGGAAATAACCAATAAATGAATTCGCATTGTAGTTTAATTGCTTCAAATTAAGATGAATAAGAGCAAATTTTTCGTGGGAAATTTCATGAGTCCTTTCCCATCAACATTTGTCCTCGGGCTGACAATGAACGCATTACGAGATCCTTTTTACATCCTTAGATGAAGTTATACATAAAATTTGCATGGTTCCTGTAAGAAATATTACGGATTGAATTACTACAAATTATAGAATTAATTCTATTTAAAACTTGATTCGTTACTTTCTAGGTAATTTTATACAAAATTCGCTCAGGAAGTTAAAATTAGTGATTTCAACATTAAAGATCGACAGGAACCGTGTCCTAAAACGACAGTATTTAACTTTGAAGTTGAATATGGAAATACATAGTTGAGTTCTCACTAAACTATCGCACAATTTTCATGAAAGCTTTTACCAAGGCAATGGATATCGAATAAACGTAAACGATTGTTACGGTTAAGAAGGACCATTTTATTACTTGGCGATTTCTTTGAAAAAATGATGTATGTATGGATTGGACTAATTTCGGTGAGAACGGAAATATGTAGGATAACATGTTATGTCAAAGTTCGTGATTTTCACAGCTTAGATGGAAAAATTTGAATACTTTGAGTCCATATCTTTCTCCACATCTTTTGAGGATAGATAATGGTGATTTTGGCCAGAATACTTTCTATAGATCGATAATCACTAAAAAGCGTGAAATAAAATAAACTAATAGGAAAAAAAGAAAACCGACTACAAAATGCCATAAAAAGATTGTAATAAATCTTTTGGAATCGGTGCCAAATCAGTTTCTCCGTTTTTGAAAGGGCAATGGCAATAAGTTATATACCAATTGAAACGGGGAACAACTGATTTGGCACCGATTCCAAAAGGTTTATTTCAATCTTTTTAGGGCATTTTGAAGTCGGTTTTCTTTTTTTTCCTAAAAGTTTATTTTTTTAATAATTCATTGGCTTAGGGGCCCCAAAAATGCTATTTGGAATGCGATGTGTGGTGTATCGACGCATATCATCCGTGCTGCTCAATAAAGCTTGGGACACACGTGCATTTTTTAAAGTTGCGTAGCTGCATATAGGACACTTGGAAAGTACATTAGATATCCTTTAGTACATTCAGTGCTTCAACGTTTGCCTTGTTTGCCAAAGACAACTAAAGCAGCACTGCGCTGGGTATTTGTACATCCCCGCCAGCGGCACCCCTGTGGCGACTCAGTGTTCAAAAGCGCTTGTGCATTGGGCTTAAGGGATGCATCAGACTACGACTATTTAGCCGCACTTCTGTCGCAAGTTACACATGGTTAAATGGAAGCCCGCACACTGCGATTTTCGACAATTTTGTCCAGGTCGGCAGTCGCAGGAATTTGCGATTTTTCCCAAAACCAGTTTAGCAGGTAGTTTCTATGATACTCGCGCAGGCGCACATAATTTGGACATTTGACGCTGAGACGTGCATGGAAGTTTCTTGCATAGCGCAGAAATGAGTTAGCGCATGTGTTCCTGGCAAAGACATACCTTCAAATGAGCGTTTTAGTTTTGCGCATGCCTGAAGTTCCTTCGGAGATCTTGTCGCAGTGTGTTCGTATTTACGTCTAAAAATCGCTGGTTACGGCAGAAAAATATTTGTTTTTGACAAGATTTCATTCAAACTAATTGCAAAGTTGTATATAATGTAATTGTTTGTTGAATTTTATTTAGCAAATGGTGCAAGTAACTTCCAACTCTCCGTTAAAGAAGCGTTTAGAAAAAGAAACCCCATCTTCATCAAAATTTACGCCGGTACGTATTTCAAACAAATGCTTCCCGGGATAAAATTCCACTCTCTGATAGCCTCTGCGAGTCTCCATGAGTCTCGCACAGTCTCTAGAAATGTCTCTGACGTGGCTTACAATCTCTCAATATAACTTTTGGTAATTTTAGAGTGTCTCTGAGTCTCTGAAAATATAATATATTATTCATCGGGAGACTCGAAGTCTCTTGAAGGGAGATTAGATAAAGAATAAATTCGAATTTACATTACTTTTCAATAATTTTAATTTCAACGAGTGGCTGTAGTCTCTGTTTTAGAGATTCTGAGAGACTGGAATTTTTGTCCTGGTTCAAGATCAAAATTGTCAATACTGTGGTTGACAATTGTTTCGATGTTTGTGTACGCGGAAACATGAATTCATAAAAAAACGTGAAAGCATAAAAACGAATACATAAGCGTACATACTGAATTCGTTACTTATACCAATTTATATGCAATACTTTCAGAAAAACGCTAAACATGAACCTATTGCTGTTGATAAGATTCAAACAGCTGAAATTTCTTTGTCTGGATCAGACTCGCCACAATTAGTACCTCAGGATATAGGACTTTATATCAAGAAGTCTGCATCCAGTTTGAAAGCTTTGGATCAAGACCTTATTTGGTTTCCTCCTGAAAATTATGAATTCCCATCGTCCGGTGATAGAAATCTTAAATTTCAAAGGAAGTGGCTTTTAAAATATTCATGGTTGGCATACTCTAAAATGATGGATGCAGGATTTTGCAAGTGTTGCGTGCTATTTTCAGTGCAATATGGTGGGGTTAACGATCGACCCCTCGGAAAATTGGTAACACAACCATTTGACAATAGGAAAAAGGCATTAGAAACTTTTCAAAAACATCAACAACTTGACTATCACAAAACATCAATTGAAAAATGGCAAACAAGATCGCAACATCACAACAAAACTGCTCAATCAATCGATTTACAACTAAGTCAACAAAAAGTTCACTTTATTGAAAACAGCAGAAAATTGCTGATTCCCATAGTCGAAACTGTGATTCTTTGTGGACGTCAGGGATTAGCACTTCGTGGTTCAAAAGACACTGGCAGAATTGCTTCCGAAGAACCTGAGTTCAACGACGGTAATTTTCGTGCCCTCTTGAGATATTGGGCAAAAAGTGATGCTGAGCTGAAGAATTTAATGAAAAGTTCTTCAAAAAATGCAATGTACATTAGTAATCGTATACAGAACGAGCTGATTGTCATATGTCATACTTTGATCCAAAAACAAATAATTGATCAAGTAAATGATTCAGAAGCATTTGCGATTTTAGGAGACGAATGTGCAGACATCTCAGGCATCGAACAAGTTTCAATCTGTGTTCGATATTTAGTCACATCTGATGGAAAATTTCAGATTCGTGAAGATTTTCTATCCTTCATTCCAACTGTCGATTTTACTGGAGAAGGATTATCGAAAGTTATCTTAGATTTTCTCGGCTCTTCTGGTATTGATTGTACGTTTTTTTTCGGACAAGGTTATGACGGCGCAGCAACAATGAGTGGAGAGTTTCACGGAACTCAAGCATATATCAGAAAAATATATCCATTGGCACTGTATTCACATTGCGCGGCCCACAGTTTCAATCTAGCGGTCTGTTCAGCTTGTGACATTCCCGCGATTAAAAATTGTCTTGACTGCATTCAAAGTATTTACAATTTTTTTAACACTCCAAAAAGACAGCTTGTTCTGCAAGATTCTTTGATAAAGAATGAGTATATGGGAGATGAGAGAAAAAAAAAACTCAAAAAGTTTTGCGCAACTAGATGGGTGGAACGGCATGAGTGCATAGCGGCATATTGTGATTTACAGCCGGCGATAATTGACGCTTTGGAAATTATCTCAGCTTGGAAAGATGCAGCAACTTCATCTTCTGCTTTCCAATTGCTTTCTGCAATCAAAACAGGGAATTTTCAAGTTTCCACTATGGTACTCCATTCAGTGCACTCTTTAACTTTATCATTGAGCCGAACCTTGCAGACGGAAAATCAAGATTTAGCAGAAGCCATCACACTAGCTGACGCCGCGAGGCACGAACTCATCTGTAGTCGAAAACATGCAGTAGAAAGTTTCAACACAATTTTTCAAAAAGTTGAAACAATTTGTGAAAAATATGATATAACTATTGCGAAACCCAGAATCACATCTCGTCAAACCGCACGCTGCAATATTATTAGTGAGAACGTTGAAGATTACTATCGTGTGTCTATTTTTATTCCATATCTTGATCTCTTCATAACCCACCTCGAAGATCGGTTTTTAAAACATCGTAACATTTTGTCGAACTTCTCATGTTTGTTTCCTGAGAAAATGAAGAGTTTAAATGAGGTTGCGTGTAAAAAATTATTTGAAACATACATTTCAATTCATTCAATGAAGTCAAGATTTGGCGACGCCGCATAGCAGATAAAGCAGTTTCTAATTTATTGGAAGCTCTCGACATTTGTAATAAGGATGCTTTTCCAAATGTATACCAACTTTTAAAAATTATGGCAGTATTGCCGGTCACCACATCATCAAACGAACGTTCATTTTCGACTTTACGTCGTCTCAAAACCTATTTGAGGTCAACAATGAGAGAAGATCGTTTAAACGGTTTGGCTTCTCTAAACATACACCGTGATATAAGCGTAAACGTTGATGTAGTTCTGAACGAATTCTTTTCTGTACCTCGGCGCATCAGCTTATTAAAAGAGTAAAAATTTAAAATTATTTTCCGTAAACGTTTGTCATATGCAGTAATGTATTTGATGAAGGCCCGAGAGGGGCTGTAGTGCTACGAAGAAGATTTTATTTTGCTTTGATCTACAATGATTTAAATAAAAATATTACTATTTTTGAACATATATTTCATTGTTTTTGTTTGAATTAAAGCAATTAAATTATTATTGAATCAATAACTCAAATTACAACATTTGATAGAAAAATCGACTCTAAATTTGAATGGGCTTTTTAAAATTTATTAGAAAGTTTTACTCTGTTTAAATCAAAATACTTGACATAAATTTAAATGTTTTTGCAAAACCATAGATTACTTTAAAAAACAAAAAAGAGAAGTGAATTTATTTTGTAATGTAGAAGTTTCGATTGACGTTAACATAAATTAACCCGGATAAAGACGAATTAATTAAAATTAATAATGTTTAAAATATTTAAGGATCTTTATCATGACAATCGTCACATGTATATGTATTTGTGTAGCATTTTAAAATGAATACACGCAGACTAAATGGGCATTATACATTATATGCTGATTAAACAGTACTTCTTTACTCATTACGTGACAAGAATACGATTGGTATCACCATTAGTGAGGATCTGAATACATACAATCTATGGTTAATGATAATAAACTAGCGGTGAATATTTCAAAGACAAAATTTTATTATTAAACAAAACAACAAGGATGACATACGTATTGACACAACAATTAACGGTGAAAAGCTACAAAGCGTGCATGAATTTAAATATCATGGGTCGGCCTAACCATCGACCACCGTCTAACCTGGCTCCCGCATATAAACAACGTAAGGAGGCAATTAGCGCCTATCATTGACTTGGCACGAAGATATGAAGGCTTATGCAAGAATATCAAACTACTAGTACAATATGCATTCCTACTGTCGAAATTACAGTGCGGAGTGGCAATCTGGAGTCATCCACCAAAGCAAAATACTAATACCTCCAGAATATTAACCACGGCATATAAAAATCTACATAATCTCCCAAGAGTCACGCCAACCAATTTAGTGTACCAATCATGGAATGCATTCAATTTTAACCAACTCATTGTAATGGAGAGAGCTAAGTTTATCTTCATGTGTTTAAATCTAAGCCTGCATCATAAAAGAATCAATACAGTGCTAGGAATACAAACCAATTGGTAATACATTTTGCAACAATAGATCGCCTAAAGAACGACGCCACAAATCATGCCTTGCGTACACACAACAATTTGCCTGAATCAGTTAAAGAAGCAAGCTCACTTATGGTTTCCAAGAAATACAAAGGAACATTTAATGAATAACGATTGAATTACAGTTCAGGAAATTTCAACATAGTATGTTAGAGTGTTTTTTGACCCTATCGTCGAGATTCTTCAAGAAACAGCTACTCTTACAATTTAATCTCAGTACAGTATATTTCAACCTAGCATCTTAAGGAGCATTTGACCCTAACTCAGATTTTTTTGGCTGCGTCAAATTTGTACCTTTTTTACCTCTGAGAGCTGACCACGAATTAGAAAAGACAGGATTAACAGGATGACTTCACTTATTTTTGGTGTGCCCCCTCATACCGATGTTCTATACATTGTCTTGGTGGCACATCTGACAAAACGACGAAATATGAAGAGCGGACCGCACGAGCATTGTGCGACGAAGAAGGTGTGATGGAGAGGGTGAAAGGGAATGGAGGTGTGCATTAAAAAAAAAAAATATTTTTCTATATATTTTTTATTTCTTCTAACCAAAAACCCCCCCCCAAACGAAAATCCTGCGCACGGGCCTGGATACTACAACAAAAGCTGTTCCTGCTCAACTCTAATTTGAGTATGATTTAATTGCTGCGGAAGCTAAATATCATCATGATTGCTATGCTTCTTTCATGAAACTTTCCACTGGACTTAAAGCTGGTCGTCCTAAAGACGAAGCTACGAATCGGGCTATGGAGGAAATATTTACTTACATTGAAAATAGCGATGACTGACAGTTCACTTTAAACGAATTGCAGAGTATTTGCAAAACTACGACTTTAGATAACAGAACGATTAAACTACGACTAAAACTGAAGTATGGTGATAAACTTATTATCACTGAGAGATCGCGAGCATCAACATTCATATGCTTAGTAGAAAATCATCATGATATTTTGAATCAAGCCTGGTACGAAAAAAAAAATTGAATAAAAATGAAGAACGATTCAGAGTCCTACATGAAGCTGCAGCTTTCATTCAAACCGCAGTGTTTGATAATTCTAACTACCCTCCACCAGATCGCATGTTTGAAGATTTAAATAATAAAATCCCAGAATCATTGACATATTTTGTAAAACGAGAGATTTTAAAGAATAAACGATCAAATTAAGATAATTTAAAACTAATATGCACAAATATTTCCTATAGTATCATGACTGCTGTTCGACCAAGGTCTTTTAAGTCTAAATTAAAATTACGCCTCGCAGTTTTTTTTTCATCGAAGGTTCGGGTCAAAACGTCTTATAGAAATCTTATCGTCTTTTGGCTTGTGTGCACCCTATCATGAAACAATAATTTACGAGGCAGCAGCAGTTTTTCATCGTCCTCCTCCGGTCCCACCACCAGAAAGTTGCACACTTATTCAATACGTTGCCGATAATGCTGATATTAATGTGAATACGCTCGACGGCAATAACACACTCCACCTTATGGGTATTATTCAAATTGTTACTCCAAAAAATTTAGTTTTACTAGAAGAGCCTACGACTCGAATAAAAGAAGCTTTCTCAGCAAAAGATTGCCGATACAGACATATCAAAATGATGGTGTAGTATGTTACAGTAAAATAAATGTTAAAAATTTTGTTTGTGGAACTGAAACGGTATCATTCCTCAAAAAAGCTGATGCAGAATGGTTTTATGGGAAATGGAAAAATGCGTCCATACCTGGTTGGAATGGTTTTATTAAACGTTTAACAAATAATCATATAAATTACTCTAAATCTCAAATTTCATTTTAACAGTTTATTCACCAACCTGCCAGTAACTATAATACTGTCTATACGACTTTACTTTGTGCATTAGAGAATGCGAAATGGTATGGCCACACATCGGAACTTTCGACCAGCCGCTGCACCCTAAAGCTGGAGGAATTGTATCAGCCGCACCTGAGGGCTCTGAAGTATCAAAAATCAGCATCAGACCAGAAGGATTTCATCTACTGATGTCCTTTCTGGGAGCAATCGGTCATATAATGCAAGGAAGCTGCGTGAAAGAAGTACTCGGAGAAATCTATTCTGTAAAATCATTAGAAAAAATGCTCAATGGTCATGCTTACGCAAGAGCTATTCGAGCTCATATACTACTTCAGCTTACTTTAACAATTATAATATTAAAAGTAGTTGAAATAAATGGCATCATGAATGCAGATCTAATCATATATATCGAGCACATATGAGCTAACACTCTTTCATACAATGATATTGAAAACGATGATGAAGTATCTTGAGCTTTACTTAATAAATTGAATCAAAAATTAAAAGAATATGAGGAACGAGGACCAACTGCAGAATTTTGGATTCAGTATTTTCATATGGTTTCCATTGCTAAAGAGTTCCTAAGAGCTAAGCGAATGGGGGATTGGAAAACTCATTTAAACTGCGTCAAAATAATGCTTCCTTATTTTGACGCGTCTTGACATTTTCCTTATGCTCAGTCTGCACACCTTTACTTGAAGGATATGCAACAATTACAAAATTCGAAAGATGAATGGCGCCCAACGTGGGGCCAAAACATCCTAAGGGGATAAAAGATTCGCGTCTTCTGATGAGTTGGTCCTTTACGGAGGATGTAAGGTACCTTGGTACTCGAGCCTCACAAACAGGAGCAGTGGAGTTGTGTGATACTCACTAGCAGTCGCTTCACGTGAGTTGTAGCTTCCGCTCTCCTTTGTTTGATGTTTTTTCGCGACAGAATCCTTCCGATGTGTTGTCCTAGGTTAACCCCTGTAAGGACCTTCTATTTTCTTGATGGAATTGTCAGCCAGATGGGGTTTCTCCTGTCGGCCTGGACTCTCAAGAAAATAGAAGGCTACCTTGCCTTTATGTCGCGGAAGGATTTTACTTATTTCGTATGCGTGATAGACGAGTGGTATCGGTTCAACGTTCGGTGGCGTATGCTGGAGTTGCGAAGCCCGGAATGCTTCCACGCGTCGGGAATTTTGACCGCGTACTAAGCTGTTACGGTAGCTTTACCACTTGTCTCGTCGAGTCATTTAACGTAGGTTAGAGACGATTTTTTGTAATGTATATGGGTATGGGGTTAAATTTTGTAAATCGACCGAAAGCACCCTTTCTTCGGCAGACTACCACGCACTCCTCTCAGACATGTCTGAGAGGATTGGCAACTTGGAGGGAAGGCTCCAGAACCTCCCGAGGAGCCAACCTCCCAGCCGCGTGAGAACTCCGCTTGGCTGGGAGCCCAATCCCAGTGTGGCTATGCCCCACTCTCGGCCAGCTGATCAATGGACCCTACCTCCAAGGAACTCGGGAATTAACCCCAGAGCTCCCGAGTATCGACCATGACACAGCATCGCACCTCCGTTGGTACCTCCAGTCCCCGAGGCAGTCCTTTACAGTAAGTCAATCGAAGATGCGATTCCCCCCGGGAACGCATTGACACCTTTCCGAGACCCGACGCCTCGTATCATGGAGAATTGGCGCCTGAACTTCACGGGTTTCAACGCAGTGATATCAGCGGACCGGTTCCTTTTCAGGATTCAGGCGTTAGTATCCAGCACCCTGGGAGGTGATTTCTCGGCCTTCCTCCGGCATGCACACCTTTTGTTCAGCGGAGATGCTGCCGACTGGTACTGGAGTTTTAAGGAGTCGACGCCACGTCCCACTTGGGATTCTTTCAGTGCAGCCTTCCGCAATCGATTTGATGACGGCTTCACTGAAAGAGAACTAAGGGAACAAATAAAGAAACGGAAACAAGGCGCTCACGAACCGTTCGACCAGTACTACACAAGCATAGTGAGATTGAGCACTCGCTTACAAACAACCATGCCCGAGGACGAACTGGTAGAAATTATCAGAGAGAATATGCGTTGGGAGCTTCAGAACAGCCTTCTGCATTTTCCCATCAACACCATACAGGGATTACGCATCCATGCCCGTAGACAAGAACAGCTGGATGAGCGACGAGGTACCTTCCGTCCACAACCTCGCATAACGGGACCAAATCCCCGAACTCATCACACCGCAGAGTTGATGGCAGCGGACCACCTACTCGCTGACCCAGTACCAGTACCGAAGAGCGGAGCACCACAGGAGCTTGAGGACCCAGCAATGATTGATCGACCATCCCTTGAAGCAATTACGAGCCCGACGGTCTGTTGGGACTGCCGACAAACGGGGCATCGGTTCTATGCATGTCCAGCGGAACCAACGCTCTTCTGTTACCGATGCGGGAAGGCAGACACGTACGCACCTGATTGCGCAACTTGCAAATTGCAAAAAAACTTGCCAGCGAGTGCCGCGACCACCCGTCGGCACTCCTAAAACCCGGACGAACCAATGCTGACCCCACCACCAGCTATGACCAAGCCCCAGACATGACTCCAATTCTGCTGACTCGCACCGCTAAACACAGTTCTCTCGAGGTTCCACGACCGACGCCATCCTTTGTCGAGGCGGACGCGCAGGGAAATGATAGCGAGGCGAAGGTTCCTTGGCATGTCAAACCCTTTCACGTCAGACTGCGGAATTATTAGGCTACTCAACAGCGCATTTTCCATGAGGAGTTGGCTACAACTTTCCCACCGTGAATAATGCGAGCCACGCGTCGGATGCGGAGCTTCTGGAGAAGGGTCAGGCAGTCGAGGAAGGTGCTGAAGGACATACACTTGGACGAATTATTGAGGGATGACGTTCGACCATATGTGTCAGTACACCTCCTGCAAAAACGATTGTCAGGTTTAGTCGATACGGGAGCCAGTGTGAATTGCATATCAGCCGATTTTGCAGGGGACGAACTGGCAATGCACGCGGACCAAATCCACCATTTTACCACCTGGTTAAGCACGGTGGACGGAACTCGTCACTCTGTAGTGGGAAAAATTACGACGGATGTCACCTTTAAAGGAGTAACTAAACCTCTGGAATTTTACATCATACCTCAATTAACCCAGAATCTTTATCTAGGGGTGGATTTCGTTCGAAAATTTAACTTGGCCCCGGCACTGTTTTCCGGTACGACCCTGGAGTCCGTCACCATTGTTCCTGACCAAACTCAAACCACTCACTTATTACGACATACACTGGATGTGAATCAACAACTGCGACTTGACTCGGCTATATCGGCTTTTCCATCGCATGAGAAGGAAGGTCTCGGGCGGACCGCACTGGTGTTACACACTATAGATGTGGGGAATGCTAAACTCATAAAACAGACATTTTGCCATATCTCCGGTGAAGGAAAAGTTGTTATATGCCGAAGTTGATCGAATGCTAGCATTAGGCGTGATCGAGGAATCGCAGAGCGCGTAGGCTTCCCCGGTCACCTTAGTTGTCAAGCCGAACAAGGCCCGGCTATGCTTAGATGCCAGACGCTTGAACGCCGTCACTGTCAAGGACGCATACCCTCTACCGTTGATTGAAGGCATTTTGAGTCGGTTGCCTAAAGCCCACTTCATCACGAGCTTAGACCTCAAGGACGCCTTCCGGCAAATTCCTTTAGACCCTGGCTCAAAGGAGAAAACAGCCTTCACAGTCCCAGGTCGGCCCCTGTATCAATTCGTGACCATGCCATTCGGATTGTGCAATGCCCCTCAAACAATGACGCGCCTTATGGATAAGGTGATACCACCACATTTACGGCACCAAGTTTTCGTTCAAATTTGTGTCCCCCCACCCCCTCGCGATTGGACACCTGTGATCCGAAAAATCTGAAAAAATCAAGAATGTAGGTTTTGACGAGAACAACAACAACAAATACGTGAGAAGTCGCGATTCACTCAACTTTGTTAGTAATAGTATGATTTATCGATTTTATGTTTTCTTGAATAAACTCTTAACGGTATCCTTTTTTTTGTGGTAGGGAGGTGAAGGCATTTACGCCCGCCGAGTCTGACAGTGTGGGACTCCCATGGAGTCCAAGGGTAGACTACCCACGAAACACCTCCCCTGTCAATCTGAGAACCTAGCCTGGAACCGTTTGACACATTACTTCAGGCCAGGTCTCGTTTTGTTACGCCGTGGGGCGCCTTCAAGCTGGGGAGTCCCTTTCCTAGCGGGAGGGGAGAGGGGAAGAGGAAATGCCAGAAGAGAAGAGTACCCTTAAATTCAATGAAATTACACAGATGACTATTTATAAGATTGATTTATCCTGAAAGTTTCATGCAGATCAAATCATATTTAGCGAAGTAATAGCGGTTTGAATTTTCCTGTATTACTATGGAACAATATGCGCTGCATTTATTAGTATGACAACATATGGCTATGGAACAACATGCGCTTTTTACCGATTCAGACACTACAGTTTTGCTAGGATTTGCATGAAAATTTCAGGAATGATAGGTGACATGAATATCTTTGAGAATCTGATCAGCTAGTGGTATCAGTAATCGTAAAACGAAATAGTGGCTGTTTTAAATGCGAAGATTGAATAATTTTGAGTTATTTTTTCCCAACAACGTTTAAGGTGCATGCTTTGAACACTTGATTCAATTTAATGAATGACTGAAGATGAGTACCTACAATTAATACTCATAAGCGAAACAAGTCAAGGAGGCGGGAGAGGGCTCCTAGCAAAAGAGCTTTGTAACCATTCTAGGATTCGAAAAAATTGGCCATGAATCGATGATAACAGTACAGGAGAGTGGCCCCTGAAAGTTTTCATGGGAGCTTTTCAAAACAGTTCTTAAACTGTCAGTTTTTGCTTCAGTGGAGGCACAGGGGGGAAATACATGAAAAATGTGGTTCCTCCCTCGCGAATGGATATCTGAAATAATTATCAAGGGAGATATTTATGATTATAACAATAACAAAAACCTCAGAAGTCGAAATTCGTTCAACTTTGTTAATAATAGTATGATCTCCGAATTTCATATTTTCTCCAATAAAATCGTCTTTGACATGTTTCTTGATTTTATTCAATATGGTGAATGCATTTTGTAAATTGAATACAAAGCCCTTCTGACATGAGCGTAAGTCTGTCTAGCCAACTTGTTTATGTCTTTAATAGCTTATAAGTTATCTTAAAACAAATTTTCCAATTTCCTTTTGACTTCAATTTGTGACTGATCGTGAAAATTACATGAGAATAAAGCACATAACTATGGAGTTTCGATTTTTTCTTTTGTCTTTACCATGTTCCTTAGGTATTCTATTGTATACAAATTCACAACTATAAATTCTTCACAGTTTACAAAAATTTTCTTGACAAAAAGCAATCATTGACTTGGAAAGATTACCAGTTCGTAGCCAAAGCTTTTCCGATTAAAATCCAAAAGAAAAGTCATTGTGTGCTTAAAACACCAACAAGCTGCATAGTAAACGAAAATCCAAAGCGTACAGACCGATAACCATGAAAAATGCAAAATATTTCAAATATTACGCTGCACTTCGAGTAGCGCTACGAAATTTTGCTGGAACTTGCAGAATTCAAGAGAATGTTATCTTCGATGAAAATGGGAAATGAAACTCGAGTAAATACTTCCATGTGCATGCATACTCGATATGGTTTTCTCGAATTGCTTGTTGTATTGTTTTCCTTTCACGTTTTTTTTCAGGATTCAGGATTTTTTCTTATTGTATCCAGGATGGTTAGTTTCGACAGTAGCAAATGTACAATAGAATATTCAAGCGAACAATCACAATTGTTCCAATTCGATGCCTTCTACGTATTCGTGTGTTGTATTATATGTAGAATGTTGATAGGATTTCTCTGTAAGGACGAAATATCTAGTGGAAAAATGTTACAAAGATAGTTCAATTCAGATTGAGAATTGTAGAAAAAATTGGTGATAACAATATATGCAAATGGAACAGAAAAACTTCTGATTATTGCCATATCGTGTTTGCTTTAAAAGCTGGAGCATTGCAGGCTTATGAACAGGGAGTGCAATATGAGTTTCATGAAAACGACGCGAACCCTTACGGATTTTAAGCAGGAAAAATAAAAGCTTGATTTTATTAAGCAAAAAATGTTACTATCCGAAAAGAATCTGTTTCGATATTGCATTTAGCAGTGCACAACCGTACAAGCATAAAATACCAAATGTCAAAAGATTGAATAGAAAATTGAGTCATTTGTCAGCAACCAAACGTACTAAATTTGTTTTAATTTCCACCAAAACATGTCTCAGATAAGCGAGAATCTTAAAACAAAGAAAATTCAAAATTTGAAAGCAATGCATTGAAGACAAAATTTAATTGGTTCTTGTTTCAATTATTTTTCTAGTTTGACTCTTTTGAGGATACTGAAAATTATAGACCGGTCTCACTCTCACGGCATTTGCTCTTTGTGCCATATTTTAAGAACAGCTTTGTAGAGGTAGTCCATGTGGGGTAGTGGGTTAGGGCACACTCCACTTGCGCAGCAGCTGTCAAGCTCAAACCCCGGTGGCGGCATGGAGTTCGAGCTTCTGGTGTGACTGTCGGACTATCAGCCCACATAGTTATGCTGGGTACTAATTAAAAATTAGGTAAAAATCACATGGTTTAGCGTGATACTGACAATATCACCTCGAGTTCCGTTACAGTCATGGAATGAGATACCCTCACAGCAAATCTCTATGCCAAGATTCGGATTTGTATTGTTGTGGGTGGACTCTTATTAGTTTTATTCGTAGATGGCTTCATGTATGCTACTATCGCCGTCTTTGACAGTTTCTGATGGTATCACGATCTTCGGGGTGATGTTTACTTTTTTGTCTTTTGATGGCAGAAAAAACTTCTTGTAAAAAGGTTGAGGGCAGTAGCAAGTCTTCATAGGTGGCTAAGGAGTTGCTTAAAATATGGTACTAATCTAACCTTAACTTTCATCTGCGATGAAATTACTAGTTATGTCGCAACATCTTGGGCTTGAGCTCCTGGGCTAATATTTAATATTGACTAATTTTGGTGTCAAAACGCTCAAACGCTTCTGTAAGAATGCTCCATTAAAGTCTTCCGACGTCTATATATCTAAGCAAATCAAAGTTTTATTGTTACTTTCTTATTCTGTAAAGCTAATTGAATTACAGATCGCGAGAAGTTGCTTGGTCAGGTAAAGTTAGTCTCACCATACCTTCGAGTGAGCTGCAGCTCAAGTCAGTATGCATGCAGTTCATCTTCCTCTTGTATTTTTCTTCTTCGTTGCACAACATCCCCCCTCGAGCCTTCCCGACCTGTAAATAGCACCTCCAACTGTCTCAGTCCATTGCCCACGTCCTCCATTTTCGAAATCCGGGCAGCGATAAACTGTCTTCATTGACCGTGTCAGACCAGCGTTTCCCCGGTTTCCCCACTGGTCTCCGACCTTCAGTTCTCCTAACAAATACCTTTTTGGGTATCAGTTGTCCATTACAGCTTTCGCAATTTGACAATCGTTGAGACCTACGGCTCATCAAAAATTTCATACAGCTTATGGTTGTTACGAATTCGCCATTGGTCCCCGTCTAGCTTCGCTCCGATTACTTCCCTCAGGACCCGCCATTCAAACGCGTTCAATATATTTGCTCCATGTTTCACACCCATAGCATAATACAGGTCTTATTACAGATTTACATATTTGTAGCTTTTTTTCCGGTGTATGCAGCTGGTCTTCACGATCATCAAAACTGAAAAAAAATATTTTATTTGCGAGCTGTATCCTTCGGCGTATTTCGTCTCTTTCATTACTGGTTCTCATTATTTTGGCGCCTAAATACAAAAATTCGCTCACATTTTCGAAGCTGTATTCGCCGAGTGTGTTATTTTGTGTGCTTGAAGTATTTTTTTCGACTGCGGCATGAGCTTTGTTATTTCTCATTAATTTGTAGCCCTAATAGTTTTGCTTCGCTGTCGAGTTTTAGGAACAGTTTTTTGGCAATTGTTAATGACCGTAAAAAAATGTTGAAGTCTTCTGCCTAGGCTACTACTTGGCTTGACTTGTACTCCAGAACTAAATTGAATAGCAATGGGGTCAGCCCATCGCCCTGCTTTAGTCCGAGACCTGTGTCAAAAGCGTTGGTGTAGTGGTTATATATGGGGACTTGCGAAGGTGTTGACGTCATTGTAATTTTAGTAAGACAGACTAATTTGGCTGGGATGCCGAAGCAAAGCATTATTTGGTACAGTATTTTACGATCGTTTGCTTGCTTAAAGTTAAAGAAAATTTGGTATACTTCTATGTTGAACTCCCAGCATTTTTTTAGTACCTGCTTGACTGTGGTCTATTTTCGACCTACCAGCTCTAAAACCACCTTGATACTCCCCGATAAAACTGTTGGCGTATGATCCGATTTTATTTTCTAAGATCTTTGAAAATATTTTGTATGCAGTACAAAGTAGTGATATGTGTCTATAATTTTCGCTCTATTGTTTGTCACCACTTTTGTGAATAGTGAATATAATTGATTGGCTCCACTCTTTCGGCATATGTTCTTGTTGCCAAATGTGCTGGATAACTTTGCTAATAGCTTTATAAACACTGCTGCCACCATATTTGATGAGCTCCGCTGAAATATCATCGATACCCGCCGCTTTATTATTCTTTTAGGCTTTGATGGTGGAAAAAATTCATCCAAAGTTAATGAGGCCAATGGGAGCTCTCTGCAGACATCTCGAGGCTCCGATGTTCTTGAAATATAATGCCCATCTTTCCTTCATATTGGCTTTATCAGCGATGATATTGCCGATGTCATCATGACAGAGTGTGGTTTTGGCCTGATAACCACGTTTCAGGCTTTTCACTAGTTTGTTTCTCGCTAAACTTACATCAATACTTCTCAATTGGTCGTAAAAGAATTTTTTTTTCTTTTTTTTTAATTCTCAGCATCTTAGTCGCTACTCTTCCGAGATTTTCATTGTGTTCTCTCAACATATTGGTTTTCCTACTTATGTAATCTTTGTACGCTTGATTCTTTCTGTTTAATGCATTCTGGCACTCATCATCGATTGGTTTATCTTGCGCCGGGCTTGATGTCCGATCATCTGTTCTACCACAGTCTTAATAGCCGGTTTCATTTCCATCCAGAGCTCGTCGCTTGTCTTTAGTGATGCATCTGATAAGGCTGGAGCCAGCTGGTTCTCGAGGGCCTCCGTAAAATTTTTGGCCACAGACGCCGTTTGGAGCCTTTCGGTGTTAAATTTTCGTGGCGGACTGGTCTCCGCCGAATATATCATTGACATACGATATCAATAAGTTAATTTGGTCGAGTAATGATCTGAGTTACAATTGGGTCCTCGGTATGTACGGACGTCAAGTATGCTTGAAGTCCAACGTTGTCGGATCATAACATGATCGACCTGGTTTTGTGTGTTGCAATCTGGTGATACCCAAGTCATTTTATGAATGCGTCAATGTGGGAAGCAAGTTGAGCCTATGACTAGATTTCTGCTTTCATTTTTTCATCGCTTAGGCAGTATTCTTTGGTCGTTCCCAGATCAGATATCACATTGCTAACTTAAGCGTTGCAATCACACAGAATCAGTTTTGTTTCGTTTGTAGGCAATGAGTCGACTAGTCTTTCTAGGTAATTGTCGAGCGTTTTCTTCGTTTCTTCGTCCTTTTCTTGGGTCGGGGCGTGAACATTGATCGGGCGCAGAGACTACTCCGCCGTAGGTGCGGATGCCTGCTCCACCACAGGCATGGGCGCCTGATACTTAGGAAGTCAAAAAACGAATTGCACAAATTTAGCACAAGTTCAATGACCTTGTCGCTCCGGTGACAAAATTAACAACCAATTTCAACACCGTTGTTTTGCATGGTTCGACAGGTGGTGCAAAAGGCTACCGCACTCTGACTAATAACAAGACTTGCTATTATTATACAGAATTTGGCGTAAGCGCGAAAGTCTGCTCGGAGCCTTGCTCGTTCCAAGCAAATCAGAATCAGGAAACTGAGACAGTTGCCTTCCATCACCGGGGTGAGAGACAACATAAACACAACTCCGGAATTTCGACCACACACAGTCGATCAACAGTCACACTTAGACTTCCTAATTGACTCCGGATCGTCTTCCTGCAATCTTCATAAGCGCTTCGCACAACTTCAACAGCCAGAAATGCTAACATTCTACACCGCCGACAACACCACAATTACGACGCATGGTAAACGGCCCTTGAAGACCCACTTGGGTTTCAAGCATTTATTATCGCAGAATTTTATTGTAGCAAATGTCTTTACACAACTATTGGGATTGACTTCTTAACGCATCATGGACTTCTGATCAATTTAAAAAACAGAAGGCTCTTAGACACCAATTCCATCTACTCCAGCCTTGGTGAAATTGCTCTTGTTGAAGTTTTCAGGATGTCCACGACAAACCCAACGGCACCCGCCGCCAATGTTGCAAAAACGGACACTATGGCAACTGCCACAATTTCCACGGCAACCGCCACAACTCATACGGAAACTGCATCGCAAATTACGGCAACTGCCACAAATTCAACAGCAAACGTCACCAATACAACACGAACTATTACATCTGTAACGGCAACCGGCAAGCTCATGACGACAAGTATCATTCAGCCTACGATTCACGACACGTTCTCAACAGCAACAACAATATATATATCAGCCAAACATGGAATAGCACCAACTGACCTTGTGGCACATTTCATCGAAACAACTGGACCACCAGTTTTTCAACGGCCTCGCCATCTGACAGGAGAAAAGCTGATATCATCATGAGTAGAATTCTACCGAGTGCTTAAAATGGGTATCTACCGTGCATCGAGTAGTCCTTGGGCCAGCTCATCCATGTGGTTGCCAAACAATCTAGTAGCTGGAGAATTTATGACGACTATCGCAAACTTAACGCTCAGACTGTACCAGATCGATATTCAATTGCACACATTCACGACGTGATTGACCAGCTTCATGGTAAAACTATATTTTTGCAGTTGGACCTAGAACGAGCTTACCATCAGGTCCCGATGGCCGAATCCGACATCAAAAAGATAGCTGTTACAACACCATTCGGGTTTTGTATGTTTGGTCATGCTTTTCGGTCTAAGAAATGCCTCACAGACCTTTACACGATACATTGATAACATCCTCTACCGACTGGAATTCGTCTTCTGCTATAAAGACGATATCATCATCATGTCAGACAATGCTGATCAACATCGGAAACACCTCAGCATTGTCCGTCAATGACTTGAGCAACATCATCTGCACATTACCAATGATCAGTGTGCATTCGGTCGAATGGAGACAGAACATTTGGGCTACACGATCAACAGCAACGGTTTACAACCAACACTAGAGCGAATGACTGCGCTGTTTAACTGCAAGCAACCTGAGGCCATCGTTGAACTGCGTCGATTTCTTGGGGCCTGTAACTTTTACAGACCTTTTCTCAAACACTCAGCCTATCATCAGGCATCATTGAACGCTTTCTTTAGAAAAAGCAAGAAAAACAACAACCGCAATGTTCCTTGGACCTCACACACGGAATCAGATTTCCAAATGTGCAAACGCGACCTCGCAACTGCAGCCTTACTCGCTCACCCGGATCACAAGCCACAACTTCAACTTGTCGCTGACGCATCCGACATTGCTTTGGGAGCAGGCTAGGAACAGCACGATGGCAAACATTGGCATTCTCCTGGCTTCTTCTCTTGCGAAGTGAGTCCAACGGAAGCTAGATACAGCGCATATGGTATTTATGCCGCCATAAAGTTTATCGGGCATATTCTGGAGGGTCGGCATTTTATGATCAAAACCGACCACAAGCTGATAAAGCCAATCTAAGACAATTGAGTTAGTTAGACTTCGTCTCCCAGTTTACGATAAAGATAGTCGACATCTCCTGCGCAAAGTCTCTGGTAACCGACGCTTTCTCTAGAATTAATACTACGGTCTACCCTTGAACCGGAACTTCATCAACAGGCCTTTGCTACGGTACATGGACTCGCTCGCCCGAGTGGCAAGGCCACTTTTCACCAGCTGCACCGAAAATACGCATGGTCCAGCATTTGAAAGGGCACAATATGCTACGATGGACCCGTAACTGCATCTCCCGTCAGCGGTTGAAAATCTAACGACACAATAAGCACCAGCCCATCTCAATAAATGTACTAAGCCAAAAATTCGATCATGTCCGCATCGACATTGTCATTCTGCCATTGGTGAACGGGTATTGATACTGTCTAACCATGGTAGACAGATTTTCACGGTGGACAGAAGCAATCCCTATGCAAGACATGACTGCAGACATAGGCACCGAAGCTTTTTACAAAACCTAGGTTGCGCGTTTTAGAACTCCCCAAACGTTGTCAACCGACCAAGGCGCTCAATTTGGGAGCGCACTTTTTCGAGCTCTCACCAATCTGACTGGAACGAAACGAATTCGAACAACACCCTATTATCCTGCGTTCAATGGTGCTATTGAACGCTTATGTGCAGTCAACTAACATCTTGAATAGAACTACTTCCAACTGTCCTACTAGGAATGCGAACATCACTCAAGGAAGACTTGGGAACTTCACCCGCCGAACTACTTTATGGCGAGCAGCTACGTGTTCTGGTTTTACAAACGAGGACATGTCAGCCAATCCCACCTATTTTGTCGAGAAATTTCATGAGCACATGCGACAACTTCAACCGACACTAACCACCACATAAAGAAAAGCCTTTTTCAATACACGGATTTCTACGCTTGCACTCATGTCTTCCTCCGAGCTGATGCAGTCAGACAGCCGTTGGAGCCACCCTATACAGCACCACACGAGGTGATTTAACGAATCAACGATCACTTCTTCATCATGAAGGTGAAGAGACAAAATGCAACCGTCTCAACCAATCGGGTCAAACCAGCGTATACTGCAAAAAACAACAGCGATCAACAGCATAAGATTCCCCTCAGAACTTACAGCCGGACGTCAAAGCCAACATCAATCTGAAGTCAATTCTGGGTAAAGGATGCTGTGGCGATCAATGAAAACCACTTTTACTACTGAGTGGCGCTGACATCGGCTTGAGAAAATCTAACAATCCACATCTAGCAACCAATCTTCTGGCAACGAGCAAACTGACAATCATCTACTTTCTCTCTCTTTTTGGTTGCGACTCGAACAAGAATTAACGAGTTATCGTTTCTTTGTTGAACTTTATAGTATGTTGAATTTTGCAATAAATTGTTTTGGTATCACATTAAGTGAGTCTGAACATTGCTTCGTTTCATCTTGCGCATGCGTGTAACCAATTCGTTCCACTGAGGTGGTACGGTCGATCGTGAAGTCTTGTGTATGTATATATGTTTTAATTCATAATACAAGTATGGATACACACCCATTTCCGCTAATGCGTGATACGACGGTCGCGCCCACAGATAATTTGGTTACGATTCGCAGCTTCTCGCATGTCAAAGTACACAGAAAGGAACGATGGGATGCAGATCGAGTCATCATTGCACTGCGGCTTCCATAACAATGCCAAAAGGAGGTGAAAATCAATGGTGTAATGACCCTTTATAATTAAAAGTAATGCATGGGAACTCTTTAACCCGTATTAGGATGACTGCATATTTTGCGATTATCAAGGATGGTTGTGAACTTAAATTAATGTGGATTAAACGTGTTATATCGTTTCTTTAGTGACTGAATGCGAGTATCGAACTATAATGATTCTATGATACCGTTCCCGCAAATCACAAGTGATCTGACTGGTGGCAAAGGTTTGCGTAAAGTGAAAGCTTTTATTCTTCGAGAAGTGTGTCTAAATTTTGCTTAATACCTTGAAGACATATGAAATTAATTTTTATGTTAACGGCATAGAAACGAACGTTTTTTTTTAAATTAGTATTTTTTGTTTTGTATGGTTGTGGCCAATTAAGTAACATTATTTAAATATTCTGCGAAAAAAGAAAGAATCCCTTAACAATTATTTTTCAGTGTGCCATTCCGGATTGAGCAATGCCTGCAACTGCGGCGATTTCTTGGTTGCAACAGCATATAGCATCAATTGGGTTTTCTTAAAGACAATTTGTCATACGAGCATAAGTGCCTTGTTGTCAGTGACTTGGCTATCAAATCGAACAAAAAGTAAATTATAAATTTATTCGTATTTAGATCACTCAAAAATGCAGTAAATTTTGATATGGTTACTGAAATGTTTTGAATATTCTGATGCGAACCTCTTCACCTTTAGTCTCTCATTTACTACATTCAGAAATACATGTAAAATTGTATAAAAACCGTGTATATACCATACAAGCTCTTAAGGATTTGCGGCGTTGATAAAATGTATGGCAGTTTACCTAAATTAAAGATGAACCAACCAAATGTATGTCGAATTATCAAAAAAATAACCTTTAATTTAATACCAAAAAACCAAAAAATAAGGTGACATTTGAATTTAAACTGCGCGCGTCGAAGGATTTGGAGAATTTTTTTTTTTAGTTTGGTAGTACTGTCAAAGACTTTTATATCAAATTTATGTGTCAAAATATTCATTAGTGTTTGAGATACGCGTCGTTTCCGGGATGGCCTTCAGCTGCGGCTTGAATCTCCTCTATCGTATCAAAACGGTGTCCCCGGAGCGGTCTTTTGAGCTTATTGAACAGCCAGAACGGCGCCTGATCAGGTGAATACGGTGATTGCGGAATGATATGGGTTTAGATTTTGGCGAAATGATTACGAATTACGAGTGCAGTATGGGATGGTGCATTATCGTGGTGTTAAAACCAAGAATTGTGTTTCCACAATTCCGGCCTTTTCAGGCGGATAGCGTTACGCAAACGAAGCATTATGTTCAATTAATATTCCTTGTTGACTGTTTGGCCCGGTGGATGGAATTCATAATGCACAACACCACGATAATCGAAGAAGAGAAGAGGTTGATGGTCGCACAGGACGCTCTTTGTCTTCGACACGTTCATGGCCGGCTTGGAACTCACTATACCACTTGTAAACATTTTTTTAGACATAGCCTTATCACCAAAGGCTTTCTGCACAATCCTCAACGTATCCGCAGCAGAAAATTGATTCCACAAGCAAAATTTAATGCAAATTCAATGAATTTCGACATAGCAAAAAACGAAAAACACTCTTTTAGCAGCTCATAAAATGACGCGTATTTAAACAGTAATGGATATTTTGACATTTAAATTTGACAGAGATGTCACTGACAGTATTACCAACCCAAAAAAAAAAAATTCTGCAAATCCTTCGACGCGCGCAGTTTAAATTCAGATGTCACCTTATTTTGTGGACACAGTAGTATGTGGGTGTTTCCTTAAGTTGACTTTCGCCTCTCTACTCACCGTCTCCACTCGTCACCTGCAGAAACTATAATTTTACATTTACATTCCACCGTTTGTTCATTTAAATTCTTACCTGCTCATTAGCTCGGGCTGAACTTGAACTCGCAACTATGGATCACAAGTTGAAAGCTTTTGCACTGAGCCATGGGGACTATATCATCTGCATACGGCGCTAGCATTTGTGGCGGTCAATATACGAATTCTAATTGCCTTACTCGTAATAGCATAATTTGTTTCATGTGTGATTTGTCACAGGATATGTCTGACTGTCCCTATAAAAGTCATCGTCGCATGAAAAAAATTTGCTTTCAAGGGTATCTAGGTGGTTTTACCCCAGTTTTTTTCTATAAGTGCAGCTCGTGAAAAGATTTTCCATCAAATTTTTGAAATTCGGAGATTCTGATGCTACCTTTAGTGAAGCTTGATACGATATTCTTCATCATCCACATTAATGAAGAATCCTTGCTCTCTTATTCCTTCTGGTGAAATGTCGCACTATCATTCGGGAAAGTCAACAATCACTGATCGTCCGTAAGCGTAGACACATTGAAAAAGAGGAGTCGTTTGACCTTTTTGCACTGAAATAAACGTTATTTCAAATGGGACTTCACTAGGAAATCTGTTGTCATCGCTGTAAGTTTATGACGTGCAGTTAAAGTATTTAGGCCCAACAAGTCAACCGTTTGGCCTAACGAAATACTACTCAACTAGTGGCTTAGTTCTCGTATATTAAAAATTTGACCTAATACGTCTATAGATTATTTCTTTGATAAGACTGCGCAACAAAAAAAAAGTTGAACGTTTCCTTTACTTCATGAATTCTTACTAATTTTGGGTTAAGAAAAACGAATATGACAAATAAACAAATTTGTCTCTTAAGTATTTAACAGCCTAGCCTTCTCGGTTCATGGCCTTGATAAAATTCTTCATCAAGCCCAGCTTGAGATGTAAGGGTTTATGAAGAACATGCTTTGGATCTACGAGTGGCTCGGCAATTACGTTTTTCTCACTAGGATTAAGATTTCTTGCAGGCCAATCTGCTTGAATATACTGTGATTTTCTATCCCTTCTATCCCACATACTCGTACATAAAAAGCAACAGTATTTCGTATACCCTAATTGCATCCCTAAGAGTAGAGCAATGACTTTTAATCACCGCAGATTTTACACTTATATTCCAGGTAGTTGATTGCATCTGTCATGTTTACATAAGTCTCCTTGATGTGGACCGCATGGCCAATGAAAGTAGAAGGTAGACGTTTGCCATTATGAAGCAACATAGCTTTCAAACTAAGCTTGGAGAAGTCTATGAAAAGTCTCCATTCAGTTGGATCATGCTTCATTTTCAAATTTTTCATCAATACAATGCAAGGTTATTTTTCTTTTCAAAAATAGGAATCAAATCCATATGACGTTGCCTGTACTTGATGACGTTGACCCTGCAGGAGATTCCATTACCGTAATTTTGATTCTGGAAGTTCTGCCTTCTCCTGTGATAAATCAAGATCTCTAAAGAGATCACTCAACTCCGATTGACTCAATTTATGCGGTTGATCATCTTTTTCTTCTTTAAAGTCAGGCTCATAACATTTTGAAGGCTCGTTGAGTTCTCCTTCTACACTGTCTTAATTTTCTGCTTCCAACTCATAAGTCTGGGGTGGTGTAGGAACTGGTAAAGAGTCTGAATGTGGAATATGTCGAGTAGCTGATGGAAGATTCGGGTATTTAACAGTTTTTCTTATTTTCATTGACAATCCTGGTTTTATAGACGGAGTCAAGCAAAAATAAGAATCATCGATGTGGTTAGTGGGCTCCTGCCAAATCATAGGCACAGCAGAAGCCATGGATCATTTTTAGGGTTTTGTACTAAAATACAAAACCCTATTGCAATCACGGCCTGTGTCCGTCTGTCCGTCCGTCCGTCTGTATGTCACAGCACTTTTTCTCCGAAACTATAGAGGCTACAGCCATGAAACTTTGTGGAAAGGTCAGAAGTGGTGACCTCTTGAAAGTTCAAGGGTGGAAAAATTTTTCAAAGGGGTTTAAGGGGGGTCTCCCCGTATAGGGAGGTGACCCCTCAAAAAAATTTTCACCATTGGTAGTCGAATAGGGTGTCATTGGAAAGGTCTCAATGAGATCTTTTCAAAACAGGTCTTAAAATTGCCTTATCGGTACCGAGGGGGGCAGGGGAAGGGGAAATGTACGAACTTTTCGCGTACCCCCCCCCCTCGCGATTGGAAACCTTCCATCCGAAAAATCTGAAAAAAATCATGAATGTAGGCCTTAATGTGTACAACAACAACAAATACATGAGAAGTCAAAATTCACTCAACTTTGTTAGTAATAGTATGATTTATCGATTTTAAGTAAATGAAAAATGTGTTTCTAAAAAATCTGGAAAAATTATCAAGGGAGATATTTATGGGTATAACTAAAACAAATACCTCAGAATTCACAATTCTTTCAACTTTGTTAATAATAGTATGATCCTCGAATTTCACATTTTCTCCGATAAAATCGTCTTTGACATGTTTCTTGATTTTATTCGTTGCTGGTTACTGCATTTTGTAAGTCGAGTACAAAACCCTTCTGACATGAGCATAGGTCTGTCTACCCAACTTGTTTATTTTTTAGCCATTCTCGTACTATAACTGAACACGAATTGCAACATATAGTATGTGTGGAGCCCATGGCTTATTTTGGTTTCCTAATTTCATGCAAAAATAATGTTGAAATGCAGTCTTCACAAGAGGCGTCAAATTGCGTTTTTGTGAGGCAAACGTTATTTCGCCACAAATGAGACAAAAATTATTAACTAAATTTACACATTTCCGTGGCATGTTGCTTTCTCCCTTTAAAACACTCCTAAACAAGATGATATGCACAAAACATTATAAATTTCACCGTTACCGGAATAGTATCATACTTAGTAATCTTTTAGCAGTCAAATCATAATTTGACAAATAAAATTTGTGTATTTTGACCATTAACAATGTTGCCGATTTCGAAAAACAAATTTTCCGCAGACTGAAAAAGAAGAATTTATAAAATATAAAAAGTAGCTTGTACCTCTGAAACTAGAGCTAATCTGTTCTTTAAATGTTAGTTTTTGGATCCAGTAAACGAGAAGACAAAGGATAGAACTAATTTTGAGACCGAAATAATTTCGTTATTGCGCAGTGTAGGTAATCATTTTGAAATGATTGTAGATATTTGCCAATCTTCCGTGTTGTTCCTTAGGTATCAGTCATTCTGTCTCCGTGTCTCTGTACGTTTGCCTATCCTACGGTACGTACATTAATGCTAATTTGAACATAATAGAAAATCCAACCTATTAGTTACCCATATTAAATTCCTTTAAAATTCAACACATCTTAAGAAACCACATCTTAATTTTCGCAATGGTTTGATTATATGTAGAAAAATTCAAAAGATGAAATGGAGCATACAAACGTTTCGCAACAACAACCGCAAACCACTGCCAGCCACGTTGACATCTACATTAACGTTTGCTTCACGCTTGCTGAACAACGCAACTCTAATTTGCACACTTGAGTGCACTTGTCGTGCACTCACCCTAATTTTCGCTCACGGAACTTTTCTCGGAACAGAGATTGTAGGGTACAAATGCTGAAAATGGGTGAAACTTTCATCTTTACCAACTATTTTCAGATATTGCAATAGTTTTTCGCTATTTTCGGCACCGAATGGAAGCAATTTAAGAACTTGTGTCAAAAATATTTCGAATCGAGTGGAGAAAGCTGTTTGAAATTGGTGAGAAGTGTTCAAATTGGAACACTCGTTCTGACTTTCGACATTTTATTTTGGCTCAAGCAAATAGGACATTTGAGGACATTGGCTTGGATTTTGGTTCAATATAAAATTGTGTAGCGAAGGCTTTCATGATGGTGATAGAAGGTTTTGTTTTTTTTTAAATAATACACAATACACAGAATTATTATATAACTCTTGCAGCTTGTAGTCTTCAAAACTACATTTCTATATAAGTTTTAACACATTTAAGGAAAAATTAATTCCATTTCCGCTTTGAAACTAAATTTATCCAATAACCAAAATCCTTTGCTCCAAAAAACGAAGACATCTTAGCATGCATCCTTGAGAATTTATTAAAGTTCAGCTCCATTGGGGGGTTTTGTTTCATAAAAGCAATTTCCTATTGCATACATTTGCCATTTCTTCCGGCTGCACTCGAACAACTTGTTCACAACTTTTCTTTACATATGCACAACGGAAGGATATCTGTGCACGTTTTCAGATGTTTTCAGATAGGTAGACAGATACCGTAAGAGGTAAAAACGTATCTACTGAAGGATTCAACTGCATTTTGTCTGGTACGGATTTAGCATAAAAGAGTGTTTTCCATCTGCTGAGGCATTGCTGAACATTTTTGGTTGTTTTTCCTTTATTGTTTGATTTTAGTTTTCAATGTATGTGAATGCATGCACATCTGTAGATCAAAAAAGTGTTCTTTTAAAGTTTGGTTTTGAGGTTACAACATAACGAGAATAAAAGCAAGTGAACAAATAGTAAATCCTTGCAACATTTGTACAATATTTGTCAAAGAATTATATACGTAGGATTAGCATATGTGGTTTAAGGAGTTTAAATTGTTAGTTTGCTGAGTTGTGGAAAGTATAAAATTAACCAAAATATTTATTGTAATCAAAGAATACTTCGAATTCTAGAAAAGATTTTCAGGTCAAAATTAATGACACAGAAAACACGTACCCATTATATACGAATTACAAATCAAATTTGGTCACATCAACATAGTATATTCTTTCAATATTAGGATAAGTCATCTAGTGGTTTTATGTATGTTAAAACATAATTAAGTATGTCTGCATGAAGTACTCTTTTATTTAATGCAAAAAGGAAGGCTTTTGGATATATTTAAAAATATGTGACAGTCCTTATTTAATCATCTTAATGGTGAATATAAAGGGTTTTCCAATAAGAGGCGTTATTTTGAATAGCCCGCTATTTCGGTAGATGTCATTTTTGAAGTTCTCATTTTTTGACCTTTGACAAGTTAAAACTACGTCATAAATAAAAATGGAACGATACACGTTTCAACAACGCATTGAAATTATTAAAGTTCACTATAAATATGGTGAAAATTTGGCAGAGACGGTTCACAAAACTCGAACATTTTTGGGTTGTCGTGATGCACCTTGTCGGACCGCAATACAGAAATTGGTGTAAAAATTCAAGCTGTTGGAGCAACATAGTGATTTGAAGATAAAACCCGTGCACGCCACTCAAGAACAGCCGAGAATATTGCTGCTGTAGCCGAATGTGTTGAAGAAAACCCAGATTTGTCCATTCCTCGTCGTTCTTTGGAATGAGGCATTCCACAAACGTCATTACACCGCATTTTGCATAAAGATTTCGGTCTTAAGGCTTATAAAGTTTAGTTAACACAAGAACTCAAGCCAGTCGATCATCAACAACGTCGTGTTTTTGCTGATTGGGTCTTTGAAATGCATGAAAATGATCCGGGAATCTATCGAAAAATCATCTTGAGTGATGAGGCCCATTTCCACCTCGGTGGCTTCGTCAACAAGCAAAATTGTCACATCTGGGGCTCGGAAAACCCAAGAGTTATTGTTGAAAAGTCTCCCAACGTGTGACTGTTTGGTGCGGTTTATGCTCTGGCACCTTACTTTTTCGAAAATGAGGCTGGAGCAACAGTTACGGTGAATGCATTGCGCTATCGAGAGATGATTAATGATTTTTTATGGCCGGAATTGGATGGTATTGATCTGGACAACGTTTAATATCAACAAGACGGCACTACTGCCACACAAGGAACGTAACCATTGATCTTTAACGGGAAAAGTTTCCGGACCGTGTTATCTCTCGAAAAGGTGATCACAACTGGCCACCGAGATCTTGTGATTTAACATCTTGTGACTTATTCTTTGGAGCCACGTGAAAGAGAAGGTCTACGCACCGGCCCAGCGTCGATTCAAGACCGCAAAGATGGAATTCGTGAGGCTATCGAGGACATAGGGCTGCCACTTTGCGATTTGGTTATGGAAAGTTTAATGACAAGGATATGGTCCTGCAAGCGTGGTTATTTGCCTGATGTTTTCCACTGTTAACGGCATACCTTCCTTTTTATAATGAAATAAACATCTGATCATTTATATTGAAAGATCGCATTTTTCTTTTAATATCAAAATAACACCTCTTATTGGAAAACCCTGTACAAATATTCATCTAGTCTTAGGTATACTGACTGTGGTTCTCGTTAGATCATCGAGGTCAAGCAGAATAGGCCGTGGCTAGTATAATTGGATGGGTGATTATGAGGTAACGCATCAGCTTTTGGCGTAAGTGTGTGTGCTCATCAGAGTTTTGATGATGAGAGACCACACGAACTTAAAACTTTGCGATCATGCATCCAGAAAACCCACCAAATACAGAGATTATGTATGAGAAATCACAATTGCTTGGAAGTCGTGCCCAAAACATCACAAAAGATAGAACTTGAACTCCATAGGCTAGCTACTTATTAAAGCAATTCGCCTTGGCTTATGAGCTTATTCATTTTAATGGATGCATCCATTTTGTGTTCTGTATTAGATTTAATCTCCAAGGGCAAGACCATGAAACTAACCTAAAAATAAATGGTGACCACTCAAAAAACATGTATGCCTTGACATGTGACGGAGCCGCAACTTTATGCAGGCTTCCCTCGAGCAACCAAACCAAAATTAAGTCACTAATGGTAGAATATTTAGTCACTAAGGAGTTTACTGCTCCAAGAACTGATCTGTGGAGGCATGGATATTCTCTAAATAGCGAAAACCGCTGAAGGTGTTTAGTAGATTTTAATTCTGTTTCATTCCTTAGAGATTTCACGAAAAAAATCTAAACCGACCTTTTATCGGTTACAGACGTGAAGTCTGGAACTGTTTCAACAGACTGTACCCATCAGGTTGACAAGTCCGGACATCCTTAGTCTACTCCGAGGTGGCTGCTGGCAGGTTAGCTAATTCAGAGGGGAATTTCGGTCGCAGGTCTTCCG
This sequence comes from Odontomyia ornata, assembly GCA_963969285.1. Taxonomy (NCBI): domain Eukaryota; kingdom Metazoa; phylum Arthropoda; class Insecta; order Diptera; family Stratiomyidae; genus Odontomyia; species Odontomyia ornata. The sequence continues at coordinate 89,514,198 of OZ017742.1, forward strand.
CGAGCAGATTAAAATGCCCGATTTCCGTTTCCTTTCAATTTGAAAAAAGGAGCAACACTAAACCTTTAACCAAAAACTCGCGCTTCCAAATATTCACCGACGCGGTGCCCGAAATAAACTACTCGTACTGAATCTAAAAGAAAAAACAAAAAAATACAAAAACCAAGCTATGGCAGCGCGTACCGACCGTGACTTGAAATCGACCCTTTGTGGATTATGTAAACCCTACCCCCTTGGCCGTCCTCAAGTGGCGGTTTAGTGGCAGAGATCTATCATCCAACCCTTGAGCTGATCGCAATTGTGTAGCGATAACAGATCTCTGTCGGGTATTGCTCCGCGGGACCGGACAGACAGGCATGGGAAGACTGAAGGACAGGTGGTTCGAGTTCTTAGTAGACGGCCAACCATCGTGGCCTCATGGGGGAACTGATGAAAAATAGTCCAACTTTAAGTTCGGGGGTAGTGTGTCACCGCTGATGGTTTACGGGTCCATGTGGTTGTGAGCAATGGCAATCGAATGATGACCAAAAAAAAAGTTTCTTGGAGTGGGCATGCTTCAACGCCGCAAGCCTTTTACATGGTGGACTCCCATTTCTTTAACACACATGTCAGAGATGAGATAACGTGCAGCACCTACCACCTGGACAACCCAACATTTTACAAATTTCTTATTCAATTTGGCTTTATAGTGCTGGACCACCCCGCTGTGTTTGAAGTTGCGGATATACGAGTATATCTCACCACCTGCCTTAACACTAGAAGGGTGTGCTCGCACTTTGTAGTGCTCCTCCCCGGCACGTCTACTATCTTCAATCTTATCTCGGAATTAGTCTCTTAGTACCCAGAATTTCTCGTGAGGATTCCTTCGCCACTACTGGGTTTCCCAAAGAATTTAATTGCCGCAAGAACAACAACGATTTACCGTGAGAAATCAAAGTAAGGCGAGATACCCGATGCGATGTAATACAAAGAGTGCAGAGCACAGGTGATGACGGAAATCCAACGGTCCCAATCCTTCTGATTCGGATTGATATAGGCGCATATACTCGTAGTGGTTAAGAGCGTACGGCTTAGTAGCTCGGAAGAATTGGCTTGAGGCGAGTAGACTGCGGTTCCCTAGTGAGTAATGCCATACTTATCCATTAGTTCACAAATTATTATAGATGTGCACTTGACTCCGTTGTCGGAGACGACATACTCTGGTACTCCAAATACATGGAAGACGCGTTTCTCCCAGAAGCTTAGGATTGGGGCTATATGAATGTTCCGAATCGGCTTAACTATCGGGAACTTTGACATTTGGTCCAGGACCACGACAGCTCAAAGGTTACCAGCCATCGAACGAGGACAAAGACCAATGAGATCGATATACAAGCGCTGGAATACATGCTTGGGTGGTTCAAATTTACCTATCGGAGGCTGAAGGGTTACATTGGGGCTTTGGGACACTTACACGCCTTACAGGTGACTACACACGATTTTATTTGTTATGCCATTTTTAGCCAAAAAACACAAGTCTTCAGCCACCATAGCGTACGACCATATCCGCCATGTGCACTCAGTGGGTGGTCATGGGTCCGTATAAAAAGATCGATGGGCAATTCTTTGGGCGCCTATGGCTTCCACCATTCCTCTTCTTGTATTGAGTCTCCGGATACGCTTGTATACAAATCGCTTGTAAACAAATCCCTCCATTACCCGCAGGTCTGGCAGCTGGCTCTGGATAGTATGTACCAGCTGAGTGTAGCCGGCTGCCGTGAAAGCGGGGTGGTCCAGATCGATCAATAGTAAACTGTCGTCGTCTTGGGCCAACTCAGCTCCTTCCGGGAGTTTACATCCTCGGTAAGGTATCCAGTGCCACATATTGGCTTCTTTTCCGGCAAGGAATCGTAAACTCAAACGCCTAATTTCAAGGCGCATCAGCAGCCAGGAAGTTCAGTTGGGCTTATCAGCCATTTCAGGGACGCATGATCCGTAAAGATTTCAAAGTAATGTCCTTCAAAATATGAGCAAAAATGCTTCACCGCCCACACCGCTGCGAAATTCATTCCTGCTCAGAGAGAATGTAGTTCTGCTGGGCCGGGTTTAACTTGTGGGATATAAGGACTATAGGCATTTCCTCGCCGTCTTCCATAACCTGTACTAAGACTGCTCCCACTCAATATTGACTCGCATCACAATGGATTGAGACTGATTTGTTGAAGTCCGGACTATGTAGTACGGGAGCTGTTAGGCTCTTCTTTAGCTCTTTAAAGGCCTGCAAGCCGGGCTCGCCCCAGATGAACTTTCGTTCCTTGCGCAGCATGTCCATCAAGGGCGTGGTGATGGTTGCAAAGTCACGTACGAATCGTTGCTACCATCCGCATAAACCTAGAAATCAGCGTAACTGCTTGATAGCCTTAGGCAGAGGATAGGCGTCAATTTCCTTTGTCTTATCTGGGTCGGTTTTTATATTACCGTGGCCAATGATGTGCCCCAAATACTTAGTCTCCGTCATTATGAACTGATTCTTCTGGGTGTTGATGGTTAACCCTGCCTTCCGTGACCTGGGCCAAGTTGGTAGCAGTTCCAACAAGTGGTAATTCGGTTTTAGCTGGCGACCTCGTTAGAGTGCATGGGGACGAGACTGGGGTACTCATTTCAGTCCAGTAAGGGTTCTAGCTGGATATCAAGGGCAGTGTTGGGTGCCGAATTGGGACTCTGCGACACAGTATCGATCCTTTTGCGTTGTTACGGGTCCAGTCACTGTTCGACTCTGGCCCTGGAAGATTGCTTTCATTATCCTCGCTGAGGAACGGAGTGCCCCAATGGATTGTCTAGAAGCGTAAGCCATACGCTTCCTCAACTCTGGGCGGATTCCACACCGGAAGACCTCTAGGAGGTCTTCTTCCATAATAGGGCTGACTAGGTGCTCCATCAAACAACGTAGTCGTAATAGTCGCCCACTGTCTCAAGAGACAGTTGACGCCTGCTATGAAATTGTTTTTATTCATGGTGACGCTCTTTGATTGTGGCCCGTTTCAGCGCATTCTAGTCATAGTTGGACTCGTCCTTCGCAGTGCACCTGGTCTGTTCAATGATCTTACATTCAAATCGTCTAAAGAATACAGATTTTCCCAATAAGAGGTGTTATTTTGATATTAAAATAAAAAATGCCATCTTTTAATACAAATGATCGGATGTTTATTTCATTATAAAAAGGAAGGTATGCCGTTAATAGTGGAAAATAACATCAGGCAAATGACGACCACGACCATGCTTACAGGACCATATCCTTTTCATGAAATTTTCCGTAACCAAATTGCAAAGTGGCTGCCCTATGTCCTCGATAGTCTAACGAATTCCATCTTTGAGGTCTTGAATCGACGCTTGGCTGTTGGCGTAGACCTTCTCTTTCACGTGCCCTCAAAGTAAGAAATCGCAGGGTGTTAAATCACAAGATCTCGGTGGCCAATTGTGATCACCTCTTCGAGAGATAACACGGTCCGGAAAATTTTCCCGTAAAAGATCAATTGTTTCGTTGCTTGTGTGGCACGTAGCGCCATCTTGTTGAAAGTAAACGTTGCCCAGATCAATACCATCCAATGCCGACCATAAAAAATCATTAATCATCTCTCGATAGCGCAATCCATTCACCGAAACTGTTGCTCCAGCCTCATTTTCGAAAAAGTAAGGTCCAATGACTCCACCGGACCATAAACCGCACCAACCAGTCACACGTTGAGAATAGAGAGGCTTTTTTACAATAACTCTTGGGTTTTTTCGAGCCCCAGATGTGACGATTTTGCTTGTTGACGAAGCCACCGAGGTTGGAATAGTCCTCATCACTCAAGATGACTTTTCGATGGAATTCCGGATCATTTTCATGCATTTCAAGGACCCAATCAGGCAAGACACAACGTTGTTGATGATCAACCGGCTTGAGTTCTTGTGTTAAATGAACTTTATAAACCTTAAGACCCAAATCTTTATGCCAAATGCGATATAATGACGTTTGTGGAATGCCTAATTCCCAAGAACGACGAGGAATGGACAAACCTGGGTTACAGGCTACAACAGCAATATTCTCGGCTTGAGTGACGTGCACGGTATTTATCCTTCACATCACTGAGTTAATCCAACAGCTCGAATTTTTCTACCAATTTCTGTATTGCGGTCCGACAAGGTGCTTCATGACGACCAAAAAATGTTCGAGTTTTACGAACCGTCTCTGCCAAATGTTCACTATTTTTATAGTGAATTTTAATAATTTCAACGCGTTGTTGAAGCATGTATCGTTCCATTTGTATTAATGGCATAGTTTATGCTTGTCAAATGTCTAAAAATGACAATTTCAAAAGTGACATCTACCGAAATAGCGGGCTATTCAAAATAACATTCTTATTGGAAAGCCCGTTAGTTCTTCATACATTCCGATAGTCGTTGCCTTTTATCCAACCCCATCCGAGGGTGTTGTTCTGGTTTCATGACACGTGAATACTAAGTGAAGCGCTGTTAGCGCTTCGACCTAGTCAGTTTTTGGTCCACAAGTTGTACTTTACGAGTATTCCCGCGCATACCCGCCGGCTAGTCGGTTAAGGTACCCTCTTACATACTCACCAAGTGAGGACGCTTTCGATGGGAGACCGAGTCTCACATGAATCAGTCTCACCATGACTTCGATTCAGCTACAGTCTCAGATGTGGGACGAGCCACGCAGTCCACCTTTTCATCGTACGATTTACCGACGACTGCTATCAATCGTACAGTCAGTGCTACTGTTTCTTGCAGGCAATTCTCTCCTTCGTGTTCTCGTTTCACTGCAGATAAATAGCGCGGTGCTCTCTAGCAAGAAAGGCAATCACGGCTACAATAACTCCCACTACCGAATCAGATACTTTCGGGAATGAAGATTCAATCCTCATCAGTCCTCCTCATATATGTACCTGTACCGAGCATTTTCTGTACACCTTCTTACTGTGAGCGTTTTCCCATGTTTCTGCTCTATACAGTAGCATTGATCCTAGGACACTGATCAAAAGATATCTTCTTGATAGGTTGGGTCCCCCTACGTTGGTCATAAGTCCGACTCAGAGCCAACACGCCTGAAGCAGCCTTCTCAGCCAGTATTCAGATTTGCTCAGAGCAACTCATTTTCATCGCTGGCTTCAATTCAATTAGTATGTCTCCAATATTGATCGTCTATAGTCGAGGGACTCTCTCCTTTGTCAAGATGACTACTTTGCTTTTCTCTAGCGCTAAGGAATCCGTGAGCAGTCATCCAGTCTCTCACTCAGCACAATGGCATACGTAGCTTAAGTGAAGCTTGTTTAATGGTGTATCTAGCAATTAGCGCTGCAACTTCATCAGAATAGCCGATTAAATTTGACGCATTTGGCAGTTCCAGTCTCAATAGCCTATCGTAAGATAAGACCTTTAGACCACTCTCGTTAGCTCTACAATCGCATCAATTGAAGAGTGGCCTACTTGGAAGCCGAACTGTCCATAACAACACTAATCGCGTCAGTGAGTCATCCCCTGATGAGTTTCAGTAGCACTTTCCCAGCCATTTCTAGCATTTATAACGGGCGGTATACAGACGGCGATCCAAAATAACCCTTCCCCATGCTAATAAGTACGAGTCTCACCACCTTGCATCGTACTGGGGAAACCCCATCTCTTAGGCAAGCGTGTTGTATGTACTTAGCAACTAGTCAAGGCAATGGTGATGGACACGTTGCAACATCTCAGCTGGAACTCCATCTGGACCTTGAGCTTCCTTTGTTTTTAATGACAAGACTGCCTCTCCTTGTTTCGGCTGTGGGAAAAGTGGGGCACTTGATTGCTGTTTCAACGTGGGCAGCGTCAATACGGACGGGAAGGGGAAGGAAGAGTGCACACATTATCTTGTCCATGTTTTCTACTTCATGAATTCAAGGCATCCGTAGTGCACCGAGCTTCCGTATAGTTAGCTTGTAGTCAATGTTCCACGGATTCTTGTTCACATTGTCCACCAGATCTTACCAGCAGCGGAAGGCGCTGTTGTTAATCAATTTGCCAAGGCATTTCCTGGCTGACTTATATCCTGCTACTCAATTTCATGACCCGTCGCGGTTCCGTGCCCGTTGAGCCTCGCGCCGAAGTTTGCCTTTATTAGGGCTACCTTCAATGCTACGAAATTTGAGTGGGGAAAACCTCATTGAAATTCCAGAAGAAAGCCTATTTTAGAAATAGAGGGCACATCTGAACTTGTCGCTTCAACGTTGGCCATACACTCACTTGTCGCTAGACTAGCCTGAAGTCAAAAACTTCAGACGTGATCCTCGCTTTCGAGTTTTTTATGTCTGCGGTGTAGAAAAATGGGATATCTCAGGATGGCTGAACGAGCGATAACCAGTATATAGAATTTGGAATCATCAATCCTCCATCTCGCAGAGTTTGATCTCCAGCGATAAGGTGGCACATCGAGGAAATGATGTCGAGAAGTTCGCCAATGTATGAGTACTTTTCAAGGCTAAACCGATCACCAGAATCTTACCTGATTACTGCTACGACTATAATACCTTGACTGATTTGCGACATACAAGAAAATCGGCAAAGAATTGACGTCACATTTGGTGTCGCAAGAAGTTCTGTTGTTGGCTCATTACTCTAAAACGTCTCATCTGGCGTACGTTTGAAGCTATAGCTGGCAGATGAATTGTGCTTCAATCACTTTAGTCATCGGATACACCGTCAAGGAACTGTAACTTAAACCAGGCATCGTATTTCTTTGAGTGAACAAGTACATGATCGACCGGAAGCTCAACGTGGTGCAAGATAACACTCATGCAGTCCCACTAACCGGGAAAGAATTCTCCAGGTTGGAGTTTCATGGCCGAGCAATAATTATACTTTTACGTCAACTGATTTACTCGATAAATAATTCCTTTGATAAAATTAGGGCTGTGGTAGTCAGTCCTCCACATGTGATGGCACTACGGTAACGTCAGACTAGAAATACTTGACAGATCTGTCAATACTTCTGTTTTTCGTTAGTTTTCGACGGATTGGCCCCGTCAAAGAAAAGAATTTTGTCTTTAAGATTGAACATGACCTTCTTCTTGAATTGAGGGGCTTGTTCAATGCATGATATATTTGTATCGTAAACCTTTCGCTGTTCTGAAAGCACTTTTCAATGTATCAATTGAAGCATTTGTATGCACACCATTCTTATCGATGATAGTTTTATGGAACCTATGGACTACTCCGTATGTCCAATGCACTTTGAGTAATCGACATACGCGATCTATACTCGTTTGCACGTTTCGAGGGACTTGGGTGCAAATGCTTGAGATGGCGAGGAACGTGGTTCGAATGGCCGTACATTTGCAACGCGAGCTTACAATTGTCGCGCGAATGAAACGAGTTCTTGCGTGATCGTGACCGGAGATCCGCCAAAGTATACCTTGGGAACCCACAGTTGTTCGTCGTAGATCAGCTCCGTAGGAGATGCTTTGAGGTCATCTCTATAAAGCTTACGAGATTCTAAGAACACTAACGTAAGTTCTTAGTGGACTTACCAGTAGTGCGTATAGCGGCTTCCAACGCCCGGTGGAATCTTTCCACCATCCCGTTGGTTTGCGAGTGTCATAGTCTCGTCCAGTCATTTCGATTCGAACTGCGATTCTCTATCTGTGGTGCGTGGATCAGAGATTCGAAAACGCAAAATGTGTTTCTTAACAAAGGCCTGAGTAATGATTTGGGTTGTATATCCCTCATCAGATAATCTTCCAGCCAGGACTGTCAAAACGTTCTAATTTTTGTCGGAGGGTACAAAAAGTCTGACTACATACATATGGATGTATTAAGAGGGGTTCAAGATTATCGCAATCTTGACATGACTCGTAGCTAATATTGAGTTTCTAGTTACTTTTTATTTATGGCATTGGCCACATACTTTTGCCCAATTGCCAATATCAGTTGTCGTTTTTCGCCAAAATTAGAGCCGGGATATGAGTCGTCATATGCTTTAGGCACTCAGTTGTGTAACGCATCAAAAATGTTCATATGGATTGGTGCGGGTATGAAAAGACGATTTCCTGGTAGTTTTACATTTTCAAGTTTCATCGAAGTATTTAGAGTCGAGTTGTTGCGAATCGTGTGTAGCTCAGAGTCGTCGAGCTATGCGTTAATGAAGTCTGCGAAAGTAGAAATCTGGAGGTCAATGTCACCTGCATCTAGTCCTGACAGTGCATCTGTGACAATATTTTCAACACTTTAAACGTATCGAATTGAGAAATGTAGCCAACATATCTAGCTTGTCTGGGTCCGCGGACGGTTTTTGATATCTAAGCAGCTGTCAGTAGTTAGTTTGCACTTGAAATTCTCTACCTTCGAGTAACAGAAGTTTTCAGATGCATCGATATGGTTGAAGCTCTCTGTTGAAACGATTGAGAAAAAAGTTCCGAAGGATTAAAAACCGAAACAATATTGAAGGATATGAAACACCAACCATCGCAAGGTTGAAAAGATTGAAAAGCCTTCTCACATGTGTCAACAATATTCATCGGGGATTTTTGGATTACAAACATCCCTCGTTGGTTTGAAATTGAAATTACACCTGAAGAATGTCCAAAACTTAATCCGTTCATACTTCAGGAGTGAGGTCAGTTATCAATGGGCGGAAAAACTGAGGGGTATTAGCCCACAGGGCCCAGATGGCGTTTTTGCGAAAGTGAACAGCTTCTTCCGTAAGAAGTCTCATATGTAGGTATCGAATCTTCAAGTCGCTAGTGATGAGATAAATATTCTCGATAGGGTTGGTATTGAAGTTGATAGTACGACTCCGGATAGAAATGGAAACAAAGTGGATTGCAGAAACTTGCCCTGATTGGAACACATTTTGAATTAGTTCATCTATCAAAACCTGAAAGAGGGAATCAAATACTTTCAGAGGTCGTTGAAGCAAAAGTACTTCAAATCAAGCTTGAATGGCAAATCAATTCTTCATTTCAATGAGACATTAACATCTAACCTCATACTGAGCTTGAATCTGATTGATTATTAGGCTGCAATAGTTCAGAGCAATCTTCAAAAAATTTTCAATGATGTGCAGCTCTAACGTAACAATTGGCGAATGAAAATCAATGCGCAAAAGTGGGAAACAATTTTGTTTCGGACAACCCTGTAGTATTAAAATCATGCTCAGTAAAGCACAAAAAGTAGTCATGTCCCTTCCACGACTCTCCTATTCCAGATACATTGATCGAAAGATTCCAAGTTATCTATTTTTTTTTTTTTGACATATAATGTCAGATCTAGTGCAATCAGAGTGCTGCTACTATGAAAAATTAAGAGTTTTCGAAAGGAAATGTCTTCATCCATGTATTGGTTTATATAGAAACCTTGTGACAATTTGGAAGCACTATATATAGAATAGAAGAATTCATTAAACTGCTAAAGTAACGAGAGTCGATATCTTCGTATTGACAATTCTTCGGGATCATATCGTAAGATCTGTAACTGTGAGCGAAAACGCCTGAGCTTCACCGCTATTCCACCCTAGAGGCTTATATATTGAGACTTATTGAACGCTTAAATGATTAGTACTGACTAAAGTGCTTTTGACTTTAACTTCAGTTCATCATGTAAACGAAGTTCAAGAGTTGAAACTCGCAGAGATGCCACAGGTGCTGTGGGAGTTATTGGCTCTAAGTTGCTTCATACAAACACTAGAGGATCTATCACAAGCCATATGGTTCCAACGTTTAAGCAGGCAAAGAGGTGAGCAGCCATGCGGGATGTGTAAGTGTACTTGTCAGATTGACTTCAGTTAATATAGAAACAAAAAGTTTACTTGCTGCAGTATTCAACAGCTACAAAAAAGGTTCCTTATAGACACATCTAGTTCAATCATACGTCATTTCGAAAACAGCAGTTTCCTCAATTTCTCGCATCTTGACGTGTCAGGTCTCCCAGCGTCGCGCTTGGCGCATTGAGCTCAGGGGACATGGAATCAGGCAGTTCTGCGACATCTTTGATTACTTGATGATGTAGAGATAAGAGAGTTCATTTTCGGAGCAATTCCTTTCCCCTTTGCATATTTTCTTCCCATTTACCCTTTCAGTTATCTACAATATTTTATCTCTCTCTAAATCTAACTGTATAGAATATGTCAATAATGTTACGTTGGTGTAAAAAAACACTACTTAATAAATGCTTAGTATGTTAAATCAATGCTTTATAGATTTTAGCTGTTGCGATACTAATGGATTTCTATAGGGTTTGTTTGTCTTCTTCACCCTAAACTCCAATAAAATAGATGGGAGAGCTCACCACAGATAGTATAGTAGCAGTGATGCTTTAATTGGTTGACAAATGGAGTCGGTTGACAAATGGAATCATGTATCACTATATGTTCGGCCAGCCCTAAAAGATAAAAAGGACTCACAGCTATCGGGGACATCGGCGTGGGGGGCCGCTTTTCTGCTTATTCCTCTTCTTTCCTCCCCTTCCGCTATAGGAGGGATCGTCCAGCTTGAAGGCGAGAAACGAGAATTGGCCTGAAGGAATTTGTCAAAACGTCCCTGGCTACTGGAGGTATTTATCGGGTAGTCTAGTCGTTCGCGAGTATGCAAGCTCCACACTCAATTGGTAAATGGCATCAAAAAAGTTGAATAGTAGTAGGGGCTTCAGCTTTTTTTTATTTCACTCCGTATTATAAATGGACTACTTTCGATCAACGTTTTCGCTGAAACAGGCTTAAATACCCACCTTATCTCCTTATTGCAAAAATGTGGTAAAGTCATAAAAAATATGAAGAGGAATCATCAGATATCTCTATTGCACATCCACAAGTGCAACTTTGGAGTTACTAAATCTGGACCTTCTATAAATTGATGTTTTTTCACTTTCCAATGCCCTTTTAAGTAGATACTACAGAGGTAATTTTTCCTCCTGTAGTTTGCAGCGTATCCTTTTAAAGAGCAGATTTTCTGATAGATTGAGTTTTCCCCGAGCCTGCTACGATTCAGACCATAAAGAATCAGCAGTATATAAAGGTAATACCCAAGCAATGAATTACTCAAGAGTTTAGTTCTTATCACAACTTTTTGAAAGGTATATGCTCCAATCGCTTTAGATTTCAAAGAGGTCGAGCACCAAGTATGCACGGTAATTAATACAATTTAAACCTAGTTTTCATTCTTATTGTAAAAATTCATGGACAATATTATATCGTAGTAAGTTGCCACGCAAAGTAATCATCGGTGTATGCGAAAATTTCCTCTCCTGCTCACCTGGACGCTGGTTCGGTAATTTGAAGACCTGCTTTGAAAAGACCTTATTCAGACCTTTCACATGACCCCATGTTTTGATAAATTATTTTAAAAAATTACTCACCTTTGCGGAGAGACCCCTTAAAACTCTCGAAAAAATCATTTAACCCCAAATCTTTTAAAGAGGTTATCATTTTTGACCTTTTTACGAAATTCGTTTGCTACAGTTTACGCAGTACACGCAGACGGACAAAAAATATAAATTATAAATGCTTGTAAAATAATTTCACAAAACCCTATGAAAATCGCGCCCTGTCTGTCCGTCCGTCCGTGCGTTACGGCCATTTTTCTCATAAGGTGCATAAGCTAGAAATATAAGATTTTGTAGGTAGGTGTAAAGTGATGCTCTCTTCAAAATTTCACTACAAAAAAATTTATAAGATGTTTGTAGAAGGTCTACCCATATAGAGAAGTGACCCCTGAAAAAAATGACAAGTTTAAGTTGAATGGGTGCAGGAGAAGGGGAAATGTACGAAAATATAGTGTTCCTCCCTTGCGATTAGACACCTTTGACCTGAAAAATCTGACAAAAATAAAAGAGGTAAGTCCTTAAGAGCACAAGGGCAACAGACACGTCAAAGGTCGAAACTTGATCAACTTTTTTCATAATAGTACATTTTATAAATTTTACATTTTTGTCTATAAAATCAAAATGGGACCAATAAATTTCCACAAATTTAAGGTTTTCGATAGCAATTGTATGTGTCCAGAAAGTTTTACAATAATCGAACTATAAACAGCTGTTACGAAGCAGGTAATGTCTTCTTCTTTTTCTTAGCACAACAGTCTTCTTCTTTTTCTTAGCACAACAGGTTTTGGATCAATATCCTTGCAAAGAATACAGTGTGCCTCCTTCGTACACTCTTTTCTTTTATGTCCCATTTCACCGCATTTGTAACATAGGGAACTCCTATCGGTTCCTTTGCATGCTTGTGTGGTGTGACCATTACCAAGGCATTTGAAACATTGAAGAGGCGTTGCTCTTCGCCATATCCTAGAGACAACCCACCCAATTCGTACTTTGCCCTTGTTCAGGAATTGTTCGGTGTCCTTGTCGGTCAAGTCAATTATGGTCATGCGTTGTCCCCTGTTCTTTTCTGGTGTCAGTCTTGCTTTGATCCTTCCCACGCTAGGGAACTCATTTTTGATGGCCTCTTCTACCTCGGCCAGATCCGTCACGCAGTCAATGTCTCGTATTTCGATCGTTGCCATCAGCTCGAACGGGGCTGTAGCTGCGCTTTTGCCGAGGACTTTCTTTATCGCGTCACAGAATGCTTTTTTATTGCCGGCCTCTGCTCCGAATTTGACCAGTATGTGGCCCGGCCGCGTTGGTTGTACTACTTTAATGGTAGTATTGGTGTCTTCGAGCCTTACGTTTCCCCTGATGTCCCGCAGTACCTCCGCGTAGGATCGGCCATCTTGGGGCTTTACGAGCAGTGCCTGCTCTTGGGGTCTTCGTCGGGGCATCTGGCTCTCCTGCTTTGCACCAGGTCCTTTTTCTAATTGGGCTTCCGTGCGAACTTTACTTTCTGGCTTTTTTTTGAAGTAGTATCTTAGCGGCTTTCTTCGCTTCTTTTGTAAGCACTGTCTGGAACCCCCGATCTGGTACTCCACGCCCGTCAAGTGCCTCTTCCTTCGATTGGGCTAGACGCCATTCTTTTATTGACGTTTAATAGTGGAGCTATCTGCGTGTCGCCTTTATATTTCGTCCCAAGCGCCTCTTTAGCCGTCTGTTCATCTTCGGCCCTTCACCAGCTCCTTCGATAGTGCCTTATGCGATCTAGGAGCTCCTCTAGTTCAAGGAGCCCTGCCTTTGCTGCTTTGCTGATTTTTGGGGAGTCGCATGCAGCTTGTATTCTTTTCAGAACATCTCTCACTTTTCGGAGTGGTCTTTCTTCTTCGTATCGCTGGGCCGCAATTGTACCTTGCAACCATCCTTGGGAGAGGTTATCGCGTTCACGCGGTGTCTGGTCACTCTTTGCTATTAGTGCCGTAATCTCCTCGTTGGCTTCTGGATTTTTCGTTGCAATGTCGGGATTTGCGACCCTTGCATCGGTCGCTTCGGTAACGATTGCAGCAGTGACAATCGAATTTTCGGTGCTCTTTATGTTATCTCCCACCGCTCGAACACCTGAAGTGTCCTGCAGAGTTTCCCGCTTCTCCTTAATAGGACGCTCGGGCGTTCGCATCATTTTGTTGCTGCGCCCGAACGCCGCAGACATCTCAGTCTGAACCAGACTGTCTGCTGATCTCCGTTTTTTGTCACTGTTCACTGTCATTGTGTCAGTCTTTGTTTTTGTCGTGGTTAGTACCGCTCGCGATGTACTGTTGATATCGTGGCTGCAACCGCTGGTTGCGTCGTCGTTATTATTTTTCATTTCTTTTTCTGGGTATTTGTGGTCTTTTAATTTTGTTTGCTTCAGTTATATTGGGTCCCCCTCGGAACTGCTGTCTACGTTCGTGCGTGCAGTTGCCTTTTTGGTCCCATGGTTATCTTTGCAGAGCAGGGAGGCCATGTGAGGGTTAGCACAAGCCCTAATGGGGACAAGTGCTCAGAGCCAGACCAGCGCTAATCGGGAGTCCGTCTCAACCGAACCTACACCACCAACCCAATGGTGCGAACTTCGAGCGTACTCCGAGGCCTGCCAAGGTTTTACCGGGACGGAGACGGTATGATAGTTGAATTGGAGCCGTTCACACACGAGTTTCACCTCGGCGCTACTGTGCAAAGCAACTACGTCCAAACCATCCCATCCGCCAGCCCAAAGCGTCAACTCCAGTTCGTTGTCCAAAGCGTAGTCCAGATCCAATCAGAGTCGTTACCTGTCATCCCAGGAGGGAATCTCACGGCGCCCCCCATGCTAGCCTCCAAGAGTGCTCTTGTCGACCGGCATTCTCCCTGCGGGAATTTCCTCGGGTACGTAGGGGCGGAACTCCCCAAAGAATGCTAGCCTCCAAGAGTGTTCTTGTCGACCGGCATTTCCCCTGCGGGAAACACAAAAGGATAAGGACGCTGAAGGAAAGGTCACCTTGAGAAATGAAAGATGATGATTTTTATCAAGGCATGGCCGTTTTATTCACACTCTTTTTCTTAGCACAACAGCCCCTCTCGGGCCTTCGCTTCCTGCAAACAGCGCCTCCAACTGTCTCAGTCCATTGACCGCGTCCTCCGATTCTAAAATCCAAGCAGCGATGAACTATTTTCGCCAAGCGAGTGAGACCAGCGTTTCCTCGGTTTCCCCACTGGTCTCCGGCCTTCAGTTCTCACACCTTCTTGGACGTCCGTTGTTCATCCATACGATTCATGTGTCCAGCCCATCGCAGCTTCCGCAGTCTGACAATCGTTGAGACCTCCGGCTCGTCAAAAATTTCATACAGCTGATAGTTGTATCGAATTCGCCATTGGTCCCCGTCTAGCTTCGCTCCGATTTTTCGCCTCAGGACCCGTCGCTCAAAGGCGTTCATTATGGTAGATAATGTAACCAATATATAATAATTAAATAACGTTATAGCCAGCACTATCAACAAATTAGCACTAGCAACAGATTACCATTTTATACAATCAATAGATTTACTATTAAATAGTATATTACTTGAGTAACTAACACTATCAACAAATCAGCAATAGCATAGCCAAGAAATAACATTATAATTAAAGTAAAATTAATTGACACTATCAGTAGGGTAGCATTTTTTACAAACAATAGAATAACCAAGAAATGGCATAAGAATAAGTAGCACAATGAATGTAATAGCACTTACATACATAAGAAGCCTTCAACAAATACAATAACCAATGAATAACAATTAAAATAGCTCAATATATAATGCAGCCAGTGATTCCATAAGTAACCCATTAAGGAAGTAGCAATCTAAGTGGAAACCAGAATAAATACAACTATTGATAACTCAACGAAATCACATAATACCAAACATAACCAATTATCTTTCGCGCAACCTTCACCTGCTACATGAAGATCAAGGAAATCCATTCATGACGAGTGAAATCCGAGCACTCTTGTGTACGTTATCGCATACTTAATTAAAAGCAACTAAAATGCTGAAATAGTATTATTTTCAAACATAAACGGGTAAACTAAATCATAGAAGTCCGCGAGGTCTAGTGGTTAGAGCACTAAGCCCGTAAGCCGAAGGTCTCTGGCTCGAGTTTCGTTGGCGTCAATGAGATTTAGTTCGAGTGATTCTTCGGACGGACTATAAGCCCGTTCAGTTATGATACGTGCTGGCTTAAAATCAGAACGTATCGCAGCTGAGTCAACGGACACACGGCCAAAGCGTGATAATGATCATATCACCTTGTGAAGTGCCGATGCATTCGATAATGATAATGAGATACTCTATCTATCTCTAAGCGAAGGCCCGAAAGGGGCTGTAGTGCTACGAAAAGAAAAAGAAAGAAATCAAATCATGTCGACATTGGGAAACACCATCAACAATGAAAGATACATGATACGCCTCACGACCGTCACCTACATCAACAAGGCCAGGGAACCCCAGAAACCTGAACCATGCAATTGATGTTTGTCGTATGCGGAACGATATGGAAAGACAAATGAAAAAAATGCACTAAAAGCATTGCGCATTTTTGATGTGCGAATAGCATTCCATGTATGTGGATACGGAAAGACAAATGAAAGAAAAAATAATGTACTGACAGCACTTTGCATGAATAGCGTTTCTTTTGAGTAACTACCTGGTCGATGGAATTGAGGTGAGTGCACGGAGATTGGCCCGTCAGCATTTTGCCCCATTCACCGTACCAGGTAGTAACTATGGCAAAAGCTGCCTTATCTGCAATTAATTCGGACAATAATCCATGAGGTGCCTGAAGAAGCGCATTTCGTCGCCAGACGCGTCCAGAGTGGAACTCACGCTTTAGCAGGCCTTCCAGAAACGTCTCAAAATCAACCTCTGGTGGAACTTAGGCTGCCTAAGCGCCTTCCAAGGTTGAAGAACTGGACTCGTGTGACCTAGGTGAAACACAGGCTGCTCGCACGCCTGTCAAGGTTACGAGATCTTTCAACAGAAAACCCTGCTTAAGTAGAACTTGGGCCGCTCAACGCCCTCCAGAGCAGTTCAATAACCGTTTTTCCGAGTAGAACCCAGGCTGTGCCAGCCCTCCAGAAAAATGTTCCTCACTATCTCTTGAACTCTTTACAGGCCACATCTACCAGCACGAACCCCCGAGAGTGCTCGGAGGCTCTATATGCGGTCCACCCCGTCGGACCGATTTAACCAGCGGAAGTGAAGACCCCCCAAAATCTACACTGGAGCATGCGCTTCGCCAAAATCCCCGTGCTGCACCTCGGCCCCTGACACTGGAAGAATACCGAGCACCCCGCCAAGTCGGATCCGGCGCAACCGTGACACCGGCGGCCTGCGAATCAAAATCGACAACCCAGTGGCGGAGCTCCTCCAACTAGCATTAATCACCGTCACTTCAGCGAGACTACCACCGGACTCAACGTATTAAACGCGAAAAAAGTTGGAGGAGGCGCCAGGCATCTAGACCACCATCACCCGCTACAACCACAGTCCAATGAAATCACGCTCAGTCGCCGATTCCGACATCCATCCGCTAACGCTGGAGCGATCGGATTAAATTTTAGTTCTGTTTTCTATCTTGCTAAATACTCGTATGTTGTAATTATCAAAATTCATTTTTATTACAACGTTCGAACAAAAAAACTAATGTTTCCTTTCTCTGGCTTCCCGATTACACGTATTCCAAAGGTAAGGAGCGATTTTTGGTAATAGTGGTTGTGAGCTGGAGGTTCCCTCATACTTTTTTCGGGTTAACCCTCACGACACCAGTTATTTTTCTGAGCTGAAGGCAATCCCAACAAAACAAAGTTATAAACAGCTAGGTTACAGCCGATTGAATATGTAACAACATTAACATGTGATACTAGGGAGATACACGTTTGCAACGGACCTAGTCACCTCAAATAGGGAATGCAATCCCGTTCTCGCGAATTTACTGAGATTGCGATCGAGCATAAAAACCCCTTATTCGAAGTAAGGATTAACACGGACGGAGTTGTGATTTGTCGGTTTTGTTCAGTGCGCGGGAAGCGGCGGCCTGAGGTAACGGTCGCGGGACGAGATATCTCTCAGATTCGTTCGTGCGTGCGATTGGTCGAAAGTTGAGCCAACGTGCAGCGTCATCAGCGCGCATTTAATTTGTATGCTAATAGTTGCTGCTAGCTAACGTGATTGAGTTGGATTGCATTCGAGTTTTTTTTTTTGATTATATATGCAAAAAAAAGTTTTTTTTATCTGATTTACGAGTGGAATAACGAACGATGTCGACAAATATAGTTTATAAAGACTATGAGAGCGTGTCGGAAGTATGGAAATACTTTTTGAGATCGGAGAATAGATTGAGTGCTAAATACAAACTTTATAAGAAGATTCATAAACCAAAGATCGATCTCCGCGTGGCTTACATGTGCATTTAAAATTGATTCATAAGATTTACACAAAAACTATTTGCACATGGATCAACTTCGCAATTAATTCATTCAATTTTTCTCTTCCGTCACCAAAAAAATTAATCCCGTATACTTCAAATTCAGATCTCTTTATTTTTTCCCCAACTCAAAAATTAACACACTTCAATATTTATCCCCCCCAATTCCCACATTGAAAAATTAGTTCACTAACTTTCTGCTGAAATTCCCAAATCCAAAAATTCACTTCACCGAACTTTCACTAAAAGCAATTTCTCTTCTTTCCTGTCCAATACTCACTGCCTCCAATTCAAGACCCAATCTCACATTTCACCTCCATCAAATCCGATCCCGCAATCTTTTTCCTCTTTTATTACCGCTGCCGCATCTGGGTAACGCAATCGAAGTTCATTACACTTCGATTCCGCTACTCACACATCTTTTCGTACAGACAAACGCAATAATTTCCATTTTTTCATGTATGGCAATTTGCATAATCAAAGAAGCGTTTGATTAGTTGCAAAGTGTCACATATACATATACGGAAACTATTGATTTTGCGATACCCCAAAAAAAGCTTCCCTGCGTTCGGGGAACTTGAACCCAGGGTCCCAGCAGACCCCCAGTCAAGACTTCGCCACGCTACCAACGGAGCCATGTTTCGTTGATTTCCCATTCATCAGATCGGCATGAAATTGAAATTTATTTATAGGGAAACGTGAATAAATTTTTGTTATTATGAAACAATAAAATTTCCTAGTGGGAAATAATGAATAGAATGTTGTTAGTGGGAAAACTGAAATTATTAGTATATATTATTTTTTGCAGTTGGAAATAAGGGTAAAAGGAAAATAAAAATTTTAGGGAAATTGGAAAAATGTTAGTTGAAAACAAATAAATACACAGAGAAAAAGGTAGGAGTGCCCAAGAGAAGGTGGATATGTTACGGCGGCAATTTGAAGTTGCGAATGGGAGAAAGTCGTTACGCCGGAATTCGCAACAATATTTTGTTAATTAATCTGTAATTTCTAATAGTCTGACTGATTGGTATATTTTGTTAATTAATCTGTAATACCTAATGGATCTACTGAGTAGATATACTTTTATTTAATTGATAATCATATTTCAGTTTAAAAGTCAACTCAACTAAGATAAGTTTCATTTTTTTTTCTCATTGCTTTGTTTGTTATAAAAGAACTGTTTTATTACTAAAACATTTTTGTTTGATATTAGAAAAGAAGACTGGTTGCTTCTTTCATTTGTTATTTGATAGATACGTACGTCAAAGTTTATTACTAATAAGTTTATTAAAAAACTATATACAGATACGTCAAACAATGTTCGATGCATGAAAGTCTATTGAAAAAATTCATGAAAATAAATGTTTATCACATAATACTTATCATTTTTAGTATTTTTTCCTAATTTATTCAAATATTGTGATTATTTGCAAAAAAACACACACAACCGCCAAACTCGCGAGATCTCGAAATTGACGAGATCTCGCAGTATCGTTATTCATAAACTCGCTTGAGCCCCAATCTCGCGAGATTTGCATTCCCTAACTACAAATATGTAGGAGTTTAGATAAAAATGTTAGAAATGGTTTGTAATATTGATGAGTTATCATGACTAATCAAGCGACGGAGTCAAAATATTTAAATCAAAATGGCGGTGAATTTAAATACATAATAACCAAGATTTAATTTTTCAAACTCAATGTATGGAATCTGTATATTAGTCGAGTTTCGATATGCAGAACATATTGTTTGATTTACTAATTTTTTCACAAAACCCTTCTGACAGGAGCACTCTTCTGCTACTTCGACTTGTTCTAATATTCAATCAGTCTTACCTGCACAAGATCGGTAGGTCACGGTCTCCCGATTGTCGGTTTTGCCCAGGAGAGGAGGACAATGCCTGTCACACATTTTTTGCGTGTACCAAAGGGGTCAGGCTGCGAAGGGAACTCTACAGGGAGACAGGAGAGCTCACCCCGGATAATATAGTTGCGGTGATGCTCGAATCGGGCAGTCCTAAAATATAAAAGGGACTCGCAGCAGCCGGAGGTGCTGGGGCTGGGGGATCGCTCTTCTGGCATTTCCTCTTCCCCTCTCCCCTCCCGCTAGGAAAGGGACTCCCCAGCTTGAAGGCGCCCCACGGCGTAACATAACGAGACCTGGCCCGAAGTAATGTGTCAAACGGTTCCAGGCTAGGTTCTCAGATTGACAGGGGAGGTGTTTAGTGGGTAGTCCAAGGGTATCCTCCATGGGAGTCCCACACTGCCAGACTCGGCGGGCGTAAATGCCTTCACCTCCCTACCACAAAAAAAAATCTAGCACAATAGGGTATCAGACCTAAGGCTCCTACAATTTAATTCTAGTCGTTACGCCATCATAAGAGAAAGAAATGAACACCGACAAAAGAATAATTAAAAGAAACCTTTTCAAACACATTTCCCGTTAAAAGTGTTTAAATCTTCCATCCAAAGACAAAATTAAATACATATCCTCTAGCTAATTTATGCCCTACTTAACAAGCTCTGCAGACATACTCTAAATCATTTAAGATGTTTTTTTTTTTTTGTTCTTTATCTTCTCTACTTTAAAGATCGCGTGAATCAAATAACAGTACGAGTACGACCTGATTTTCCGCACTGCTGCCTGATTGCTTTTCATCGTTCCACATTGAAATATGCGAAGCGACGAAACTTTGTCATCAGTCGCATCTACTTAATCCGCCTCTTTCTCATCTGAAAAAGCTTCATCCTTATTCATTCATGACATGACCGCTATCCAGCTGATAAAAAGACATCCCTCTACTGGTGCTGTCCATCATACTCTTACATATTCATAAGCACACAACACTTGTACGGGGTTTTTCATGTTTAATTCTTCTGCCTTAAACAAGTGTTTCACCTTATCACAAACGTAAGCCGGAACATTCTACAACAGGTCACCTCAAGGGTGAGTATGTTGCCGCAGGACAATATTTCAACTAGCCTCTCACAAAAACCCGAAAAAAGCTTACGTGCTGGAAAATGAAAGAAAAACAAAGCCATATCCGTATTTCGCCGCCAATTGTGCTTTTAGCAATGGTACACAGACGACATGCGGAGGTTGTTGGTACTTTACGCATCTGTGAGATGACCGGGAACAATTCTTCGATTCCTGGAAAGGTAAGTGAACTTTACCATATATTACCGAAAGCCCGCAGGATGAAAGCTTCAAGCCAAGTGAGCGCAATTTCATGCAATAAGACCGGGCTGGCCACAAGGCGCTCTTTCCCAGCACCAAAATTGATGACGCATAGTGATAATGTCACTAAGGACCAGGTATCAGGTGGATAGTTAGGAAGGATAATACATGTGACCTGAAAGCTTTCCTGTGTATCCTATCTGCTGTTGAGCTTTTCCCAGTTTTTCTTGCACATCAAGCTTAAGAATAGCTCGAGATTGTATGTAACGAGAACACTGTTTATGAATGGAAGCTTTCCTGGGCAGCTTTTCATTATGTCCGTTATTTTGAAAGCTATAAAATCCTTTCATTTCTACTCCCGGCCTCATTGCAAACTTTTACCCCAGAATAATGATAGTGATACTGCCCCAGATGAATAAAAACGGAAATGTAGGTCGCGCATTTGTGCAGATTTTTGGGGAAGTTCACGTATCTTTTGGATGCTGTGTTGAAAGAGAATATTTTCTGCTCTTAAATTTGAACTTGGCATCCCCTGAATATTAGACTGAAGTAACTTAGAAATTCTTGTACGTGTCGAGAGCGTACAAAGGACACGAAGGGACTAGGTCACATGGAACTTTATTAGTATATATGTATGTCAATTATACTGGAAAAATTTTTTGAGCTTATTTAAGGATTATTCCATCGATTTGGCCGTGTATGCGGTTTTTATTTTTTACGATTAAGTAGGACTCATGTGGATACCGATTTTTAAATTTAAATTTTTTTGAGGCTAAGCAGTACCAAAAATATTCTTCAATTAAAAGGGTATTTAATTATGTATGCAAAAATAACTAAAATAAAATCATTAAACTTATTTAGTTTTGCATTGTTTGACTAAAAGTTTTTTTTTCTAAAGGGGGTGTTTTTTGTTGAAGTATAGAACTTTGAAATGATATAAAATATGGATAAACTGTTTTAATTGCCATGAAATTGATTTTATTGGAAAGATAATTCTTTGCCATTTTCACTTGAATATGATTCCGGGCATGTAAGCATCACGACTGATCCGGAGGAAGTCCAAATGAGAGATCCAGTTTTCGACTACTCTGAACAATAATCAAGGTCGTATCGTAACGCGACGAATTTGGTCTTCTAAATGGTCAAGCGTCTCGGGCTTGTCAGCATAGACGAGTGATTTAACGTATCCCCACAAGAAATGGTCCAGCGGTGTTAAATCAAAAGACCGTGCAGGCCAGTTCACAGGTTCAAAATGAGAAATCATGCGCATGAGAAAGTTATTGATCATGGCTCTATAGTGCTCACCATTGACTGTACTCTTATTCCCAGCAGCATTTTTGAAGACATATGGACCAATGTTTCCACCGAAAGATAAAGCACACCAGTGACTTTCTCCGGATGTCACGGTGTTTGGATAATCGCCTGTAGTTGCGCATCACTCTAAATGTGGCAGTTTTATTTATTAATGAGGCATTCAACCAGAAATGAGTATCATCGCTAAAAAAATGATCTTATCAAATTCGAGATCGGCAGTGATTTGTTCTTGGGCCCATACACCAAATATTCGCCACGCCCGGGCATTGCTCAGCTTCAATTCCTGCACGAGTTGAATTTTGTAAGCCCGCAAACCAAGATCTTTCCGCAAAGTCTTCCATAATGTAGATGGACGCAGGTTAAATTGTTGAGCACTATGTCTCATTTGGGTCTTCATCGATATTACGCTCTACAGCTGCTATGGTATCTTCATTACGCACTGTACGACGTTTGGATGGATAAGTATTATCAGTGAGAGTAAGCGTAGTACGGAAACGATCCATGGTTAATCGAATTAATTGTTCTAATGGACGATTATGCAAGCCATATAATTGACGGAGTGCGCGTAAAGTTTCTCGAACAGAACCGTTTTTTTTAAACTGCACAATTCGCAGACGTTGCCAAGGCGATGAGCTATTCATGATAAAATGGCATACCAAACTTACCATAAAACACATGACAGCTGTCACAACATACGTAGCATTTTTCTATACCTCTAAAATATAAAGCCTTGATCATTTTCTTTCTTGCATTGATGATTGATTAAATTCAATCAATGAATTTTAATCGGCTTTAGGTTTAAAGTAAAACTTCCATTTCTTAATTCGTTTAGGGCAAAATAGAGTTGATATATTGAAAAGACTGATCCTCAATGACTGTTTTTGTTTGCTTTTTTTTTTGAAGCCTCAACATTTGTTGTCAAGATTAATTCAACAAACTAACCCTGTACTGCATAAATAATTAAAGAGATGAAATATTTTTTTTTTTTTTGCAAAAAAGTGGTTATTTATGCTTACATAGTGAGAACCAATTGAAATAAAAATATGTATGTATAGCTTCGTATTCAGTATAGCTATTCCGTGTGGATCCATATATGGCTTTTTATGTGTTTAAGCAAAATTTAACTTACATTTCTTGAAACTCCTTGAAACAATTGCGTTTATCATTGTAACATAAGCACACGTTATATTTTGCGATCTGATTGAAAAAACAGTATTTTGAGCAATACTGGCATATTTGTCGGGTATTTTTCTTCCAAATAGGAAAACGACTGATCCTGTCAGAGCTTACTGAATCCAAATGAAGCTCTTGCAATCTGCCAGGAGCCTTTTGAGGCCGTTTTGCAGGGACTGGAGAGTTAGAGACACAGATTCGAGAACCGCCTCGCTTCGATGCCAGTGTTCCAGGGATGCTCGATAGACGACATCGTTTTTTTGGTATCGGAGCTTTGCCCGCTTTGCGCGAGTGTTGGGCAACTGCGAGTTTAAAATCAAATAAAGACATGTATGGGCCTGAATCGATTCAGTGCCAAAGCAACCAAGCATTGACAATGCATAAATTCACCATGTGAAAAAAATTCACTTGTACCACCGGCGAGAGCGCAAAAGAATTCTGTAATAGCCAAGCATTGAGTCAAGCAGGTCGACTCCACCCTTATGTTCCCTATAAACGTCAACAGCTTGGGGAGACGTTATATCTTTATGTTTTTTTCTTGTCGAACATAAAGACGTTTTTTTGTTGTCGGTTCGCTTTCTGCATATATTGTGACAAAACAGTATCCGGAAATTGCAAATAAAACGGAAAATATTTAATTATTCACCAAAATCACACGGAACCAAATTTGGTGAAAACGGTGGTTGATCGCTGGTATTTATTGCATTTTTGGCTTTCAATTCGGTCATAATAAAATAAAATCACAAAAATGGCAACGCACTGAGGTGTACCAACTTATGCAGCTTCTAGCTGCTAGTTGACAGCTCGCGCTCATATTTGGCATAGTAATTAAGGACAGTCCTGTCAACTTAACAAAATACATTTTCAATGTTTCAAACATTATTCACCCGGGAAATTTAAATTACGATTTCCAGGTACATCGTTGTAACAATGTATGTTGAAAGTATATTGTGTCAGGATGATTCAGTGGGGAGGAACAATGGATGCGAATAGTAACAAAAAGAACGAAAATATCAATTAAACAATTTATTTGGCAATCAATTCACGGCTGATGGCGGACCTCGACTGACTCATGTCGAATGACAGTATCATTGTGTCTGTGATGTTCGGTGTGCTTACACTGACAACTCGGCCATTCCTGCATCGGAATCGTCCTCGATTTCGTCACTGCTGTCTCCGTCATTGGTTTCTTTGTCGGTTTCGATTTCCGTTGGTTTTGAACACTACGGTCGGATCTTGTCAACGGCGTTAACTGAACAAAACGGCTTTTGTGAAATTCGTAAACCTGGTATATCCTCGATAAGGTACTGGTCCTTGCCAAGAATGCGGGCGATTATATAGGGTCCCTTAAATTTGGGTTCCAACTTTCGACTCTCCCCAGTCGAAACAGCTTCGTTCTCAATGAGTACAATATCGTTAATCATATATTCTTTGGGCGAAGAATGCTTTTTGTCGAAACGTTCCTTCCAACGCAGCCGCTGATTTTCAATATTCTCCAAAGCTGTATTGCGTTTAGTTGCTAGGTCCACGAGTACTGGTTCTGATTCGTTTTTGTTAATAAACTCGTCTTGCAGAACTGAGATAAGATAATTATTTGTTACATCTCTGAGTGTAAAATCGAATATGATTTCGTTTGGACTGAATCCAGTAGTATTATTCCTTTATGTATTTATACTCCATTGCAGCGTGGGTAGTAAATCGTCCCAATCGTTTTTATTTGCGGCGGTCGTACGTATGGTTTGGTTGGTACGCTCCACTTGTCCGTTTGCACGCGGAGTATGGACGGCAGTTTTGATATGAATAATTTCATGTGACTTGCAGAACGCAGCAAATTTTCGCGACACAAATGCGGAACCACGGTCGGTTATGATACGCGTAGGCAAACCGAAATAGCTCGTTAGATCAATTAAAATATTAATCACAGGTTGCGTAGAGGTATTCCGGACGGATTTTGCCACTAGATATTTCGAAAAAGGATTGGAAATTGCAACTATATACATATTGCCCCTTTTGCTACGTTTGAATGGTCCAAGGTGGTCGATATGCAATTGACGGAATGGTATCGGTAACATCGATTCCGTATATAAACGTCCCTCAGGCTTTCCTGAACGCGATTTATTGTAGCAGCAATTAACACACGAGTCTATATAGTCGTTTACCACTTTACGCATTTTAGGAAACCAATAATTTTGTTGGATGCGCCCCATTGTCTTTTCAACCCCGAAATGTCCGTGATTATCGTGAAAATTTTGCACTACGCGTAGTCTGACGGATTTTGGTATCACTAATTTTAGCTGCTCGTTAACCCTTCGATACAAAGAGAAATCCTTTAGTTCATATTCACTTTTGATTTGTTTAACACGTTCATCTTTTATTTTATTTTGAATAACGTTCACTATGTGCCGGAGTTGATCGTCCTCCAACTGCATAGTATAAATCCAATCGTCTGATCCACTTGTAATAGCCATGACGAGTCCTGCAACTTCAGGATCTTCGGGCGGCAGCTCGGGAGCTCGGCTGAGTGCATCGACATGTGCAAGTCGTCGTCCGGGTCGGTGCACAAGCTCAGCATCGTATTCAGTCAATCGTAACATCCACCTGGCAATACGAGGGATCATTTCGGTTTTCGTCTTCATATGCGTTATCGCTGAACAATCGGTAACTACACGGATGGGTCTGCCTAGAACATAAACACGAAATCTGTCTAGACTCTCGACCACAGCGATCACCTCAAGCTCGTAGCTGTGATAACGGCTTTCGGCTTCGGAACAATGGCGGCTATAGTAAAAGACGGGTTTCCAATTCTTTCCATCCATCGACTGCATTCATACACCAGCAAGACCAACTGTACTGGCGTCAGTGTGTATTTCATGTCGTGCGTTGATATCGAACAGCGCCAACACTGGTTCGTTGCATAGACTCTCCTTGAGCTTCTGGAACGATTCGGATTGGTCACTTCCCCATAGAAAGTGTTTCGATCCCTCCGTGTATTTTCTCAGCAGTTGAGTGATCGGTTTCGAAATCAGCGAATAATTGGGTACGAATTTTTGGAAAAATCCTTAGAGTCCGAGAAATCGTCTCACTTCGGTTACATTCCTCGGCGCTTCAAAGTTCTTTATCGCGCTAACCTTTTGTTCCCCCGGTTTTATGCCTTCATCGTTGACAATATGTCCCAAGTACTCGATTTTGTCGGCAAGAAAACTGCACTTATCAAGTCTCATTGTTAATCCGTAAGATTTCAAAAGTTCTAAAAATGTTCGGAGCGACGGTAGACCAGTCTCTATGTCTTTGCTCGGTAGAACTATATCGTCCAAATACGCAATCGCTTCTCCGGGCCCCATTTTTGAAATGATCTTGTTTATTAAGCTTTGAAAAACTCCCGGCGCGTTCACCAGACCAAAAGGCATGCGATTGTACTCATAATGTCCATTATGAGTAACGAAAGCGGTGTACGGTTTCGACGTTTCGTCCACTTCGATTTGATGGTAGCCCATCTTAGATCAAGCGTGGTGTAATATTTGTTGCCTGCTAATCTATCAAACTGATCCTCGATATTCGGCATAGAGAAAGGTTGCTTAATCGTTTTTCCATTTAATTGGCGATAGTCTACGCATAAACGATTTTCGCCGTTTTTCTTCTCTATGAGAACGATAGGCGAAGCATATGCGGGTTCCGATGGACGTATAATATCGGCGGCGAGTAGTTCGTCTATGATGTTTTCGACGGCTTGTCGTTTTGCATATGGGAGTCGATATGGTCGTTGTGTAACCGGTTCGCGTGTGTTCAACGATATTGCCATCTTTACAGCCGAACATTTTCCCAATTCGTGTAAATTTGTTGCAAAAAGTGTACGGAACTCAGATAACAACGGTTTTACTTGATTTGTTCTTTGGCTTTTAAGGATGCTCCCAATTTTAATGCCTCGTCACTTTCCAACCAGCATTCTTTCCCTCGAATTACCAGCGATTGTCCGTCTCTACATAGCACGTCCCGACCTAATAGCATTTCGTATTCGATACAATCATCCTCGACAACTAACACATCTACGTCGTACGTCTTGTGATCAATGTTCATTGAGACGATTACTTTGCTCGTACATTCGTATTTACCACCCGCAAATCCGCACAGAACAACATTGCAAGGAACGATATGAACTGTAATGTTCGCCAACGACGCTCTCATCAACGTTCTATTGCTCCCCGGATCCGCGAATGCTCGAATCTCATGACCTCGTATTGACACCACTTTGATGATTTCCTTTCCATTTTCATTCGCCTGGATTTCGTACGTTTTCGTGCTATCCGGCGCAGATCTCATATGCGGGCAATCGGTGGTTTGATGAGTGATACGATTGCATGTTGCGCATCTTGCACGGCGTTGCGGTTGTGGACAACGGACGGAGATATGTCCGGGCTTGAAACTATTATAGCAGACGGGTTCTTTCGGTTTTCTCGGTAATGACGGTGTTTCAGGCTTACTCGCAGGACTCGGCGGACGCATGTCGTATGTTCGGGGTTTCGGTTGGAAAGATTTTTTTGAACGGCAAGTGTCGGTATAGCGTCGAATTGCTGATAATAATTCGTGGCAAAAATTAAATTGTTGCCTCGATGATATTTTCCCGAAATAGATATCGTTGCAACCATTTATCACGTACTTTATGATTGCTGCTTTAGGCAATCCACCTTTCCGGCCTAACGCTAGAACTCGATAATAATACTCCTCCATCGATTCGGTAAAATTGCGTTTCGTTTCAACCATACGGAGATGAATATCGGTTATGTTTATGAGACACGGAAAATCTGTAAGAAATTTTCCGACAAACTCTGTCCAAGAATTCAAAACTGGTGACATGTCGATACATATTTTAGCAGCACCCTTCAACTTCGAAAACATTGAAAGCAACACAAGATGGTCACTCTATCGGTAGGCTTCCTTTAGTTGTGTGACACGACACACAAACTGTTCGGACGTTAAAGAATCGGCGGCCAACGGGTGAAACTCCGGCAACACATTGGCAATGCCGCGAACATTCACAGACCCGATCTTGCTCGTCGGTTGATATACATACGAGTACATGCCTGTTGGCGGTTGAGCAAGATGCGGACCCATCGAAGTGGAGGCATTTGTGACCTGCATGCGCGGCTGGTGATGTGAAGCAAACGAAACATTACTCATCATCGGTCTATGTATATGCGTAGGCATCGTGTATGCGAGTGGTTGAGTCATATTGGTCGACGACGGCAACTGCGGTGGCACATACGGTTGTGTGTGTGCGTTCGTGTTTACACTTCCACTTATGAACGATTGAACGTTTTCGTCCACGCGTCGTGAAACTGTTTGTGTTACTGGCGTCGAAACGCTTTGTGGCACACCAACACTCAAATTTTGCAGCTGATGGACTGTTTCTTCGAGTTCGCGGACTCTCGGCAAGAGATCACTATCTATCCCTGTCGCAATTTTATCACCCAATCCGGCGAGGCGTTGAACCAGCATGGACTTGTTCCCGGCGGTCGCCAATCCATGGGGAGGAACAATGGTTGTGAATAATAACAAAAAGACGGCGGATGGCGGACCTCGACTGACTCATGTCGAATCACAGTATTATCGTGTCTGTGATGTTCGGTGTGCTCACACTGAAAATTGACACTCTTATTGTCAAACCAGCAAGCCAACTCAGCTTCACATCGTCTACGACTGCTTCTTTTTCTTCTATGCTGCCTCTTCCTCGCTTTTTCAATTCTTTTTCAGAGGGCATATTTGAGTTCGGCACTCGGCTCAGTCTTACAGTTCCTAAAGATAGCATTCCACTTTTATACGGATAAATCTGGAATTGTGGGCTATTAAACCAGTTATTAAAACAAATCTTAAAATTTTGATGCTGAGGAATTGTGGAAGCCAATCAGGTAACTACATTTGAACTAACACCAAGATCAGGTGCATCTGATGGATATATGTTGCTTTGTTCTCCCGCAAAGATGTCAAAATCATCGCTAAAACCTGAAACCCCGTTTAGAACTATATTTTTATAGCTCCACTTGTTTAGTTTTGCGAGACTATACTACTTCAATTCGTGACGGCATTTATTGGATATAATTTGTTCTTTTGGTACCAATAACAAGCGGTCACAAATTTTGCCTAGCAAAGGCTGCATTTTGAATAATTTATCATGTGCATCTTTGTCACGAGCTATGAAGTTTTGATTGCCATTGAAATGTAAATAACTTTTGATAGCTTTGAACCTGTTGCACGTCATTACTACATAAACCTGAGACTGTCCTGAATATTTCGACCAATATGTTCTCGCAGCCGATAGTTCAACACAAGACATGAAGATCACGAAACCAATGAATATCCTTGCTGGTTGGTATACATTTTCTTAAATAGACTTCAGATCAGACTGCTCAGTAATAAATTCTATAATATCGGATGCAAAAAAGAAATTAAAGACCTCTGTTGGGGAATTAAGGTGCTTAATTAAATCCGTTGATTCTGAGTTACCTTTGAATTCAAAGTTGGTTTTATCATAAGCTGTCATTGCCTCCTTTTGCTAAATAATCGGGTCGTTTTTAATCTGTTTCTCCTTAGCTTTAGTTGTAGATGTAAACTGTAAATTTATCAAAGGTACATTATTTTTGTCAGAAAAATCTGATTCTGACTCAGGAATGATAATGTGGTTTTTAGGTTGTCGAATTGAGTTGAATTCTAGATCATCATCACTGTTAGAAGAAATTCATCGCCGCCGCTCAAGCTGCCATCGCCAGAAATGATATTAGCATGCTTGGAGTTGCCATAGAAATGCGCAGGATCCATTTCTAGAATAAGCAAAAAAGAAACCCTGAACGCATGCGAAGCCCAATATAGTATATATGGATACATAGTACTTTTTATTGTAACGCATATGAAGCCATATATGCCAGATCGAAAAAAAGCAAAAACAAATTCGAAAGAAGCAAGATAATGAAATAAACAAACTATAATCATATTTTACAATCTTGTATTCTAGTACCTCCCACCCCAATTCCAATATCTTATCGAGCGTAAGACACGCGGTATGAGGGCACGCGTCATCCTGGAATGCTCCCCCGTACAGCATGCCCCACCGGTCCCAGAATACAGTATATATAACCTTACCCACGGACCTGGTTGTCTTCGCCTTGCCTGGTGCTTCTTCCTCCTTCCTACGTTAAAAACTGTGCTTCTCCACCTCGTATCGCGTCAGCAAGCGGCGACAAACTTCCAACCGCGTAAATTTTTGCTCGAAGCTCAATAGTATAGGAACCCATCCCGCCGTTATTTTGCGATATTGAAGGTGTTCATGGATGATAGACTCAACACTACCAATACTGATGCCAAGTTCAGTCGAAATATCTCGAACATTCATCCTATGGGCCTCCAAAATGAGTTGTTCCACGCGGCAAATGTTGTCTGGTCTGATGCGGTTCGCGGTTGACGATTATGCGGCTCACTTTCAACGGTTTTGCGACCATCTTGAATGCTTTGGCCCATTTAAACATAGCGGCCCTGCTCAGGCACTCACTACCGAACTGCAAACGCAGCGAAATTTCCGTGTTTTTAACGCCTTCCCCCACTAAAAAACGAATGACAATACGTTTTGCAATGACAGTCGGCACTTGACGTTCACTCACGCTCGTAGCACGCGTGAAACATGCACTCCCGATGAAGATTATGCCACACTGTTAGTAAGAGACCCAGCTATCACATACTCAAGCTACGACCTTCAAAACAGACGTCCGCACCATCTACAGCATTTGTCTCCATCATATTTGAACCGCCCTCGTAATTTTCGATTTTTACTTATTTCTATTACTGACAAATTTTCAAATCATGTTACCGTTAATTTTAATTTAATCAGTCGTGGTTCAATTGATTGAAGTGTTTCTGTTCTGAGAACGAGCTTTATTTTCCCTTGTGGTTCAAGTGATAATGGCTGGAGTAGTGTTCCTTTCGATATTATATTTACTCCGTAATAATGGCTGCCTTGCAGTGCACTAAGCACCATCAAGTCATCATATGGCGGGCCAAATCAGCTTTTTTCCTGGGGACAGCTATAGTTACAATTATGGTCAAGTAACTCAGCTAGTAGTCAAATGAATGACTCTGTTCCTGGCGAGCATCTTTGAGGAGGGGTATAGCAAGGGCTTTTGATTACCAGTAATCATAGAACGTGCTGGTCAAAATTAAGGCCATCTTCTCTAGTGGTTTACGTATTTTGTAGTAAGCCATTTGGCGATGCTTGATTAACACTTTTGTGAATTTTAATCTGATGTCCGCAAGTGATACGGCTCTTATCATGTCCGGCATCAAGCTGAGCATTATCTCATTTGCAGCTTTTGGCGTTGTTCTTAGGTGACAAGTGATGTTAGAGGCATGGGAGTATACACCTCCAAGCTTGCTTTTTGAGTTTCTTATATAAGTCCGTTTTTGAACCTTTGAAGTCGTACCTCAGGATTCTGCTGTCTGATATGTTTTTTTTTCTTTCCACCCTATAGCCCCTTTGAGGCCGTTGCTCATATGTATCGGTACTCGAGAAGTTATCCGTCCACCTAGCTGTATACATTTTATTCTAATTTGAAACTAGTATGTATCATAACTTAACGGCTTCGTCCGAAGAATCGCTCCACACAAATCTTGTTAAAAGGAACGGGATTTGAACCAGAGACCTTCGGCTTATGGGGGTGAATACTCTAATCACTACAGCATGTAGGGCTCGCTATTCATGGAGTTAACAAAAAATATTATCTTGGGTTACATCGACGCCTTCCTTATAGTGATCTGACTGATGCTTCCGTTTGCCCGTTGTATGTGGTAGGCACCATTATCTTTACTATGTTGGATATGCACGCAAAATGCATTCAATATCCCGATCGCTTGGTTCCTGAAAATTGGTTTCCATCCTTTACTAGTTTCTCAGGAAATATCCTTAAGTTCTCTTACCATTTATGTTTTATGACGAAACTCCTAAAGTAGTATAGTAAACCACGGCCAACCGCTCTTACGAATGATTATATGAATACAAAGATTATGCCTACTCAGGCGGGACGGATGTTAATAATATTCAATTTTTGTAGGTTTCCTCATACAGGCATTTACGATAATGTGACCTGTAAGTGTTCTTATATAAACCGTAAATTAAGTTAATTTTTGTTTGGAGAGGTAGTTTTCAATAAGTTACCGTCATATCCACTCCTTACCTTATAATTTTTGAGTATGCTGCTGATTAATTTTGAAATAAATTATATAGTATACCTTGTAACGCATAGAGAAATTCTAGAACATGATACTCCGTAGCTCAGTTCTTCTATTTCATTCCAATTTTTTCATCAAGATTTTTTATGCCCTCAAATAATGGACTGTTTCTTTTCGTTTCAGGTGCGTACTCTTATTATATCAAAACGTGTGAGTATTGAAAAAAACTGAAGTATTTTTTAGATATTCAGCAAACAAGCCATTTTTGTGGGTGTTTTATTAGGTGTTATGGAAGGCGCAGTGCCTCCCTGTGTACTTTGAATAGCAACATATGGGAAAACCTGTGTATCGTAATCAAACCATCTGTGAGTGCGGCGGTTGTATCATGCATTAGCTGGAGCGGGTTTCCTATACTCGTGTTTAGAATTGAAACATATACACGCAAGACTTTGCTATCGGCCGTATCACCTCAATGGAACGAATTGGTTACACGCATATGCAATAACTGAACTTTGATCATGGACCAGTTTGAATTGTCTTCCTTATTTTGGTTAGCAAGCAATAAATACAGCATAATTATGCTATGAAAGAAAATAAAATAAGTAGAAAAATCGAGAAACATTTCTCCATTTGCTAGCTCAAGGCATGCGACAGAGCTTATTCTATCC
Organism: Odontomyia ornata; assembly: GCA_963969285.1. Lineage (NCBI taxonomy): Eukaryota > Metazoa > Arthropoda > Insecta > Diptera > Stratiomyidae > Odontomyia > Odontomyia ornata. Next base: position 89,547,527 of record OZ017742.1, read on the forward strand.
TTAGCCCGGGCTAAGCGAATAAAAATGCGTTCGACAGTGCACTCACGGTGTCTGTCCGAGTATTAGCACCCCAAGGCAGTCACGCCCAGGGCCTGCAGTTGAACTAAGAATTGATTGATTTATTAATATAACTGCATACTCAAAGCGTCAGTCCGAGAATAAGCGTCCCAAGGCAATAACGTCCGAGGCCTGCAGTTAAGCCTTAATTAATTGTTTTTTTTTCAAATACGATATCAAGTAATATCATGCATTTCATTTCTTTTAAATAACAAATATAATTAAGGTAGAAATCGTGTAAATTAACTGCTTCATTAGTATTCTAAATATAAACATATTCAAGCGTAAGTCCTCATGAACTTATTTTCTGATGGATTTATTAGCTGAAGTGAAATAATTCTTAAAATATTGTAGTGACCGGTAGCATGTAAGTAGTATGTAGTGAGATCTCTCTCTGCAGCCGGGAGCCTTGATGTGTAATATATATAGGATACACATCATATCAAGCTCCCAGTTTGTGCCAGCTTATATAGGGTATATTGGTATTGTAACGAAATTGGCGCAGCCAGTAGGATATCGGTTTTGCTAACACAACAGTGTAGCGCGTTGTGTAGCAAAATTAAATGGGCTTTATATGTCTCTTCCCAGCCGATACCTGACACCATATATCACACCATTGCTGTTTACATTGTCAATCAAACTAAAATTATTATCCTTAACAAAAGCAAAATCAAACACGTTGATCATCTAAAAAATATGAATACCTAATCATTAATGCAGAGAAATTCCTATTCCAAAATCTAATCTTGTGTTTCTGAAAACCATTCAAACAAACTTCTAAGCGATTCAAACATAATTTAACGTACAACTTATCAAAGATATAAAGTTTCTACTGACTAACAACAAACTGCGCGAAGCTAATATATAAACTCATTTAAATACGAAGGAAAATCTCGAACCACAAACGCAAAATCAAAAATTAAAATAATTTCAAATTTCACTGCAATAATCCATGTGTATGAACAGCGGAACAACAGACTCGTAGTTATTATAACCCAATGCAACGTAGATCAACTCAATGTAAGCAAATTCAACATTTAAACCAATTATCTCTTTAAAATCCCGCTTTATTTTGCACTCGAATGACCAAATATGAATTCAGCCCTCAATTTGCAATATCATAGTATTAGAAGCAACAAAATGGAAACTAGTGGCAGTCAACCCGAAAAATCCCGGCAAGCTTTTGTAAATCAAAAGGAGAAACTAATAAGTTGAGTGGTCCCTCAAAAACCGATTCTTGGGCGCCACAAATGTAGTCTCTTCAAAACGAAACTGTCGACAGCTTTAAGTCTAAGCAAAAAAAAAAACATAGCCTCTGAGCAACCATTAGCAGAAACGCTACTCTTATGTATAAGCTATATAATAACTGGAACGAAAACCAGTAGATTGAACAATAGCCTCTGAGCCGCCAACCCAAGCTATCAGCGGACACGCTATTTTTAGTTACAAGTCACTCAGGAACTCAACAATAGCCTCTGAGCTGTGGACCCTAGCTATCAGCAGACACACTATTTTAGTTATAAGTCACTATAGAAATCAATAATAACCTCTGATTTGCCCGACTGCAACTGTTCACAGACACGCTACATTTAGTATTAAGTTGTATGTATATCGGCAAAATGGACATCAACCTACAACCAGTCGGAGCCTCTAAGCTGTTGATTTCAAATTGTTTGCAGATACGCTAGCACTAGTCACTACGTTTTCCTGCTCAATAAATGCATGCTAACTGCTAACTACTAAATAATTCACCAATAAAACCCCTGTGGATAACGGAAGAAAATGTAAAACCCATCCATTTCCCACTCTTTCACTTTGTACATATCCTCGAGACTGAGATCAACTATTTTAGCAAACAGCTAATGAAGTGGCGTCGTACGGTACTATACTATCTTCCAGCAAGGTCTAGAACAGCGTTACGCTAATGGTGGTGTGCTAAGACTACAGTCAGAGACTGTATAGAATACTTATTGATGGAATTACCTAGTGTTCGGGCGAGACCGAGGACCAGAATCCTCACCTTATCATGATGCAACACACGTCCCTTTTTCTTCTTTTAATTTTATTAATAATAATCGCCATGATTCATTTTCCAATTTAGTTTAAATAACTTCGTCGTGCTCAACAATAGATGTCACTTGTACTCAACGCCTTCCTTACAACTTTTAATCCCCGGAAGTGAACTGACAGCTTCTAATGTTGTTCGGCACATGTCAGAATACCGTAAAAGAAAATAAAAGGAAAAAGAGTTTGTGTAGAATCTCGTGAGTTGGTTTCGGAAGTCGCGCGAGACAGAGGGACCACCAGACATCCTCATATGAACCAGTTCTACTTCGATGCTCATCCATTTTTCACTAGAGAACACATACAACATATCCATCCTTCCTTTTACCATTCTCTCCTTATTCTCCCGCTAGTTGGCTGCGCAGCCTGGAGGAATCGTGAGTTTACCGACAATCCATCGGGTAAGTCAAATCAATTCTTGGTCGCTGATTATCTCGCGGTGCCATCGTTCGAATTCCATCGCGGTGAATAGCGGATTGTGAAATTCCGATTGAATTTAAGCCTTCTGCTATTCATTTTGGTGCTGAAACCCGGGACTTGATCATCCCATTACGCCTAATTGACTCAAGTTAGCGCCTGTTCGGTTGTGCGTATGTACAGTTGGCGTAGTGCCGTTTGACCGCCTGTTTATCATCTAATCGGTTATCTTTTGCCGCGTTATTAAATTAAAATTCCCATAATATCTCCTTTGAACATTTAACTCGGAAATTATTGTGATTTTGCATCATGGTAGCGGGTGTAGAGAAATTGAGGGCAACTTTAATTGCTCTTCAAATTAAACGTGACCAGCTGTTCGCAGCTGGAACAGATATTCACGATACGATCACCACCCTTCAGACAACCGATCATCGCAACGCTGAGGCCTGCGTCCGTGAGCTGGACAAGCTCCAACCCGACTTTGCCGAAGTCGACAATCAACACGTGCACACTGATTGCCAACTGTCGGAAGATCAGCGAACAGATAATCCTTCTAAATGTTCCGCCTTTTTCCATCTGTGTCTAGGGAAACGTACCAAATACAGTCAATTGACTGAAAGCAGATCACCAACCCCTACATCGCTGATTCCTTCCATTGATCTTCCTCTTCCGCGAATTCAGCTGCCCATGTTCGATGGTAAAATTCAACATTGGCGTGAATTTATCGCATTGTTTGACTCATTAGTCCACAAAAACACGTCTTTGCAAAACGCTCAGAAGTTTCATTTCCTGCAATCGTCCATCACAGCCGAAGCCGTAGCTGTCATCGCTAACCTTGGTTTCTGTGCTGAAAACTACCCCATCGCTTACCAAGCGTTACGACAACGATTCCAAAATAATCGCCGTTTGGCCCAGATGTATTTAATGCAAATTTTACGTTATCGCAAATCTTCTACCGCCTCTATCGAACATCTAAAAGGGTTCGTCACAACCCATCAAAATGCCATTCACGCGCTCAAATCATTGCCCATTGACAATTTGGCTGATTTCCTGCTATTTTCGCTGGCCGTACAAAATCTTGACGATGCCTCTCGCCAGCGCTTTGAACAGCAATTGACAAATGATGAATTTCCTTCTCTTGACATGCTTCTAAAATTTGCTAATCAACAATTGCGAGTCATGGAAAGTACTGCGCCTCCTCAACCCTCCAAAATCAAGTCGCCTGGTCATTCCCCCACATCATCGCGTTTGCCTTCTGTCTCCAAACAACGCTTCTCGACTTCCAAATCGCCTATCTACTCTAACCTCGAAACTTCGTCTGCTCACCGCTCCGTATGTACCACAGCACCGCCATTCCGTTCACCTGCTTTGCCCCGGGTCCATTGTGCATACTGCGATTCCAAGGACCATTCCATCCGCCAGTGTCAAACATTTAAAGCTTTGACATCTCAACAGCGTCGAAACTATGTGGAAAGCGCCTCTATTTGCCGCAATTGCTTGTCAGCGTATCAGTCTGCTGATCAATGCCAATCCACGCATTCTTGCCATAATTGCGGCAAGAGGCATCACACCATCTTGCATCCGAGAAACGACGCACCACCACTTTGCCAAGAAGGTGAATCCCACTCGTCATCACGGCCAACGTTGCTTCGAAATTCTTCGTCTGCTCAACCTGTGGCTGCACGTGCTTCATCGCCTGTAAGCTCCCAATCGCCTACGCGTTCCATCTCGCCTTCACCTTCTGAAGCATCCGCTGCCTCCTACGTACCTAGGGAGCAACGAAGGTACCCTCGCCGATCACCCCCCTCTTTTGGGGAGCGTTCGGATTGACTCGCTCACTCACCATCATCTCAGCGTCTGTTCCCGCCGTATCGTCTGTTCTCTTCTTGCCTAACACCACCCCCTGCTCGCCGTCAGAACCGACGCCCAGAGCAGTTGATGCCTACTGCCATTGTCCGCCTCGAAAATGACCGATTGCATACCTTGTCTCGTGCCCTTCTGGACACCGGTAGTCAAACCACTCTCATCACTTCAGACTGTGCCTCTCGGCTGCATCTTCGGCTGCGTTCCGAGCCGATTCACCTGCGCGCCCTCAGTAGTGTGGATCCGGTACGTGTCCGAGGATATGCATATGTCACTTTATTCCATCGTGATGATCCTCCATATCTCAAGATCAGAGCACTTGTCATTGACACCATCATCGATCCTCTGCCTTCTAGAGAGTTTCGCTGCAACTGGCCTGAGCTAACTAAGTGCAATTTGGCCGATCATTTGTTTTATCGTTCTCGAAAAATTGATATCCTGCTAGGTTCAGATGTGCTTCCGTTTCTGATCCGTCCTGAAACAATATCTCCAACATCTGAGCTCCCCGGTGCAATACGCACTACACTGGGCTGGGTGATTTTTGGCCCCCTGCGCTTGCCATCAAAAACTATCTAAGCATGTCACCTTCGCACCTGGCATCATTGATGGCAACACCCGTCGTCCATGGCGAACTAATCGAATCGCCAAATCCGGCATCAACTCCTCCAATTCACATAAGCTATTGCCTCGATCATCATCTCATCAGCCATCTGCTTCGGGATCGCCTTCCTAATCCGGGGAAACCCATGTTCAGCTGCTTGCTGAGAGCCCCATCGATTCGTCTGAGTCATCTGACTCCCCCTCAGTACCTGCTGCTGATTCGTCTTGTCCATCTGTTGGCCATCCATCACCCAATGCGGCTACAACATCTGAGTCCTCCATGGTCTTGGCATCATCAGATTTTAGCTCTGACAACGCCTCACAGAACTCCGCTGTCCATATTCCGGCTAAGGCTCATTTGCCTGATGTAAATCTTACCGACATCGTCCGTAGGTTTTGGGAGCTGGATGGGGTTGCCGATGTCGTTCCATTCACTCCAGCCGAGAGAGAGTGTGAGGAAATGTATATTTCCAGCGTGTCTCGCACTCCCACTGGGCAATACATCGTGAAACTCCTTCTTGCTTCCCGCAGCCTTGGGGTGTCGGTCAATGTGGCCAAGCGACAATTCGCTCGCTTGGAACATCGCCTCAAGAGACAGCCTGAGCTGCGTGCGGCGTACCATGAGTTCATGCGCGACTACTTAGATAGTGACCATATGGAATTTGTGGCAGAGTCAACCAATTCTCCATATGAGCCCTACTACATTCCTCATCATCCCGTTTATCGACCAGATGACCCTCCTACCAAAATCCGAGTGGTTTTTAACGCCTCATGTGCGTCTTCTAACGGCAAATCCCCAAATGATATTCTGTTAACTGGCCCAAAGCTTCATGCTGACATCTCCATTCTTCTGTTACGGTTTCGACTGCATCGGTTTGTCTTCACCGCCGATATCAGACAAATGTATCGGCAGATCCTTGTAGAACCGGAGCATAGGGACTATCAGCGAATCATCTGGCGTTTTTCAGAATCCGACCCCATTCAGTCATATCGGCTGAACACAGTCACTTATGGGGTATCGTCTGCTCCTTTCTTGGCCCTCCGTACACTTCAGCAATTGGCCGTTGATGAAGGAGCCAAGCATCCTGACGCTAAGAACGTGCTGTTGGAGAAGGTTTATGTTGACGATCTTTTAACGGGCAGTTCATCGGAAGTTGAAGTCATCCATTTGCGGCAGCAAGTGCAGGATCTGCTCATGGCGGGCGGGTTTGAGCTGCGGAAATGGGCTACAAATCACGCCCCCTTGTTACAAGGGATCCCGTCTGATCATTGCCGTGAACTTTCCTCTGTTGATCCTCTGTTGCTTGATCGTGATCTGGGCCTGAAAATCCTAGGTTTAGGTTGGAATCCGTCGTCTGATCATTTCTTCTATTCCGTGCGATTGACTGAAGCCGCACTCTCTAGGCGAACAGTGCTCAGTCAAATGGCGAGGATTTTTGATCCGCTTGGTTGGCTTACGCCAGTCACCTTCTCAGCCAAAATCTTCTTCCGCCGTCTTTGCCTGCTTCATCTGGATTGGGATCAAGGCTTGCCCTCGGAGCTTGCTGCCCCTTGGTTGGACTTTCAGTCGCAACTACCATCCTTGGCTGATCTGCGAATTCCCCGCTTCGTCCCAGAAGCATCTACATTGTCTATTCACCGTCTAGTCGAATTCTGTGATGCAAAGTCCGGCTATGCCGCCGCCGTCTATTTGCATACTTCATCACCATCCGGACACCTTCATGTTAATCTTCTAGCAGTCTAAAATAGCGCCTTGTAAAGCGATCACTTTGCCACGTTTCGAGTTATGCGGCGCTCATCTGCTTGCCAAGTTGATGCATCATCTGGCCACCCGTGTCCTTCCACATTTGGTCAATGAGTTCATCGCGTGTTCCGATTCTTCTGTTGCTTTGGCCTGGATCCGTGGCGAAAGCCACAAATGGAAGACGTTCGTGGGCAATCGCGTTGCTGAGATCCAAGACCTAGTGTCACTCCGCTGCTGGAGGCATGTCATTTCTGAGGACAATCCTGCTGATTGTGCTTCACGCGGGTTGCAGCCTCGTGATATCCATCGCCATCCTTTGTGGTGGCATGGTCCTAGTTGGCTGCTGTCTAATCCATCCTCTTGGCCGATTTCCTCTGTTGATTCGCCTTCCTCTGATGATGTGGACTCCGAAGCCAAACCCGTTTCCACGCTAGTGCTAGCCAGCACCACCTCAGAATCTTCTATCATCGATCGTTTTTCCTCTTTTCTTCGCGTCAAACGCGTGATCGCCTTCTGTCGTCGTTTTGCTTTCAATGCTAGGCGACCGCCGCAAACTCGTGCTGGTTGTTTGTCCTCTGTTGAGCTTCAAGAAGCTGAAATTGCCGCTATCCGTCTGATCCAAGCTCAATGTTTTGCGGAAGAAATTGCTGAACTCTAAAAACCATCTTCGCGTCATCGTCTGATCATGCAACTCCATCTATTTTTGAATGAACATAACATCATCCGCGTAGGCGGTCGTCTTTCGTCTTCGTTGTTGCCTTATCTGCACAAACATCCTGCTCTTACCCCCAAAGGGAATCACCTAACCAGTCTGATCATTGATGACGCTCATCTTCGTCTGCTTCATGCTGGGGCGCTGGCAACCCATTCGTTCATACGTCGCCGATATTGGATCCTCGATGGACGCAATGTGGTTCGGAATCGTCTGCGCAAATGCAACAGGTGCTTCACCTGTAAGCCCCGGCCAAGTATTCAGCCGATGGGTAATCTTCCTCCTGAGCGAGTTTCCTCTGTTGCGGCTTTCACTACCACTGGAGTGGACTCTGCCGGTCCTTTCTACGTCACCAGTGCACGGTTGCACGGGGCTGTTAGCACGAAAGCTTACCTGGTAGTCTTCATCTGCTTTGCCACCACGGCTGTTCATCTAGAGTTGGCTTCTGAACTCTCACTCCCGCATTTATAGCTGCTTACCGACGCTTCGTTGCCTGCAGAGGTAGTCCCTCCGTGATATTCTCGGACAACAGAACTAACTTTGTGGGGGCTAGCAATTATCTTCGGGACTTGGGGCGTTTGTTGTCGAATCCTCAGCATCAGCAAAGTCTTTGTAACGGTGCGTTTTCATCTGGCACTGACTAGTGATTCATCCCTCCAGTTAGTCCCCATTTTGGAGGCTTGTGGGAGGCTGCGGTTAAATCTGCAAAGCATCATCGGATGCGAGTCATTGGAGAGCAGTGGCTCACCTATGAGGAATTTCTCACCGTCATCACCCAGATTGAGGCCATTCTTAACTCTCGTCCTCTATGTATTCCATCGTCTGATCCATCGAACCTCGAGGCCCTCACTCCCGGTCATTTTTTGATTTTTCGTCCTCTTACTTCACCCCCCGATCATGATGTTACCTCTGTGTCCATCCAACGCGTGTCTCGCTGGCAGCTCGTTCAGCGACTTCAACAGGACTTCTGGAAACGATGGCGCCAGGAGTACCTACCTGCATCCGTCTATTCCTATCACTCCGGGAACTGTTGTGCTTATTCATGAGGACAACCTCCCTCCTCGTAAATGGTCATTAGGCCGCATTTCATCGGTTTTCCCCGGATCCGACGCAATCACTCGCGTGGCTGAGGTCACCACTTCCTCTGGGACAGTTCGCCGCCCCATGGTGAAACTGTGCCCTCTGCCCTCACAGTAAACCCTCTCCTATTGCCTTCTTTCGCTCCTTCGGCTCACGCTTCAGTCTGAAATAATTTTCCTTTGCGTCCCCGTCACGCCATCTGTGTCTATTTATCTGAAGTGAGACTTCAGGGCGGGCGGCATGTTCGGGCGAGACCGAGGACGTGAATCCTCACCTTATCATGATGCAACACAGGTCCCTTTTTCTTCTTTTAATTTTATTAATAATAATCGCCATGATTCATTTTCCAATTTAGTTTAAATAACTTCGTCGTGCTCAACAATAGATGTCACTTGTACTCAACGCCTTCCTTACAACTTTTAATACCCGGAAGTGAACTGACAGTTTCTAATGTTGTTCGGCACATGTCAGAATACCGTAAAAGAAAACAAAAGGAAAAAGAATTTGTGTAGAATCTCGTGAGTTTGTTTCGGGAGTCGCACGAGACAGAGGGACCACCAGACATCCTCATATGAACCAGTTCTACTTCGATGCTCATCCATTTTTCACTAAAGAACACATCATCAAAACCAGGCATCCGCGGCACCAACATATTCATCCTTCCTTTTACCATTCTCTCCTTATTCTCCCGCTAGTTGGATGCGCAGCCTGGAGGAATCGTGAGTTTACTGACAATCCATCGGGTAAGTCAAATCAATTCTTGGTCGCCGATTATCTCGCGGTTCCATCGTTCGAATTCCATCGCGGTGAATAGCGGATTGTGAAATTCCGATTAAATTTAAGCCTTCCGCTATTCACCTAGAATACCTAATTTTTGCTAAACACACTTCACTCCTGAGTTTAGCTTGTGTAAAACTACGCTATCTACAATCCAAATATTGACAAAAATTTATCTTACAGTGGCATGCAGACATAAACTTCGAACTAAGTGAGACAATTAAACAAGCAAAAAGTAAACTTTAAAATTCAGTGTGAAATTTCAAGTGAATAGTAAATACTTAAACCAAAAAGAGATTCCCAAGAACTGATATCATACCAGACCCTGACAGACACAGTAGAGGAAATCCACACTCGACGACTGGAACTTATCAGTATATTCCGTCAATATACAGAAGATTTTAAGAGAGAAATCCAACAGTTCCGTGGAACCTTGCATAGTCAGGCACTAAGCTCAGACAGCCTTTTGCAATCAATTAACCAGTTAATAACTTCTATTCACTGGAAAATCTCCCTTGAACTATGTAATACTTCATTCGTCACTAATGAATCCATGGTAGGAGGGACATCCAGCGAAATGGAAGACTACAGAAAGTAGCCAAAGTAATGGGGCAAATGATCCCCTTGTTCTTAGGAGCTCCAAGCTCTAGCATAGTTGACGAGTGACAAACCTTTTATGGATGCAGCAAACAAGTCTGACAATGTTTTTACAAATCGGAGCAATCAGTGTTTATGCAAATCTTCCCTACTAGGCTGCGTGGTGAAGCCTATAAGCTAATTTTCCAGCTCCCTCACAACACTCAACGCTGCCAAAGAGCTCCTGAACCGATTATATCTACTACGGGAAACTTATCAGGAGTTTGTTATCGGGCTAGCTACAGTCAAGCAGGGCCCTACTGAAACGCTTACTGCCTAGAACTCACGAATGCAACAACTGTTGAAGTGTAGCCAAGAAACAGCAGATATCAAATATGGGAAAAAGGGCGGTAAAGATTTTAAGCCAGCAATTGAAGGATTTCGCTATGACATACCTAAAAGGGGAAGTCACGAATCCTCACCTTCGCGATATTTGCTGCCATTGGAGAAGCTACGTTTAAAGAACTCATATTTAAGGTTCCAGATATGGAAAAAATGTAGCAAAGGGCTTACTATATTCAGTGGACTCCTCAAGAGATCAGTTTTAGCTGCTCAATAAGCTAAGCCACCCAACCTCCTTGCGCCATCATTCCAGCCTGAAATTGAAAATGAAGTAAGCATACCAGCGCACGCGGAAGAACACAAGAAGCCACACAAAATAACTTACAACCTCTGTCATAAACTCGGGCATACATATTCCGAGTCTTTGAAGTGCAAAACATCCCTTTTTGTCCTACTTGCAAGCAGTATGTTCATGATTTAAGAGACTACAGAGCCCAACAAGACACAATAAAAAAACAGGATATTTCTCGAGGGTATCACAAGTCAGTAATTTGTGACTTCTGTGGTCGAAAAGGCTAACCGGGGGGCTGCTATAAAAAAAAAGAAATAACCCGAGAAACATCCAAAAGTCAAGTCAAAAATCCCAGAGTAGACTCTAATTAGAATCAAATTGGGCACTAATCTTGACGGAACTAAACAGTTTTCTACCACTCTACCCCTAGATATAGTAGTACTCGTACAATCTATAACTACATTAACTATAACTTAGAAGTAAGCATGATCGAAAAATCAGCGATTAAACCATTAATTCACGTTAAAAGGTAGACAGTACCTGTTTGGATGGTAGAAAACCCTAGAAGCTATAGTAGGCAAATTTTACCTCCATACTCCCTTTTTCTGTAAATTACAAGTGGTAGATGAAATACCCAGAGTAGCTTATGATGGATTACTAGGCAACGATTTTCTACAATAGCTAAGAACTGCAACCATGAGGACCCCACTCAAACTCTCAGATTTCTTCCCACAGAAATCAACTTCAAAGAGAGTTTTTCTTACTAGCGTCTCTTCCTTTGAATGAGAGCGCTGAACAAGCAGACTTAGACCCTGGTAAGGGGCAAGCAGGCGTGACGCTCGAGCCACCCGTTCACGGAAGACAAAGCCCAATGGAAGGTACGACCACTAGAGATAGGGAAGAAGGAAGATACATGGTTACTTTAGAAAGGCGGTCATCTTGCATTGCCGTGCTCAATAGACTCCCGATCAACATAGACAAGTGCCGATTTGGACGAGATGAAGTGCGATTTTTGGGTCATACAATTTCATCCGGTGGATTGAAGTATTTACCTGAGAAGCTACAAAGCATATCCGCGATCTCGAAGCCTAGTACAGCACCGCATCTAAAGTTATGCCTAGGAATGATTACCTTCTATAGACGATCCCTGCTGAATGCTGCCCAAAACCAATGTCCGCTCCAACAGCTAACACAAGAAAACAGAAGGTGCGATAAAGCGGAGCTTAAGTGGACTGACGAGGCATCAGAAGCATTCGGGAGCAAGGCTCCGTCACTCGCGCATCCTGATCCAGCGGCCACATGGCCCCTAACTGTGGACATCTCAGACGATAGACTTGGAGCTGTCCTACATCAGATAACGAACAGTGGAATGGAACCTATGGTACTTTTCTCACGCAAGCTGAACGACGCACAGCGGCGCTACAGCATCTACAACCAGGAATTGTTAGCTATTCACGAAGCCATCAAGCACTTCCGCTACATGTTGGAAGGCAGAGTCTTCACAGTTATTTCCGACCACAAGACATTGCAATTTGTGTTCTAATAGCGACCAAAAAAACGACACCGTGGCAACAACGTCAACTGGACTTCGTCTCCCAGTTCACAGTTGACATCCACCACATTCTGGGTCGGAATAATTCCATTGCAGATTATTTGTCTCGGGTAAGTAGAATTTCCAAGATCGACCTCTTTTTTCTCGCTTCAGCTCAACGAAACGAGCCCAAGCTCAAGGCTTTGTTAGAGGACCGAACAAATCAACTTCAGTGGAAGAAGCAGGAGCTTGCTGATTCTGCTACGCCGATGCACTGCATAATCACCGACAACAAGATTCAATCCTACGTACCGCAGCAGTTTAGGTCAACAATCATGCAGATGATGCATGGCCTAGCCCACTCGAGCATACGAGCAACCAGACGACTCATCACCGACCGTTTCTTCTGGCCGATCAATAGCTTTGCACGAGACTGCAATGCCTGCCAACGCAATAAGATTGGACGTCACGTCAAGTCGGCGCTCCGACAATAAACCCGGCTGGATACCAGAATCGAGTATATTAAAAAAGACTTCATTAGACCACTGTCGCCCATTATTGACAGGTTCACATGTTGGCCCGATTCCGTTCGGCTCCAGAATATCACCACAACAGCAGTCGCTAAGGTGTTAATCAGTGCATGGATTAGCCGTTTTGGAGTGCCAGCAAGTATCACTACCGACCTGGGACGCCAGTTCGAAAGCCAGATCTTCGCTGAGCTGACCCATATTCTCGTAATTGACTACCCGTTGACCACCCTGTACCATCCTGCCCCCAACGGAACCATCGGAAGATGGCATCGCACAGTAAAAGCTGCCATCCGGTGCCACGATACGAATAAACGAAATAGCTTCCCCGCAGACATGGTCTACGGCACCAGCTTACGGCTTCCCGGGGAATCCTCTGCCGCATCGCAGTCAAACATAAATGAAACGGACTTGACAAAACTGCGACCTCAAAACACTGTGCATCACACCACCGCCCCGGCTTTCATACACCAAGCAATAAGAGCAGTACGCGTGTCTTCATACGGAACGATAAAGTTAAATCATTGCTCACACCAGCATATGACGGGCCGTACCCTGTTCAGAGCAGGAAGGACAAATATTTCAAGATTAGCGTCAATGGACATCCTGCCTCAATTTCAATCGACAGGCTTAAACCCGCAATCCTCACACCCGAATCCGCTACGACGCTGAGGCCCCTTACCAACGAACCGACGACAACCACGCGTAGTGGGGGCGAAATCCGGACATCCGTACGCTTCGAATGATGGTTTCATGGCCAAGTCACTGCGGGGGGAGTAGTATCGCGGCAACACTAGCGTTGCAACATTGACCGCGATCAATACAACGTTGTATTCAACCAACGCAGCTATTCTCTCGGTTGATTGCACTTTAGTTGCAACGTTGGTCCTAGGCGCGTACTTGTCGCATGTTAAGAACTCCACTCGGCATGTCTATTAGTCGCGCGTGTGCGTGGTCGGCAGTTCATGGTACGGGTGGGTTGTTCAGCCGGCGATAAATAATACGTCCAAGATAAAAAGAAGTGAATGTAATCCATCGTAAGCGACAAAGAACTTCAGACAATTTTTATAGTTGACCATACCGATAGTATACGAGGGGATGGATTAACTTAATAATAACTTAATGAATAGACGTAATAGACACTCTTATCACCTTTGAATCTAAGGGCCATAAACAGAATACACAAATATACATAGAAATGCTAGGCTAGAGACTGAATTAGTGTTCTACAAATATCTAAAGCCTGAAAAACAGGCTATTATGCAACTAGGCCAAGAATTTAATAATGTATTCTTCTTATCAGGAAATGAAATCACCCAAACGAGCGCAATCCTGCATGAAATATCATTGATTGCCGATCAAACTCCGACAAATGTACAAATGTACAGGCTAGCTCCTGCACAAAAAGAAGTGATTAATGAACAGGTGAAAGAAATGCTGGACAATGAAATCATGCAGCTTAGCAAAATCCCTTGGAACTCTCCTCTTTTGGTGATACCAAAAAAGGCAGATGCCAACAGAAAAAAAACTGGCATGTAGTCGTTGACTTTGGGATACTAAACGACAAGACTACGCTTTTCCTCTGCCTTGCATTGCGGACATTTTGGATCAATTGAGACGTTCATTCTCTTTCACCAAACTGGACTAAGCCAGCGGCTACCATCAGGTTCTTGTACAAACCCAAGATTGACCTAAGACAGCTTTTAGGACAAGCTATGGCCATTATGACTTTAAACGCATACCTTTCGGATTAAAGGGGGCCCTGATTAATGAATAACATCCTGACGGGCCTTCAGGGCTTTGATTGTTTTGTACATCCGGACGATGTAGTCGTCTATGGCAAAAAACTTTTAAGAGCACATTGGCAAACTGAGGAGATAATTCTACCGACTAAGGGAGAAGAGTTTAGCGCTACAACCAGTAGAGTGTCAATTCCTGCATCCTGATGTAGTTTATCTGGGACATATCTGCTCCCAATGCTATGTACTAGCCAAATCAGTATATCAAAGACGCAAATAAACAAGAAAAACCTTTTAGCCGGTTAGAATGAAGTCCAAATAAAACCATAAATAACAAACATTGTAACAGTAATATTATCAATAACATTTTTTCCGCCATTAATATTGCACGTACATTTTTTTAAAAATTCAGGCTATTAATAGGCATTGACTCTGTCAAAAACCTCATAGAAAAGTAGATATAAAACAATTGCAATTTCTAAAATGCATTATTCTTATGGGCACTATCAAAAACCGCATTGAAAAATGGATAGAAATAAAAATAAACAAATACAATTTGTAAACTAGTTATATTAATATCGACAATTTTATAGGGAAACAAATCTAACTATAAGCAAAATCAACCAAACAACAAGCATTCAAACATAACAACAAACAATATGCTGAAGCATACCCCCAAGATCAAAAGTAAAACGATACCCAATGCATACCACTGCGATTCGATTCAAGGTCGGGAAAGACCAACAGAGCTTAGGACGGGGAGTAAGGAAGTAACAGACCATGTATTTAGACACACAGCCACGATGATATGCAGTTGGAAATTTGATCATCCCAAACGCGTTAGCGGATGATCGTTTACGTTCCAGAATAAAAACAAAACCATGCATTTGAACATGCAGCCGGGCAGCCAAGTAGTTAAAACTTGATCCCCGCAAGTGTTTAGTGGACTATTGTTAGTAATTCTACGGAGGAAGAAAATTCAAGTGTAGAAAATACAAGTTCAGCATTTCACCTGACATGAATTATTGAATTCTGTTCAATAAAGAAAATTGGATTGAAGAAAATGCACGGTCAACATTTCACCTGACTTGAATTATTGAACTCTGTTCAATTAAATAAAAATAAAAAAACAGGATTGAAGCAAATGCAAATTCAGCATTTTAACCGGCATGGAGTACTGAACTCTGTTCATTAAAAGAAAATTGATTGGAGAAAATACACGATTAGCAGAAATTAAATGTAGAATCCTAATCAATCGGGGTAAAGATAAAAAGCCATGATCGGCAGCGTTAGCACTTTACGTGTTAAAAATTGCAAGGAGCGGAGCAATCGCCCTCTTTGATTTACAAGCAAGCGAAGACAAATGTTGGCACCTCGGCTTTAGCCTGGCCAGAATCAACTTAAACCAAATTGGGTCCCTTGGCTTACGCCCGACCTATCTGCTGTGTGTTGCTGCGATAGCATCGTTACATTAGCTCCTCGGCTGATGCCTGGCCGGTGTTCATCGGTCACCGTTCGCTGCCGGCCTCACCATCGAATAGGACTCCTTGGCTTGCGCATGATCCTGGGCATCTTTTCGTTCCATCGACTCCTCGGCACTCCTCACGCCTGTTCGATGGTAAGTGGCTTCAACGAGCCCATTCGCCACTATCTTTGAGGGCCCCAATTCTTCTAGTTAACCACTCTGTTCGTTCGCAGGCTCCTGTCAGCTCGAGAGGAACCAGGGAGCGTTCTGAGGCTCACTTCGCTGCCCCGCCCAGAAGTGCGCCGAGCTACAGTTCCGCAGACAACCATCAAGTCGTCTTAGACGTTATTCTCGTGGTGGAACCCGTATCGGCCCCCCGACCCATCGCTTTGAAAGAACATGAGGCGAGAAACCACTGAACTCCCCTCGAAGCCACGCAGAGGAGGTCAGCAGGCAATGCTGCCGCGTCAACTGGGAGAGCTGCTGCGTCTAGTACGGGTCAGCGTCACACCGAAGGACAAAACCCGTATCCATGCGCAAGCGCGGGCCCTCTAGAAATAGCGTCACAAGAAACTACAGAAAAAACACTGCGAACGCCACCCAGACCGGAACCAGTTAGGGGACCCTGCACTATCGAGGACTCAACCACGGAATTAGTGAATTTTAAATACCTTAACTTTGGAGTCGCGTTTATAATGTTGAGTGTATGAAACCCAGCTCTTTTCCTTTTTCCCATTTGTAAGAATCTTTTCATGTGTTTCTAAGGTAAGGTGCTGTTGCCAGCCACACGGATCAAGAGTGGTTGGAACCATTATTTATAACATTGGCGCAGCCAGTTATAACACTAGGCTGGCACCCAGCCGGACCCTACCAAAACCAGCTGTGTTTAAGAATTCCCTCCCCTCCAACACTGTAAGGAGATTACCGTCTTTTCTTGGTTTGGTAAACTACTAACGCAAATTCATATCCATCTTTTCAAAAGTTCCCAAACCATTAAAAAACCTGCTCAGGAAGGGTGTAAAATATAATTGGACGGACAAATGCCAAGAAGCATTTCAACTTCTTAAAAACGCATTGGTTGAACCCACCCCTACTACCCTAATTTTAGTAAGCCTTTCAACCTTACCACTGATGCCAGCATTGGTGTCAGTTTTATCTTAGAGAGAAATAGGGAAGGACAAGCCAATAGCATATGCCAGTCGGACATTAAACAAAGCAGAACAGAGGTATAGAATTTTGAAATGAAATAAAATACGAGTAGGGATAAATTGTTTTGATTTCCATGAATCGATTATTCTCTGCCATTTTTATTTGAATATGGTTTAGGGCATGTGAGCGCCACAACTGGCACAAAGAAACTCTAAACGAGGGATCCAATTTTTGAACGTTAATTATTTTGCATTTTCGAACATTAATTATTTTGCAATATTCATAAAATTCAATCAATTATTTAAAATTGTTTTTTCTTGTAAAGACGTCGAGCCTTCTTTTGTTCAATTTTAAATCCTTCTGGATCAATCAACTTAAAAAGTAAAACTGTATTATGAATTTCGCAAATTTCTATAATGAATCTTTAAGCTCCGTTTGCAGTGTAATTTAAACGATTCAAAATTTAGGTCACAGTGCTTTTATTATCCGAGCAATAAACATCCCGCCAATACGACCGTATGTCTGGACCATTGCTAAGTACAACCGCTTCAAATCTTGAATCTATCTCACGAAAAAAACGTGGTACTCTGAATTGTCTCAGCTGCGATATCAACGAATTCTCACCCGAAATGCTAAATCTCATCAAAATCTGCTCCTTTGCTATGGAGCATGCTCTCTCCTCCAGCATCCAATTTGCATTTACCAGGCACACTGTTCCAATTGAAGAGTATGGTCAGGTTGTTGAAAACTGATTCCAATTCTTCCGACTAAATCCTCACACCATTCTTTTTTTGGGAGTGGCTTTGGAGCATTATACTTCGGAAGTAACAAAGAGAAAATTCCAGAGCAATTGGAGAGTGAATCCCCAGCATCCGTTCGGAGAAGAAAGGATGCTAAACTTTCGTGAGAAAAAGCTCCAAGTGCTAGGCCCCGGAAAGATGTACTATACTGATGTTGTTTTTGTTGATGTGTGGAACTTTATGGGTAATTACAGGCCAGGACCATGTGCATCCTTTGCAGCTTGAGCACTAGCTGGTAAGGATTGTTGGGAAAGTACCCAAACATGACACAGAAAATCTGAAAGCTATTGTCCAATTATGTTTTGGTAGATGTGCTTCCCCAAGTTATATTGGTGTGTATCCTTTTTATAGCCAAGAATCTGGAGAATCTCGTATTGTCTGAGCTCCCAGTCATGTCAGTCGAGTGCTGAATTTACATCCCGATTGAAGTCGTGCGTACGTGTAATATTATAGTAAGTCCCAAATAGCAATCATTTCTGGGTCTTTGCAAAAAAGGACATTTTAATGTCTTCAAAATAAGTTGAACGCTATTTATTCAGTGTGTCGTTGAGCTCGGGAGCTGTGCAATACCGTGAATTACCAAATTCTTGAACCTTCATCCTCGTGTTTGTGTTTTTTTTTAAAAGTTCTTACAACATCATTGTAACATTTCCCCCGACTTGAGGCTCCGTGTCAAGAAAATCAAGTTGAAAATTAAAGTAATTCAGTACTCGAATTCGTTGTTTCCTTTGTTTTAAACATGATTTCCCGGTAAAATTTTGAATTTCTATGTAAACACAAGCGCCAGTGTCTGTCACAAACGAGACTCGCCTTTTCAATGTGATTACGTGTCTGGAGTGTTTTACGACCCGGGAAAACATACAAGACCTCATTTTCCAGCATTCCTAACCGTTACAGCTCCGGAACGGAACCCTAGTGCATCCAATCAAACATCCTTAACATTTTAATCCTAAAGTAATGTCATATGACTTAAAATCGTGATAATTGTGGAATCCTTGTGTCAAAAAAGTGTTCAGACCTATTTTCTCGAAACCGATTGTAAAAGTCAGGACGCAGAAAGTAAAGTAGGAGAAAAGCTCATCTCCTCCAGTCCACATTGCATCTCGTCTCTCTCAACGAACTTGTGAATGTAGTGGCTGTCAGTGGGAATCTCAATCTGTACCAGGATTCCATCTCGAGCTCATACGTTCATAGCACACTCAGAAAAACGGTATCCTGTGTGTCGGTTCAGCAACTTTGTAGTGTTGGTGGAAATTTATTGTGCCCGTACGTGTGTTGAAGGATGATTCGGTAAAGTGTATAAACATTAATACCTTGTGCCGCTGCTGCTCCTACTATATTACAACTGTAAGCAGTGCTGCTGGTGCTACTACTTTGTACCTACGATTACACAGCTCCCGTTGCTGGTGCTGCTTCTGATACCGATGCTCCAATTAATCCTACATTCCGGTATATGTTACACTGTCGTGAAGAAAAAAGGCATATAACGATTTTGTTGACTTATCTTGTTGCAAGAGAGTGTGTTGTTGAAAAAGTTATTCGGTAAATAAAATTTTCAAGTCTCAGAGGTTTTGAATTCTGAGAAAAATCATAAGAAAAGCAGATGTGAGTGAAATTGTTGACTAACTTGACTAGTAATCTCTGGGTAAAACATCAATAGATAAGGCAAATATTACCAAAGGAAACAACAAAATTTTATTATGTTTTTGTTTATTTAAAGGAATTGAATTAGTTTCATGCTTTATACTTGAAGATTTTTATTTGAGTTTTAATTAGCGAGAATTTAAAAGAAATATTTTTCAACATTTTAAATTAATTAAGAACAAAGAAGATCTGTCTTTTAGAACTAAATTCGAATTTTTTTTATACGCTGATCGTGGTTATATAAGCAGTTTTGGAACTGGGAATATCGAATAAATTTTGCCTCAAATTTTTTACGTTAAAAATTCTGAATTTCCTTTTCATTTGAATTCTACAAAATGAATGTTCCAAAATTTTACATTTTGAGAATAAAAACTGATAGTAAGATAATTATAATCTTCCCCCCAAATATTTTAAGAAAGAAATGTGAATCGGATGCATATGTCTCGATTCTTCCTAATGACTCCATTTTGGAAACTTAGAGAATTTTCATGTCAAAAAATGCGTGACCCAACTACATTCTCTAATTGCCAAACTTGAAATGATTTTTCTCCTGGGACATTTTTTTTAAATTTTCATTTGCTTTGGTGATCAATTTTGAAAGTTGACCCTTAGAATTATATCAATATCAAGTACTAATAGATTATCAGCAAGTTCGTCAGGCAGCTGCTTGCACTTACCGTGAGGGTTTTGTAATCAAATTAAAAGACAGCTGCAATCTTTCCAAGGAATTTATTGTTTCAAAAAATGTGTGTATGGAATAAATTTCGTGCATCTATCGAATACAAAAAAACCTGTTATAAATTTTATGTATAAATTTGTGGAAAAGTCTTCCCTAAAACGCAAATAAAATAATTAATGTAACTTAAAAAATATTTATATATTTCGAGGGTAAATACTTCCTCTCTACAGTATTTATCTAAATTACATTAATTATTTTATTGGCGTTTTGAGAAAAAATTTTCTAGAAATTTATATCGAATAAGCACCATACCACTGAGGGTTCAAATAATTAAACCTAAATGTCCTTGCACTTGATTTAAAGCAAACACCATTTTTCTATCGCTGCTGGCCCATAATTTTTAGTATAGCCTTAATGATCAACTCTTAACATCTTAAAACCAAATATTTTTGCTATGGTTATGAGAATTCATAGGTCATATATCATTCAATATAATTGAATTTATATATTTTTTTTTAAATTGTGAGGGCATATCAAACTTATGCATTTTCACTGAAATTCTGAATTTCATTGGCTTGAATTTATCAGAAAAGCCTCAAATAAACATTTGGTTTGTTCAAAGATGTAGCAAAGAGAGTGTTGGAAAACCAACTTTTTCAGTAATTCGGAATTTTTCATGCAACCTGATTTAAAAAAGTTCTCGGCAAGACCATTCACTTAATGTCCCACATGGCTCCTTTTTTGAGAAAACGCTTTCAGGTGCCCTATATTTTTGATATTTATACAAAGTGCTCCTATCATAACTTCCGCAATTATTCAAAGAAATCGCTGTAACAAATTGAAAGGTAGATAGTCAGACTGATCAAATCGACTACAATGAAGTTCTGCTTTTCAATGAAACCTGAAACAGATTTCAAATTTTACAAAGTTTATAAGAAAAGTTTGGAAAATTCATTGGCTGTCTGTTTTCCTAATTGACTGAACGAAAGATTGAAAATGTGTCTTGTAATTTCTTGAATGTATGGCAGTTCCAATAAAAGCTCTGAAGCTGGTATTATGTGCTAATAATATCCTTTTTTGCGCAATATAGCTTATTGACACATCCAATTCCTATTAGATGGAGAGCTTGGAACGTCAAAACTACCTGCATTGAAAACTTGGAAAATTCGACCTAACGCACTCTCAAAAAACCTAGGAGTATATAAGGACAAAGATAAGCTCGGTGCAGCAAGCTATGTTTTGCTGGAATTATTTTTGATTAAATGAATTAATCTTTGAAAACCTCTTCTAAAAGGGTTCTTGGAAGTGTAGTAGGTGTTCTACAAAGTTTTCCTCAAAGAGCTTTAATTTCATAAAAACGCTGTAATTTTAGCTAATTCTGCAATAGCGGTTAAAACAAAATTGCTGTTTTAAGTTCAACTATTGCATTTCGGTAAGGCATACCACACAGTCTCATACCTAGTTCATATGCTTGGTATGGTTTTCTGCAGTATAAACCTAAAAAATGCTTTTGATGTCCAAAGTTTCCGGAATATTTTGGCAGTCTTATATAGAAATACCGTTGTGGAAAAATAGGTAAAATTTTCAATGTCAGCGATGGTCTACTGCCCCGCCGAAAGAGGATGGTAGGATCCGCCGAGATTTGGCCTTGTCTAGGGATAAGTAAACGCACTGGCAGGCTAGCTTCGCGGTGTTGTCGGACGGGTTCTTTTCCCCAGCACAAGACCCACTACAAAAATATTTTCACATCCACGAATTTCGGAGAAGGGTTCAAAAAGATATCGACCGAAGTCGAGAACGAGGTAACCTACTAAGAGTCAAACGAATTGTTGCTTCAGAGGACAAATCGGGCCTGGAGAAAACAGACGGACTTAAGGGACTTCGACGATACTTATGGCCCACAAATAAAAGGTGGGCATCCAGGTGGAAGCGGTGCCCCCTCGCAACCTCACAACCGGATCAAGATCCAAATGTAGACGTGGCCATATATTTCCCATTTAAGTGAAAAGTTCGTACAAATTTAATTTTAATGATAAATGAGAAATATGGACGTGGCCAATTTATGTTATAGTATTATGCGATGGAATCACATAACACTTTACCATAAAAGGGCACGCGAGCGGAAGGCCACTCTACCCGGGCAAGCCCGATGGCTAGCTCATTATAGCGGAGGGCCCGGCCAACGTGACGAGTCCCTTACCCGGTAAGGTGTTACGAAATCCGAATGAAAAGACCGAATTTTTTGTCTACCAATTCAAAAGGTTTTTTATTTCTCTTTCAATTTAAAAAAAAATATTTTATCAACCTATTTAAAAGCAATTTTCCGACAATTAAATCCTTATCATGTTTAATTTTTGTTTTTATCATTTACAAAATTTTTGATTATTTGTTCAGGCCAAAATGTTATCTAAATATTTTCACGAATATTGTACAATTGAGGACCTTGCAGTAAAAGGGAGGCAAGCCCGAATTTCAAAACTGTTGGGTATTAAAGAAAAACGCTTTTATAAATGGAATAATACATTTATGTTTTGAAGCTAATGATATAATAATAATATTACTCAAGTTTTGAAGATGTACAAATAAGTTTAAGAATTACTAAGTTTTTTTAAAGTTTGGATTTGCCTCCGTTTTGCACTAAAGCTCAAGAGAAATACTACCCTATATTATACTATATAATAAGATACATAAATATAAGGTTTTTTTTTTAATTCAAGAACTATTACTCAGCATGTGAAAGATAAAACAATTTGAAGAAAAACAAAAACAAGCCAGTGCTTAACAAAAATTATGAATTTTTAAGTCAAATTCAGATTGATTGTCGTTGTTTTCGCGAGAAATGTCATCATTCGTTCCAACAGCTTCACTTTTAAGAGGGTTGTAGAAATATAATTTATTTGTAGGAACATAGTTCTTTACCAGCTGCATAATATCTTTGTACTTAGCTGTTTTCAACGGCAATGTACTATCATACAACCGTTGCTGAGACAGAACCGATAGGTTGGGGTGTACATTTCTCATTAAGGAAAAATTATAAAACATTGGCGTTTCAGTAGTAATACTAACTCCAATACTTTGAATGTTGTCCTTAGTGTATTCAAATATTCAATATTGAGACATTTCGAACCGTATCTTCTCTACATTTGTTGTAACTTTTTTAAAATGCCTTTCAAAATGTTTACTAAAGTTGAGAATCATGTTTTGATCCGCATTCACATCTTTAAAATTTTTAGATGCTTGCCCAATGCAATCGGAATATTCAGAAGTTGTGAAAATGTAGTCTTTCTTTCTATTGAACTTCTCTATTACGCCAAAACACCGATCACATGGCCAAAAGCTGTAGTGAGACTCGCGTCGTGAAAAACTTCTAATGTGAGAGTCACTCGTAATACGATTTGGTTGATTTTGATCTTTTTCACGCTTAGATTTAGCTGGTATAGTTACAGTAGGGTCACGATACTCCTTAAAAGTATTGTCTACTTGCTTTTTAGAGATTCTATGGACAGATGCAAAGCCATTTCGACAAACTTGTATGTTTCTATTTCCAAATGCAATGAACAACTCCGTTTCTTCCTTGCTCCAGTTTTTGGTCGCCTCCTTTCAACATTTCCAGTTTTAATAAGACCTCCTAAATAAACATTTTGCACATAAGTTTCTCCCAATTTATTAAAATTTTTCAATATTATTTATCGCATTTTTTCATTAATTTTAACAAAACATTTATACTTTTTTCAACATTAATCTGGTCCTGTTCTTCTTTCTTCCTTTCCGCGGTCTTTATGGTTCAAATAACTGTTCCCAGTAGCAATAGCTTTCTTTATAACATTGCATTTCAATTGTGAAATATTCGCAGCTTTTCTTTTTTTTTGAGATTCCACCACTTTCATTCATCCGAAATATTCATACCTTTATTGCTGTCAGCATTGGTTTTAGAATGTTGAACGATCACTTCTATCACCACTTGAACTTGAGTCGTGTTCAGGAGGCTGGTAAATATCAGAGGATCCACTACAAAACGGTTCGAACTCACTCATTTTATACACTCTTGACACATTCAAAGTATGTATAAAATACAAAACAATACGTTTATCCATGAATTAAAATAAATAGGCTTTTCTATTTATTATTTTATTTTACTGAAGGTTTTAATTTACACGGATTTTAGGTTACAAGTTTTAGTCGGGGAGTCCGACCTTCCTTCCTCGAATCACAAAACGAACTGCCCGCTGTCATGTTTACAGTGTTGCCATGTTTATATTTTCGTATACTAAGTGAAGTTATAAGCTAATTGTAAAATATAATTAGTACAGCTTGGATTGCGCATTTATTGGCGCGAACGAATTCAAAATAATGTCAATTGGAGTACATAGCTTAGTTAGTTTTACAAATAATAATTGATGTTTCATAATTATATTGGATTCTGATCCAACATTCCGCCAACCTTGAACCGCTACTGCCTTCATTTCTCCAGGTCGCCACTTGGTAAAGGACATACCTTGGCGATTGGCCGACGCAGAGTTCCCAACTTGGTTTTAAGGGAAACCACTCTGACTAGCCCGTCCGCACCTGGGTGGAGTTCAATTATACAACCTAGTAGCCATCGTTGTAGTGGTAGACTGGAATCGACGACGACGACTAATCGACCCAATTGGATGTTTTTCGTTTCTGTATGCCATTTGCCTCTTTGTTGCAGTTGTAAGAGATATTCTTTGGACCAACGTAACCAAAACTGCTGTTGTAACCAGGATAATTGCTGCCAACGAGATAGACGAGAAATGTTAACGTTGGTAACATCGGGTTCGGCTGGCGAGTTCAACGGTTCGCCAATTAAAAAATGTGCTGGCGTTAGTGGGTTCAGATCATTCGGATCGGACGAAAGTGGAGTTAACGGCCGAGAATTTAGGATCGCTTCGATGTGAGTTACTGCCGTCGACAATTCTTCATAGGTCAGAGAGGCAAGTCCAAAAGTACGATATAAATGCGTCTTAGCCATCTTAACCGCCGCCTCCCAAAGTCCGCCGAAATGTGGTGCTCGAGGAGGTATGTGATGAAACTCGATTCCGTCATCGGCACACAGCTGGATAATCGAATCTTGAGTTTGCTGACTGTTGAAACGTTGATGAAGCTCTCTCATCTCTCGCTTTGCTCCAACGAAATTGGTTCCATTATCGCAGTACAGGTGACGGCAGTGACCTCTTCGAGCGATAAATCTTTTTAGAGCCGCAATGAAGGCTTGCGATGTCAAGTCCGAGACGACCTCTAAATGTACCGCCTTGACTGTGAAGCAAACAAACACTGCAATATAAACCTTATACGAACGATTTCCTCTGCCCTTTTGATGCACGCAAATTGGACCACAAAAATTGACTCCAGAAACGAGAAAAGGCCGAGTTGGTTTTAAGCGAGAAGCTGGAAGATTGCCCATTAGTTGATGTGAGACTTGCAGCCGTGAACGAAAACAACGATAGCACTGATGCACTACTTGTCTTGCAAAGCTTCTGGCATTAACGATCCAACATTTGTGGCGGATGGCAGCAACTAACGCTTGAGGACCTGCATAAAAATTTTGTTCATGATAATGTTTGACAAGAGAAAGGACAAATGGATGGTTTTTAGGCAAAAGGATTGGGTGTTTCGATTCATAGGTAATGTCTGCGTTCTGTAGACGTCCTCCTACTCTTAGTAGTTTTATCTTGGAATTGCTATCTAGGAAAGGGTTTAAATTTGCGATAGAACTCCTTAAAGGACTTTTCAATTGACTTTCAAGTAGTCTAATTTCTTTAGCGAATTCCTGATTCTGAACGATCCAAATAATTCAATGTAGCGAAATGTCGAGCTCTTCCGCTGAAAGAGGACCTATTTTCCTATCTTCTGTTCGTCTCGAGTTGTTCACAAATCGCAAAATGAATCCAAATACGCGACGAAGTTTTTGATAGTCATTTATAAATTTTACATTTGATGTTAAGTCTTCCCGATCAACTATAGTTGCGGCGAGGACGATCTTAACTCTTCTGGATTCCGGAACATTCGCTGTCGATTGATTTCTAATAGGCCATTTATCAAAGGATTCCATTAAAAAATCAGGCCCATTGAACCAAAGAGTTGAATCTACGAGCGATTCGGGGAGCATGCCTCTGGACACAATGTCCGCAGGATTAGAAGTTGTGGGTACATGTTTCCATCTCATGTTCGATGACAACGCTTGTATATTGGCGACTCTATGCGCCACGAAAGTATTCCAACTAGACGGATGATCAGCAAGCCATGCCAGGACAATCGTAGAGTCAGTCCAGCAGAAAACATCCTGAATAGGTCTATTGATGATTTTTGAACTCGGTCCATTAGCCCCGCCAAAAGTAGAGCTCCACAGAGTTCCAATCGAGGTATGGTGTTCGATTTCACCGGCGCTACTCGAGACTTCGCGCATAACAATTTTACAGATATTGCTCCAGAAGATGCGATGCAACGAACGTATATACAGCAACCATATGCTTTGGGCGAGGCATCGGCAAATCCATGTAACTCCAAGGTTGTTTTTTCCGGATCTGCAAGTACTAAACGAGGAATTTTTATATTTTGTATTAAACTTAGCTGTCCCTTAAACGTTTCCCAATGTTGATGATAACTTGTAGGCAATGACTCGTCCCAATTTATTTTTAATTTCCAGAGGTCTTGTAGGAATATTTTGGCTATGACTGTTACAGGATTAATGATTCCCAATGGATCATAAATTTTCGCAGCATCCGATAAAACTGTGCGTTTTGTTATTTTTCTTCCATTGATATTGTGTTTATAGCAGCAACTAAATAAGTCTGGTACAGGTTGCCAAACAATTCCTAAAGTTTTAATACTATTCGACTTTTCGAATGAGCAACTCATTGCTAGATCCTCTACCGGATCGCCTTTCAGCAAGTATTCATCGTTCGAACACCATTTTCTCAAATCAAACTTTGCCTTTGATAGAATATACTTTACCTCCGATTTAATCTTTGAAAGCTCTTCGGTCGAGTCAGCCCCGGTTATGAGATCATCCATGTGGAAATCACGACGAATAGTAGTTGCACCGGCTGGATAATCCTTTCCATAAAAGTTTGAAAGTTCCTGCAGACAACGAGCAGCTAGGAATGGGGCTGCGGCTGTACCATAAGTAACTGTGTTTAGCTTGTAATGACGTAATGAGTGATTTCTCCAGATAATGCACTGAGTGTATTTGTCATCGTCATCTATAATTATTTGACGATACATTTTCGATATATCCGCGGTTAAAGCATATTTATGAAAACGGAAACGAATGAGAATATCGAAAAGCTCGGCCTGTATAGTCGGCCCAACCATCATCATTTCATTTAGCGATATATTTGTACTAGTGCGACAGCTACAATCGAATACTACACGAAGTTTCGTTGTCGAAGACTCCGGTCTCAAAACGCAATGATGAGGGATCCAATAACGTACTCGGTTTCGATCTTCAGTGTCTATGAGCTCCATATGATTTAGGTCTTCATACTCCTTCATAAATGCAGAATACTGTTCGTTTAATTCTCGATCTTTTCTCAGTTTGCGCTCCAGGTTCGAAAACCGTCGAAGTGCGATGTCGTAAGAACTGCCCAACTTCGAGAGGTCGTCCTTAATGGGATATTTAACGATAAATCGTCCATCTGTTGTTCGACGAAAGGTCTGACGAAAGTGATCTTCACAATCTTGTTGTTCCAAACTCCATTTTCGATTATCCATTTCAGTTGATTCCAGTACCCAAAATTTTTCCAAAAGTTGCAGCACTGATTGTTCTGAGTCCTCAGTCACGGCCTTTAAACTGCAAAGCACGTTACTGTTTCGATATTTCATATTCTTGCAACATCCTGACACTATCCAGCCCAATAAGGTTTTCTGTAAAGTTGGCTCGGTTTCTTGGAGTTTGATCTGGCCAACGCAAAGAAGATCAAAAAAGACAGATGCTCCAATCAAAACATCTATTCCTTGACTTTCATAAAAATGTGGATCAGCAAGTGGCAAATTTTTTGGAATGTTCCAATTATCGATACTATAAGAACAGTGGGGTTGAGGGCCCACTATTGTGGGTAAAATTATCATTTCCAAACTAGTTTCAAAGTTGTTAACACGAGATTTAATAGTTGTGTTAGTTCTAAATTTAGCAACAGCACTCACAGCTCCAATCCCGCTAATAGACTCGCTGACCTTTTGTTTCTTTATCTGCAATCGGTTGGACAGCAATTCCGATATTATGTTTAACTGCGAAGCTGAGTCTAAGAGCGCTCTGCAGGGCACGAAAGATCCCACTTTATCCTTTATATAGATTACTGCAGTTGCTAAAATTACGTGGTTTATTTCATTGTCGCAACTCACATAAAATTCCGATGACGACGACGACGATATGATCAACGATGAATTATTTGCATGACTTGTGCTAACGTCGTGCTCTGAAGGCACAACCTTGACATCCGAATTAACGTTTTCCACTTGCTTCGATTGATCCCGATGTAATAAGGTATGGTGAGCACCTGCACAAATTCGACATTTCAACCTTGTGCAGTTTTTGGTCGTATGACCCTTTGTTAAGCAGTTAATGCAAAGCGATCGTCGTTTTACCTCCCAATACCGTTCGACGGGTGATTTCGCTGTGAAATGTGGGCATTTTTGAATGTAATGGTCTGTTGCACTACAAATGATACACGAACTCCGCGCCGATATGAGTACTGTGCGATTTTTTGCGTTAGAACGAGACGGCCGCGGTGCCGAAGCCGATTCATTTTGATGATTACTGCCATCCATCGCGCGAGCTTCAAGAATTTGACAGCGATTGTTTAAAAATTCCGAAAATTCATCCCATTCAGGAAAACGTTTTAAATCACGAATTTCGTCCCATTTTAGTCGCATCTCCGAGTCGACTTTTTGTAATGCCAGATGCAATAATAAACCGTGATATATTTGCTCGGGCTTAGCTAATGACGACATTGACTGATTATGGGCCATAACACTATCAGATAATTGTCGTAGCTGAGACGCTGCTGTCGAATTTACTGCAGGAAGGTCGAATAACTGTCGAACATGACCCGTCAGTATTAATGCGGTTTTCGCACGAGTGTAATTTTCAGGAGTCGCTTCTAAATGTTCGATAATTTTTCGCACCTTCTCGCCTAAGCAACTGATTAAATGCTGGAATTTTTCGAAATCCTCTAACTCGTCATCATTATCAACCAATGACTTAAACTTGTTCCAAAATTCTAAGTATGACGTAGGCTCACCATTAAAAAGGGGCAATTTGAGACGCGGAAGATTTTTAGACCGCGATCGAGGTGTTAAAAATGTGCCTGTCGTATTAGAAACATCCTTACTTGGTCTTGATCGATTTAAGTACCCAAGAATGGCTGCCTTAGTTCCACAATATAAATCTTCCAGTTCCGCAAGTTTAGTTGCGTTTTGGGCCGCATCATCATCAAGATCTTCGATTTCAAGATGGGTCTCCATAGCCGTCGTAAACGAACTCTCCAAGAGCTCTAGCCTCGTGTTAAGCTCATGAATATTTAATTTCTCACCCTTTGAATCAATGATCCGTTTAACGCGTGTGATGCTTCCTTGCGTAGCGGCCCGCTTTCTTTTCAGTTTATTTACTGATTCGAGAACTTTCCGATCATCTCCATTGTCTTCAGACTCACTAGTCATCTTCACACCATCAAACTGTTTAATGTCACGATTTGACATCTAAAATTCACTAGGGCACGTTCGATCACGTACACTTTGAGTTTTTATACAAATGTCCACGAAAAATAACTTTTCTTTCGGATTCCGACCGATTACCGAAATCTACTAGTAGTTTTAATTGAACTGTTCACGACGAAAAAACTGTTCTTTTCAGATTCCGATCGATTACCGAAATCTTACTGTTAGGTTTTTAGTGAACTATTCCCGACGAAAAAAATGTCTTTTTTGATCCCGATCGATTATCGAAATCGAACTACAAACGAAACTGCCGTATCCGGCTCGACGGACCAAAAATGAATTGAAATAAATAGGCTTTTCTATTTATTATTTTATTTTACTAAAGGTTTTAATTTACACGGATTTTAGGTTACAAGTTTTAGTCGGCGAGTCCGACCTTCCTTCCTCGAATCACAAAACGAACTGCCCGCTGTCGTGTTTACAGTGTTGCCATGTTTATATTTTCGTATACTAAGTGAAGTTATAAGCTCATTGTAAAATATAATTAGTACAGCTTGGATTGCGCATTTATTGGCGCGAACGAATTCAAAAAACGGTAATTGATAAAAATTTGGATCTGCCCCCCTTTTGCTGCAATGTCCTCAATTTAAGTTTACAATTTAATTTAAACGGTAGTAAAATTTATTACTTTTTATATTAAATAAATTTATTAAAATATAATTCATATTTATATTATATATATTTTCATAAAAATTTAAAATAAAAGAAATATAGAAAAATGAAACAAAATGGATACTTCTTGTCCTTGCCGGGTGCCCGCTGCTGATGTAGATGGTTCACAATGTCCCTACTGATAATACATTGTAAAATTGAACATGATTAAGGTATATTTTTTTTGTGCAACACTATCAATATTATTATATCCGCGTGATCAGCATTCTGCCTCTGCCATGAGAATAAATTCAACCCGCTAGTTTGATTACTCAACCGCTGAAGACAACACTGACTCGGAATTTCTCTTCTGACACATACGATGTCGAAGCACTTTCTCTTTTTCTATTATTGTACAGCAGTTTCTCACAGCTAAATACATACTTTTAGACTTGTCATCAACTGGATTTCAATATGTACATAATCACAACCAACATGAAATATCAATTGCGCCCACAGATACTCTTAACTCAGACAAATTTTCAAATATTTTTGCTAACTAAAGCCTTACACATGAAAGAAATTGCTATCACTCGAATATTATTTATTATATAAGCTAGACATCTAAGCTCATCTGTAGCTGTGCAGCATGTAAATCAAAAACCATCGCGCGACCCACAGCATTCGACTGTTTCACTTGTTCGAATTCTCCTCGCTTCAATTTCCGAAAATTTATTTCTTGGTTCTATGTATTTTAATGGCTTTCTAAGATAAGTCATGCTCCAATTGATTTGATGTCGACAATGACGACAACGATAAACGATTCACAGCATTCAATCTGATGCCGGAAAAATGGTTGGGAAAGAGAGAGACCGCCGATAATTTTGAGAGCGTGTTTGAAATGCCGCTAGAATCTTGAATATTCGAATGCGCTAACTGTTCATTTCCACACGGTAAAATGTTTGTCTGGGACTTCTAAAAGCCACGGTTTCCGCATTCCGTTCTACAAAAATCCCAGTTTTCGAAAAACGCAATGCAAAACGTTTTTTTCTTCGCCGAACGCACTCGACACTTTTCAAACCCAGGACTGGAAAATCGGGAAAACTTTTTTCGAATCTTTTATCCCCCTTTCGCTCTGATCCCTATACAGTGCTTGAAAGTTGTAAAAGGCAAGAATACAGATAAATCCAAAGACTCTTGTCAAGGTAAAGAGCTCAACGATAGAAATATCGCGTGCAAACGAATTTCCTTGCCGTTCATTGGGCGCAGCGCTATATTTTGGTAATTCAGAAATTTTCAAGTACTTTTTCAAACAAAAATGTACACGGCAAAAACTATTATTTTATTTCACAGCGAATCGAGAAGTGATAATCACTTTCTTTAGATATTATTACGGACTACATTTCCGATGTGAATGCTATTCTACAATTTTTCCCAAAAATTTTCAACAAAATAAATTTTTGCGCGAACAATTTACACGCAAGTCAATGTTAATGTTTCCGTTTGATCTAAATTCTTGAGCTAATGATCCTACCCTTTGTTGCCCGTTGTCACCTGGCGCGACCACTTACAATACAATGACAATTGACGAGCCTTCCACTCATTCCGCTGCACACTGGCCTTCGTCATTGCAATACGTGCATGTGCAGCGGCAAAAGATGTTGACATGTCCGCATTTTAATTGCAAATTCGGAATTTTTTTCTTTGAATCTGCAATTGAAATATCGGATACGTCTTATGAAGGTTTTCGTGCAGTTTTCTTAGGCGACTGCTCGATTACTGCATCGTATATTCTTAATCTTTGCAATATCTTCAATTGTTTGCGAAATAGTTCAAATTTTTTCTTACGTTATGAAATTGTTGAGGTATTAGGTTAGTTATCCATATGTGGAACTTTTGATTTTTATTTCTTCAAAAAAATCGGCAATGTTCAGATGCAAACCTACCTATTCAAAATACTTCTCTCGGTTAAACCTTTGTTTTTCAAAAGATTTAAGTAACAAAATATCTGTATTTTTGGCCTGTTCTAACTCTTCACATGAAAGGTGCATTCCAAAATGAACGAAACAGTTAAAATAGAAACGACACGAGCTTTGTTCACTGTTTTGCGCGATCCAAAAGCTTTTCGAAAAAGTGTTTCAGGTCATAGACCGGAACGTCCTTCAGCATGTAGGTACAAGCCTTTTGGACGCCCTCTACCGACGCAAAGCGTTTGTCTTTTATGGCCAAATGCAATTTCCCGAAAAGGTAGAAGTTACAGGGAGCCATATCAGGCGAATACGGTGAGTGATTGATGGTTACAATGCGATTTCTAGTCGAAAAATCAGTCACAAGAGTAGATCAATGAGATGGTACATTATCATGCAATAAGCGCCAGCTTCCTCCTTCGCGGTATTCAGGCCGAATCCAAAGAATGCGATACAACAAACGCTTCAAAACGCCAAGATAGAAAATTGCAATGATGGTTTGGCCCATGGCATGAACTCCTTGTGAACAATACCCTTGGAATCGTAAGAACAAATGAGCATCGTCTTGATTTTTGACTTCTCCAAACGCGATTTTTTGGGTGGTGGCTCGTATGGGGCCTTCCATTCGGCACTTTAACGCTTGGGTTCGGGTTCATATTAGTAACGGCACGTTTCATCGCCAGTTGCAATGTTGCGCAGGAAGTCCTCATCTTATCTCACCTCTTTGTCTTTCGAATGATGAATTCTGAGCAACTTTTGGTCATCAGTTAACTTGTGCGGAACAAAGAACAAGCCCAAATGAACGGTTAAAATGCGATAAATCAATGTTTTGGAGATATGCGGCTCCGATTTCATGAATTTTAACGATGAATTCGGCTCATTTTTGATAAATTCACGCACAATTTGATGGAATATTCGGTGATCACTGATTTTGGGCGGCCCGTATGTTCCTCGTCATTCATGTCCTCACGCCCATCTCTGAAACGTGTAAGCCACCCATAAACTCTGGGACGAGATAGAAAATCATTGCCATAACTTTTTTCATCAATTCAAGTGTTTCGGTAAACGGTTTACTGATTTTAAAACAAAATTTGACCATAGCTCTTTGTTCGAAACTAATTTTTGTACCACCGATACAAAC
This sequence comes from Odontomyia ornata, assembly GCA_963969285.1. Classification (NCBI taxonomy): domain Eukaryota; kingdom Metazoa; phylum Arthropoda; class Insecta; order Diptera; family Stratiomyidae; genus Odontomyia; species Odontomyia ornata. The sequence goes on from OZ017742.1 coordinate 89,581,022, forward strand.
ATACTTTCACTTTAGACGCAATAACTTCGCTTCCACTGAACCGAATATCATCAAACTTTCACTGCAAGTCAGAGAGGGATGTAACTTTCTAACACATTATCTCATTTGGCGCCACCGAAAAAAATGTATGACAAAAGTCTCGTTATCTTTGGAACACATCTTGTATGGCTGAGATTGTTCATATTTGAGTTGCGTTAAATTGCTATGGCTTCTTCTTGTTCCTGCAGAAGATAATTCGTCACGCGTAGCAAGGCATCAAATTTGCGTCCTCATATACTTCACTTATCAAATGGTCCCTTCTTAAAACATCGCCAACGGGATCAATGTACATTGCAGCTTCCTGAATATCTGAGTCGTGAAACTACTTTTGATGTATCAACAAAACAGAGCACAATTTCACAATTTCTGGAGACATTGGAGATAAGTGCTGAACGCAGACCCGCTAGCTAATGCTGAAAAATGTACTCAGGTCCAACTCTTTTGACTTAAAACAAACTTTATGGTATCTCGCTGCAAGTGCTTTCACCTCCACTTGAAATACCAATGTTGCGGTCTTTATTTAATATACCCATATTTGAAATAGCAGATGATATTCTGGCTCAACTAAACTGCTCTCTGCAGTTTTGCTTTGGAAAACACTTGTTCGAGATATTCTATCAAATCTTATCCTGGCTTCGTTTTTGAAAAATTCCTCCATTAGGAATAGAGAGTCTGCTTAACTCGGAACTTACATAATGCCGGGTATTCTTATGAAAAGTTTCGAACGTCCTATTCCGAAAAATTCTCGGTCATTTGTTAAACCTCGGCTGAGAAGTTGACAAATATTGTTTCTAACAATTACACGATCTTCTACTAGCAAAACGTCTTAGATATTAGAATCAAGCTGGACGCTCTCAACCTTGCGACGCTTCTGACTAGCGACGATAAAGTATGCTTACCGGAGACCTGGCTTACAGAAGAAATCGCGTATAATTTCCCTTACTATTTGGTTTTCAGACATGATCGAGATTGCCCCATTCTTGAAAAACAGGAGAGTGTGATATGCGCAAAGCTATAAATACCCAAACTCATTGTGTCAGCTATAGTGTTTTTGCCACCTCGCTTCCAGTCGAGGGTTTTTTGCAAAACTCTACACTGGTCTCGCATTTTAAATAAGTTGAAGCATAATTTGCTAACAATCGCAAATCTTTCTAGCCTTACTTTAATACTGCAAAAGACCTGCGCCAGCACATCAATTCCCTGTCGCTCCAAACCCATGCAAATTACAGTAGTCAGTCCACATACAAACTGCTTGTCGATTCTTCTTCTTCTTCGTAGCAATACAGGCCCTCTCTGGCCTTCGCTTCCTGGAAAACGCACCTCCAACTGCCTCGCTCCATTGACTGCATCCTCCGATCTCGAAATCCGGGTATTGAAGAACCGTCTCCGGTGACCAAGTCAGACCAGCGTTTCTTCAGTTTCCCCACTGACCTCCCACCTTCAGGTATCGCAACGAATACCTTTTTGGTTATCTGTTGTTCCAGCCCATTAGTGCTTCTACAGTCTTGCAATCTTTGAGATCTCAGGCTCCCGAAAAAATTTCAAACAGCTCATGGTTGGATCGAATTCGCCATTGGTCCCCATCCGGGTTCACTTTGATTATTCGCCTCAGGACCCGTCGCTCAAAGAGGTTCAATATATTTGGGGATGCTTGCATTACGGACCATGTTTTATCGCAGATTTATATATTTGAAGCTTTATTTTCCTGTATATGCAGCTGGTGATTAAGATCGTCATATTTTTCGGCATACTTCATCTCTTTCATTACCGGTTTCGGGCTCTTATGAAAAAATTAAATTGAGCTGTTACTTCAGGACTGTTAAGGCTGTCGCATGGTATTCTACCCAAGGCATCAGCATTAGTGTTATATATATCAGGCTTGTATTCCGTTTGGCAATAGAACTCCAACAGCTTATGATAGAATTTGACGAGGCAACTCGTGGGGTCCTTTATGTTGAATATACTCGTACTTTTAAGTGGATAGTAACCAGGATATATAGTACTTTGAACCTTCGACCTTGCAAACAGCCACGGAAATTTCGGGCTGCCCAAACTGTCGTTGATAATTATTTCTAAATAGAAGAGTAGCTACGCGCTGATTTATTTAGAGTTTGACTTGCGCAAGCTATTTTTTTGTCTTTGCCAGTTTCTCCTTGAGACAGGCTGGCCCCCAAAGCTCCATTGCAACATCTGTAGTAAGGTTGAGTGGAAGTCAGGGTAAATCAAAAGTAGTTGTTTGATTAATGAATTTTTCAGAAGATCAAAAGCATCCTTACACTTCTGGGTCCAAACAAATTTACAACTTTTTGGAGCAGATTTGTGATGCGTTCTTGAGTGCTCAGACCTTGTTCCGTTGCACTCGATAATCCCATCTATCAGATCTTACTCATTATTTTAGAGTAATGAAGTAAGTCTCCTAGATTTAAGTCCGTGACCATACTCCAGCTCATTGTTGTGACAGCAAATCGCTCTATTCTAGCATAGGAAGAGGCCTGGCATTCATGTACATAGTGGCTGGTTGTCTCATACTCTTCTCAACATCATTGGCAAATAAGGTTTAAAATGAAGCCTTGCATTTGCAAATCAGAACAAAGGGAATTGCGCCCTGTGATAAGCCCAACCAGAGCTCTTCACTCTTTTTTGCATAATGTCAGTAGAAAATCTCATAACCTTTGATGATTTGGCTCCTTTACTAGAAAATTTTACTAGAAATTTCCTAAGCATACAGCCGTCACATTCCCATTTAGATTCCACCAACTCAGTTTTCAGCCAGCAGTTAGTTATGTGAGTGTTATGGAAGCTAGGAACTCCTTTATATAGTTCTGGGCCGTAAAACAAGATCTCGCAGCTTTCCTTTGCTAAAGTGTCAGATTTCTAATTACCTGAAACCCAGAGAAGCCTGAAAGATTATGTCCTTAAACAGAGTCTAGTTTGTTCAGATATTTCATTGTCTTAACCAATGTTGATTTGCCTTCCTTTTCATCTTTGTCCTTGATTCATGACAACGCATCTATTATGGCAAATACTTCTGCCTGAAACACAAAGTCATTTTTCCTATTGTCGCGTGTTTCGGTTCGCGGCCAATAATTTTAATATTCCGGGAAAGTGAAAACGCAATGTCTTTTAATTTAAGTTAAAAGAGTTTATTCAATTACTTAAAAATGCATAATAATTTGCTATTTCACAATTTTAATTTTCAGTATTAAAATTCTACCTTCCACTTGTCCATAAATTTCTATTGCAATTGTCTTCTCAAATCACATCACTATTACTTGATCGCTTTTCAATTCGCTTTTCACACACTATCGCAGTTTTTATCGCGGTCGAATGAATGATCTCCTCATTCATTCAGCTCGCCTTTATATAGGGTCTCCATCTGTTCAATGCATTTCTCGTACATTGGTGAATGTTCTGCCGAGAGGTATCTGGTATATTCGAGCAGATTTAATGAATGGAGTGACGTCACTTTCAGATGTTGATCATGCTTGGTGGGTTCTCGTAGTTTCGAGTAAATTCATTTTGTTGATGTTCTTAATGGTTGTGAAAACAACTGCGACAGTAGCTCGCAGAATTCTTTGTACATGTGACACTATTAATACTGATTTCTGGATGTGTTGATCGAGCAACTGTCCTGCTGCAGCTCCTTTTTTGGTCCGAGAGCCACCAATGTGACCACTTGGTCCTGTTCGGGAGTTTTGTGGGTTAAGAGACCATGATCTGAAAGCGTAAGCATCTAAATATTCTTTAGAAACCTACATTTTTGGGTATCCATCGTTCATCAATATGATTTATATGGCCATCCTATTGCAGCTTTTGTAACCTTACAATTGTTGAGACAACCGACTCGTTGAAAAGTTTCATGCAGGTGATGGTCTAGCTTCGCTCCAATTATTTGCTCCAGGACGCGTGTCTCAACGACCTTCAATATGTTTGCGGATGCTTGGGTCAAACCCCATTTTTCCCGCCCGTAGCATAAAACAGATCTTATTACAGATTAGTATACTTTCAACTTTGTTTTCCTATGTATGCAGCTGGTCTCCAAAGTCGTCAGATTGAACAACATTGCTAAAACATGGAAGGAAGGTTAAAAATTTTAGTCCATGACTATTTTTCTGTTGGTGTATGATCTGATTTTATTTTATTTGATCTAGTAATATGCATGTTTAGTTTTCGTACTGTAGCTGGTCAATTTTTTTTGTGGGTAGGAAATATAATCGGCATTTGTTCTTTTATCCAAATGTGCAGCATGACTTTGTGGATACGTTTTTGATCACCGTTGCCACCATATCTGATGAGTACGGAGCAGAAATATGGAGCGACGTTCTCAGTAAGGAGGTATACCACAAACACTTGGCGCAGGTACAAAATGAGGAGCAATGAGGATTGCATCTGCGTATCTGATAGTCTCTGATTTGGTTGTGAGAGTTATTACAGGCGTGATACCTATTGCCCTCCCTGCTGGAGAGTGCCGCGCTATTTACCAGCATCGAAGCTAGGACCCGTGGGAGGTGGTTGTCCGCGAGGGGAGACAGCGCCCACTCAATGATTGGTAACAGTTTTGGGTGAATTTTGCAAAGGGAAGGTGGATTACACGCCTCATTCCGGATGTGAGACCATGGCTAAATCGAAGGCATGTTGAGACTGACTTCTATTTGGCCCAGCTTTTGAGCGGGCATGGGTGTTTTCCGTCTTACCTGCACAAGATTGGTAAGTCACGGTCTCCCGATTGTCGATTTTGCCCAGGAGAGAAAAACAATGACTACCACGCTTTTTTTGCGTGCACAGAATAGAACAAGCTGCAAAGGGAACTCTACAGAAAGACGGCAGAGCTCACCTCGGATAATATAGTTGCGGTGATGCACCAATCGGTTTAAAAATGGAACCAGGTGGCACATTATGCTCGGGCAGTCCTAAAATATAAAAGGGACTCACAGCAGCCGGGGGCGCTGGGGCTAGGGGATCGCTTGTCTGGCACTTCCTCTTCCCCTCTCCCCTCCCGCTACGAAAGGGATCCACTAGCTTGAAGGCGCCTCACGGCGTAACAAAACGAGACCTGGCCCGAAGTAAAGTGTCAAACGGTTCCAGGCTGGGTTCTCAGGTTGACAGGGGAGGTGTTTAGTGGCTAGTCCAGTAGCCTTCTTGCGAGCATGGGAGTCCCACACTCTGCGCATAAATAGCATTCTCCTCCTACCACAAAAAAAAATTTGTTTGATGTAATGTGGTTGCAAACACTAGAAACTTTAAACTAAAGACCCGGGTCATCAAAACGAATGAACAAGCAAGCCACAACAAACTTGGTTAAAAACACCTCCTATTTTATTTAATCATGAATTCCCTCATTTTTTTGCAGCCCTTGTCACCACATGTCACATTTACCTCCTCGCTTCTCAATCTATCCATCCTCAGAGGGTTGCATTGTTTGATAATAAAGATTGAGCTATTTTTCAGTTCTAGGAATTCATTATTATTTTACTTGTGTAAACTATTTCCAATGCATGGATTAATGCTAAGAGCTTTCGGTGAATTGAATATTTTTTATAACCAAATCTTAATTTATTTTAAGAAACAAGTCATGGTTGATCGGACAAAATTCTCATTATGAATAAGCCTACATACGCGTGTACGTTGGATTGATCCTTTTCAGTGTAGTGATTCTTTTTCGCTTATAATTTTACAGGAAGGTGTTTGTACAAAGGAAATAAGCACAGTATCGCAAAAGAAACAACCATTTTAACAATTTTCAGCTTCCTTGGAACCTTCCGAGAAATCCTAATAAGTATGCTCACCTACCATATGAATCCCCAACAAAATCATCCTTCTGGATCCAATTATAGACAAGAAATATTGACATTTGATTCAACAATATAGCGAAAATGAACACCCATTGTAAGCAAAGAAAAAAATAAAATCATTTTTACCAGAAATTGGGGACAAATATGCTGTTTGTTGACAAGGACAATCAGGAAATGTTTTTTCCCACTTTTAGTTTTTTTTTTCCACCCGTTTATGCATAGAACTCAATGAAGGATTTGGTATCAAGTAAGCTGTAATACTGCAGTCACTTTTCAATTTTATATATATATGAAATCAAATCCCTAAAATCTGTAGTTAGATTAAACTGTGATTATCGTCAATATTCAGCATAGTGTAGTCTACGGAAATTTATCCCAGGCTTTTCGAAGATATTTTTTAATAATGTTTCAGAGGTCAAGTCTTAAAAGTAACTAACATATTGCTATCGAGATGACAGTTTTCCTTCTCATTATATCCTTGTGGTTGCACAAGACTCTTTCGTTTCTGAGAGAGTGCCGCATAATGGACAGGAAATAACCGCGGATAAGAAACTTTTGCTCAAGTGTCTGTTCACCTTCAAAAGATAAAGTTGCTGACCCATAACCCCACCACTTTTATTACTGCACCACCGAATACTGAAATGGGAACGATCGTTGATAAGCTTTTTTCAGAAACCATTTTTGATATCGGAGAAATTGCCGGCTGATCTTACTGCTGATTTGATTATTCCATTTATATACTCGTAATTTCAGTATAATTAAATATTCAATCTAAATAGTAAGCATATGGGCCATTCAAGCTTGGTTTTATTTCTGCTTTGAGTACCTGCAGAACCAAAAAAAAATAGAGGCCCCTTTCTAATCAGCATCAATTAAACTTACTTTCATCATCATGATTTCAAAGCCTTTTACAGAAGCCCAAGTAGATCCGAAGTCTTTCCGGTTATCCACCCTAGATACATACAGGGTCTGAATAATAAGTAACCGGACTGACCTCAGGAAATTTTTTATTGGCAAAATATGTACAATTTTTCTTTAGAAATCATCAAAGTAGTCCCCATTGGAGTTGATAACACGCTGATACCGGATTTTACAATCCCCGAACGCTCCCTGGAAGTCGGCAACCTCGATGATGTCTAGAGCCCCGTCGTTCCAGAGTCCCAAACCACGTCCCCTTAAGGTGTCTCTTGATCTTGGGGAACAGAAAGAAGTCCGCTGGTGCCATATCCGGGCTGTAAGGAGGCTGTGGCAACGTTGCCCTCGACTGTTTGGCCAACTATTCGGTGACGAGTAGGCAGATGTGCGACTTAGCATTGTCGTGATGGAGGATCCACGAATCGGCAATCTCCTGACAGACTCGGCGAACCCAGGCGGTTAGTCAACGGGGCACCTCTCTGTAGTACTGGCCATTTACAGTTTGGCCGGGTGACACAAACTCTTTGTGAACAATGTCTTTCACGTCAAAGGAAGCAATGAGCATCGACTTCACCTTCGATTAGCTCATGCGCGCTTTTTTAGGTCGTGGTGATGCCGGTGTGTGCCACTCCGAACTCTGCCGCTTCGTCTCAGGATCGTATTCGAAAACCCACGTCTCGTCTCCTGTAATAACATGGTTAAAAAACTCTGGTTCGGTTGCTCGATCGTACGCTCCATTTTCACTCCGACGACGTAACTGAACACGCACTTCGCTCTCGCTCGATGCTATCTCTTCAAGCGCTTGGAGGCAACTGCTGCAGCCCGGTTCCCTTTACCTAGACCCCCACCACCACTTCAGCACCAGATACCGGTTAGCAGACGCTTTGACGGTGCGGGGCAGGCTCAGTCCGGTTACCCCCCTGTATATATCTTCTTGTCTGCTAAGGTGAAGACATTCATGATAATAAGATCGTCTATCTTAAAATGCATTGAAATCATCAGTAAAACTATAACAAGCCAAGTTTACTAGTGACTGATTGGTACCCATCATTGCAGTACAACAAGAGCTGTCCAGAAAGTAACAGACATTTTGAAAGAAAAATAAATAAGGTGAAAATATTGTATTTTATGCATTTTAGAGGTCAACTTTTAAGGTTATTTTGTAAATAATCGCCAGTTAAATTAAAAAATTTATCATAACATGTTACAAGCTTTTCTTTACCTTTTATGTACTAATCTCCCGCCTGCGGGATGTTCAGCGTTGCCTAGTGAGCCACGTATCCATTACTGGAAACAAGTGGTAGTCGCTTAGCGCCAAACACGGGCCATACGGTAGATGATTGAAAACTTCCCATCCTAAACCATCGAAGAGATCATGGTTACGATTGGCCATGACTGGACGAACGTTGTCGTGGAGAAACAAAACGTTACTGCTGAGTTCTTTCTGAGTGCTTTTGCCACGAAAATTCTTATCACAGCTTGCACTTCAGAACTTGCGTTTCAATTGCAGCGCTCATCTTAACACTCCACTGCATACAGAGTACAATAGGTGCAATGCGCAAAGCTACGACGGCTGATTCTATACTGAGTGTAAGAATATCCTGACACTAAGGTGGCGGTACTAGCCCTGCCCACTGCCGTGCCAGGTCAAAACATATGTTACTTTTTGGATAGCTCTCGTACAGGTCTCATAGAAGACATACAATTTGGAGCATCTTTTCCTTGTAACTGCTTTGCTTAGTTCCTGCTTTTCCACAGGTGGACACGAAAGAACTTGGCAGTTCCAGTTTATTGGTGGCTCGCTGCATTCTGTGGCTGTGCATCAACGTGTTTTTTTACCATTACACATGTTGCCTCTAACAAATCAATTTCTATTTGGGCGTTGCAGCCTCACTTATCTGCAAACTTGCCCGATAGATTTATAGATTCGCTTCGGTTTGAGATGTTAGAGACTCCCCTCACGGATCCAAAACGAGCGATGTGAACATATCCTCATGTCTCAGTTGTCGGCAGTAGAGCTTTGCCTCCTGCAAGCGCATTGGCGTAGTTTTTACTTAAATATCTCATCCTGCCTCCTCCAGTGTATCGTTCCAAATCTAAGATATCAGAACGTTGAACTGATTTTCCGTACGAGCAATCCTTTTCTCGATGCTGTCGCGACTATGAGCCAATCACGCTTATCTTTTTCCAATATTTTAACGTATCTTTAGCTGTATAGCTGTGGGACATTCATCAATTAAACGTACGAGTCCGTCCTTCGAAATGGTTTGCTGTACATTATCATATGAGCTCAACGTCCATACAAAAGTTGTGTGAGCTTTTTGTTCGTTACTACACATCTTTGCCAGTTGCTTTTGAGGACGTTTGTGGCAACCCTTGTTTCTTCTTCTTCTTCTTCTTTGTAGCACTACAGCCCCTCTCGAGCCTTCGCTTAGAGAAAGTTAGAGTATCTCATTTCCATGACCGTATTGATTTTTTTTCGGAAGTTGGTTTGGTCAGTACCATGCTACTGTGTGCCTGCTCAGCTATGATATGATCTGATTAAATCAGTACATATCACCACTGAGTAAACACTCGTAGTCTGTCCAAAAAATCCCCTGAACTAAACCACGTTGCTCCCAACGAGATTTGAACCTTAGACCTTCGGCTTATGGGTTCATGCTCTAACCACTAGACAACACAGACCCATGTTTCTTAATATTAAGTATATCTTTGAATATTCAGTCTGTACTAGATCAAAATGGGTGCTTAGTACAATCCATGCCATGCTTACCAAACATTACATCCACTAAGACTTTGCAGTCATGTCTGCTATTCAATGGTCAGCTTTTTTGTAATTTTGCGCTGCACTGGCTGTAATATACCGTATCAGCCATTTTCTTATCCAGGCAATTATTAGCTGCCATAAATGAGAAATACATCACTGGTGTCTCATGTCATCCTACCACGTCTTTTCACGGATCTAATAAGCCAATCCGATGTTCAATATTCGCTCCAAATCCCAAAATTTTCGGGCTGATTTCTCATGGAGAAAACTACGACTATCAACTTAGAACATTTTAGCCCCTCCTTCAACTTAATTTGCCGCCAAGAACAATAAGTATTGCCCACCATGATTGTTCGTGACGTACCATAAATCCTTCGGATCAAAAAGACAAAAGGAAACGAGAAGCGTGCGAAACCCACAGGTTAATGCATTTTCACTAACGACTCACCCCTTAGGTTACCAGGAATTTCGCTTTTTACTATGAGTGGTCATCTACCTACAAGTATTTTTTTCACGCCACAAATAAGTTCCCGTTTTCTTGAGTTTTCCTTAATTTTCTTCCACAGTAGTGTACTTCCTCACCGACTTTTCACCACATGACGTCGTTTTCCAAACTTGCGGCGAAAAAGATATGGTGAGAATATATGACAATATAGTAAAAATATTTGACACTTGTGAATGCTATTCAATGTATTTTCGCGTGTTATAATTCGCTATCCATAATTTTAATGTTCCGAGAAAGTGAAAACGCACTGTCTTTTAAATTAAGTTAAAAGAGTTTATTTACTAAGAATGCACAAGAATTAACTTCACTATTTCACAAATCACACTTTAGTTTGCTTTTCACTTTCTCTATCAATTTATGTTTCCAACTATATCACGAGAAACATTTACATCACTATCAATCAATATCGCGTTAAACTCGCGCTCTCCGCTTATCGCAGTTTTTACCATCGCGGTCTTACTATTGACCCCTCTCATTCATTCAGCTCGGCTTTATACAGGGTCTCTAGTCATTCAATCCATTTCTCGTATATTGGCAAAGGTTCTGGATAGAACTAGCTGGAATATTCGAGCAATTCTGAATACCCGCAGTGACTTCACTTTCAGATATTAATCATGGATCTATTTGGCCCATTCTTGTGCTTTTGAGTACATTCCTTTACTTTTCATTCAATATTGATCATGATGTTATTAATAGTAGCGATAATAATTACGACACTAGCTCACAGAATTGTTTGAATATGTAACAGTATGTTTTGATCGCAAATCAAAACATATTAGCGTCCGCCGAATCTCGAGCTGTTTTCGTCGTCATGTCATTGTTTGATGATCAAATGAGGTAGTAACTGATCGCGTGTTTTTTTCTCACAGCCGGCGCTTGTCGTTCAGGGGGATCATTATCATCAAAGATTAATTGTTCCAAATTGATTTGCTTTTCATTTACGTTAAGCTATCTGCGGCGATGTTTACGATGCTGTTTGTGCCGATGAATGTGCCATCGGATGCCGCCGATGTAAGCATTCAAATGACAAGCTATTGGCTTAACGGAAAAATAATCGCATCGTTCTCTAGCAAGGAGGGCAACACGAATTACGCCTGAAATAACTCTCACCACCGAATCAGAGACTGTTGGATACGAAGATGCGATTCTCAATGCTCCTCTTCTCTGTACCTATGCCATGCATTTTCGGTATAATTCGTTACTGAAAGCGTCGCCGCATGTTTCTGCTCCGTACAGTAGCACTGATATTACAACACTGATCAAGAGGCGTCTTCTTGTTGGGTTGGTTCCCTCCTCGTTGGCGATAAGTCAACTCGGAGCCGATACTCTTAAAGCAGCCTTGTCAGCTGTTGCCGTGATTTGCTCAGAAAAACTCATCATCGAGTCGATCAGTAGCCCCAGTTACTTCACCGCTGGCTTCGATTCGATTAGTATGCCTCCAATACTGATCATCCCTACTCTAGATATTCTCTTCTTTGCAAAGATGACCACTTCGGCTTTCTCCAGTGCTAAACTGAACCTGCGAGCAGTCATCCTTTCTCTCACTCGGTGCGTTAGCCTACTTTGCCTAAGTTGTGCTTGTTCAACGGTGCGTCCAGTAACTAGGGTCGCAACATCATCCACATAGCCGATCAAGCGCGACTCATCTGGCATCTCCAGTTTCAGTAGCCCATCGTAAGAGACGTTCCACAAGTCTGGACCAAGGATAAATCCCTGTGCAACATCCGATGTAACTTCCATCCTTCGTTGGCCCTGTGTCGTTTCGTAAAGCAGGCTTCGGTCTTTCAAATAGTCCCTCAAACGCCGCATCAGTTATTCTGAAACTTGAAAAGGGTTTTCCAGCGCATCCAGAATATCCACCCATCTAGTGGAGTTGAAGGCCATTCTAACGTCGAGTGTCACCAACAGGACGATCCGTCGCTGCCTTTTTGACCTCGCTCACCACCTCTGCAATCGTCCTAATGGTGAAACGTCCTGCTCAAAAACTGTACTGGCGGGGAGATAGGTTTCCAGCAGCACGAATCGCGTCAGTGAGTGTTCTCTTGATGGGTTTCTAGCATGCATAACGAGCGGTGTGCAGATGCCGATCCGGGACTCCCCTTCCCCTTGCTGATCGGCATAAGCCTCACAACCTTCCACCTTATCAGGGAAACCCCGCCCCGTAGGCAAGCGTTGAATATGCTGAGCAGCAAGTCAGGACAGTGGTGATTGACAAGTCGAAACACCCCAGATAAAACACCATCTGGACCTGGACCTTTCCTTGCTTTCAATGAAAGGACTGCCTCTCCCAGTTCGGGCTATGTGAAGACTGGGCACTTGACTGCTGATTCCCAATGGATAGCGTCAACACGGGCGGGATAGACGGGGAAGAGTACCCACGATTTTGTACATTCTTTTCTTTTATGGCCCATTTCACCGCATTTGTAACATAGGGAACTCCTATCGGGTCCTTCGCATACTTGTGCGGTGTGACCATAGCCAAGGCATTTGAAACATTAAAGAGGCGCTGTTCTTCGCAGTATCCTGCAGAAGAACACCCTATTCTTACTTTGTTGTTGTTGTGTGAAAAATAGCCATGCGTTGTCCCCTTTCGTTTTCTGGTGTCAGCCTCCCTTTTCTCCTGCTCACGCTAGAGAACTCCCTTCTGATGGCCTCTTCGAGCTCGGCCAGATCCGTTGCCATTGCTCGAGCGAGGCTATAGTAGCACTTTTGCCGAGGACTTTTTTTTAATTCGTTGGAAAATGCTTCCCGATTTCAGCCTTAACTCCGAATTCGACCATTATGTGGCCCGACCGCATTGGTCGTACTGCTTTAAAAGCATTGTTGTTGTTCTCGGGCTTTGAATTTCCCCTAATATCCCGCAGCTTTTCGGCGTAGGAATGACCAATTTGAGGTCTTACGGCAATGCCTGCTGCCGGGATCTTTATCGGCGCTTCTTTTTCTCTTGGGCGTCCGTTTTCTTGTTGGGCGTCCGTGCGAGCTTTGTTTTGTGGATTTTTTTGAAGGAGTTCCGCTACATTTTCAACGCTGGCGATGAAATCACACAATGTTGCTTTATTTTTCTGGTCACTGCTGTCTTTTCCTTCCGTGATGTCTTTGTGAACTTCAGGATGGTTCATAATTATTTTGGGATTTGCTTTCATTGTTTTGGCCGCTTTGGTAGCGATTGCAGCAGTGACCACCAAATTCTCGATTTTTTTTTTTATATTTTCCTCCACCGCTCTATTTCATGCTTCCAATGCGCTCTGATTCGATGCAGAGCCCTATATCAGATTTGCCTCATTTACCGCAGTTGATGCTCCTTTCCAGGCCCTTCTAGCTGTACAATATTGATTGCAGTCAATACATCGGTATCAGAGTACTTTATTGGCTCAATTTTCTACTTGTATGCTGACAAGTCACACTCAGTTTCAATTTAATATTTAAATCTTTATCAAGCTTGCTCCACTACAGATTCTGTCTGCTTGTATGTGTGGGGGTTGAAAAGCTCTTTTAATTCCAGGTACTTATTTTGTTCCCAGTTACTTATTTAATGGTGGATATAACTTCCTTGCTGACCTTGATGCGGCTTAAGTCGACAAGCCTTATCCTGATTCTACAAACTATAAACTTCTGGTTCCTTTGGCCATCTGCAGTGGCCCGATCATTTATGCTTATCCATTTTATTACAACTCCAATTTCATAAAAAAGGACTTGAATGTAAACTCATTAAAATCATCCCAGACAGTAGTATGGAGACGATAGCGTCCAAATTTCCCCATTGTTGTTATCGTCTGCTGTTCTTCATGTTCCCATACCTATGAAATCTTCCTTCCAAAAATTGTTACTGCATGTTGCAGAGCTGGAGGCTAGCTTTGGCGCCCAGATCTCCTGAGTGGCATCAGGACATGAGTCAGCCAATTTGATATTCTGACGTAAGTAGCTAACTCCTGAGACCTACACAAAGTTTGCTGTATCAGTAGTACGTAGCACTAATGAAACTCCATCACTGCCAGCAGGCTTGCAGATTTTTCAAGAGAGAGCTCATCAACCTTGAACAATCTACCTGCTGCTAGATCAAACAGCAATCGGAAAAATTCTTTATGAGCGTTAAAATTGTCTTCTGCTCTACGAGTATAGTGAGCTTGAGCAATCTGAAAAAGATCTGCTAACACGTTCTCAATGTGTCTTTTGCAGCCCATTGTTTTTTTTTTTTTTTATTTACAAAACGATCTTACAGAATGAAATTCCAATTACAAGGTAGTTTCTTAATAAGAAAAAAGAACTTTAAAAAGAAAAAATCCATAAAAATTAAGCACATTTCAAGGAAAAAGAGATACCTACATTATAAACAGACAAAAAAGGATTAAATTTCTAGATGGCAGAGTATTCTCCGCAGCTTAAATTCGAGTCTAAAGGAGGACCAAGCTGGAGACGATGATGATCTCTAACCATTTGAACTAACGGAGATTGACGATTCGTTTCTGTTCTAGCGTACGGTACTATATAAGGAAAGTGGGCGTGTGCTTATCGCGTTGATTAGGTTAGATGAAAGTAAACCACTGGCAAGTTTAAAGAGAAGCATTGGTCGATGAAGAGCCTCCTCGCTTGAAGCGAAGGCCTGAACAGGAAACTTAGGCGGTCATTGTAAGGACGATATGGAACCTTATGTTTGAAGAGCAGCGTGCGTGTGAATTTTCGCTGAACAGATTCCACTGCGTCTGAGGTGACCACACCTGACATGCATATTCTAGAATCAGGCGCACAATCATAGAGAACAGACGTATTCCGATTTGAATACTGAAATATTTATCAGAAGAGCGTAAAACGAAGCCTGCAACTCTAGAGGCGTTAGATGTCATTTGAAGTATATGGATGTCGAACTTCAGATGGGGGTCAAACGTTAAGCCTAAATCCTTAAACCTATCGACGCAAACGAGCACTGAGTGGTCGATCGAGTAAGCGAAAGGAATGCGATTTGCTTTTCTGGAAAAGCACATCCAATAACATTTCGAGATGTTAAGAGTGAGTCGATTATTTCGACACCATGAGTTTAAGAGGTCTAAGTCATTTTGAAGATCCAGGCAATCATGATTTGAGCTGATGACTCCAAAAATGTTCAGTTCATCCGCATATAATAGGGATTTAGAAGTAAAAATAGACGGGAGATCATTAATGAATAGATTGAAGATGAGAGGACTTAGAATAGAACCTTGTGGAACGCCAGAAGTGGGACTGAAAGAATATGAATTTTGTCCACCCCAAATCACCGTACAGGATCTATTTTTGAAAAACGAGTCCAGCCATGCCAGGAGGGAGCCACTAATGCCAAATTGTTGGAGTTTTGCAATCAAAATGTTGTGATCTACGCTATCAAAAGCTTTAGCGAAATCTGTGTAAATCACATCCACTTGAGTCAAGAGCAGAGGCAATAGTATCTGTAATTTCAAGTAAATTGGTTAGAATGGAACCCCCCTTTATGAAACCATGTTGCCTTTCGGAGAAATTTAGTCGAAAAGCATCATAAGCCCTCAAATACACAATACGTTCTAGGATTTTGCCAAAGCAGGATAACAGAGAAATAGGTCGATAATTATGAGCAGAGGAGCGGTCTCCTGCCTTATGGATAGGGAGAATGTTGGCTCGCTTCCAGGTGTCTGGGAAAATCCCTGTTGCTAGACTCGTATTAAAGATAAGGGCAAGTGGGACACTCAAGGAAGAAGCGAGCGATTTAATGAAAACGTTCGGGATCCCGTCCGGACCAACTGCGCTGCTAGCGTTTAGCGACGCGATTACAGCAGCAACTTCAGAAGGGCACGTAGGAAAAACACTTAACTTGTTCAGAGAAGCCCTAAAGTTGGTGATGATTGAGGGAGAGGATGATATATAGACTGAAGAAAAAAAGTCAGCAAACAAGTCACACATGGCCTGCTCATTGTTGGCAGTATTGTTCTGGAATGATAAAGAACTAACAGAGCTGTGGGATGATTTTAAGGAGCGGACATAGGACCAAAAGGATTTGGGATTGTTAGTTAGGAAGGTAGTTTTTATGGACTTGAAGTGAGCGAGCATTGCTCGCGAAATTACTTTTTTGGCAATCGCCCGAAGTTGACGGAACTCCGAAAGGTCAATGTGGGATCGTGAACGTTGGTAGCGTTTGCGGGCTGCGTCTTTCAATCGCACTGCCTGGGCAACATCTTTGGTAAACCAGAGTGACCATTTACTACCTGAAGAACGAGAGGTTGGCGTGTGTAAAGGAATTATACTATGGAGGACTGAGTAAAACATCTGAACAGCACCATTTGGATCAGTATGGTCCAGAACTGCATGCCGGTTCACGGCCATAAGTTCAGATGCTAAGCCTTCGTAACTAGCTTTAAAGAAATTAAAGTGAGATGGGTTTGCTCGTTTCTTTGTACGTGGCAATTCTATTAATAGACGTAATTCTAAAGGTGGATGGTGGGGATCAGGGGTAACATAAGAGGAAGAGGTGGGGAGACAGGGTCTGCAGTATGGGGATTACTCGAAAGAATCAGATCCAAAATACGGTTGGAAGTGTTCTTTATAGTATTTAATTGGGAGAGGGAGCAAAGGACACGAATGCGGAAATGGCAATAGAGAAGTCATTGCAAGATGATGGAGTGCCGGCCTCAATATCCCAGTGGACAGAGGGCATATTGAAGTTTCCGCAGATGAGAAACTGGGCGGAAGATTTGGGGTTGTTTCTAAAGTTACTTAATTCGCTGAAAAGGATTTGAAAAGTTGTTAAGGGAGAGTTGCAGGGAACGTAAATGCTTACAATAAAAAGGGGAAAGTTTTGAAGGTAAATGCGGACTGCCACGCCTTCGACCTTGATTGTTCAAGGTTGATGGGCTCTCTCTTTAAAAATCTGCAATATTAGCAAATCCAATACATCGGCTTCAATCTTCTCATATGTTTGATTCTTTGTATTCTCTAGCATGTTACGACTAGGGCCAATATTTTCCATGCCTCTGATATTAAAGCGTTCCCAGTTTTATTCACTCTCTTGGTTTCAGATGAAATATTCCACATTAAAGAACTCCTCTGGATTCTTGGTAAATGGTCCTTATAAATATTCACAGCACTTAATAGAGCTATACAGATGGATGAAAAGATGCTAAGACTAAAGAAAGTTAAAGAAAATTTCTTCAATAAAATTCTATTGAAAAAGCAGATGTCCTGTTCTTTCTTATGCTCAATGTCTATTTCCAGCCCCTCTCTCAAAACTTCTCAGTACTTTTCATTGAAGTAATTAAGTTGAAGTTAGCACAAGAAAAAAAAAATAAATAAAATTACTAGCTTACTCGTGAAAGGGGTATGTGTCTTTCTTTATTGGGACTGAACTATCTTATTAAAAATTCAGGACAATTTGCTCAAACTGAAGTGAATTGTGCTGTGCTAACGAAAATTGAAGCAATACGTAAGTTCATGTCTATTTATTTGCCTAATTACTTCAGCAATACATTTTGAAGTAATTATCAAATGTTCAACACATGCGTTAAATGTAACTTTGAATCTTAGTGGCTCTAAACTAAATTTAAAGTAGGCTTCGTAGGGTAGTGATTAGAGTGCTCGCTGCATAAGCCAATGGTCCATGGTTCGAACCCCGGGGGTGATAATGAGATTTGTTTTGAGTGTTTCTTCGGTCAAATTATAAGCCCGTTCAGTTATGGTACGTACTGGTTTGAAATCAGAAAGTTCCGCAGCTGGGTGGATGAACACACGGCCAAAGCATTGTACTGACCGTATCACCTCCCCGAGTGCTGATACATTCGATCAGGATAATGAGATACCCTAACTATCCATAAGCGAAGGCCAGAAAGAGTCTGTAGTGCAAAGCAAAACAAGTTGGGTAAACAGACCTACGCTCATGTCAGAAGGGTTTTGTATTCAATTTACAAAATGCAGTCACCAGATCGAATAAAATCAAGAAACATGTCAAAGATGATTTTATTGGAGAAAATATGAAATTCGAAGATCATACTTTTATTAACAAAGTTGAACGAATTTCGACTTCTGAGGTGTTTATTAATGTTATACTTATAAATATTTCCCTTGATAATTATTTCAGATGTCCATTCGCGAGGGAGGAAACACATTTTTCATAAAAAATATGTTTAGAAAATGTTTTTCTCCTTAGACGCAAATAAAATATTTTGTTTTTTATACATATATATATATATATATATATATATATATATATATATATATATATATATATATATATATATATATTTCGAGGGTAAGTTTTCCCTCTTCTTCAGTGTACTGATGGTCTAGTTACAATTTTCTTTGCTTAAATACCTAACATGTCTAGCTATACAGGAGTGAGTTTAATTGCTATTTAATTATACCTTTTTATTTTTCTTACTCTACTTTTTAAAACGTTTTGGTTTTATTGGTTTAGTCCTTTAATTACAAGCTTATCAAATGTTATTTAATGACAGTCAATGGAAGAGGTTATTACAAAAATTTTAAATTACTTTATTACCTCTAGTAGTTTTGAATATCCGTGCCCGACGTCATCATTCAGCCTCGATTGTTCCGGTTGTCTCAAAATCCACAGGCTTTCATACGCATCTAATCTCTTGCGGCTTTTGACCTGCTGTACTACCTCGACGTCTTCCCAATTGATCTTATGGTTGCTTGAAACGATGTGCTTTGCTACCGATGATATTATCGCTTCAATGGGTCGTTGTTTCTCGATGCACTTTTCAGCTTCATTGATGTGCTCCGTAAACCTTGTTTTAAGCGGGCGTTTCGTTTGTCTTATGTAGCTTTTGTGGCATGTCTGGCACGTGGTTTTGTAAACTCCACATTTTTCGTGTTTATGTTTCTTATCTTTGGGTGTTCCCAATATTGTGCTCAATTTCGATTTTTGGCTTGTTGGTACTGCTATTATGTTTACTTTTTTTAATCTCTTTTTGATTTTGTCGAAAACTTTCGAATATGTTAATGCTGCTCGTTGGGTCTCTTTTGATCTTTCTTGTGAGTAGAGTGTAGTGAGTGACTCCAATTTTAGTTTTTTCTCCATTCTTCTTATGATCGCCTGTATTGATCTTTCGTCAAAACCATTCAAAACTGCTGTGCCAAGGATAAACTGCTTCTCTTGATTGTAGCGTTCGGCGTTCATAGGCGTTGTCAACATCCTGTAAGTCCAACTATTGTAGCTGGCCATTTTCGTTGCGTGGGAGTGATTGGACGTCACTGGTATCGTTCGTTGAGTGCTCGTTGTCTTCCCGTGGATTCCAAACTCGATTTCGTTTTCACCTCTGATGATCTTCACGTCTAGAAAGGCTATTTCATTTTTGTTCTCCACCTCCATTGTGAACTTTATATTCTTGTGGATACTGTTGATTTTCGTCATCGTGTTTACCAGATTTGCTTTCTTGACTATCGCGAATACGTCGTCTACATATCGTAACCAAACTCTCGGCAATGCACCTTCATCCGCAATTCGTTGTTCTATCCATGTCATGAATATCTCGCTTATAAGTGGAGATAATGGGTTCCCCATTGCTACGCCAAACTTCTGTTTGAAGTATCTGCCTCGAAACGTGAAGTATGTTTCTGACATGCAGAGTGTTGCGAGTTTGTATAGCTGTCTTGCCTTCTCCATCTGTGATCTATTCTTAGCTTGGGTCAGCAGCCAGTCTTCAAATAAAGCCAAAGCTTGTTTTACTGGAACGCTGGGAAAAAGTGCTTTCACGTCAAATGAGACGAGTATTTCATCTGGTTCAATGTGTTGGACCAGTTTTAATTTTTCAATGAGTTCACTTCTATTTTTAACTGAATGGACACTAGAGGGATCACCCCATTTTTTGCATTCATCCACCAGCCACTTCGCGATATTGCTCGTAGGGGCTTCCGTTGCTGTAATAATCTCCCGCATTTCGTTGCCGGGCTTATGGATTTTCGGTAAACATTTGATACGGGGAAGAACTGGGTTTGAAACTCGGAGCGCTGTTTTGCTTGGGATGACGTCTTTGCATTCTGTAAGTGCTTTTTCTACCCTTTTAATTGAATCGGAAAGGGGATCATGTCTCAGCTCAAAGTAATCACCGTTGTTGAGCTTTTCAAATACTCGTTCGTCGTAGCTCTCCTTGTTCATTATTACAACTTTGTTTCCCTTGTCAGCCTTGAGGTAGTATACCGATTTTGCTTTTAGCTCCTTAATTGTGTTACCATCCTTGTTGCATACTTTTGAATTCTCCGTTTTTATTATTCGCATGGTTTCTTCCCTAATCGCTTGTTTTTCTTCCGTTCGTAGAAATTTGATGGCTGCTTCTATGTCCATAACTATGTCTTCCGTTGGTAGAACTTCGTTTTTTATCGCAAAATTTAGCCCATTATTTAATACCTGTAACTGTTCGTCTGTGAATTGTTCGGATGATAAATTCACTACAAAGTCCTTTATGTTTTCCATTCTTCTTTCTGGTCTGGGTACCTGCATATTCAAAAGATTATTTAATTTTTTGTTCAAAATGTTCCTTTTCCGGTCTTTCTCGCACTCAAACGCCCTCTGCACTTTATCTATCATATCCTCCGTGGAACCTTTTCTTCCTGTGATGTGGCTCGTCAGCTTTAAATGTAGGTGATACGCCTTGAGAGATAATTCCGATGACTTGCTATAAAGTCTATTCAAGCTGTCCGTGATCAACTTCATTTCTAGTTCCTGTTTTCGTTTTTCCGCTCCCGGTAGATACGACTTGAATCTCACAACGTGACTTTTTGGTACGATTCTCAACCTTCTGCATGTTTTTAAAAATTTAATATCTTCACTCAATGCTCCTAACTTCCTTTATTTGAAGACTGGCTGCTGACCCAAGCTAAGAATAGATCACAGATAAAGAAGGCAAGACAGCTATACAAACTCGCAACACTCCTCATGTCAGAAACATACTTCACGTTTCGAGGCAGATACTTCAAACAGAAGTTTGGCGTAGCAATGGGGAACCCATTATCTCCACTTATAAGCGAGATATTCATGACATGGATAGAACAACGAATTGCGGATGAAGGTGCATTGCCCAGAGTTTGGTTACGATATGTAGACGACGTATTCGCGATAGTCAAGAAAGCAAATCTGGAAAGCACGATGACGAAAATCAACAGTATCCACAAGAATATAAAGTTCACAATGGAGGTGGAGAACAAAAATGAAATAGCCTTTCTAGACGTGAAGATCATCAGAGGTGAAAACGAAATCGAGTTTGGAATCCACGGGAAGACAACGAGCACTCAACGAACGATACCAGTGACGTCCAATCACTCCCACGCAACGAAAATGGCCAGCTACAATAGTTGGATTTACAGGATGTTGACAACGCCTATGAACGCCGAACGCTACAATCAAGAGAAGCAGTTTATCCTTGGCACAGCAGTTTTGAATGGTTTTGACGAAAGATCAATACAGGCGATCATAAGAAGAATGGAGAAAAAACTAAAATTGGAGTCACTCACTACACTCTACTCACAAGAAAGATCAAAAGAGACCCAACGAGCAGCATTAACATATTCGAAAGTTTTCGACAAAATCAAAAAGAGATTAAAAAAAGTAAACATAATAGCAGTACCAACAAGCCAAAAATCGAAATTGAGCACAATATTGGGAACACCCAAAGATAAGAAACATAAACACGAAAAATGTGGAGTTTACAAAACCACGTGCCAGACATGCCACAAAAGCTACATAGGACAAACGAAACGCCCGCTTAAAACAAGGTTTACGGAGCACATCAATGAAGCTGAAAAGTGCATCGAGAAACAACGACCCATTGAAGCGATAAAATCATCGGTAGCAAAGCACATCGTTTCAAGCAACCATAAGATCAATTGGGAAGACGTCGAGGTAGTACAGCAGGTCAAAAGCCGCAAGAAATTAGATGCGTATGAAAGCCTGTGGATTTTGAGACAACCGGAACAATCGAGGCTGAATGATGACGTCGGGCACGGATATTCAAAACTACTAGAGGTAATAAAGTAATTTAAAATTTTTGTAATAACCTCTTCCATTGACTGTCATTAAATAACATTTGATAAGCTTGTAATTAAAGGACTAAACCAATAAAACCAAAACGTTTTAAAAAGTAGAGTAAGAAAAATAAAAAGGTATAATTAAATAGCAATTAAACTCACTCCTGTATAGCTAGACATGTTAGGTATTTAAGCAAAGAAAATTGTAACTAGACCATCAGTACACTGAAGAAGAGGGAAAACTTACCCTCGAAATATATATATATATATATATATATATATATATATATGTATAAAAAACAAAATATTTTATTTGCGTCTAAGGAGAAAAACATTTTCTAAACATATTTTTAAATAAGCGCAAAAACACCGAGACCACAAATAACATTTTTCATGTATTTCCCCCCTGTGCCCCCACTGAAGCAAAAACTGACCGTTTAAGAACTGTTTTGAAAAGCTCCCATGAAAACTTTCATTTCATACTCATATCGGCTACGTTTGATGAATTTTTTTTCAGGGGCCACTCTCCTGTACTGTTATCATTGATTAATGGCCAATTTTTTCGAATCCTGAAATGGTTACAAAGCATGTTTGCTAGGAGCTCTCTCCCGCCTCCTTGACTTGTTTTACTTATGATTATTAATTGTAGGTACTCATCTTCAGTCATTCATTAAATTGAATCAAGTGTTCAAAGCATGCACCTTAAACGTTGAAGTTGGGAAAAAATAACTCAAAATTATTCAATCTTCGCATTTAAAACAGCCACTATTTTTTTACGATTACTGATACCACTAGCTGAACCGATTCTCAAAGATATTCATGACACCTATTACTCCTGAAATTTTCATGCTAATCGTAGCAAAACTGTAGTGTCTGAGTCGGTAAAAAGCGCATGTTGTTCCATAGCCATATGTTGCCATAGTAATAAATGCAGCGCATACTGTTCCATAGTAATACAGGAAAATTCAAATCACTATAACTTCGCTAAATATGATTCAATCTTTATGAAACTTTCAGAATAGATCAATCTTACCAATAGTCATCTGTGTACAGAATTTCATTGAATTTAAGGGTACCGTAAATATTTTAATCAAGAAAACATAAAATCGTTAAATCATACTATTACTAACAAAGTTGAGTGAATTGCGACTTCTCGCGTATTTGTTGTTGTTGTACTCATCAAGGTCTACATCCCTGATTTTTTTCAGATTTTTCGGGGGGGGGACACAAATTTTTCGTGTATTTCCCCTCCCTGTGTGCCCCTCGAAGCAAACTTTGCCAAACGAAGACCTGTTTTGAAAAGTTCTCATCAAGACCTTTCATTTGATACCCATATCGGCTACCTTCAATGAATTTTTTTTTCGGGGGGTCACTCCCCTATATGGGGAGACCCCCCTTAAATACCTTATAAAATTTTTTTTTTAGTTGAACTTTGAAGAGAACACCACTTTACACCTATGTACAAAATTTGATGTTTCTCGCTCAAGTAGTTTCCGAGAAAAACTGCTGTGACACACGGACGGACGGACGGAAAGAAAGACGGACAGACAGGACGCGATTTCAGTAGGATTTCGTAAAACTATTTTACAAAACCCTAAAAAAAGTAAAGGTTAATTTAACTGGAATATATAATCTTGCGTTTACTTTCAACATAGGTCTTTTCATGCGTAGTCGATATGAGGTTGTCTCAACCTCAGAAAGAAAATCCATACTACTGGAGTGGTTTGTTACTTAGTCTATGAATATGCCTCAAGGTTTATTTTACATGTTAGTACGCGCCATGTTCATGGCTTTAGCCATTCATATATATATATATATATATATATATATATATATATATATATATATATATATATATATATATATATATATATATATATATATATATATGTATATATATATATATAAATATATATATATATATATATATATATATATATATATATATATCCATCTCTTGATTAATCACCGAAGTTAACCAGTGTCTAGTGAGTAGTACTTGAATGGGAGACCATTAGCAGAATGTGTGTGAAAATGCCCTTTTTGTTTCCTTCATTTATTTTAATCTCCATTGAAGACTCTCAAGCTACATCCCTATACTGAATTGGTAGTCGTTTGCAGTTTCTTAGTTTAACCACTAATTGTGCTTCTTTTAAACTTATGAGGTCATTTCAGTTTCAAGATATTACGTAGAACCGCAAGCTGTGCAACATTTTTTTGAACTTTCAAACAATAAAGACATGATAAACGGATAGCATTGAACTATATCTCGGAGAATCTTGGCTGGTATCCCACTAGCTCAAATGTGTAGACTCCATATTATTTATTGGATTATGATCAATAAACTCTTAACCTGGAAATTCCACTTCCTCTAACCACCATCCAAATATTGATTAAATCCTCCACACAAGTATATTTTTGCCTTGAAGGATTAAACAACCAACATAGCTAAGCGACACAGATTCCCACGTTTACATCCAACCATACTTTCCCATAAAATGGTTTAAAAATGGTAGTTTTCAAAAAGATTTTGGCCTCGGTAAGCATCACCTCTCAGTTTTCAACTTCCCATTTTCAATTCTTTTTTAAAAGGGTTACAATGCGAACCGTTCCAACTAGGTCAAACTTTCAACTACACATAAAACTCCGTCCATCGTCCGGACAATATAATTTATATTCGACCAAACCGAATCGTAAAATCCACCCAAAACGAATTTTCAAAACCATTTAATCCAGTTCCCAAAGTAAAAATGGTAAATTGTTGAAATTTTATTCTTCTGTTTGTTTCTTTGTTTTATCCAATGACGGTTCTGAATCTTAACCTATTCCTTTTATATAAGAACTGCATAAACGTTACACAGAGGAAAATGAGAAAGAAGGATAATGGAGGTAGTCGGCGAGGGAATGAATTTGGATTGGCCGCAAGGAAATCGAATCAATATCCTTTAATTGAATCCATTGAATGTTCCAAGTGGATACTTATTTTACTGATTCGGTTTAGAGGTATCCAAGGCTTTCCTGATTTGCGGAAATGAGTTCGAATAGGCGAAAATCGACATGGAAATTATGTATAGATCATTGAGTCTTGAAAATTATTTTCAAAATTATTCTCTCTTTATGTTGGCCAGCGGTTTTGCTTTTGAATTTTTTTCCTGGAATAAATAAGGAATTCGAATAATTGCAACTATAATCGAAAATGCCTCAACACAATTTATTATACCGTTGTTTATTCACGGAAAAGCACTGTCCAAAATGAAATATTTCATTCCTTCCGCATTTTCCCTATCTGCTGGGTGTCTTCGCTTAATGGAAGGAACTCTGTACGAGAAATAGCCAGAATAAAATTCGATTAGCTTTCAAAGCATCATTTTGTCGAAGATACATTTTGAAAGGCGACGAGGCACAAAGGACTGACTCTGCACTAAACTTAAATACCACTCACACAAGCACACGTCCAGTGAAAGCTACAGACGATATTCTTCACTTGATAAATGGCAATTTCCTTTTCGAACTTGTTACCATCACAATTCCTTCTCAATCTTTGACTTGGCTTCGTCGGTCGTTTTCATTCAAAATATAGCTCAGCTGTAACATCGTAATGGAGAAAATGGAAAATATTTTGGGAAACATAGCGGTCATCGTGTCTTTTGCGAGACAGGAAGAAATTTTCACTTGAGGGTGGCATACCGGAAATGTGCCATACATTTCGTTTGGAGGAAGCCCACATGTCTGTCGATGTTTTCAGATTCCTGGAAATGTGAGTATAGTACATAGATCAGCTTATTCTTTGTCTGGTTGCGCGAGTATGGAGCTGAAAGGACTTTTTCTTCTGACATAATCTTAGTCTGATTAATGATCATCGTCCCGAGGTCAACTTGGAAAACATCACACTTGACGGTTGTGATGTTTTTTGAGGATGTGTGATGTAAGAGCTTAAGGGAAATGATATTTTGGCAAAATTTATCCTGAATATGTCAATAGAATGGTGAAATGAAGGCCAAAATTAGGCCAATAGTGATATTTCACGCTAATATTTGATCAAGAATTAGGTCAATGAGGATTATGATGAATTTTTCTTATTCTTTGGTTATTGCGAAGAAAATCCGAATATTTTCGGAGTAAAAGGAACGGGGATATATTGTAAAAGAAAGAATCCTTTAAAATATTTTATTCTAATTAATACGAGTAAAAATACCCGATACTGTATTCCAGGATTAACGAGTAATTTTCAATGAAAAATATTCAAGTTCATAGCGTTCAAGTAAATTATTGAATAAATTATTAAAAGCGTATACAAGGCATAAAGTTAAGAAGGGCAAGAACATGGGTTTGAAGAGCAGCATCTTCATTGAAGATGAGAAGCAAATTTGTTGCGCAGTGCCCTTATTTCTACGGAGCTAGCCAAACTTACTTGATGTGACGATACCGATGTAGCTATAACATAACATTTACACAATTGAAGGTTCAGAACGGATCGAAAAAATTATTAGAATTTGTCGGAGATACAAAGCAAAGCGTGTTTTGATCTAGAGACATAGTTGTAGTTTGCCTCCAGTTCATGTTATAGTTTCTGAATGATAAAGCAAAAAATCCAATAAACGTTTCAAGCAGTACCGCTTAGGCATCACAAACTCTCGAAATGGAAAAAATATATTTTTTGGTTGGCTTTCAATGGATTGAAATTGCATGCACTCACCACACTCTTCTCAGACAAATTCAAAAGCTCGAATTTTCTAGCCAAAGCATAAGTATGCAATTATAAGAATGTTACATGTAAGTAACCACCCTGCCTGTGCCGGCGTGATGATTGCACCTCACCACACACTACCACAATCCTTGATACTTAGAGGAGGAGGGGGCCGTCCCTTAGAGAAAAGAAGAACTTTTTTTTCTTTTCCATCGAAATACAAAGATATTTATTCTCGTTTGACAATTTGCTCTTGCACAATAATTTCAACGTCTGAAACTCGTTTGGTCGGTAGCGCCCGGATCCTAGTTGCCACCGCTAGCCTACTCCTTCGCTCCTCCTCGATTTGTTTCTTGAGTGCCCTGGTCCGGGCTGCGAAGAACTCACGATCCTCATCGGACTTCACGCCTCGTTTGAGACGTCGTAGGTTGCCCAGCTCTCGCTGCAGCCTCACGCGTCTGCCACCGTGCTTCAGTTCCTCCGGGGACTCCCTGATTGAGACATCCAACGGGACTGCCAGGCGGGCTAGGTACTACTCTCGAGTGAGGGGTTGTCGCGTTCCTAGAGTGAGATCCTGGGGAGTGGGCTCCGGAGTTGTCCACTGCTTTCGAACTAGCTCCATTTGCCTTGGGAAGCTTGTCCCCGGTCAAGGACCCGCTAACGAATCAGCGCGGAGTGCCTCTTCTAAGCTGGACTTAGTGTACCTGGATTTTCGGGGCCTGCTGTTGCTGCCGAACTCTTCAACTGAGCTGTCGATACCGGCAAGCGCGGCCTGTAATTAGACGAAATGCAAAGGGGGTTACAGCTGGTCTTGGGGCGCCCTACAATTAACCCGGGCTTACGACCCTCATACCATGATTTAAGTTTCCGGTGATTCTTTGTACGTGGATGAAAACTAAAACTAGAGTTTCACCGGCTTAGGCCTAAAGGAACTCTTTTTTAACTCCTAATACTCACGTACTGTTGATGGCGAAATTATCTCCCTTTGATAGCAAACTTGAATATAAACATCGACCGCAATTGTCTCCGACAGACTTGTGGTCATGCTGGCTCCCTTGTCAAATTCGCCAGTAGCTTAAATACAAGCGAATTGCTTGCATTGCTAGTGGCAGTTGTAGACCTTCGCTCCAGGTAACAGCAAAACGCTGAGCTTGTTAACGTGCTAGTTGCTCCCCTTAACTTGCTTTACTATGTCGTTCCTCTCCCGTTATTCGGGAACAATCTTGTTGCATGAAAAGGAACGCCAGATCCAATATTAAGTTTTCGCTCTTTTCGTCTTCAGTATTCATTCATTTGAATATTCGATGAATTCTGCTCATATGATGTCTGAGTTGGTTGTTGCAATAGCACGTGCGCGGTGAATTGATACTTAGTTGAGTGGATTGCGCATCGTTCACACATTCAATTGTGTTCGTATTCCCCCTGTGCTCTCAATATAGTAATTGTATGGACTACCATGTATGCGTGTGGGATTTGCCGGGGAGCTAATTCAGTGACTTGACCAATAAAACGTAAGATATAAGGTTCTTATATACAATAAATTGCGATTATGTATTCTGTGTAGGGTGTCGCCGTTCCCTAAATATGGGCGGTGAAGCATACATTACTTGTTGGCTCGCAGAAACACGCTACGTGTGGCGAGCAAGGCATGGAGAGCGTGATCAACTGTTTTACGATTTCGAGCAATTATTGGAACCATATACTATTTTGCAAATAGATCGCTAATGGCTAGAATTTTCAAATTTCTTATTTTACTTCGGAGGTGACTTTTTATTCGTACCTCAGGTGCTACGAACTGCAAACTGCTCTGAGATCGCAAACATGAGCGTGCCTCTATGTAAGCTGACATTTTCAAATGTTTATTTTTTACTCTACACAAAGTCATAATATGCGCTGATTTTTCTTCCTACCATGGTCTATCAGTAGATGTCAGTAACCAGTACTTAATGGACGCAATATGTTAATATTTCTAATCGTTAGATTGAATATTGTCACACTCCTGATACATTTAAATTGGTTTCGAGTCACAATTTTTTTCTGGCAAAATCCTGGGCCAACCTGCCTCGATATTTTATCAAATCATCCCTGTGCACAATCGACCTGGGTTTGAACCTTCACATTAGGAAAAACTGCCGTTTATAAACTAAGTAAGCTAAGAAAATACCTTCAAGGTAGAAAGACATGAAATAGGGTGCACATAGGCAATCTGTGTTCATATTGATGCCACTATTTCATTGAAGGCAGTCTTGATACTTGGTAGCGATTACTACTATTATGGTCAACAGCTCGGCCACACGAAAGATTACTTTTTGTAGCTGCTCGCAGGTAACAATTTCGGTCATGAATTGCACCACCAGTGAACATGTTGCTCAGCGCCGGAGAGATAGATGTGCAGTTTTACGAATAAATCTCTAATTTGTGTTAAAGGGTCTTTCCAAACAATTCGAAAACTAAAAAAAAAAACATTTTTTCACCACCAGGAACCGAAACTGTCGCTGTGTCAGAAATAACCTACCTTAAAACAAAACCGCTCAAACTACAAGTACATCCGAGAAAAAGAAAAGAAAACCAAAGGAAAGAACCCCGCAAACCTGGCCCGAATATTTGAAATAATTACTTGCTGGTTCATTTATCTGAACGTTACTCGTAACAGCCTGGAATGTACTCACCTTCCTCTTAATTATATACCGGGGGAAATCACCAGCAACCATGGACAATTGACGCTTCAGCGACACTTCGACTGTGCTTACATACATAAATGATGTCAGGGCTAGCTGATCAATTTATGGTAAACAGAATTAGATGTGATTAACAAAACGCATAGTGGTCTTTATCAAGATTGGATTTAAGCTTTGCTGTAGGTTTATGGTAGAAATACCTCGCAAGGGGAATGCTGGCTGACAGGAGTACTCTTTGAGCCTAGTATTCTTTAGGGATTGCCCTAAAAAGGAAGAGCGGGAAACTCTTCAGGATGAGCCAGATGTTCGCATGGAGGGGGAATATAAAGAACATCGGAAGCTCGATGGTTACTACTGCGATCACTACCGAAACAAAGGCCTTACATCCTGAAATAATAACGAACCATCCTAAAGTCCACAAAGTGATCACGGCAGGAAAAGAAACTGACTAGACAAAGAAAGCACCATTTTGTCATTTCACCGCCACCGTTGAAAATGTGGCAGAAGTATTGCATCTAGAAGCAAAAGCCAATAACCTCTCTCAAGAAACGAGGCCGCAAAGCACAATTTCCGTCCAGTGACATGAAGAAGAAGGACTAATCCGTAAAGCGGGAGACGTTCTAAAAAGAATTAAATCTGCATGCGATTCACCAACAATCAGCAAACGTGTAAAGAATGGGCTAATTTAGCTAGGGGAGCTCCTAGACCGGATAGGGCCTTACCGGAGCAGGTGATTAAAGGCCAAAGAGGATCAGAAGGCCAAAAAAGAACTGAAGGCTAAAGAAGCACTGAGGGTTATGTCTATAGGGCACTCGTAGGTAGCCCCACAATCCAACATCAAGAAAAGAAAAGCGTCTAATCCAAACTAAGGAGATCAGGATGAAAGAAGGAAGGAAAAGGCAACTGATGGGCGCTGAATGCCAGATCAGGGGTCTAGACAGCGTTGACAAAAGGAGCAAAAAAGCCGCAAAAAACTCCTTCAAAATTTGCCAGAACATAAAGTTCGCACGGAGGCCCAACAAGAAAAAAGACGATGCGAAACAGGAGAAAAAAGCCACGACAAAGACCTCAGGAGCAAGCACTGATCGTAAAATTCCAAGATTGCCAATCCTACGCAGAAGTGCTGCGGGATATCGGGGGAAATGTAAGGCCCAAAGACACCAACACTGTCATTAAAGCAGTGACCAACACGTTCGGGTCGCATACTGGTCGAATTTGGGGCAGAAGCCAATAATGAAGAAGCCTTCTGCGATGCACTGAACAAAATTCTTCATAAAAGTAGCCTCGTTGAGCCGTTAGCAATTATCGAAATAATGAGATTTTGACTGCGTCACTGACCTACCTGAGATATATGAGACCATCAAAAAGGAGTTCCCAAGCGGGGGCAGGATCAAAGCGAGGGTGATACCAAAAAAGAATCGGGCACAGCACATGGCCATCACTGACGAGCAAAAGGGTACTGAACGGTTACTGACTAAGTAAACAGTATGAATAGAGTGGGCTACATGCAGGATATGCTGAAGACTAGTGTCTCTTCAATGTTTCAAAAGCTTTGGCTATGGTCACACAGCACAAGTATGTAAAGGACCCGATTGGAGTTCCCCATATTACAAATGCGGTGGAATGTGACATAAAAGAAAAAAGTGTAAAAAGGAGGCACACTGTATTCTTTTGCTAGTATGCTGATCCAAGACCGGATCTTGGGCATGTTAGCATCAATAAAATGTTGGAACTTCCAGGAAGCCCTAGCCAATGCAAAATCAGAACTTTGATGACTCGTATCCTGCAGGTAAACCTACACCGCAGTTCAACCGGCCAAAATCTACTTGAGTCGTTAGCAAGGGACATGATAGCCGACGTTTTGCTGCTGAGTGAGTAACACCACGATAAAAGTACTGCATCATAGTATCCTGACGGAATTGATACTGCCACCGTCTGGGTTCAGAACAGTGATACCCGGGAGAGAGCCATGTGCTTAGGGATGGTTTTGTGTAGACTCGGTGCTCAGGGACCACCTTTTTTAGTGTGTGCCTAACGCCAAGCGAATCGATATCATCTTTCTAAGCCAACCTCAATACTTTGAAGTGCGCTGTCTTGAACGCAGAAGGCAACGTGTTTGATGGAGGGGAGGGGAGCTTATATGCCAAAGCAATTGAATGCGGCATTCCTTTAACAGATCCGCGGGGAAAAATTATCTTAGAAATGGCGGCCAGAATGGGGCTCGTCATACTAAAGATGGGAAAAATGCTGATTTTCCGCCGTATTGGCTGTGAAGGAACCATACCGAACGTAACATTTGCCTCAGAATCTTCAGTACAGAGTATGTTTCCTCTATTAGAGGACTACTCAGCCAATGTCTGTGCTGTCGACCTTCTCTGATTGGGTGAAACTTTGGAAGGATGGACATGGAGATGTAACTCGGGGACTTTCGACAAGTGCTCTGCTATTGGGGGCTTTGCATTGGATGGAAGAACTGGCAGCTCAAGAGGTGGTAAGCTCAACTATAAGCATCATCACGACTACTTGCAACACTTCTATGCCCGGTCGAAAACCCTGCCACGATGAGCCCCACGTGAACTGGTAGTTGATTAAAATCGCTGAAAAACGACGTGAGTATCACAAGTTTCAGCATGAGGTTAAACGGGGACGGAACCATGACAAAGCATGCAACGGGGTAGCAGCATATAAGTCGGCAAAAAAATAACTTCTCAAACTGATCAACTGTAAAGCAAGGCTCTTTACTAGTAAAATATAGTGGGTAATGTGAACAAAGATCCGCGTGACCTTGACTACAAGCTAGCTATGCGGAAACTTGGTGCCCTGACGATGCCTTGCATACATAAACCGGAGAAATAGATGAGATTGGGCAGGTCCGTGTTGATGCTTTCCATGACCAAACGGCAATCGAGCGCCCACTCTTCACACAGCCAAAACTGAAAAAGCAGTCTTATCATTCAAAGCAAGGAAGGCTACATGTCTAAATGGTGTTTCAGCTGAGCTGTTGCAACTTGCCTATCACTATTGTGCTGACTTACTGTTCAGCATATTCACCGCTTGCCTACGGGACAGGGCTTTCCTGGTACGATTGAAGGTGGCGAGGCTCCTGCTGATCAGCAACGGGAAGGGAAATTCCGGATCGCCGTCTCTATACAGCCCGTTATGCATGCTAGACACTGCTGGGAAAGTGCTAGAGAAATTCATCAAGGGAAGACTCACTGATGTGGTTCGTCCTGCTGGGGACCTATCTTCTCGGTAGTATGGCTCTAGAGTAGAACGCTCCACTATTGGTGGGGTTGCAGAGGTGGTGAGTAAGTACCAAGAGCCTGACGCCCATAGCCGCATCAAAGGATGCATTGTTCCATTAATGATACTCGACTTGAGGAACGCCTTCAACTCCGCTAGATGGGAGGATATTCTAGATACACTAGAAACCTCTTTTCAAGTTCCAGAATATCTAATGCAGCTTCTGAGGGACTGAACCCTGCTTTACGACATGTCACAGGGCCAACAAGGATGAAAGTTATATCGGGTGTTGCCCAGGCATCTTTTCTTGGTCGTGTCTTATAGGCTACTGAGTCTAGATCTACTGAGTCTAGAGATACGAGACGAGCCGTGCTTGATCAGCTATGCAGATGAAGCGACCAGAGCCACAACATCATCTGAACAAGCGCAACTTAGGCTAGATTGCCTAATGCGCCGAGTAAGAGACTGTATGACTACTCGCGGGTTCAGTCTATCACTGGGAAAAACCGAAGTGGTCATCTTGACAAAAAAGAGAATCCCTAGAGTAAGGATGGTCAGTATTGAAGACATACTCATTGAATCAAAGCCAGTGGTGAAGTACTTGGGGCTACTGATTGACTCGAAAGATGAGTTTCTCTGAGCAATGCTGATTCGGGCGTATCGGCTTTTTGTCGACTTATGGCCAAATGAGGTGAACCCAACCCCTGAAGAAGATGTCTCTTGATGAGTACCATGAGGTCAGTGCTACTGTTCGTAACAGAAATATAGGCTGACGCTCTCAATAAGGATGTGTACCAAAAATGCCTGGCACATGTACAAAAAAGTGGAGCACCGAGGACTGAATCTTCATATCCGATTGTCTAATTCGGTGGTGAAAGTTATTGAAGGGGTGATACCTGTCGCTTGCTAGAGAGTGTCGTGCTATTTACTTGCATCGAAGCGAGAACGCAAGGGAGACGCTTGCTCGCGAGGAAAGTCCTCGCTCACTCAACAATTGGTAGCAGTTTTCGTT
This sequence comes from Odontomyia ornata, assembly GCA_963969285.1. Lineage (NCBI taxonomy): Eukaryota > Metazoa > Arthropoda > Insecta > Diptera > Stratiomyidae > Odontomyia > Odontomyia ornata. Next base: position 89,614,636 of record OZ017742.1, read on the forward strand.
GAATTGCGCGAAGTGAAGGTGGACTATGCGAATCATTCTGGATCAGAGACCATGGCGAAGTCGAAAGCGTGGTAAGACTGACTTCTATCTGACCCACTTTTTTAAGCGGACATGGGTGTTTTCAGTCTTACCAACATAAGATTGGTGAGTCACGCTCCCCCAAATGTCGGTTTTGGTCGGGAGAGGAAAACAATGCCTGCCACACACTTTTTTGCCGTACAAAAAATGGGGCAGGTTGCAATTGTAGATCTCCTGAGAGATGGGAGAGCTCACTCCGGTGCTATCATTTGTCAACATATTCTCTCTTGTCAAGCTTACAGTAAAAGTAGGAGATGTTTACACGGCTTGTCCTTTTTTCGGAGATGTTATAGGACTAATTTTGATTCTTTTGATTGTAGATGTTTTGAGCATATTTTCAGGTACGACTTGCAAATGTTTTTCATAGGATCTCGGAAGAAGCTCGATTTTCTGTTCTGCATCACTAATCACCCTAGATTTCACCTCTCGATAAAAGCCTGTTTTTATAATGTTCTGATCGAGAATACCTATTCCTCATAATCTTCGTTGACCGGTGCGATAAATTTCTTCTTAAATGCTGTCTTGCGATTCTGGCATGTCGGGTGATAAATTTTCATTCTTCGAATTATCTTCGGTTTTTTTATTGAATTCTTCGAGAAGTTTCGTTTTTGAAATATTTTGCAGAAATTTTCTGAAATTAATGAAATCTTGTGGCCAACAGCCTTATCCACTGATTTTTGTCCTTTTATGCTGTTAGCATTCTTCTTCAACATTTGTTGGCGGGATTTTCATCTTTCTTCGTGTTTTTCCTCTACTCCTGTTGTCCTTTTCGTGAAGGTTCCTCGAGAAGTTTGCCTTTGCAGACTGCTCGATTATTATACAGGCCATAGCCAGAAATAACGCAATCGCACGAAAAATTTGTTTCATTAAAGAACCATTATTTTAAAAAATGTCGAGACAATATTATTTCTTTCCGCCTCGACAACGTAGAACTAACAAATTTCATAGATTCGGAATTGGAAGGAGGTCTCAATGATTGTAAGACTGCGGAAGCTGCAATGGGCTGGACACATGAGCCGTGTGAACTAACAACGAGTACCCAAAAAGGTATTCGTTGGGAGAACTGAAGGCCGGAGACCAGTGGGGAAACTGAGGAAACGCTGGTCTGGCTTGGTCGACGAAGACAGTTGGAGGCGCTTTTTGCAAGAAGCAAAGGCCCGAGAGGGGCTGTAGTTCTACGACAAAGAAGAAGAAGAATTTTAAATTAACTCAATATTGTCTCTTACACTGTACTCATCCTAAAGTTTCTCTTCATATCCTTTTCAATGTTCCTCACTTGCTCAACGATACCTATGCTGAAAGTTCCACTTTGTAGTTTAGCCTTATAACTACTCTGTTACTATGTTTTTCTGTATAAATCATATATTTCACAATATCCTTTACTTAAATTAATCGAATATCATTAAAATCCTATAATCACAAAGTGTCAATAAAATGTAAGTGGAGGCCTTTTCTATGTGATAGTTCTCCATCCACAATCAACTGAAATTTTTAGAGACAATAAATTTTCGAACTTTTGACCACTCCATCATTAATTCGTTTCGTATTGTAATCTCACAATGGTTAATACCATCTGATTATACGTTCTACTACAATTTAATTTCATAAGTTAGCATCTGCTCTGCGATGGGTATCGTATCTCCTAATTTTCCTTCGGTGTAGGTAGGGGTATGTTGAACATTCAAAAAGTGTGACAATTTTACATTTCCTTAAAAGAACCTTCCAGCAGTCAATCTAAAGTCATCAGGCTAGTCAGGCGTTTATACGTAATATTCGTATCATTAATTTTTCTTTAGTATGTGGTTGAGCTTGAGGCATTCCATAAAAATTGCCTAACTTCTTCTTCTTCGTAGTATCACAGCCTCTCTTACGCCTCCACTTCCCTTAAAAAGGGTTTCCAACTTTCTCGGTACATCAACCGCGTCTTTCAATTTCAAAATCCGAACAGCGCTGAACTATCTCCGTCGACCGAGTCAGACCAGCGTTCCCTTGGTATCCCCAATGGTGTCTATCCATTTTTTCATACGGTTGATATGGTCAGTCCATTGCCATTCCCGCTCTCAGTGGCTAGGTCCTTTTTTTATGGAATCCTAACAAGATTCTGGGGACAATATCCACCCGGGGTAGGTTTTCTTTATGACACTTGACTGCTGCCTTCAAGGAAAGATGCCAGTGTGCGATAACTGCGCGTTATTCAAAGCCAATAAGGTTAGTAAGTACACTGAACAGAGACGATTCAAACGGCTTCCACTGGTCGGTTTTGATAGTGGTAACTGCGCCAAAACGTGCGTCCCAATTCGGAGAAAAATGCCTCCGCGACTGAGTCAGGTGATTGGTCTACGAGTAGGATTGCCTCCGGTCATCTTGAAAAGCTGTCCATTATGGCTAGGCAATACCTGAACCCTTGGCATGGGAGCGATGAATCAAAGATGTCTTGGTGGACGTGATGGAATCTATCGTCCGAAACGCTGAAGTTTTTATGTGGGGCTTTCTGAAAGCGGCTGACCTTGGAGTGACAATTGTACACAAACGTGTACAATTTCTTATGTTGGCTCTCATCCTTGGCCAAGCAAATTTTCCGAGGTGGCTTTGTACGTAGCCCATCCCCAGGTATGCCACATTTCCTTTCAATAGTGCTTCGAGCTCTTTGTCCCTGCGTTGCTCTTCAATTAATACCCCTACATCGTCAGCAGAAGGCATTGCGATGGATTTAATACCGCACAGCGCGTGGAAGGGTTGCTATATTATTTATTACATGAAATATTTGTTGAGATCTGGGGGACAAATGTTAAGCCCTTGCGTAAAGGCGTAAACGAAAGGCTTATGATCCATGTGAATCAAAAAGCTAGTATCTTCCAGGAAGAGACAAACTGGCAGGTTCTGTCATATATTGCTGGTAACTCGTGGTCGTGAGCGCTGCATCTAGTTTCAGGCCTAGAGAGCTTTTTTGGTGAAAGGCAATTCGATGTCAAAATCGTAGTATCTGATGCATCGGTTACTAGCCTTGTAGGTGTCTTGGCTTCATAGTGAACCAGTGGCGTTGTATCCGCGAGACAATGTTTAAAATTGACGAAAGCATGTTTGTCTTTTGGAGTGCACTGTATTATGCGCTTATCGTTTTTTCTGGAGTGCTACAAGAATGAATTCAGAGGGGTTGCAGTTATGCCGCATTTCGAACCTGCGCAGTTGTTGGATATCTATGGGCTTCGCGTGGTTTCGTATTGCTACCACACGTGAGAAGGGTGGTAAAATCCCATCTCTACTAATGACATCTCCCAGATATTCAATGCTTTGCACTCCAAAAATGCACTTTGCTGAGTCGGCTACGATGTTGTTTAGGCTAAACCTCGTGAAAAATACGGAAGGTGATTTATATATTGTTCTTTGGAATCTGAGGCTACAAGGATGTCATGTGCACAGTACACGCAAAAATTAAACCTTTCAGGTCCTCGTCCATTAGTCTTTGAAAAGACCGGGCTGCATTCCTGAATTCAAAAGTCATTACAGAAAACTCGTAAACTCGTGCTTAGGCTGCGAAACTTTACGACTTCATTTTGAAAAATAGGTATCTAATGCTACGTCTTTAGATGGGAAATTTTAGAAATTATAAACTTGCCCGTTGCGGGCCCAGTTATTTCTTCTATGTTGGGCATCGGATATCTACCCCGTTAGGCATCTGCATACAGATCGCAATAGTTACCGCAGGGTCTTCATGTGCTACCCTTTTTTCGAACGAAATGCAGAAGGCTCACCCATAGCCTACTTGAAAGTCTGTAGAAATTCCTCTCGAGTAATAATTAAACTCTGTCTTGGCTATTTCAAGCTTCTCCGTGGAAAGACTGCTGGAGTGGTCTGATACAAGTGGACCAGTAGTGTTGTACAGTGTGTTAAATTTCTCTCGTTTCTGAGTTCTACAACTAGCCCAAAATAGCTTACGAAATCAGATCCCGATATAGGATGTAATACTACTGCTACTTGAAGTTTCTAAAAAAAATTCCAAAGTAAAACCAATTATAATCTCTGCTGTTTTCTTCATAAGTGTTGGTTGTGCTCCCATTTGCCACAAAAAGTTTTAAATTGGTTACGTTGTTGTATTTCGACGATTTAGAAACTAAGACGACAGAAACGTCTACCCCCGTATTAATGAAGAATTTAAGAGTGGTCAAATATTCAGCTCTGATATCACCCCATTGAACTTTGTTCCATCCTGATTAATTTTCGTGGAGCTTAATTGCGTCCCGATGTGCGCGAACCATAGTGCCGGCTGACTAGTTCAAAATGGCAGCAACTTGATTGTAGTTAAGTTTTGAAGCTCTGCAAAAGTGTTCGAGAAGGGTGAGCTTGGCTCGTCTGGTATGTACTGAAAATTCTCTGTCGGCATTTTATAATCGGTGGCTACCAATATAGGAATAGGCAGCCAATGAACAATCTGCACGCTGGCTGCTACTCATGACGACAAAAAAAAATTGAAATGTTACAATGAGAATATTTATTTCTTACGTCTTCCTCTCTCTCTCTCTCTCTCTCTCCTTAACACTACAACCCCTCTAGGGCCTTCGTTTCCTGCAGATAGCGCCTCCAACTGTCTCGGTCCAATAACCGCGTCCTCCAATTTGAAAATCCGAGCAGCGGTAAACTGTCTTCGTCGACCGAGCTAGACCAGCGTTTCCTTGGTTTCCACACTGGTCTCCGGCCTTCAATTCCGATTCTTCGACCCGTCCAATTTATTTACGGATGCTTAGGTTAGGGTCCATGTTTCACACGCAAAGCATAACACAGGTCTTATCACAGATTTGTTTACTTGGAGCTTTGTTTTTCTGTGTATGCAGCTGATCTTCAAGATTGTCAATATTTTCTGTGTTTTACACAATCGAAATTAATTAATAATCGTTTACTACTACTCGCCTCGATGCAGGACGGTGCGAAAACTGAAAACTGCGCTTCTACTGCATCCTCTGATGATGGATTTGTCAGTCCCTTTAAGTTCAATGGCAGCGACGCGGTTTTATTTAGAAATCTTAAAATTTGGAAATCATACTATTTTCAATAATGTTCACTGAATTTCAAATTATAAAGCATTCATTTTAGTTTTATTTACAATAAATTACCTTTGTAATGTTTTAGAGGCTTTCGCGGATGATAGTATTCTATCGCGATGGTGGACACATATTTTTCAATCATTTTACTTCCCCCATCTACAAGTAGTGTTTAGAGATACGCTGACTTTCTCTAACTGAAGGCCCGAAAGGGGCTGTTGTAATAAAAAATAATGTTTTTTGAGACTGTTTTTGAAAAATTTTCGTTAAGACCTTTCATTTGACACCCCCATAATGACTTTTGGTACACATATATTATTTTAAGGGTGTACATCTTATCGGTATAATTTTCCGTAAAGAACCTTTGACAATTTTTTGATGCTAAAATTTTTAAGAGGCAACCATTTCTTATGCACATACTTACCAATCCACCCAGTTGCGATACGTTTCCAGTAATGGGACTCGAACCAGGGACCTTCGGTTTACATAGCGAGCACTCTAATGACTACACAATGCGGGCTACCCGTTGTAGTGTTAGGGAGGCCATTTAATGGAAATATTATAAAATTAAGGGTGAAAAAAATAAAAATGTCTACGCTTAAAATAACGATTGGTGAAATCATATAAAATTTGCTTTATTAACGGACGGTTAATTTTATTACAATTTGCTGCTTGAATTACGCGCAACATTCAACAAATCCACAAAATAAATACTCATGTACATATTGCCCATTATTTCAACACTTTATAGGCACCATATCCGCTTATCACGTTATACGATGTGCATACGGTTATAAAAAAAATAAAGAAATGTTTACGGCCCTCTCAAGATTACATTTAATGTCAGCATAATCTCAAACTTAGACGACACATATTAAATGTTTTCAAAAGCCCGAAACGACAAGTTACGGATATTTGAATGATATTAGAGATTAGATAAATGAACAAAAGCCCCACGGCACATTCTACATACTCCATCCACACATCGTTTGCCCTCATTAACATCACAACCGACAGACATGCTTTGCAAAGTTATTCACAGCTGTACTTCATCCATTTTGTAAGGATATCGTAAATAATGTATGAAATGTAGTTGTAGGTATTACACGCTATCGAGACATCATTATTTATTGTGACTTATCTCGTAAACTACATCCTACTTTCATATAAATTGTACGATTTTATTTCTAGACATGCAAAAGGTAGCATGTGAAAAGTTTCCTTAGCGTTTAGCATTTTTCGTTGAAATCAGGAGGAGGCGGATATCCAACTCGAGTGGAGTATCTTCATCCAATGCATCTCGGCGATGCTGCTTACTTAAATATTTTAAAAAGCTTCCAGAGAAAGTTTGAATTTCAAGTTTGAGTTGGGTCAACAAGAGATTTTTGCTTGCGTTGGCTTTTTCCGGGAATTTATCACACAGATGTCTAACAAAAGATTTAACAATTGGGTTTGTATAATTTTTTATCTTTTTCTGCTTTTGCTCCTTTTCTTTTTGCTGTTTAAGGGTCTAAGACTTGCAGGTTAGTGGAATTCAAAATTTAAATATTTTATTAATGGCATATCTTAAAAGGATATTTATATTTTGGGACGGTTTGTATGTTTTTAATGTCCGACGTTTGTTTAGGTGCTTGGAGAGCGATAAAAGTTGGTTTAAAAATGGAAATTCATGTGAATCGGAGGGTAAAAATATCACAATGTAGAATACTAAAGAATTGCTGCTAAATGTGCTATAAACATTGACTAAAATATTCTGGAAGATTGTTTTCTGATGGCAACTGTAAAACTTATTTAAAATGGGATCGAATCTTGGGCAAGTCAATTACTAAACGAAACGCGTGTACAAAGAAACAACATGAGGCGGAAACGTTATCTGAAAAAAACAGCCGAGCACGATCTCCGACTGTAGGTTTTGCACAGGAGAGGAAAACGATGTCCACCACACATTTCCTTGCAAGCAAAACGTGGGGTAGGCCTAGCCGGAATTTCTTCAAGGAAACGGGAGAGCTTTCCTCGGATAGCCTATTTAGGCAGACGTTGGATCTTACAAATAACACATTATATTCGGGCAGTCCAAAAAGATAAAAAGGACTCACAGTGGTCGGAGGCGTCAGAGCTCGGGGATTACTTTTCTAGCGATCTCTTCCTCCCTCCCGTTCCACTAAAGAAAGGACTCCCCTACTAGAAGGCGCCCCACGCCTTAGCAAAACGAGGCTTAGCCCGAATTAATGTGTTAAACAGCTCCAGGCTAGGTTCTCAGGTTGACAGGGAAGGTGCCTGGTCACTAGTCTAGACACCGTGCGTGCTCGGGAACCTCACACTCAGGACGTAAATAGCTTTTACCTCCCAACCAAATCCCAGGCAGCGTGCCTGAGGAACGCCCAAGAGAGGATTTTTGAGAATGCATTGCCAATACATAGAACGGCTACTTAGAAAAGCGAGAAGCATACTGAAATGCGTCAAATCTAAAAGTGACGGCCAAAAAACATCTGTAAAGATACTCGAAATGGATACCTAGAACTAAAGGAGCTCCTAGATCGCATTTGCCATTATAGAAGAAACTGGCTGAAGAGCCTCTCAGCTAAGGGCAAATAGCTACCCCAAAAACAACTGTCACCAAAAAACTAGCCGGCTGCCCAATCGATGAAAACGGACGAAAAAGGAGCAAAGATGAGGTACTTATTGGATATGCCACGATAAACTAGGAATTCAAAACTGTTGTAACGAAGATGCCCAGAAAAGCCGTTAAAAAAACTCCTGTTCTTAGAGGGCGTCCAAAAATAAGCTTCTACTAGAAGGCAAACTCAGACGCATAGAGCAGAAAGTAAGTTCAATCGTAGACTCCTGAGTGTAACTGATGAATGGCAGATTTTAAGCAGAAATACTGCGTGATGTCTAGACATCTGTAAAGCCAGAAGACAACAAAACAAGCATCGAAGCAGTGTGGCCGACTTTGGTGAGCTGCTTGTCGAATTTTGAGCTGTGCCATAAATAAAAGGTCATCACATGTTATGATTAAAAGAGTCCTAAGCAAGAAAGGTACTGACGAGTGTCTTTCGAAATGACCGCCTCCATATACCTCAGGCAAGGTCAACTGCTTCGGCATGGGAGTCAAATAGAAAGTGATACTCAGACAGAGCTTTGATGTGTACCTATAGATATACATATAAGGTATATACTTCCTGATCCAGTATAGAGAAATTGTGCTCCAAGTGTAAAAGAGAAACCAATAACTGGCAACCCTTCACTACTTTTCTGTTCCGCGAACAGCATTGTCTAATTATTAGCATATGAAAGTCTGATTTTTGCTGCATGAATGCAGGAATGAGGCAAAAAGAGAACACAGAGTCACTTTATTTATTGTTTTCTATTCAAGCACAATTTCTCTACACTTCCTTATCAGTCTACTTGTATTTCTTATGTGTCTATGTCTGAGCCATGGGTTAGAAAGAGCCCATGGCAGGTTACTATCACCAACTATATGCTAAGGAGTCTATTCTGATTGAAACGTGGTGGGCTTCGTTGGAATAGTTGGATAGTAGTTTTGAGCACACCAGTTGTGTTCCGGGTATCCCGGATAGAAGTGACTTGGATGAGGAGTGGTGATGGATGATCATTGGGTTAGACCTTTTCTTGGCAGGTACCCAACTAAGTCACGTCCTTCTCTGTTGCCTCACTCAAGCTTGTTGCATTGCTGGTATTCAAGATGACGGAATTAGGGACGCCATTGAGTGAGAATTTCTTAACTTATGTGGAACTAAATTTGCGCACACTAAGAAAAAAAACAGGGTCGTCCCCAATTATTTTTGATCGCCGACTTGACTGATAAGAATACGGTGAAAAATCTGCCGGAGGGTTTTTCCTATTTGATGGCTGAGATGCCGTGGTTATGATCATACATGATAGGGTTACACAGGGTCAGGCGGAAGCTCTATATGCTATAAAGTTGATCTCTACAAGTACGTTGACACATTGACAGATGATCTCAAGTATGCTCAAGGAGCTGAAAGTCTCTGGTTTCCTAAGGAACTCTTTACGAGGTGAAAGCCCTGTTCCGAAGAACTATATCCTACAGCTGAAGTTACACCATAGAATCAATGCCCAATTTCTGCTTGATCAGATTGGGCAAAACACATAAGTTGACATCCTGCTGTTCAGCAAACAACACGATGACAAACTCACAAGCATGAACTCTGAAAAATTAGGCACTGCTTCTATTTTGGCTCGCAACAGTGCTCACTTTAGAGTACAGGGCCAAGTACGCGTGGTTTGTTTCTAGTATATTTGCGGTGTTCAGTTACTGCTTTATTAAGTTATATCTAATAGCGAAAGAACCGTTAGCATTCTTTTAAGCTGAGAGTGCTCTGGAGAACATTGTATAACATAGATAAACAGTTCGTCGTTGGAGAAGACTCCAACGCACTAGCCATTGAATGAGAAATGTCTCAAAAAACTCGAGGGGGAAAAGTCCTGGACCTGAACGGGACTCCCCTGGTTCAACAGCGGCTTTCGCTCTTGGGGATGCCTAGAAACCATATCGGATGTGGCATCTGCTTTGGACTCCCTTTTGCCTAGACCGAAAAACTAGAAATAACTGGAGGGTTTTTGAGCAGTTAATTGCTAAAAAATCCTCTCGTATATCGCACTTGAATCGTTGATGGTGCTTACTGAGGCACATGTTCTTGATCATCCGTTTTTGGGTGGTAGGTTGGGATGGTGAGCATTAGAACGTTTGTGGAAGTACTCAAGGTAGGAACATCGTTAGCAGAAGATTTGTCGGGAGAAGGAAGCTGAATAATTGAAAATGTGGTGAACTCAACCACGAATGTTATCACTTCTATCAGTAGCCCTTCCATGCTCGTTCAGAAATCTTTCCGCAGACTGATCAGCAGAAGTGAGATTCGTTGCTGTTAAGATATCATAGACGGCGTGGCTTGAACAAGGATTCACGGGACCTGGGCCACAAAGTAGTCATGCTTACATGAAGCAGAAAAGATGGAAGAGATAGCTCAAAATCCCATCCGTATTGATGCCATCCATAACGAAACATTAGCGGAATGCTCGCTGCTCACGTGAATGGAACTTGAGGAGGTAATACTGTCTATGAACGCAAGGAAGGCATCCAGACTTGATGACGCCCCTGCTGAAATATTTCAGCTCATCTACCACCTTTTTCCTGACCTACTGCTCAGTACGTTCTAAACTTGTCTGCATCAGGGGTCTTCTAAGCTCTTAGCAAGGGGCTGTACCAAGAACGCCTATCACAAGCGAAGAGACGATGAACGCTGAAAATTGCATCCATATATAGGACATTCTGTGAGTCAGCGATGCTGGTCATTGTAGATGTGGTACCGATCACGACATATTCATGCTTAAAAATTGGCGGAACTAGGCAGTTGCTCATGAAGACAATCAATCGTCCTTAATTTCTTGGCAATAATCCTGGGGGATTGGCACGAAGGAAAGATGGACCGCCCATCTCATAAATTATCTTAGGCCCATCAAAATGCTTCCTATCTTTTGGGCCTCCATGTATAAGTTATGTAAGAATAGTTGTACCATGTCTACGATAAAGATGCAAAATTTAAGTCTGTTCACAGGCCTGAGTTTTGGAGGATCGTTCTTGTTATACACCATGTTGATAAAAAAAAACACTGTAATCGCATAACACGCCTATCACCCAAGCGTTACTTGTTATTGTTGTACTCGCAAACTTTTCAATAGGTGATAACTTTTTGTTTAAAAGTTAATTGCTGTAAAATTAACCGGATATATGCACCTATTTCTAAGTCAACCTTATATGAGTTTTCGATATATTTAAAGGTCCCTTTTCCCAAGAAGGTGAATGCTGGTTGAAAAGAGTATTTTCGCAGGCTAGATTTTTTGGGGAGTTCCGTTCCCACGTACCCGAAAAAATTGAGGCTTCCGTAAGGTTCCTACCGGGTTATACCGAAAAATGTCCCTGATTGATACATGGATTGCACTGTAGTGCCTAGTTAACACTTGTACACGAGTGGCTCTAATTCAACTGCCATACTGTCTCCGTCTCGGTAAAATCTTAGCAGACCTCGGAGTACATTCTAAGTTCACATCATCAAATTGTCGATATAGGTACGGTTGAGACAGTCTCCCGATTAGTGCTGGTCTAGCTCTAAGTACCTGTCTCCATAAGGGCTTATACCAATCTTTGCATAGCCAAAAGTAATCCTGGAACCGAAAAGGCGACTAAATATATGAACCGAGATTGAGGCTCAGAGAGGAGACCGAATCAATATAAACCTGAGTCCTCAAAAAGCAAAAACAACTATAGCAGACAGCACCAACAAAAACCATGCCAACCGTTCCATCACCAACGACAACAACATCGACGACTGAAGACATCGAAGTCAAAAACAATTACAGTAATGATTAAGACAACAAAGATATAATAGAAAAATGCACGAGTGAATGGAAAGCACAGGTAGCAATGTGCAACTGGAAATTCCCGCGGCATTCGCGCGCTGCAAGAAAACATCAAAGTGCCCACTGCAAGAGAAAAACAGGGCAGTCCAGATCAGAAATCAAAACCGTTTCCACCAATAAACCAAGGCGATGAATTTCAAGCAAACAATAGACGGCCCCAAGCTCGCACTAGTATATGATTTTGCTCTCATCATCATCGAAGTGACTGGGGCACGAGATGCAAGTGTCAAGGACCTTCCAACAGGGAAGATACTTGGCAGCTCGATTGCTTTTGACTGTTCCCAAAAAGAGTGGTTCACACAGAAGATGGGAACGGTACTGAAGGGAATAAAAGCTGTAGTGTCCAAAAGGACATACGCTAGGATGCCATGATCGTCGTCTTAGAGCTAGGAGCGCTCCTAGAGTGGTTGAGTTGAGCAGACATAAAAAGCAATAGGCATAGCATAAGGCACTTAGAAAAGAGTCAATCATCCCAACTCCTGCTACCAGCAAAAGGATAGCTTTTAGTCTAATCCAATGCAGCACAAAGTAGACGAAGAAAGATGAAGTTCACAAGGAATACACTACACCAAACGAGGCCTTCCAAGTTATCCGATCCAAGGTAGCTTAAAAACTCAACAGACTCCCAAGGAAGTAAACTGTGAAAGAACATCCGACGTAACCCGAACTAGGGACAATTAACGGCGCAAATCGGTTATGTTGGTGAAACGTACTGCTGAAAGGTTTTACGTGGATATCCTGCGAGAGATGAAATGAGTGGTTAAGCTAAATGAGGTAAAAACTGCCATTCGAGCAGTTCAGCCCACTCGGCCTGACGGTCTCTTGATGGAACGGATGAGAGGCAACGAACAAAGACTCTTTCTGTGATGTAGTCAAAAATGCCCTTCGTGGGAGCACTATTGTGGCCTCGCGGAATCCTATGTCAGTTTTTGATAACAGGGGCAAGCAGGATCAAAGATATCATTAAACTGAGGTGCCTGGCTTAACCGGGGTTAGAATAAGGCTCACAAAAGAAAAAACCTGGTGGGCAATGCATGTACGTCGTTAATCTTCTTGAAAAAGGGCACAACCAATGATTAGCAAGGGCAAAATTAGAAATGGCTATGTAGTCTGCAGAATGCGGTGAAGTTCAGTATCTCTTCATTGTTTTATGAACCTTGGCTATCGCCATACCATAAAAGGATACAAGAGGCCTGACAGGAACTCACATTGCTACTGTACTCATACAAGTGCGGTAAGTGGGGCGCAAATTGAAATGACGCACGGGCCAAGCACATTACGTCCTTTATAAAGGCGCTAGGTTTAGTGTGGACAAAATTAAGCATGCCTTAGGCACAGGCAAACTTTAGATCTTCAAGGAGGCCCTGGTCAAGGCCAAAACAGTGCTGTAATGTTTCGTATCTTGAAGATAAACTTGCAACGCCATATGGTAGCCTAAAGTCTACTAAAACAGGTTGTGAATGAAATAAAATTTAACTCACTGCTGATCAGCAAGCATCATTATTGGAGCTCGTTGGCATAGTTCCCTAATGAATCTAATACTGCGGCCATCTGGGTGCATAACTGCCCTCATATACGGCTTTGGAGTCACAGGCAAGGGTATGCTATGACATGAGTTGGATGTATAAATAAAACACTCTTTAGTGTTTACCTTACCTCAAAAGAACACTTACTGTCCCCTCAAACCAGACTCGATGCTTTGGCGTGTTCTGGTTTGAAAAGACTTGAATGTAAAACAAATTGACTGAGGCACTGTCAGATGCAGGAATAAATGAGTTGTGATTATGGTAGCCAGAACTTAGCTTATTGTGTTAAACATCGGCAACAGCTCTACTATCTGCTGTTAGAGTTGCGTTGGAATCATCCCATAGATAACATTTGCATCGAAGTCCCTAGTTCCAAGGGTACACCACTGAAGAGTTCCAGAGGATGATTCAATCAGTGATCACCAGTACATTTTGCTTGAAATTAAGTACGGTTCGTCTTGGTGTACTAATGCTCAATCTCACGGTCCTAGATAGAAAACTGGGAAGATACCTTGAGCAGTTTTTTGGCGTGCTCATGCAACGGGTATCAATGCATGAAGCTTCGCAGTGGGGTGGGGGACTAGCAGCTATAGACTTGGTGAACTATATATGAGTATTACCACGTCGGCCCCCTAGTCTTCCATGCCGTAAGCTTCTAATTAACAAGTGGTCATTTAAAATACTTAAACGGTGAAGTGAATGTCACCAGCTCCGACGAGAGGTCAAGTGGGTATGGACTTCGAAAGTGGCATGCACAACACCCGCTGCACACAAGTCGGCCAAGAAGCGTTCTCGCAAACTTACCAAAAACAACAAGGCTAGCTGCTGGTAAAATTTGGTGGATGACGAATAAAAATCCATGGAACCTAGGCTACAATCAATTCTTTTAGAAGCTCGGGGCACAATGTTTGCCTTGCATGTGCAAGACAAAATAAAATGGACAAGATTGTGCGGGCTCTTTTCCCTACACACCCCGTTCTTGTTGAAGCGGTCAACGATGGAACTTCAGGCCACTTGTTAAGAAAACGCATTGGAACAAGCAATTTTACCCATGGCCGTTTCACCCTAAATTATTTAAATTTGTCGCTAAAATATGAAGGTTAGCTCAATCAATTTTTGTAGGTTTAATTAAAGTGAAACAGGTCAAGATAAATTGGAGAACGTAGATTTGCAATTTGTGTCACACGTTTGTATTAATTATTGAATTTGAGTTTGAACACATTTATTTTGTATGAAAATTTAAGGTGCTTTAAAAGGAGATTTTAATTACACTTGATTGGATAACAATTCGAACATATTCAAAAATTATGATTTAATATATTGAAAAGAATTTATAATGATGTCATGTCTCTTGTTTGATATTGAAAAGAAAAAGATATATTTTGTGCACGTATTTAAACATGTGCAATGTACCGTGCTCAATTACTACAAATATCTCCCTAACAGTGTTGGGCAAAATTTGATTGTTTTTAAAATTGAAAACTAACAATTATTTAATTGTTAACCACGCATATCATAAAAACAATTAATCAATTGTAATTGTGAGAACCCATGATTAACAATTAATTAATTGTTAATCGCAAGTTTTCTCAATTAATCAATTGTCAATCGCGTTAATATCTTTGACTAAAAACTAACAATTAAAATTTAATATTGTATTAAAATAAAATTATTTTAAAATTAAAAAAACTATTGGCAGTATCAATAAATTACTCGGTCTTTCCATCTCGTCTTCCCCTTCACAGACACTACGAAAAAATTTCGCATCCACGGATTTCGAGGGTCTTGTGCTGGGGAAAAGAACCCGCCCTACGAGACCACAACGCTAGCCTGTGAGCGCATTCACGCGTCTTCAGACAAGGCCAATCTCGGCGGATCTTACCAACCTCTTTCGCCAAGGTAGCAGACCCTCGCTGCAGTCCTTTACGGACATGCATTAATTTACCTAATTCACTACAAAATGGCACCCAACGTGGGGCCCAAAAAGCTCGGCTGTATCGTCAGTCGTGAGCACGAGACAGTCCAACGTCTCTGGGTGACCCTATAAGGTGTCCCGATTTTTGGCGGGTAGGTAACCCCAAAGGAATATTGAACTAATCGTGCCCCAGCAATTAATAACTTCCGAACGTCTGTTGTCCTTGGACAACAATATCGCTTGGACCTGCTTTTGATTTACACATTGATGGTTTACCAGCATAGCAAGGCTAAATGATATTAGAGTCCTTTCGTGTATTCGGAAGTTGTTACTTAACATCATTTTTGCGGCGGATTCTGATCTGCACCCTAAACCAAGCGGTTTCTAAGTGTCTTCCATTACATGGATTTTGACTTCACGTGATTGGCTGCTTAGCAATTCCGTGACTATCCATGATAAGACACGTGCTGCTTTCGGGTCAGAATCTACCCTGGGCTGACAAATTGTACCTTGCTAAAACTTGTGAACAAGAGAGCACTTCTGAACCCTGATTCTTATGGTGCCTCAAGAGAGTAGTCCCGCAAAAGAAGAGCTCACCATTGGTGTCCTTGCCTGTGAAGGGGAAGACGAAATGGAAAGACCGAGTTAGTAATATAATTGATACTTAATTTCAAAATAAATTTATATCTTTTTTTTTCAATTCCATTCGTCAATGCTATTCATAATATTTATCTATTTGATCATCTTATTACCTTTTTTTTTTTATAAAGAGTTGTTACAGCTTGCCACTTTCGGAATCTTTGTGAAGATTTTGTCCTGTCAATACTTAAGTTTTTATATCGTCAATTTTAGTGTCAAGTTTACTCGTTTTTATCAAATTAGTTACAACTTTTAGAAATTATGGACATTTGAAATGCATGCCGACACTGCCTATACATTGCGATGACATGTATCCGTGTGTGATTGTTTGGTCGACGAAGTGAGAAGAATTGGTGTCGTTAGCTTTCTGAAGGAGTACATCAAGATTAATATCGTTTTTGAAGATGGGTCACCAGACCAAATCTGCGGTGACCGTTACACCGAAGTGGAACGGGTATACTCCTTCATACGTCGCTGCAAAGAGACCGAGATGGCGCTACAACAATTTCAATCGGCATGAGGACCTCAAGACCCAACTATGAACCAGACTACCTTTCGTCTGAGCCTCTGGGTCCATCATCTCAACCCATGCCTTGGGATTCCGGAGATCTTCGGCCATCTAAAGTGGCACAGATAGTGATTGGCTGGAAGTTGGCGTTTACAGGCCAAAATGACCCTACGACCATCGGTGCCTTTCTAAGGAAATCGAACCTGGGAGGGAATATGAGAGCAGTCACACTCTACGCCCAAGTGTTATTCACTGGGAGGCCACTTCTCCAACGTTTGGCTGGGAGACGTTGAGGCATACAGTACTGTGGGGATTCACACCAGTCTAGGGAGATGACACCTGAAAACAGCGTATAAGATGCAGACGCAAACAGGCGCAGGAGACCGTAGACGATTAGTGCGAAGCCCTGTGTTGCCTGTTGGAACATCTGATGAGCCCCATACCAGAGTCTGAGTTCCTCAGTTTTTTTTGGGAGGGAGTCAGGCCTGAGCTGTGAGAGCGGCTGGTGCTTGAAGCGATGCAATATTCCCAGCGGTCCACAACCCAAGGTAATTTCTCTAGCCGACGAGAGCAACCAGAACGACGCTCAGTAGCTGAGCTCGAACACAGCGTGCCTGCTCTACCCGCGCCAGCTTGTCTCATTCCACCTATAGTAGACCATACGTCAGATACCATTTCTCCATCATCCGCAGAGCTAGACTAAAAATATCAAACCAAATTACATGAACTGGCCCCTAGGTGTTGGAACTGCCGGCAGTTGGGACACCACTTTACCGCATGCCACGCAGAGGCTAACATATTTTGTCTCCGTTGTGGGAAACCAGATGCACATGCGCCAGATTGTACTAATTTTAAGAAATCAAAAAACATACTAGCGAGTGCTCACAAATGCCAGCAGCACTCGCGATAGACCAAGTTATGGAACGGTACTCCGACAGTTCCACCACGAGCAGTTCCTCACCAGTAAACCCACTAGAGTCAAACACCACGATACGTTTGCTGGTTCACGATGCAGCAGATGCCACATCTTCTCCGGAGGTCTCTCTAACGACACTGTTGAAGCAACCACCTCACGTACTGCCTGAAGAACCCTGGCAGCTACAGACTCGTATGAAGCCATACCATACTAGGTTGCAGGAGTATATTGCTACACGAAAGAGGATTTTTGCCGCCGAAAAGGTCACTCCACGCCAGCACAAAACTAAGCTATCAACTTGACGTTGGAGGTGCTTCCGCAGGAAGCGCCAAACTTTAAACGTATGTAACATCTCGGAGGTTTCTGAGAATGAAGCTTGACCTTACGCACCAATCAAAGTGTTGGGCGAAATCGCCGTTGCACTGTCTGATACGGGTGCAAGTATTAGCTCCCTTACCTTGGCTCAAAGGTACTCCATCATAACCCTACGGCGGTAAAACCTTGGCGCCCTAAAACCAGCACTGCAGATGGCGCCAAACATCCTATCCAGGGTCGGTTGACAACACCCGTTACATTCAGAAGTCAAACTAAGGATATTACTTTCTACATTATCCCGTCACTGACTTAGAATGTGTACCTTGGCGTTGATTTCTTCCTTCAATTTGGTTTGGCCCCAAACCTATAACACTACAAATGTTTTCTTTGAATTAGCCTTGCATTAGTTTTCGATCGTCAGAGATGGCATGTTTCTTTTTTGAATTCGTTTTGATCACGCAAATGCTGTAACTGCTACACTTTTCTTTTTCGTCTATCCTCTTTTTCTTTATATATATTTTTTTCTCATCCAGGCAAACTTGTCCGTGTTTTCGCTTCAGAAAGCTTAGAAAATTTGACGTACAGTTATTAAATCCTTTAACTTTGGTTGTTTGATATTTTGCACATCTTGTGCATAAAGCTTTAACCTTATTACCTGTAGATTATTCTCCTGCATAGTTTCTATCAAGTAAATCAAGACGAAATTGCGAAGCCGTTGAAGAGCTTCCGGCGGCAACAGATTAGAAGGCCATGGGAGTGGACTCAGGTGATTCTGGATCCGACATATTCACCGAAAAATTAAAGTTACTTTGCTCGAAATTGTCCATCGGTGCCATTTTTAAGAACACCACAAACAAAAGCAGTGAATTATTTATCAAAGAATACGACGCGACATTATGCTAGCGAATAAGATCCCTTCCTAATGCACAGCGATGAAGTGAAAGAGAGCGCAACGCAAATGCAACTAATTGAAATAAACCGATTATTAGAAAGCGGGAAGAGAAGGCATCGAACTGGACCGTTGGCGCACTGCCTTTAAAGAAAAATGTTGCATTTTTACAAAAAAATTAAGATAAATTATTTCTTCTTGGATAAAGTTCGAGTCCTGTAAGAATATTTGCACAAATTTCTGTCAATTTGGAACTAATTGAGTGATAAATTTTGCTTCATACTTGATCAAAAAGTTAATAAGGCATAGAGAGAAAGAAAGTCTTTCTATATCGAATAATTGTTAGTTTTAATTATTTTTTAAGAACAATTGAAAAAGTTAATTGTGATTGATTTAGTTGAAAGTTACAATTAATATAAATCAATTTAATTAAATTAGTTGCAAGTTGCAATCAAAAATTTAATTGCAATTAATTTTAACTAAGCTAAATTAATCACAATTATTTTTTTAATCAATTAATTAATTGATTGAAAATTTAATTGAATAATGCCCAACACTGCTTCCTAATGCTAGTCTTGATGCCATCCCGTCCGCGTTGCCGTCCTGTCGATTTGATATGGTGGCACCAGAACTTTACTTAATTGGGTTGCTCAAGGAGAAAGTAGTCCTTGCAAGCTTTCTGCCGTATGTAGGAATATTTTAAAAAGTGTGGCATGTAAGGCCGAAATCTCACACTGTTCATGTCAGTGAACTATACTTTCTAATATTCCAATATCATTGAACTCCCTGTGATATTCAGCTTTCATTATTTCTAAAATTGCAAAATTTCAAATACATTGAACCGTTAAGAAATGCACGAATTGCAATTATCGTAAAGTAATTGAACTTATAAAAATATCGGAATAGGCTTGCTCATGAATTATGTACTTGTTAATATTTACATTATAGAAAAGCTCTAATTATGAACTATCTGTCAACCAATTAATCAATTTTCATTGAATCATCAGATTTAGGCTGAGAAAAATTGTATTTAATTGAATAAGCATGAATAAGTTATTATTGCATTCACGTAAGTCTAATTGGCTGCAGTGTTAATTTCTAGCCACTGATACATTTTTGGTCCGTCGAGCCGCATTTGAACCAGCGACCTATAGATGCATGGATACAGTTAGGTCATATTTTGATGTCGATAAGTGTAGTCATTGCGAGCAAGTATTGGTGGGTATTAATTTTGTGTGCATTGAAAACCTCATTTTCGTTCGTTTCAAAGTAGAGCTCGTCATTTAATAAAAATATCTTTGTTTTCTTGAATGGGAATCGCGGATGCTTGATCAGATCATACCTGCGAATGTCGATTATTCGGAGCTGACCACTGATTTGTAGATGATTTCCTTCGTAAGAGGTTGTGACTTTTGATGTGATGGCGTGTAAAATCTTAAGATGAGCTGTTAGAAGAGGTTGGAGATTCTGATTCCGATTCCGGATTTAGTTTACATGGTTCACAAGATACTGTCGTATTTGTGGAATAAGTCATTTATGTAATTTTTGGCGTGTTGATAGAGCGCTAGAAACCGAATGTTGAGTTGATTATGGTCAATTTTAGAAAACCATTCTTTTGATTTTTGAATCTCACTTAACCCTCGTTGAAGTTGTTCTGAAAATCTTGTAAGTTGGTTGTTAATTCGTGAAGCCGTTGTATTTAGGGTGCGTGTCGCTTTAAGTACAATATTTCCTTGTTTTAGAGCCAGGTGTTTTAGCTTTTCCTGATTTTCGCGAAGGTGATTGACATCCATGATAACCTCATCATTCACACCAAATAATGAAGTAAGTAGTTGGCCCAGAAGCCCTCGTGTTTTCCGAGAATGAAAAAAACGGATGGTGTTGATGCGCTCCAAAGTTTCATGGCACAGCTCGAAAAGATGCTGGTAGAGATCCCAACAATAAATCTGATCATTGGCTTGCTTCGCGGCTGTACACATCATTTGAACGCTTACATTCACCTCTCCGATATTTTGTGCATCAAGTTTCAGATCGTCCAGAGGTAATTTGAAATGAAGTTGCAGCGCCCCTCGAAGCAAGTTAGCTACTCCAATGTGTTCAATATATAATCCATCATTTAACAGAGAACTGCTGACTGTAGTGAACTTGGAGATACAGAGGTTGCTAGTGCTTATAGAGTTGAGAATAATACGGTTGCAAGGGTGAGGGGTTTTGACCTCGATTTCTTTGCTTTGGTTCAACTGGGCTCTCTTCGTGTAAATTTCGCTTATTTGGAGTAGTCGATGTTTTTGTGGTTGGAAACATAATCAATGTATAACCTGCTTCTGGGTTAGTTGATGGTGATTTAGCTCCTACTGGAGTCAATGTTTGCTGATTTTCATAATTAAAAGGAAGACTGCACACTTTGGTTATTGCAAGTTTAGTGAACTTTCCATTGAGTTTCAAAGTTACCACTCTCACCAACCCGAGTCGCAACTATTTTTGCCAGTGGCCATCGCATGGATGGTATATTAGCAGTTTTTACTACTACAATATCGCCTTCTTTGACATTGGGTTGTGTGCTGAGCCATTTCGGTCGTTGTTGTAGACGATTCAAGTAATCGCGTGACCACTTATGCCAAAACGAATGTTTCATATATTGTACCAGCTTCCATCTTTTGAGCAGGGTAGCATTACTCTCACTGGGATCACTTTTGATTTCAAAAAGGTTGCTTTAAGTAGGAAAATGACCTGGTGTTAAGGCGCTCACATCAGACTGATCAGAACTTATGTCAGTCAGAGGTCTGCAGTTCAAACGGACTTCTATTTGAGCGAAAAGTGTGTTGAATTCTTCTACTGTTAAAATTTGCTGGCCAATTGTTTTGTAGAGATGTCGTTTCATCGATTTGACACCGGCTTCCCAGAGACCCCCAAAGTGTGGGCTGCCAAGAGGGATGAAGTTCCATTCGACACCTTCTTGTGCTAGCTCTGCTCTTGCATTTCGTGTTACGTTGACATATTCTTCTTGTAGATGTTTTTGTGCTCCACGAAAGTCGCTGCCACAGTCGCTGTAGAGGATACGACATTTTCCTCTTCTAGCGATGAATCTTCGAATTGCTGTTAAACAAGTTGGCGTAGACAAATCAGATGCCAGCTCAAGGTGAAAGGCTTTGGTAGCCATGCAGACAAATATGGCTACAAAAGCTTTAACGGTCTTTGTTCCGCGTCCTGAACTCCAACGTATGTTGATTGAGCCTGCATAATCTACACCTGCCTCCATAAAAAGTTTCTCGAAGCGTACTCGAGATGGTGGCAAGTTACCCATAAGCTGTTCATTTGGTTTGGCCGTCATCTTGAAGCACGGTAAGCAATTTTTAAGAATACCACGTGTTAACGTGTAGCCAGATAGTATCCAATAATTTATGCGTAGCGTGCTCAACGTTAGCTGGACTCCTCCATGAAGTGTTTGTTGGTGGGCATCTTTTATGAGAAGCTCCGCTAAGGTCCCTTTTGGAATTATGGCTGAATGTTTGGCTTCCCCACCGATGAGCGCGTGATAGATGCTTCCACCTACTCTCAAAACACCATCTGTGTCGAGCCATGGGGCTAGAGCTCGTAGGCTACTGGTAGCTGATACACTGTTTGATCGTTGTAGATTTCGTATATATTCATGAAATGTGTGGGCTTGTGCTAAACGAATGCAGAGTGTTTCTGCATTTTTCAATTCTTCTCTGGTGAGAACACCGGTTCGTTTGAGAGCTGGTATCTGTGTGTTGTGCTTGAATCGTAGTGCTAGAGCAACGATTCCTTTTAGGAATTCCTGTAAATTTTTCTGCACTGAGCTACATTTCTCAGCAGATTTTGGTTAAGTTGACGTAAAAAATATTGGTTTGGCTGCTTTATGAGTTTTGGCCGTAGTTGTGATGGTTTTGAATTGATGAGCTGTTAGAAAAATTTACTAACAACGCTTGCTATAGTTGCATTGCGGCAGCGTTCAAAATCTAGCTCAAGGAAAATTTGATAACCCAATACGAAAAACTCAAGGTACCAAACTAAATCATCATACTTACGGCATGAAGTAGTTTCTCGAGAACGTTCTGAATAAAATCTCCTGTTGCGTAAAGCAAATAAATAAAAACCTCATTACTCGAACCGAGAATATGCCATTTTTACCATAATGTGAAACCAGAAGCTAGTAAATATTATGTACAAGTTATTCACATGTACATCAACTTATACAATGAAAATAAATCTAATGTAAAAATATCCTGCATCCATTCCTAGAATCGTTCCGTTTAAAATAATCTTTTTGAACTTTCACCGAAACTTGGTAGCAATTGAGTATTATGAACCCAAAGAAAATCAATTCAGATCAAATTGAATCAATGAAAAATCATTTTAATTGCTAATATTGCTCGCATTTCATTGAAATACGACAGCTTTTGGATTGAATTAATTATGTCAAAAATTTCATGCTCATATTCACAGCTAACTTTTTACCCAGAGGGTAAGAATAAACTTACAATTTCCAACAAAACTGATTGGGGATGAATTGAAAGCTATTACGAAAAAAAAACTGAAAACTAAAATTGTATTCAATTCAATAAAAGCACACTTACCGAGTCTATTTAACCTATGATTGCTCCCATTTAAAATACCTTTGGCTACTCAATTCAACCTCGCAGTTATTCAAAATGAGCCCTGAACTCTTGAAAGGATTCCATGCCGTGGCCTCGTTATTGCCACCACCTTCACATTCTTCACTCCTCCTCGACCACTTTTATTTTCTTCTTTTATATTTCTCCTTTCTTTTTCAGTTTTCAGTTTTTTTTTTCCTTCAGTTCTCCATCATTTTTTCGCTCTTGTATTTGAAGGGTTGTCTGAAAAGTTTTACAACTGTTACCAAAAATAGGAAAAAAAAATCGAAGAGTGGGAAAATTCAATGCGAGAAAATAGCTGGAGGATAAAAAGATGAAAGAAAAAAGAAAACTGAAGAAAATTCATGCTTGCACAGCAACTCCGTTTGGGTTTTGTGATGGTGGTGCTGGGGGTTGTGTTGGGAGGGGTGGTAGTCCGTTTTGCAGTATAAAATTCAAGTTACCCTTAAAGTACACTCATATTTGCTGAGTACGAGGTCAAGTGAAAGTTGGAAAGGATCTATGTAAGAACGAACAATTTATGGCACAAGAAATCGTGAAATATGGTGGTGTGGAAATTTGAATTGGGAAAGAGAGCTGGAAGTGATGAAGGAGCTGAACTTTATTTTCGCAATAATTTAATTCATAAAATCGCTATTTGCATAGCATCCTCAATGCTGGACTAAATGATGGTTGGAAATGTTTTTGATGTTGTTCAGATAGCTTAAGGAGGCAAGATGAGAGCTTAAGGCGTGAAATAAACTTGTCTTTGAATTACTTTCGATGGACCAGATATGAGGGTGTAAATAGCGAAGATTGTCAAAAGTATGCCTAAAATATTTCAAGGAGCAAGTAATAGACTTTTAAAAGGTTTAAAATGGGATACTTTGTTCGGTTGTGATGGTCGTTGCCATTGTTTTTGACGAAGGAGTGAGATTCCCAAGTACTCAGGTCAAAATAGTCTAATAGATCAATGTGCAGAGATGAAAATACTTTAAGATGAGCATTGGAACATATTGCTTTCTTTTTTGAATTTTGATGACATCCACACCATTTATGCTAGTTCTTTCTCCCACAAAATAAGCACAATCATACAGAAAACGTTGAATTTTGTAACTCTTTCCAATAAAAGCTAGCTTTAATGGAGAAAACCATAGTTTAAAAGTGTTAACCAAAGGAATTGTGCTATGAGAGCTCAAACCATAATTCATTGTTCATACGAGTACTGGTATCACTCTTGTAGATAGTCAACCAGAAGGACACAAGAAAATGAGTCTCAAGGCGGGCGAGCACAGTTTCTGCAGGCTTACATACAAAATATCTAACATCATTCGAAGTACTGTAGAGCTCTGTTCTGGAGTAGGAGACACAATTTGAGACACATTGCCTAACTGAACAGCACCTTGGGTACTTGGAGCTATTGGAGATAATTAAATTAGATATTCACAGAAATATCTGAGCCCATTGGACATTGAGTAAAGCTTCCAGATGAACCTTGGTTCGAGAAGTCCAATGTGCTTAGCCATCCAACGACCGGTAGAATTTGCGAATTTACGAATTTGCATGCCTTTTCAGGGAATGTGCGGTAGCTGTGGTTGATTTTAAATACACCTAGTTGTTAGTTTTATTTTTTTTTTGTGGTAGAGAGGTGAAGGCTATTTGTGCCCTAAACTTAGACTTCCTTAACGCACGATATTAAAGCTGATTGAGTTCAGCGTGTTTTTGTATTGGAGTGTACAGACGGACGACTTTCGTGCGTAACTGTACTCGGCGTAGCAACAGAGCGCGACTCGGTCTTCTTCGTAAATACTCGAATGACGAAGAGTGCCGGGAGTCAATCACCGCGTTGGTTAAGTTAGTTCGTCTCGATCGATCCAGTAACATGCTCGCAAATAAACGTCTTCATATTATTAAAAAAAATAACAAAATTATTAAACTAAAATGAACGTTTATTTATTCACCTAAACTTGTTCTCCCATTCCTGGTCTAACAGGTTATAGGCCCATTTTACGTAGTAACCGTGAAAATGAGGAGAACAAAAAAAAGTGAAAAAAAAAATTAACTCGACGAGTCCCACGTCGACGGCACGAGGCCGGAGCCTCCTGCTGGAAACGGACAAGCGGCCGCGTTGAAGAAAAATATAAAGGACGATGCAACGGCAAAGTTTATAATACTGTCGTATCTCGACGAGACGCAACAGGTGTGTGTATTGTCCTGCGTTTCTGCGAAAGAAATGTGGGATAAATTGTGCCTAATTCATGAACAGAAAACCGCAACAAATAAACTAGGTTTGCTACAAAAGTTTCACGCGTATCGAATGAGTGAATTGGATACGGCAGTTCAACATGTGGCGAAGGTGACAAACATGGCGAGTCAACTCAAGGACATCGGCGAAGATGTGTCGGGCGCTACGATAATGGCAAAGATGCTCGCGAGTCTCACCACGAGGTTCAGCACGCTGCAAGTAGCATGGGACAGTGTGGACCCGGTACGGCAGACTCTCGATAACCTCCAGGAATGGCTGATAAGAGAGGACGCAAGACTCAACGACGAAGAAGAAACGTCAGAAGCGCTGGCTGCGACAGCCCAAAATCGTCGTTCGCGAGGAACGAAAAGTGCTAAAAATAAATAGACTGAAAATAAACAGGACATGAAGAAAGTGCAGTGTTAGAAGTGCCAAGGCATGGGACATTTCGCGAGTCGCTGCCGAAACAAGCAAAAGCCACGCGATGGCGCCAAAAAAACACGCGACTGTGCATTTGTAGGTGAAATGAGCGGTTCGGTTGCATCGGGCTTCAAAAGTGCGGGAACCGCGGAGGTGCTGTGGACAAAGACTCAAGTGATGAAGGCCGATCAGAGCGAGGTCTGGGTGATCGACAGCGGCGCATCGCGACATCTAACTTACCGACGTGACTGGCTATCAGACTACAAGTCGGACAATACGGGTGCTACAGTATCGCTTGGCGATAATCAAAACTGCAATGTCGCCGGTGAAGGCACAGTGAAAATTAAAAACTTGATCGATGGAGTGGGGCAAGATACAAAAATCGAAAATGTGCTACACGTGCCAAAGTTACGAAAAAATATGTTCTCTGTCGGAGTATGTACTAAAAAGGGATTCCAAGTGCGTTTCGAAAATAATCAAGTTATCGTGGCGCGTGACAGTGAAGTACTTGCGACGGGAATGAAGCAAAACAATGGCGTGTACAGAATGTTTTTCAAGGTCCCAAAATAAGGGAGTAACGCAGAAGCCAATGTAGTTGCGACGAATTTAACCGTGTGGCACGAGCGTTTGGGACACGTCGGGAAGCGTACAATTCGTGAATTAGCGGAAAAAGGACTCGTGGGTGACGTAACATTTACAGACAAAAGTGATGTTTTCTGTGAGCCGTGCAGTCTTGAAAAAGCTCACAGGTTACCCTTTAATAAGAAAATGGAGCGCGACAAGAAGATAAAGCCAGGTGAAAAAATGCACTCAGATGTCTGTGGGCCCATGTCGACGAACTCGGTCGGAGGATCAAGGTTCTTTTTGACATTCAAAGACGAAGCAACAGGTGACAGGCACGTCTATTTCATGAGAAGAAAATCCGAAGTATTCGCAAAATTCAAAACTTTCGAGAAAACGATCGAGAACAAATTCGGAAGGAAAATGAAGACTCTTCGCTCCGACAATGGTCGAGAATTCTGTAACGAAGAGATGGACAAATATCTTGAGGAATGTGGCATCAGACGAGAAACAACAGCGCCGTACAACCCGGAGCAAAATGAAAAAGCCGAGCGCGACAATCGGACGATTGTCGAAAGTGCCCGTACAATGAGAATCGCCAAGAATCTTCCATTGACTCTATGGGCAGAAGCAGTAAATTGTGCAGTGTACGTGTTAAATCGAACCGTATAGACGAGTGGCACCGTAACTCCGTACGAAGCGTGGACTGGGAAGGTTCTGAACCTAAAGCATCTCCGAATCTTTGGGTCAGATGCATACGTACACCCTCCGAAACAATTCACGTGAAAATTTGACGATCGAGCAATCAAGAAAGTTTTTGTTGGATACACGGAAGAGTCAACGAATTACCGGGTATACGATCCTGAAAAGAAAAAGGTCAGCGTTGTTCGAAACGTCGTATTCAACGAGAAAATCGGGCCGCCGTCGGTAGAAGCGAACGAGAAGGAAGATGAATATGAAATATTTCTTCCAATGAACGAGGCACGAGAAGATAACGAAAGACATGTAATCGACGAGGAAGAACAACACGAGTACAACGGTGAGGACAACGTCGACATCAGAGAACGAGAAGAAGAAGAATACAACGAGGACAACGCATAAGAGAACGAGCAAGAAGAAGAAGATCGCGAAAATCGAAGAGTCCTGCAAGATCGAAACGCAATTCAAACTCCGAGGAGGTATCGGCACGATGCAAATGTAGCCGAATACGTGATTCCATTGACATACGAAGAAGCTACAAATAGCACTGAAGCCACGTAGTGGGCAAGTGCGATTCATGACGAATTTAAAGCACATGAAGAAAATCGTACGTGGGAACTTGTAACAAAAACGACGGACATGAGGCTAATCGATTCGAAATGGGTATTCTGCGTGAAGACGGACGTCGACGGGAAGTCACACCGCTTCAAAGCCCGATTGTGCGCGAGAGGTTTTCTTCAACGTGAAGGGATTGACTTCAAAGAAACATTCTCCCCAGTCGTGAGATATGACTCACTAAGGATTCTGCTGGCAACGATAGCAGCGAAAAATCTCGACGTAGTGCAGTTCGATGGTCAAACTGCATTTTTGTACGGGAAACTTGAAGAAACAATCTTCATGAAAGTTCCGGAAAGACTGAAGCTGAAAGAAGATGCAAAAAACGTCGTATGCAAGCTCGAGAAGTCTCTCTACGGGCTTAAGCAGGCTCCATGCTGTTGGAACCAAAGATTTACAAAGTTTCTGAGTGAATTTAACTTCAAAGAATATGAAGCAGGTAAGTGTGTGTTTACCGGGAAGTTTAAAAACGACGAAGTATATCTGGCGTTGTTCGTCGATGATGGGCTGGTAGCCTCAGACATTGTAGAGACACTTAAGAAAATCATTTAACGATTAAGCGAAACGTTCAGAATTGCGATCGGAGATTCTAACATTTTTGTCGGGTTACAAATCGAAAGAGATAGAGAAAAAGGAAAAATGGTAATTCACCAGAGCGCGTATACAAAGAAAATATTCGAAAAATTCGGCATGGTAGACGCGAAAACGGTAAGCGTGCCGGCGGATCCGCACGCAGCACTGACACTGGTCGTAGAAAGCGAAATAAAAATAAACAACGTGCCATATCGCGAAGCAGTGGGCTCTTTAGTTTTTCTAGCAGCCGTTTCGAGACCAGACATTGCTTATGCAGTAAATGCAGCCAGTAAATTCTTGAACGAGCACGATTCATCCCATTGGCAGGCGGTTAAAAGAATATTCGCGTACCTGAAAGGCACGGTTAACTATGGCATCGAGTATCAAAGCGGCGGTAGCGAAGCAAAGCTGATAGGTTTCTCAGATGCTGACTACGCCGGAGATGTAGAGACGTGGAGGTCGATGACCGGATATGTATTCTGTTTGTCAAACGGAGCCGTAACATGGTCGTCACAGCGACAAAAACTGGTGACGTTGAGCACAATAGAAGCTGAGTACGTAGCTGCATCGGCAGCTGCTCGGGAAGTCGTCTGGATTAGAAAATTGTTGTCGGACATTGGATGTGCTTTTGATAAAGAAACAACGCTTTATGTTGATAATCAAAGCGCAATCCAACTAGTCAGAAATCCAGTTTTTCACAAAAGAACCAAGCATATAGATGTTCACTTTATTCGCGAGAAAGTGAACGAAAAAGAAATTGTTGTTGAATACGTTTCATCTGCAAATGAAAGAGCAGATATATTTACAAAGGCGCTGCCGCGAGATCGCTTCAAGGATCTATGTTACATGCTAAACATGATAACAGCAAACGAAAAACACTCGAATGGCGGTAGTATCAAAGCTGATTGAGTTCAGCGTGTTTTTGTATTGGAGTGTACAGACGCACAACTTTCGTGCGTAACTGTACTCGGCGTAGCAACCGAGTGCGACTCGGACTTCTTCGTAAATACTCGAATGACGAAGAGCGCCGGGAGTCAATCACCGCGTTGGTTAAGTTAGTTCGTCTCGATCGATCCAGTAGCACGCTCGCAAATAAACGTCTTCATATTATTAAATAAAATAACAAAATTATTAAACTAAAATGAACGTTTATTTATTCACGTACACTTGTTCTCCCATTCCTGGTCTAACACACGATGTTTCTGGGCTAGCTCCCAAAAACCTCCCCTAAGTACTTAAGGATTTAGTTGGAACCGTTTAACACAATAGTTCGGACTAAGTCTCGAGGGGAAAGAACTGCCAGAGAAGAGATCCCTCCGCTTCTGTACGGATAGAGATTCCTGCGCTCCCTAGTGAGGAAGGCGATGAGTATCGCCCCTGTGATCTCAACACCATAGAGCTATAGACTGTTCAATATGTGTGAGCATTTCTTGTCTCTGGATCTCGAATCAGTCGAATTACATGTGTGAGCACTTCTTGTCTCTGGATCTATGCCAACCGCTTTCGGTACAGCTCCTTAACGAGAACTTTGCCCAATAGTTTTGACCGTAAAACGGTACAGACTATACGGCGCTTACCAGAAATCATTTCCTTGATGAGATGCGTTATCCTAAGCTGGCAAAAATATTGTAATTTTATTGCAAACTGTAGTTAAAAATATCGAGTTTTAACGTTTTTATTTATTTTTATTTTTCAACCGGTTTCGACGATCCATAACCCTAAACTTCATTAAAATTCGTTAAAAAAAATGTTCGCTTTTTTAAGCCATCGAAACTTTTACAATAATCATCACCAAAGTAAAAAAATCATTAGATATAACCATTTTCTACCATAATTTAAACATTCCTACAAATCGATTCGAAATCGTGACTTTTAGAAGCCTTTGAAATTTCGAAATTCAACTGGCCGCCATTTGATTTTTGATAGCTCACTTCTGATTTTCTTTCATTGTTTTTGGACACTTAAATTTTTTATCAAACTGTCGAATTTCATCAACATTGGTTGAAAAGTTTGGTCACAACTACAGTAAGAAATTCTTGCACGTTTTTCCTACTTTGAGCAGTCGCCACTTTTATTCAGCTGTTTCAACTTTTGATTTTTTATTGTGAGACTCACCACACAGTTTAACGAACCTCTATGCCGCATTTGGTCCAAACCTGAGCTTTACTTTTATTAGAACAGAAATCACGATCTCTCCTCTAAAATGGCCGCCACTCTGTTTTCGCTTGGCCAATTTAGCTGGTTAACGGACTTATCTGGAATAACTACTCCCGCGAATTAAGTCACACCAAATGTCTTCAAAGACAATGCAGGTGCTGATAGGAAAACCAACAATCCTGTCGTCATTTTAACGATAACAATGCTGGCTAACTCTCAGGGACAGGTGAAAAATGGACGATTGAATTGAAAAAGGTATAATGCATAGTCCAACCTGGCATTTCTGCGGCTTTTGAGTACAGTAAGAAAACAAAGACCCGGTGTGAGCGGAGGGGAAACACACAATTGGCGACCGCTCAAAGGAGGGGAGAGAGAAGTTTCGCTATTACGTGTCGGTTTTCTTACCGTCACCCAAGCGAATGAGGCACAAAAGTCGAAAAACGAGAGCCTTTTTCAAAAAACAGAAAGTTCAATTACCCTTGACCGCTCCGTAAAGGAACGGCTTATTCGGGAATTGGGGAGCTTTGCCAATAATTAAAAGACATTTTTGACGCACCAAAAACAAAAAACAACATTCATAAGAACGCCAAAAATGGAGCTTTCGAGCTGAAGGAGCTCAAAGATCACATCACGCGCTACAAGGGGAGGTGGCTTAATGTGGAAAGAAGACCAAAACGCCAAGCCCTCTAGCGGGTCGCCAATAGCTTCAACTCTTTTCAGTAGCAAAAGGATGGTAGGCAGCCCAATCGAAGTTGACCACGTGAAAAGTTGGCAGAACGGGGTATCAAACAAACGTATTAATCTTAACAAGAAGTTTTAGACAGTGCTAGGTAAGACGTGCAAAACGCAGCCAGAAAGCTTCTACTTAAAAAAACTGACAAAGAGCCTTCAGAAAAAGGGAAGAACAAAGATCCTTCCGATACAACGCAGGAACCAAAACAAAAACTCTGGCGTAAACCTCTACGAAGGGCTCTGCTTATTAAGCCACCTGAAGGAATATTCTGGGCAGATGTGCTACGTGAAATAAAAGGAGCGGTCAAGCCAGATAACACCGAAATTTCCATGACCTGGCCCGGAAACATACTGGTGGAATTTGGACTAGTGCCCATCAAAATGGTTTTTAGAGTTAGACAGATCATTTTCTGGCTCCAGTTAATGGCGAAAATCAAGAACCTCGACTTTGTTACGGATAAACACAAATTAAGAGTAGGCCATTAAAAGGAAATTCCCTCGTTTAAGCGAAGTCAAAGCAAGACTGACATGGAAAAACACTAGAGTTCAACACATGGACATTGTCGACCTGACCGATATAGATGCCAAACAAAGCCTCGTGCTTGGCAAAATCAAAATAGGTTGAGCTATCTACAGGATACGAAGAAGAGCAAATCTACTCCACTGTTTCAGTCATCTCGAAAACGGGCACACAGCATACACCTCTACGAGATCCGACAGGAGCTTTCTGTGCAATAATTGTAGTTAAATGTTGCACAAAAGAAAGGAATGCATGGCCTAGGCATATTGCATTCTCTGCAAAGTGGCTAAGCCAGAGCCTGGTGACCTCAATCATTGGCTATAGTCAGGGGGATGCCGGCTTTACAAAGAGCCCCTAATTAAAACCAAATCAATACCGATGAGCCAAATCCTAAAAGTGTATTTGCATCGAAATGCCCAAAATTTGCTGCAACAGTTTGCGAAAGATATGTGAGCCAACCTGATGTTCCTCAGTGAGCAACATCATGACAAGGGCACCCTGACAAATCTGGCATCCTGACAAATCTGGCACCTACACCATCTGTGTTCGTGGTACCGCCTACTAGTAGGTGCAGGGCCTTGGATGAGAGAATGGCTTTTTGTGGGTTAGGTGTTCAGGAACAACATTTTTAAAGTGTCGATCTAACGCTGAGCGAACCAGTGCCATCTATTTGGGCCAAACTTAATGCCTTGGAACATGCTGTGGCACAGAGGGCCACTGCAATACTTGGGTCGCTTGTACGGGAAATGCCTTAACCTGATCTCAAAGGAAAGCAGATGCCAGAAATGGCACCCAGAACTGCGCTTGTTCTTCTTATTACTGGGAATGCCCCTGCTTTCTGCCCCAGAAAATATTCAGGGGCCATACCGGATATGCCATTCGTTTCGGAGCCCCTGATGTCAAAAGTGAACAATTGGCGAGTACTAGAGAACTGCTCGGTCAGTGACCACGCTCGGTATACATACATCCAGGCTCCAACCTTTGAATGAAAAACTGAGAAGAAGGACGTTGCTGAGATGCTCGCGACATTCACAGCACTGCTGGGAGCTCCACCGGGGAACTCAACTATGAGTATCATCACATCTACTTGCGAGTCTGCCATACGCCGTCGAAGACTTCGTGACGGTAAGCACAGCATACTAATGGTCAACGGAAATCACTGAACAATGAAGGGACTGTCACAAGCTTTGACGAGAAGCCCAGCAGCCTAAACGCAAGAAGAGGTAGACACAAGGCTAGCAGCATACAAATTGGCTAGGAAGTCACTCCGCAAGCGAATCAACAAGAGTAAGGCCCGATGCTGGCAAGACCTCGTAGATGGTGTGAATAAGGACTCGTGGGGCCTTGCTTATAATCTTTAGTGGGTAGCCTAGAGGCTCTGCGCTTAGCTACCTTAACTGCCAAATTAAAAACCCCTAGAAAATTTAATTAAAAGAAATTTATGGTTTACAAATCCTACTATCATTTACAAAGTTGAATGGATTTTGACTTCCAATATATATCTTGTTTTTGCTGTTGTACTTATAAGCGCCAAAATCCATTTTTTGCTTGCAGATTTTACGGATCAAAGGTGTCCGATGTTGGGGTAAACATAAATTTTTCAAACAGCTCTCTTTCCATTGTACTTCCCGAGAAGAAAGGGGCACGTTTTAGACCCGTTTTGAATAGCTGCCTTTCATCTTGTACCCTACATGATCACTTTGGCTTAAAAAAAATGTTAAGAGCCCCTTTCCAGGGATGAGGCGACTTCCCTTAAGAACCTTTGAAATTTTTTATATACGTAAACTTTTAAGATGTTATGAATTTATATTAGATCTCCTTACCGAGTTTGGTCTTGACGCTATAATAGGTTCAGAGCTCACAAGAACACGCCGGGAATTTACATAAACTCTTAAAATGAAGAGACTGTAAAAATTTGCGGCTTGACCTCAGAAAGGGATCTGAAATTCGGCACTCAGGCAACCGCAATTAGTTCAACAAGTGCCGGAATGACGGATCTCTGCCCGGGACCCGCCGCGAGATCAGTGACTTCGTTTTCGTGGTTGCCATCCATCTTTACTGTGGCTTGCCGCCTTCAATTACGTTATAGTGTCTGGGTCCATCAGTAAAGTGTCGGCTGGCAATTTGTTAAGTGACAATTAATCAGTGCCGAATTATCAATAGTCATTGCCCGGAAAGCCCATCAACACTCGCGGAGCTTTGTATGGCGACCGCATGTCAAGCAGCCTTCTACCTCGGACTAGCCTGGTTATGACAAGAATACAGATTTAATCTTTATAATGCAAAAATGATATTGGATTGAGCTAGATCGTATATCATACGTCAACACTAAATATCTACAGATAGACTTACGGAAGTGGTGTTCTTAAGCTAACACCCAACTAGCATGATCTAGAAAATTTTTGATTAGATTACTTTCTTATTCAGACATTGTCTTTAACCTTCAATTGTACATGTTGCCAACTGACCTTATCCATTATATCACATCTTTATATTTCTATAAGATTTTCCATTCGGGACATAATAGTTTTGTATCTTTATATGACTACACTCTTAAACTTTTTAATAAACTTTCATTATCAAAACGCTACTTGAAGCCAACATTCTTACTATGGTAAAGTTCACAAACCAACAACGTTTGCAAATTATTAAAAATTGCTACCGAAATTCTGAGTTGGTGGCCTCAACTTTAAGAGCACTTACCCCAATTTTTGGCCGTAATAATTGTCCCACCCGACAGGCTGTGCAAGCTATAGTGGATAAGTTCGAGTCCAAATTTTCAATTTTGGACGTTTTGGTGCCAAAAAGACGTCGTACCGCGAGAATCGGGCATGCTGAAACGACTCTGTGGCGTATTTTGCGAAAAGGTCTTGGCCTGCGTAGTTACAAGATCAAATTGACTTAAGAACTAAAGATGCTTGATCATTCGAAACACCAAAACTTCTCCAGTTGGCAAAGCTTGAAGAAAATGAAAAATTTCATAAAAAAATCATCTTCAGCGATGAAGCTCATTTCTGGCTCAATGGCTTTGTTAATAAGCAAAATATGCGTTATTAGTCAACAACAGCTTCTTGAAATACCCTTGCATCTGCAAAAAATTACTGTTTGGTGCAGTTTTCATGCCGGAGGTGCGATTGGGCCGTATTTTTTTGTAGATGAAAACGACCGTCATGTTACCATCAATGAAGAGCGCTCTAGTGTTACGTCGGAAGATTATTTGTGGCCAGAATTGGATGAACTTGACATCAATGATATGCGGTTTCAACAAGACGGTGCCACTAGCCACATAGCACGCCTCACAATCGATTTATTGAAAGGCAAAACTGGTGAACGTGTTATCTCAAGCAATGGTCTGCTCGAATGGCCGCCTCGTTCATGCATTCTAACGCCATTGGATTTTTTTATGGGACTCTATCGTTACTGATCTATGCCAACAAGCCAGCAACTTCAAAGACAATATCAAACGCGAAATTGCCAACATTCCGGTGGAAATGTGTGCCAAAGTGGGGGAAAATTGAACCCAAAGAATCGACCGCTGTAATCGGGCTCGTGGTGGTCATATGACTGAAATCGAATTTCATTCATGAAGTGTAATGCTTGCACTATACCCACAATCAATTTGAACTCAGTATCTCAAAAATTTCTAGGTGTTATTAATAGATCAAATTGTTATGTCCTTAATGGAAAGCCCTTTATTTGCATAAGAATATATTTGGCGCATTTAAAAATCCAATCAAGTCTAAGCTAAGTTTACCTAGCAATCATCGGATCCCAGTATTGCTCTCAATTGATTGTAAATTAGTTTTTACGAGGGTCATTTGTAAAGTTTCTCGCCTTACTGGCAAAAATGTCATGTAACATTCAAGTTCTCTTGCCAACCAATAGATGGCCTTTATATATTTATGCCACAGAAATTTCATATCATTCCGATCAGTACAAAACACATGGTACCCTTCCAAAGTTGACAGGTGACGTTTGTTAAGAACAATCGAGTATTGTGCGGTGAAGTACCTCTTTTTGAAAGGGACGAAAACTCGCGAAGTGAAAGAGGCGTTGCCTCCGTGTATGGTGGACCGTCACCCTCATTTACAACTGAGTTCAAACGCGGTCGCACAATTATTTTTGACAATGAGCCTTATGGACGTCCAAAAATCGTTTCAAAGGAAGATATCGTCAGATTAGTGTATACAACCGTTAACCATTAACGAAATCGCAGAAGCTTGTGGCATATCAACTGGACGGGTGCATAAGATTTTACATGAAGATTTATGCATGAGAAATTATCTGCGCAATGGGGGCCGCATTTGTTTACGGTCCACCAAAAGTATGTACGGATGGACATGTTGCGTGAAACTCTTCAGTAGTTCCTAAAGAATCCTACCGAGTTTTTGCGCCGATTAATAACTGTCGACAAAACCTGGATCCATCACCATACTCCGGAGACTAAACAACAGTCAATGCAGTGGGTTGTGGTGGGGAAACCAGCTCCGAAGAAGGCGGAAGTCGTTCTTTCTGCCGGAAAAGTGATGGTAACAGTTGTTTGTCTTTTATATGATATATGATATATTTAGCAAGGATTCAAAGCATCGGATTCTTGTGTGCAGTACTGAGAGTCCAAATTTAAAGGCTTCTGGATTCTCTGTGGCTTGTTTATTTAAGTCTTTAAAATTTTTTCACGCTGTCCGCATATATAGCACCTCAAAGTTGATGACTTTTTGTCGCAACATTGCAGACCTTCCCATCTATCATTGTAAATGCCAATATGTGCTTTATTTGAAGTATACCATCAAAAGCTCTCAGGGCTTTAGATTTTCTCAAGTTTTTGATTTAAGTTTCTACATAGTGGACTTCTTCATTTGTGACGTCTTTACTTTCTTGAGTAAAGCGAATTCGTACTGAACGGCAATACCTTGTAGAAGATGGCGCTGGGTTTTGACGATTGTGGCGACATATCGAGAATCGACATGAAAGCCGTAAGGATTGGCATCGGTTGAAGCAATCAGCGAATCAAAAAGTTACGAGGAGCGGCAGAGCGGAACAATAAAAGCATTTGAAACCCTGTGAAACTTCCTTGTGTATTTTCAACCGCCATTGATGCCGCTCCGATATGATGACATATTAATTGCATCGAAGTCAAAGGAAGAACATCAAAAGCATCTTCAAATTGTATTTGAACGGCTACGAGAATATGGTTTATCAGTCAATATCTCGAAATGAGCTTTCGGAGCACCATCAGTGGAATATCTGGGATACCTTTTCGACGAAAACGGTATCAGTCCTCTTCCTGCACGAGTTAAAACCATTTTGGAATTCCCGAAACCAGCAACGATTCCCGAACTAAGAAGATCTCTAGGAGCCATAAACTTTTATCGCAAATCATTGCAAAGTGCAGCTGAAATTCAGGTGCCACTACATCGATTTTTACTTGGCGCTAAGAAAAAGGACAAATCGAAAATAGCCTGGAATCCTGAAGCAAATGCAACACTATTGCGGCATCCAATTGAAAATACCCAAACTGGCACTTAAATGCGACGAATCCAATACTGCCATGGGAGCCGTGTTAGAGCAGCTAAATGGCAAGACCTTGGAAGCGCTGGGATTCTTTTCAAAGAAATTTACAGCTGCGCAGTACAAATACAGCACTTATGATTGTGAATTACAAGCTATTTACAGTGCTGTAAAATACTTCCGAAATATGATAGAGGGACGGCCACTTATAATCAAAACGGACCACAAACCGCTTACGTTCGCGTTTAACCAGAAAGCGGAGAAAGCTTCTCCACGACAATTGCGCCAATTAGATTTTATTGGGCATTTTTCAACGACGTTGATCCACATTGCAGGAAGCGAGAACGCCACCGCAGATGCGTTGTCACGAGTAAGCGCGATCACAGTCCCCATTGCAATCACCAGCCAGGATTTGGCGGCAGCTCAAAATCAGGATGACGAGCTGAAACAGTTACTTCGTTCGGAACCAGCGTTAAAATTGCGTAAACTTCGCATCGATAACTCCAATAACACTATATTTTGCGATACTTCTACTTTCGAAATTCGTCCATACATCCCGAAAATTCTTAGGCGGAAAATATTCGATATAAACCATGGCCTATCACATCCCAGCGGGCGCACAACAAAAAAGATGGTCTTAAGGAAGTATGTATGGCTAAGCATGTCCAAAGATATCTTGGAATGGGCTCGGACATGCCTCAAATGCCAGCGCAGTAAAGTAAGCAGGCACGCCAAACCACTACATGAGCAATTCAGCATGCCAGATGCAAGATTTGCCCATGTACATATTGATATTGTTGGACCATTGACATCTTCTCGAGGATACTCCTATGTGCTGACGATGATTGACCGGTTCACGAGATGGCCAGAAGCGGTTCCGATCCCATCTATAACAGCTGATGTTGTTGCAGATGCATTCTACACAACTTGGATATGTCGTTTTGGTGCACCTGCTATGTTAACATCGGATCAAGGCACACAGTTCGAATCGCTGCTATCCCAGACGTTGACGCACCTCGTTGGCTGTAAAAGAACTCGGACTATAGCGTATCACCCTTCCGCCAATGGAATGATTGAGCGTTGGCATAGATCATTAAAGGCGGCAATAATGTGCCATGACAATCCCAATTGGGTGGACGTTTTACCAACTGTTCTACTTGGGCTGCGAACTAGCGTAAAGGATGACATCGGTGCCACTGCAGCTGAATTGGTGTATGGTGCTACACTACGGATCCCAGGAGAATTTTTCTTGGATGAGGATATGCCTCCCGATCCTAAATTCTTCGTTGAAAAATTTCGCGCCACTCCAGCGGCCCAACACTATAAAAGAAAAATATTTGTGCATACAGATTTGTTCACGTGCACGCATGCATTTATTCGAGTGGATCGTGTTAAAAAGCCACTCGAACATCCGTATGAAGGTCCTTACAAGGTGCTGAAACGACAGACAAATAATGTTTTCACTCTCGATGTGAAAGGAAAACTCATCAATCTCAACATCGAGCGACTTAAGCCAGCATACTATGAGGCCACGGCAGAAGCTTCACCATGCAGTTCCGATTCACCAACAATGACGCCACAAACAATACCAGGACCTACAACTTTAAGGACATACCAGGGTCCAAAAGCTAAAGCGATGCAGACGAAAAATGTTACATTCAAGATGTAATGTGCATTTTGACAATCTTGTCATCTTCAGCTGACTAAATTGCTTGGAAGGGAGCACTGTGGCGACATATCGAGAATCGACATGAAAGCCGTAAGGATTGGCATCGGTTGAAGCAATCAGCGAATCAAAAAGCTACGAGGAGTGGCAGAGCGGAACAATAAAAACATTCGAAACCCTGTGAAACTTTCTTGTGTATTTTCAACCACCATTGATGACGCTCCGATTAATAAATTGTTTTAATTGTGTTTGACATTTTGTGAAAAGACTATTTTGCATGGATTGAACAAGTTTTGATGTTTCTTCGGCCGTTATTTTGTTCCACTCGTTCAAAATAACATTTTTTAATGACTCTTTGCTAGTTATGTCATGCTCTCGAATTTTTCTTTCAAGTAAATCTCACAAATGCTCAATTGGGTTTAAATCTGGTGATTGAGGAGGTGTACTTAAGAGCTTTGAGACGTTGCAGGCGAACCAAAGCCTATTTATTTCAGCTGTATGTTTGGGGTCATTATCGTGCTCAAAGAAAAATGCGTTCCCCAGCCGCAATTTCTCGGCATTTTGCTTAATATTATTTTTGTAAATATTAAGGTACCCATATTTATCTATTGTAGATTCTATGAAAACGAGTTGCCCCACTCCACTGGCTACCATACACCCCCAAACCATCACACCGCCGCCACCATGCTTTACAGTGGGAATCAAATTTTCTTTATTGAATTCTGTCGAGCGTTTTCTCCATATTAATTTGCGTCCTTTTATCCCAAATATACAAAACATACTTTCGTCCGAAAAAAGAACGCTTTCCCAAAAATTTTCGCATATTTACATAAATTTTGGCGAATTCCACTCTCCTTCGGCGATTCCGTTCCGATATGAACGGCTTTTTACGTGCGACTCGACCATGGTAACCGCTATGGTGCTATGGTGTTATTAAGCCATAATTCGTTTTTTATCAGGAAGCGTTCTTCTTTATTGCTAGCAGCTTCCCATTTTTATCTGAATTGAAACTTGAAAGCTTTTAAAACAGGTTTCAGTGAACTCTGATCGTTTTCAGGACATTTGCTAATATTTTTTTGAGTGGTGTTCCAAGAAAACGCATTTTTCATCAATTTTTCGCTTTGAGCATTGTTTCAAAACATCAAAGAGTGATTTGCTAGTTACTTTTATGGCATTAACTTGGGTTTCTGAAATTTAAGCCCGAAAAAGATTTATCATGAAAACATTTGATATTGTCCTCTTTAGTGAATTAAATAATATCAGAAATTGGCGGGTACAAGCGGGTTTTTTGTGTTCAAAAATATCATCCACAATAAGCAGATTTTATGCTTTCCACAAAATCATTACTTAACTAGGCTTAACTGACATACAAAATCACCTTTGAATATGGTGTTTACAAAAAAAAAAACACTAAATTTATAGTCTCCAATACACGAGTATGTTGTTGGAAACGTTACTTTTTCAAGTATAATGAAAACAACATATATTTTTTATTCACGTTCATTTGAACATCCATTAGGATTTTAAGCGAATTTTCTACACACAAACTAAAACAACCGTTTAAATTATAACGTTTCGAAAAAAATATCTAAAATAAGCACAAGTGATTTGCACGATGTCTGGGTTTCGACTGCTGGTACGATTCGAGGAAGAGCGCAGTGGCAAAAATGTTTTATTGTGCTGAATGTAACGGTATTCAAACTTTAAAAGTTTGCAGCAAAAAGTACGATTTTACAAGAATCTTGTAAACGAGTTTTGATCAACTTTTAATAAGAAATTCTCCACTGTGCAGAAGCTGAAAATTTGTATAGGACCTAGTCTGCTCATGGGAGACTTACGATTGAAATCCTTCCTTGAACTAGCTAGACTGCCTTAGAGCAGACTAAGGGTGCCTGGACTAGTTGACCGGTTAGGTACAATCCGTTGGCACGTACCAAGACTTCACGTCTAGGACCGATGAGAGGTCGGTACAGATTTTCTTCAGGAAATCTCGATTGTACAGACGAAGAAAAATCATTACAAAACCATTAAATAGTGCTTCATTTGATCTATCTGCATCTAAACGTGTATTCGTGAAATAAATGATCCCATCATCCAAAATTCACCTTAAACAATGCGTTTTTTGAATTAAGTAATTTTGGGTGAACGGCCCTTGAATAAACTTCTCCCCCCTAAGCGAGAATTGTACTCCCTATTTTAATTTTCCTTCTTTACTATCGGAAAATTCTGTTGCAACAAATAATTTTAATAGACCTTTTAAAGTCATTTTGGAAAATTTATAAGGGCGTGCTTATTGTAATTTCAAGTTTAACGCAGGAAATAAATTAGACAAAATTGAAAGACAACGATATATGCTTATACTAAAAGAAATGCTCGCTTTTATGGAGTTCTATTTTATTGAATATTGATCGGTTGAATGTTCTGATTGGACTAACTGTGCTACTGCTTGAATGTGTGTATGAGAGTGACATTTTGGTTTTGAAAGTGAATTTCGCAATAACAGTGCTGCCACACTTCGTGACAATGTTAATATTTCAACACTTCCACTCATTGTTACAAAAAACTCTACGCTAATTAGTATTTGATTCAAAGGTTAAATCCATTAATTTGCACAAATATTTATGACGATTTTTGTTCAATGCTTTGGTCATTACATCCGCAACTTGCTCTGTTGTGCCAATATGAATCAATTTGAAATATCCCTCTTCGTATTTCTCTCGGATATAATGATATTGAACATCGATATGCTTCGTCCGCTTGTGGAATACTGGATTCTTTACCAATTTGATCGCGCCCAAGTTATCGACGTAGAATTTTGCTTTTAAATCATCAATCATCGTGAGCTCAGACAAGACTCCCCTCAGCCAAACGAGTTCCTTGATTGCTTGACATGCAGCCATGTATTCAGATTCCGTTGAAGACAATGCTGTTGCGTCTTGTCTCATTGATGCCCAACTGATGACGCCCGAACCAATGTGAAAAACGTAGCCACTGGTTGACTTTCTCGTTTCACTGTCTCCGGCATAATCC
The DNA here is from genome assembly GCA_963969285.1 of Odontomyia ornata. Taxonomy (NCBI): domain Eukaryota; kingdom Metazoa; phylum Arthropoda; class Insecta; order Diptera; family Stratiomyidae; genus Odontomyia; species Odontomyia ornata. The sequence goes on from OZ017742.1 coordinate 89,656,262, forward strand.
GCATCACTATAGCCAACGAAATCAAAAGTAACATTACTTTTATAAAGGATACCTGTATTTAGTGTGCCCTTTATGTATTTCATGATGCGCTTTACTGCCTCAACATGTGCCGCACTCGGTCGATCTAAATAACGACTTACGGCACTAACAGCGTAGCTTATGTCCGGTCTCGTTCCGACATTCAGATACATTAAACTTCCGACAGCCTGTCGATATGGATATGTGTCGCAGTGCTCATCGTTTACAAAATCGCCAAGGTTTTGATTAGAGTCCATTGGCGCTGACATGGGATTGCAATCCATCATGTTGAAACGATCCAATACTTTCTTTGCATATGCCTCTTGATGTATACGAATTGACCCGTCAGGTGATCGTTCAATTTGAAGACCGAGAAAATAATTTGCCTCAGAAACTTTTATTTCGAAATGGTTTTGCAAGTATGATGTGATTTTATCGATTTCATTCGCATCATTTATCGCTATTAAGCCATCGTCAACGTAAGTCGCAATAACTGTCATCGTGTTTTCACTTCGACGAATGAAAACGCATGGATCGTATGTACTTTGTTTGAAATTAAACTTACGCATGAATGATGTGAACTTCTGGTTCCAACATCGCGATGCCTGCTTGAGACCGTACAAACTTTTCTTCAATTTGCACACGCGTAAAGTACCGTCTTCATATCCAATTGGTTGCTTCATGTAAACATTTTCCTTCAGCTCACCATGTAAAAAAGCTGTTTTTACGTCAAACTGTTTCAATTTTATTCCGTTCATCGCTACCAATGACAAAAGTAGACGAATCGATGTGTATCTGGCCACTGGACTAAACGTTTCTTCATAATCCACACCATATTGTTGTGTAAATCCACGAACTACTAAACGCGCCCTGTATCGCTCGATTGCGCCATTTGGGTTTTACTTTACCCTAAATACCCAACGATTATCAATTACCTTCTGATTGATCGGTGCCTCAACCAATTCCCATGTTTCATTTTTGATGAGTGCATCGTATTCATCGTTCATTGCTTGCTTCCACTGTTGTTTTTGCTCTTAACGAATTGCCTCTTCATATGTTGTTGGTTCATACATTACTGCTGAATGACCATAATACATTAAACGATCTGGTGCATTCACTTTTTCTCGCAAACCGTATCGATTATTTTGTCGTTTATCTGGTGTTTGGTTTGACGCATCTTCAAACGACGAATCACTTTCATTTTCATTCCCTACTGTTTCTTCAACCATCTGCTTGACGGCTTTGTCATTTGGTTGCTCTACCAAAGTACGTTCACTGCTTTCATCACTTGTTTTGCTGCTTTCATCATCGTCTGAATGCTCAATGATTTCCTCACCATCCGATTCATCTCGAATCACATATTTATCCGGTTGTTCATTGAATTTAACATCGCAGCTCATGAAAACTTTACCCTTTTCTGGATCATACAGACGAACATTCTTTGTTCTGGGCTCGAATCCAACCAAATGTACTTTCCTTGCTTTTGGATCCCACTTCTTTCGACCAGTTTGCTTTGGGATTTGAACGAAACATTCCGTTCCAAAAATTTTGATGTGTCCCAAATACGGCTTTTTATCGAACCATAACTCATACGGCGTAGCGTCAACGCATTTACTGTTTGTTGTGCGACTCAATAAGTACGTCGCACTACGTACCGCTTCTGGCCGTAGTGACTTCGGTAAACCACTCGCTATGAGCATAGTTCTCGCACTCTCCTGAACAGTACGGTTGTCACGTTCGATTCGACCATTTTGCTCAGGTGTATATGGTGAAATACCCTCAAATTGTATGCCCTCGTTTTGCAGTACATCAATTAACACCCGTTGGTTAAAAAATTCTCGTCCGTTGTCAAATCTAAAATATTTGATTTGAGCGCCATTCATGTTTTGACCAGTGAAATCAATGCCTTCAAGTGTGCGTACGCTTCATCTTTTGACTTTAATAAATACGTGACACGAAAGCTGGTTGCTTCATCTTTAACTAGCATAAAATAACGCATACCACCGATTCCATTGATTTTGCTTGGACCGCATAAATCTACATGCATGAATTCTCCTCTTGATGATTCTCGCTTATTGGATCGCTTGTGTGTTGCTCTGGTCATTTTTCCGTATTGACAATCTTCACAAAAAAACTTTTCGCTGCCAGCTAATTCGACGCCCGCGACCAGATCATTCTTGCACATTTTCTTGATAGAATCGACATTGACATGTCCAAGCTTCCGATGCCAATGTTGTAGAGAAACAGCAGCCATTGCGTATTCACCAATGCGCAAACGAAAATCCAATTTGAGTCGATTCTTTGAGTCACGCTTTCCAACTCCAACAACTTTATTTGCTTCATCGATGAATTTGCAGCCTCCCTTTTCGATCAAAACTTTGATGCCTTTATCCGTTAATACACCCGTTGAAAACAAATTTTCGCTGATTTCAGGAACATACAACACATTTTCCAAACGGATTGGCTTCCACTGATTGTCAACTCTTGCTTCAATAAGAATTGTGCGTTTGTTTGCCACTTCAACTTTACACGGGCCAGTGTATTTATGTAGCTCTGTAAACCATTCTCGATGAAATATCATGTGGTTTGTTGCGGCTGAATCGGCATACCAGCTTTCCGATTCTTCACACTTTGGCTCAGCTGTCACGACGGAACACCATGCCATTTCATTTTTGTTGCTTTTACTTTTATCGCTTTTGATTGACGATTCGTTGTGCTTTGGACAAACTTTATCTTTTGCCCAATGGCCTTTCTGACCACATGCATTGCACTTCGTTTTCCTCTTTAAATCATCGATTTTCGACTTTGGCTTTGAGTCTTTGGCTTTGGAATTTTTCTTTGTTTTCGCTGAAAACGCAGCACTAGAATTGGAGACTTCTTCTTTATTCAATCGTTCAAGATTGTCTTCCTCCAATTGTAATGACGACATCAATTCGGTGAGCGTACGATTCGATGTAGTATTGTACCATACCGTTTTGTAATTGTTGAATCTCGATGTCAACCCAGAAATGATACGTGCCGTTTTCAAATTTTCGGGTAACTTTTCCTTCTCTTTTTGCTGTTCAATTTCAGATGACAATTGATTCACACGAGAAATATACGCTGCTACCCCCTCATCGTCACGCATTTTTGCTGTGAAATACTCTTCATACAAAGTCATTATGCGAATTTCGGTATTCTTTTCATAAACGCTGCCAAGTTGGTCCATCATTTCTTTCGCTGATTTACAATCCAAAACAAGATTAGCGTTTGTGGCATCAACCGATTGAATAATTGCATTCATGGCCCTTCCCTCATTTCGATTGAATTTCGACTTATCTTCTTCTTTCGCTGTATCGTCGGGTTTCTTACCCTCAATATTATCGGTCAAATCACGAGATTTCATGTATGCAGCGATTTGAAATTTCCATAATTTGTAACTCGATTGATCTTTCAATTTGTGGCCGATAAAATTGTGATCGTCTTTGTCGTTCATGGTGAAATACTTTCAGCCAAAATCGCACAAAAAAAAAAAAACTGTATGTAAACACCGACGAAGAGTAGCCACTGCTTATTTAATCTGTTCTTTTGAATTCAATGACGACGTTCGACTGCTGTGCACGCGCACTTTACTGTAAACACAAAACGGCAACGCTTGCACACTATTGTGAAATTCAAATATTTCATGCGACGATGAAGTCAATTGATTTGGCTTTGCACTACAAACATTGGGCGATGCTTGTCTATTTTAACCATGAATATTTATGGGATTTGTCCAACTTTTTATTCACTTTTATAGAGTCCAGAAACCGTTTTTGATATTTTCCATTACGCTATGACAAGACGACTGTTGGAATAAAACACTTTACACATTCGACGATGTGACTCACTATTTTTCAATTGTCTAACTATTTTAGGCTCACTGGGCCCATAACCTATTGTAATTTCAAGTTTAACGCAGGAAATAAATTAGACAAAATTGAAAGACAACGATTTATGCTTATACTAAAAGAAATGCTCGCTTTTATGGAGTTCTATTTTATTGAATATTGATCGCTTGAATGTTCTGATTGGACTAACTGTGCTACTGCTTGAATGTGTGTATGAGAGTGACATTTTGGTTTTGACAGTGAATTTCGCAATAACAGTGCTGCCACACTTTGTGACGATGTTAATATTTCAACAGTGCTTACACTATGAAAGTAAAAAATCTGAGAAATAATAAAAATGATATTATCACAAGCTGCGAGTACTTTTAACTTGTTAAATTATGATTTAGTAAAGCATTAAGTTGTTGTATTTTGTATTGCACACGTAAATCTAACTGACAGATCTTCTCAATTCTTATTTTAATGCCTGATTATCATGAAACCATAATTTTCTAGAAAGTGTCAATCAACCACCAACATTTCAAGGGTTTATTTCATAAAAACACAGACAAACCCGTACGGCCTAACATATTATTGAAAAAAAGTGGGAAAACACTTTGAAAACAATGATATAGCAAACCATAAAGTGATTGGAAGGCCTCTTAGTTGAAGCCTCCAGTAAATGTTGTGATGATAGAAAAGAAAAGAGAAAATATACAATAAATAGAAGAAATTTGAAAAAAACAACTAAAAGTGAAAACATAAAACATATAGTGCAAGTTAACTAAATTAAATTATTAATTCTAACGTTCATCAATCTTCAGAGAAATTTTAATAAATGTTTCAATCAGCAAATAATCAAATTTAGATTCAAATAATTCAAAGAAATAGTTACATTTAAAACATCAAATAGAAAAATTTCATTATATTGTTGGATTGTTGAAAAATAAAATAAAAGTAGTGAATTCAAAGAATTTCAATAAAAAGACAGAACAGATAGAAGGAAATAGTGTGAAAACTGTCCAAGTGGAATCAATCAAAATGCCAGGCACTTGTGATTGTGCTAAAAAAGCAGAAGCTGAGAAAAATAAGGAAGCTGAAAGTAAGGAGGAAAAAACTTCACCAGCAAAGAAACAAGGTAGGGTTTAGTGTTTCGAAAAATTTCATTAGAGAGATATATATATATATATATATATATATATATATATATATATATATACCTTATTTTTGTTATTTGTGATATTCTGACACGTGCACGATTGTTTGAGTATTATAATTATTTTAATACCATCCTCTAAATAAAACTTTTCTGGAAACGGAATCAATTCATCAACTCTATCCAGCTCTCGCTACAACATCCTTTACGATTCTTCTAAATCATCTACTATACAACAACGAATCACTTCTCATAATATCTAAAGTCAACTTTACTGTCCCATTTTGTAATTAATTATTTAATGAACACTTCCACGTAACAAGAATTGCAACTCAACCTAACAAGACCGTCGGAATACCCGATAAAATTCAATGAAGATCCCAATTCATAGCCATCCTACGTATCCTTGTTTGATCCTTGCCAAGTTTCATTAGCATTCCGTTGAAATGCTAAATTTCTTGGTATTGTTTGTCACGCATTCCGCCGACATGCCTAACATTTAAGAGGGCCCCAACAAAAGATTTTATTACTTTCAAAGATTTTCTTGTGATAGACCGTAATGTAAGTAAATATCTTCAAGGCTAAGAAATTTCATTCGTTTATTCTGGACAATTACATTTTGCGCTCATACCAAAAATGATTTTTGGGTATGAAAATGATAAGATGGTAAAATGAGGGTTGAGAGACAGTTGTACTGAATGCGGATTTATTCATACAGAACATAATTTCCTTGTAGAGGATTTTTGATGGTCACTGGGAAGTTACTGGTGCTTTTGCTGGAATAAATTTGAGTTAGTTGTAATTTTTGGAAGTCTTTGGGAAGTATTACATGTTTCAACACATTTGAATTCTCAGAGATTTTTTTCGGTTGCGTTTTAAGGATATTGTTATAAGTTTAATGTTTTCATACTGTTTTTGGTATATTCCTTCTTTTCGGGGAGCCGCCGGACCTTGCCATTTTGAGTTATCAGACGCGTTTCAACTTGTTTGCGTTAATTTCAGTGCCTGAAGGCACTGAAGATAATTCAAGCAAGTCGAAACGCGTTTGTTTTTGGTAAATTATGGTAAGCAAAGCAACATTTTGATATTGTTTATACTATCGTAGAATTATGTATTTTCCTTTTAACAAACCCTTTAAAGCATAATGTGGAATAGAGGCAACATACCGTTCGAAAACTTTCATAATTAGGAAAGTTGATTTTTTACCCTAATGATGAAGTCCAGCCTGTGGTGTACACTCCGAGCTAACGAAATAGTACAAAAGAGAAAAGATATAACTCCCTCTTATCACTACCCTTTGAGATTTACTTCTCAGCTGACGATATTCGTGTAAACTACTGTTTGGTTGGGATGGAAAAAAACACAAAAATTAAATTGTGCTATCATAAACATGCATTCGAGAGATAAGTATTTGAACTTTACTATATCAGGATATTGCAGTAATCGAGCAGTCGCCTAAGCAAACTGCTCGAAAACCATCATAATGATAATCCAATTTTAATTTTAATTCTAAAAAAAATGTTGATATGGTAAACTCTTTATAACGCAGCTTATCCATTGCCGCAATGCAATCTATGGATGGATGAGGGGCTTGTCAACCGCCGTTAGGAGATGTCCCGTACGGTGGCTTTTCGCAATAGGTGGGCAGTTCTGCTTGGGCGGATCGTGGAGTCGGATACGGATACCCATACAGAGCGCACGCCGCGAGATTCGCGCCGGCAAGCTAAAAATTAAGGTTTAGTTTCGACTTGACTTGAAATTGTAAAGTAATAATAAAATATTGCCTGGCGGTCCCTTTAAAACCATACGCGAGTGAATCCGCTTTCATCTCGTACAGGCACAATACCATGTCCGAAGTGGGTGCTTTTTAAAGTGACGTGCTGCGCGATTCGCAATAAATTGATTTGGGAAAGACGAAAAAACATGCAGCTTTTAGCTCCTAGAATTCATTTATTGCAAGGAGCAGTTCCTTTGCTAAGTAAAGCGTTTGAACCCGTAATGGTCCGGCAAAATAATTGTCTTGGGTCCATGTTGGGATGAGGAAAAGATACTTCGGGAATTTTAATGGCCTGTTTTTAATCGACTTATTTGCATATTCACGATACGTTTGCTTTATTGGAGATGCCACCATCATTTAGGCCGTGATTTTCCTCAGAAATTCCTTAACGATAGCGAATAAATAATTTTCTATCAGTGGGACTACTTGGACGGATGAGGGAACCGGGAAGTACCAGACCTCCGAATTGAAAAATAAGCGAAGGTGGATAAGAACGCATTTTGTTCAAGTGGGTGAACGAAAGCACAATTCAATTCAATTCAAGGTGCTTTATCAAGTAAAACTATAACATTTTTTATAAAAACATAAAGCAAAGTTTCAAAAACATTATACAAGTCGAAAAACTTAATGGCCCACTTGGCACTCTAAATTTAAACAATATCGATAATTAAATTGATTTATAAAAATATTATGTGAAATTGATCAAATAAATATTATTAATTATGATTAATCAATTGAAAAAAGGGGAAAAAAGCCAACCAACGCTATTCAAAAATCAAATATAATACAAAGAACACAACACAGGAATCTTTTGACTTACCTCTAATATGTTGTTACTTACGTCTAATAAAATTTACTCAAAAAACTCTTACTTATCCTACTATAATACTTTTACAATACTTCTAACCTACAAAATAAACCTTATCTCTTAGCCTAATATAACGAAGAACACAATATACCTATTCTAAATCCTATAAGCTGATTTTAAATAACACAAACAAATAACAATTAAATGTAGCAATAATGAGCTGAAAATAAAAAGAAAACAAACACAAACGAGACACGCGAACATGAATAATTTAGTCATTGTCATTCAGCCACCAATACCGTGCCAGCTCCCTCCCAGCTCGAACAACCTCAACAAATCTCGCAAATGAGTATCGCCATTGTAGGTTGTGGTCTCGCGAGCTCAAATTCGGAGGATATTCTATCTTCTTATCGGTCGCCCGTCTATATATATGATAAATAATTGGGACACCGTCAGAATCAAAAACATACCAATTCATGTCCAAATACACGAATGCTTCTGGAGGAATGAAGCCAGTAGCGAGGCAAGTCACTATATACCCGTCTGTAGGGTGAAACGGCTGTGAAATCAAAGGGTTTTCACTCACAGTCACAGATCTTGCGATATGATTCCGAAGAAGTTTCAAAATGAAGATATCGACTCTTGTCACTTTAGCAGTATGATAAATTCTTCTTATAGATATATAATGTTTCCAATCCGTCTCAGGTTTTCTGTACAGACCAGTACATGCACGGACATTTTCTTTCGAAAACTCTTAACTTTTCCATTGTACTAGCACTCTGGTTGTACCAGATTTGGCATCCGTATGTCAAAACTGGTCTAACTAGGGTCTTGTAACAGATAATTTTGACCTATCGGTCAATGTATCTGGAATGAAAGAGTCTTCGAAGGGACATGACTACCTTTTGCGCCTTATTGAGCATGATTTTAACATGTTCGTTATAATACAGATACTGATCGAGATAAACACCGAGGTATCGAACGCAAGATTTATGTGGAATCTGTTCTGTACTACACTCACCAGCCATAATGTGGAAATTTTTCCAATTACGTTTCAGGTCTTGACTGACCAACTGCAATGTTATCCGAAATAAAATTGTTTCGCACTTTTGCGCATTGATTTTCATTCGCCAATTGTCGATGTAGAGCTGCACGTCATTAAACATTTTTTGCAGATTGCCCTGAACTACTGTGGCTTTCCGATCTGCCGTATAAATGATAAGATCATCAGCAAACGCTACCAATGATCGCGTTGGCGATATGTTAAAATCAAAGCCTTTCAAACGCTTGCGAATGAATATCGAGAAAAGCAGAGGCGCAGTAACTGTTCCTTGCTGTAGACCATTCAAGACCTTGAAATCGCGCATTGTTGTCGAATTTCCATCAGTTACAAGAAATGGTTTCCCGTATAACATATTGCACAACATGGCGACAAGGTGTCTTGGGAACTTGTCTTGTAGGAGTTTAAAAATCAGTCCATCTAACCAAACCGTATTGAAGGCTTTCTCCATGTCAATGAGACACGCTCCAACACATTCTCTTATATTTAGTTTCCAACAGATGTCTGAGGTTACTTTCGTTATCGCATGTGTAGTCGAATGCCTGGCACGGAAACCAAATTGACAATTCGCAATCAACTCATACTTTCCAACGTGGGCGTTTAATGTATCGTTCAGTATCACTTCAAAAACCTTGCTGATGTTAGGCAACAAGCTGATCGGGCGATAGCTTTAAGGGCACGAAGATTCTTTTCCTTTCTTCAAGATTGGAAATACCTTGGCCTTCTTCCACTGATTTGGAAAATATGAATTGTTCAACATATTGTTGAAAAATATGCAATAATCTCTAATAGCAACCTCCGGCAAATGTCGAAGTACTATGTTCGGAACGCCATCTATACCACAAGATTTTTTGTTGTTTTTCCTGCGAAATATGACCCACAAGCGATCATAGCTAACAAAATAATCAACAAGATTCGAGCTTGGTGTGAGGTCGGACGTCAATGTTTCATTGAAATGAAGAACGGATTCGCCCTTCAGGCTTGATTTGAAGTCGAAAACTTTTGCTTCAACGACTTCTGAAAGGACTTGATTCCCTCTCTCAGGGTTTCGCAGATGGACTGATTCGAAATGAGTTCTAATCAGAGCAAGTTTCTGTAATCCATCACATATGATCCTGTTTCTATTTGTATCCGGAGTCGTACTATTGAGTTTGATACCAGCCCTATCAAGAAGATTTATCTGATCACTAGCAACTTTAAGATTCGATACCTTCACTCGAGACCTCTTGCGAAATATAGCATTCACTTTCGTGAAAACGCCACCTGGGTCCTGTGAGCTAATACCCCTCAGTTTCTCCGCCCATTGGTTGCTGACCTCACTCCTGAAGTGTGAACGGATTAAGTTCCGAACATTCTACAGGTGTAATTTCCACAGAGCCAATGTGGCATGGTTGTGGTCCGAAAATCGCCGATAAATATTGTTGACGTGCCTGAGAAGAAGGCTTTTCAATCTTTTCAACCTTGCGATGGTTGGTGTTTCATACCCTTCCATATTGTTTCGATGTTTTATCTTGGGGACTACTTTCTCCATCGTTTCTAATGTCAGCTTCTCTAACTTCGACGAATAGATATCTATTTCATCGTCAGTAAGATTCCTGTCATGAGGAACCATTGAGCAAGAGTTGCCATCATCAGAAGGTGGACATTCCTTCTGGTATTCCTGATCAAACTTTCTTTGAAGCCTTTCCCAATTGGTTTTTTGAAATTCAACTGATGGTTTTCATGTTGAACTGGAATGAGAAAGGCATCATCTCTTTGATGATTGATTTCCATCACGATTGCGTAATGATCGCTATCGTAAGGAAGCACCTGCAGTTTCCGTTGAGGATTATTAAAGTTGAATTTAAGTCTTGGGTCAGCAATGCAAAGAGCCAAATATGAACTCCGACCCATATAGTTTGCACTTGTATTCAATCTGGTTCTCCCCTTGGATTATTGGTGGCGTTCAGCCATGAAGTATGCCGGGCATTTAGATCTCCAGCAAGAACATAATAACAATGCAGCCTGTTCAATTCGAGTGTTTGAAGCAAGGAATCGAGTTCCTCCTTGAACTTGAGCACGTTTCCACTAGCTGCATAGGCAGAGATAACAAAGAGGTTATCCCCGCCTTGCAGTGAGATTTTGATAGCGGACACTTCAAGGCATTCAAAGCTTTTGAATTCGACTTTATCAATAGTGTGGAAACAATAGGGGTTCCTAACCAATATCCCTGTGCCACCTCCCCCATCACAATTTACCCTATCGTTTCGTACGAATTCAAAATCCTAGACTGTCATGGAGTGCCATGTATTTCAGTGAGAGGCAGGATGTCAGGCTTTTGCTTGACAAGGAAATCTAGCAGATAGCCACGTCGATGTATAGCAACAATCGAGTTGACGTTGATCGAGATGAGACGAAGTCCATCCACGGGAATGTGGCTGATTGACAAATTATTTCGAGACATTTAAATTAAGACGCTGAAAAATTAGATTAATCGTCGCGTCCTGCTTGTCCATTCTGCCAGACAATGAATCAAGCTGTTGAGTAATTTTAATAAGCAGCTCATTATTGCTACTTACACTATTAATACTAGGCTCTACTGGTCCTCTCGAGGTGAGTGCAAATGATACCCCGGGCTTGACAGGATTTGGAGCTATACCGTGGCGTTTTACTTGATTTTGCTGCGGTATAATTTTATTTTTTGCATCTTGATATCGGAGGCATCCTCGATATGATGCTGGATGACCAAATGTGTGGCAGTTAACGCAATATAATTTTTCTTTGGGCTCCGTCTGAGCCGATTTGCACTCACCAGGAGCATGCACTTCTTTGCACTTCACACATCTGTAGTGCATGGCGCAATTGGCGGCTGAATGGCCAAATCGTTGACACCGGTAACACTGGTTGACCTCTTGTTTCTGTCGCTATAAGGACTGGTCTTGCATCCAACAAAACTGGGAATACAAAAGTGAATCTACCGGTAGTGTGCGCGCACTCGCATGACTGTGATTTCATATTAGGTGACACCAACAAATATCATTCCATGTACCAGTGGGTTAATAATCCAGAGGCCATCCACTTGAAGAATTTATGAGTGTCCCATCTTCGGCTTTACGTGAGTGTAGCGAGTCAAGTGTTTGCATCGAGCAGCTAAGAAACGAAAAATCCGTCTAGTGTGCGCACCGATGATAAAATTCAATTTATGACCCAGAGGCGCGACCGCGAACCTGCCGTGCATCTTTCACGAATAGTTGGCTTTAATTTAATAATCGCGACACTATTTCATTTACGCCAGCTGTGCTGATGATTTAATGCTGCTGTATTTACGTGATTTTCTACTGTTTTTATCCGCACATTTTTTGGGAAATTATCGTCATTTCAGCACTAAAACGCGATGAAACATTGGTATAGCTCACTCATCCTGATTTTATGAATGGACTTCCTTCCTCAACGGCGATTTGTCATTGAAACAGTCATATGCAATGTTCACCGACCCCAAGGAATTTCAGATTACAAGTGAATTCAGTGTCACTGCATCATCTTCATAGTTCATACATTGCTTGTACTCGCCAATTTTCCCATCATTCGGACTAGAATTACTCGAGAGACGAATGATCCAATTTTTCAAACAAGAACAGATTGCTAGATTATTAGTGCCGTTCGTGAAGTGAAAATTAACGATAATCGCGAAAATAAACCAGCTTTGGTAATAAGTCTTTGGAATGAATTAGGACCAAATGGATCTTACGCGGACGACAAAAAAGTACACCGGGATGCCCCACTCTTATTTCGGGGCCATAAGTATCGTCCGTAACGATACAGTCCTCCCAAGTCCCGTCTGTTTTCGCCTGGCCCAGTTTGTTATTTGCTTTAGCGACTCCAACCCTTAGTAGGTAACCTCGGCCTCAACTTCGGTCGATATGTTATTTGTATCTGCGAATTCGTGAATGCGAATTTTTTCTTTGTAGTGGGTCTTTGTGGTGAGGAAAAGAACCCACCCTACGAAATCGCAATGTTAGCTTGCCAGCGCATTCACATATCCTCAGACAAGGCCAATCTCGGGGAACAGCACCATCCTCTCTCACCGAGGCAGCAGACCATCGCTGCAGTTCTTTACGGACACTTTATCTACCCCTTTTCACTACACCTTACTAATTCATCCATCACCGAATGGCTACATCATTATTACAACCGATGCATCAAATGTAGCTGTTTGAGCAGTTATTCATCAGCTAAAAAGCTTTGTTTGGGAGCCACTAGAACTGTCAAAAACAGAAACTAAGTATTCTGCTTTTGATCGGGAGTTAATGGCAATACTCGTATATCTTGTATATCTTGCTATTAAGCATTTCAGGTATTTAGTTGAAGCTCGTGAATGCTGAGTTTTCACAAATCATAAATCTTTCATAGGTGCAATATTAAAGAAAGGAGAAGGTAGTCCTAGACAGTTTCGGTATCTGGACTACATAGCAAAATATACGCACGATATTAGGCATATGTATAGCAGAAAAAAGTAGTTTGGTAGCAAATTATCTTTCAAGAATTGAAAAACTCAAAACATGGGAAATGCAGTCATTTTTCAAAGTAAAAGCAGTAGCAAAGTTGCAAAAAGAAGACTTTGAACTACAGCAATTAATTTCTCCAAGCAGTTCAAAATATAAGAATACCCTACAACTAGTTGAATTGTCTGTAGGGGGAGAGGAAATTTGGTGTGATAATTCCACGAGTAAACTTAAAACATATATTCCAGAGGCCCTGCGTAAGTTTTTTTTCGAGAACATACATAACCTCTTACATCCCGGCATGAGAGCGGCAAGAAAATCAGTAGCCTCGAAATACTACTGGTCTAATTTAAATAAACAAGTTAATCGATGGGCAAATCGTGCATTAATTGTCAAAAAGCTAAAATAGTTAGGCACACTAAATCCTCATTAGATAATTTTTGCAAACCTTCATTAAAATTTCAACACATTCATGTCGATATTGTGGGACCCTTATCGCCAGCAAAGAATCAAGTTTTCATATTAACAGTGGTAGATAGATTTAGCTGTTGCTAAGATGCATACCCTATAGTCAACGCAACCGCCTAAACTATCGCAGAAAAGTTGGTTACAGAGTATTTTGATCGATTCGGTATGCCAGAAACCCTGACCACCGCTGAAGGAGTACAGTTTGAGTCAAATATAATAGTTACGTATAGAGTGTGCGACTCCCATGCTTGCAAGAAGGCGAGTGGACTACCCACTAAACACCTCCCCAGTCAACCTGAGAACCTAGCCTGGAATCGTTTGACACATTACTTCGGTCCAGGCCTCGTTTTGCTACGCCGTAAGGCACCTTCAAGCTGGGGGATCGCTCTTCTAGCAGGAGGGGATAGGGGAAGAGGAAGTGCCAGACAAGCGATCCCCCAGCTCCAACGCCCCCGGCTGCTGTGAGTCCCTTTTATCTTTTAGGACTGCCCGAACATAATGTGCCACCTGGTTCCATTTTTCAGCCGATTCGACCATCACCGTGACTATATTATCCGGGGTGAGCTCTCCCGTCTCCCTGTAGACGTTCCTTTGCAGCCTGTCCCATTTTCTGCACGCAAAAAATGTGTGGCAGGCATTTTCTTCCTCTTCTGGGCAAAACTGACAATCGGGGGACCGTGACTTATCAATCTTGTGCAGGTAAGACTGAAAACATCCATGCCCGCTCAAAAGCCTTCGATCTAGCCACCGTCTCACATCCGGGATGAGGTGCCAAGTTCACCTTCCCTTCGTGTAATTCACCCAAGACTGCTGCCAATCGTTGAGTGAGCGCTGTCTTTCTTCGTGGACAACCATCTCCCTCGCATGCTCGTTTCGACGCAGATAAATAGAGTGGCGCTCCCTAGCTAGCAGGCCGGTGGGAATCATGCCTGCAATGACTTTCACCGCCGATTCAGAGACTGTTGGGTACGAAGATGCAATCTTCAGCGCTCTTCTTCTCTGTACCTGTGCCAGGCGTTTTCGGTAAACCTCCTTACTGAGAGCGTTGCCCCATACCTCTGCTCCGTACAGTAGCACTGATCCTACAGCACTCATCAAGAGGCGTCTTCTTGATGGGCTGGGTCCCCTTAAGTTGGCCATAAGTCGACTCCGAGCCGATACTCCTGAAGCAGCCTTCTCAGCCGTTGCCCTGATTTGCTCAGAGAAACTCATCTTGGAGTCGATCAGTAGGCCCAGGTACTTCACCGCTGGCTTCGATTCGACTTGTATGTGTCCAATACTGATCATCCTAATTCTAGGGACTCTCTTTTTTGTCAAGATGACCACTTCAGTTTTCTCAGTGCTAAACTGAACCCGGTAGCAGTCATCCAGTCTCTCACTCGGCGCATTAGCATACCTAGTTTAAGTTGCGCTTGTTAAACGGTGCGGTTAGCGACCAAAGCCGCAACATCATCCGCAAATTCGATCAAATGTGACCCATCTGACATCTCCAGTCTTAGTAGCACGTCGTAAGACACGTTCCACATGTCCGGACCAATGAAAGATCCCTGGGTAACAACCGATGTAATTTCCATCTTTTGTTGGCCCTTTATCGTATCGTAGAGCAGGCATCGGTTCTTTCGGTAGTTCCTCAAAGGCCGCGTAAATATTTTGGAACTTGAAAAGGGTTTTCCAGAATATCTAGACAGTCCACCCGTCTAGTGGAGTTGAAGGAGTTCCTGACGTCGATTGTCACCAACAAGACGATCTATCGCTTGGTGTGACTATATGCCTCTGCTTTTTGGACAGCGCTCACCACCTCTGCAATCGCATGAATGGTAGAACGTGCTGCTCTAAAGCCATACTGCCGAGGAGATACGTCCCCAGCAGCACGAATCGCGTCAGTGAGTCTTCCCTTGATGAGTTTCTCTAGCGCTTTCCCAGCAGTGCCTAGCATGTATAACGGGCGGTATGCAGACGAGGATTCGAGATTTCCCTTCTCCTTGCTAATCAGCACGAGCCTCGCCACCTTCCATCTTATCGGGAAAACTCCGTCTTGTAGGCAAGCGTTGAATATACTGAGTAGCAAGGTCAGGACAACGGTTGTAGACAAGCTGCAACACATCAGCTGAAACACCATCTAGACCTGGAGCCTTCCTCGCTTCAAGCGAAAGGACTGCTTCTTCCCGTTCCGACTGTGTGTAGAGGGGACGCTCGACTGCTGTTTCATTATGGAGAGCGTCAACACGGATGAGATGGGCGAGAAAGAGTGCCCGAATCAAGCTTCCGCATAACTAGCTTGTAGCCAAGACCCCACGGATCCTTGGTCATATTGTCACAACTCAACGTAAAGTTTTTCGCCCAAATTAATTTGGCATTTCTTTGTTTCAGTGTTTGACAAATTCAACCATGAAGAGGTATACAATCGAGCAGCGCCTTAAGGTTGTTGAAGGTTTTTACGGAAATGAGCGTTCAGATCTAAACTTCGTGATTTTTTTTGTCAGCATAATCGAACAAATGTATCCACAATCGGGATAACTGTGTGCAAATTTCAGCAAACCGGGTCTCTAGGAAGTGTGAAATCACCTGTGCATGCTCGCCCAGTTTGTTCAGCGGAAAACATCGCTGTTGTTTGCGATAGTGTGGCAAAAGAGCCGTCAACCTCGACTCGTCATCGTGCGCAACAATTGAACATCTCACGAACATCACTGATGCGTATTTTGAATAAAGATTTGAATTTACACGCTTACAAGGCTCAATTGACTCAAGAGTTGAAGCCTATTGACCATTTCAAGCGTCGGCAATACGCCGAATGATTGGTTGAGCAGACAGAAGGGAATGGTAACTTTAAAAAGCAAATTATCTTCAGCGACGAGGCACACTTTCACCTCAGTGGACTCTTTAACCAGCATTGCCGCATTTGGGCAAATGAGAGTCCACGAGTGATTATTGAAAAACCGATGCATTTACAAAGAGTGACTGTTTGGTGCGGTTCATGGGCTGGCGGCGTCATCCGGTCGTACTTCCTCAAAATTGAGGACGCAAAAGCATTTACCGTGAATAGTGTTCGCTATTGCGAGGTGAAAACAGACTTCTTGTGGCCAGAAATTGAGATTATTGACCTGGACGATATGTGGTTCCAACAGGATGGTGCCACTTGCCACGCAGCCAGCTCTTTTGCGCGAGAAATTCAATAGCCGTGTGATCTCACGTTGTGGCGATGTTAATTGGCTGCCACGATCATGTGATTTGACACCGTTGGACTTCTTTCTCTGGTGATATTTTAAAGAAAAAAGTGTACGTCAATAAGCCAAGGACAATTCAGGAGGTGAAGGATGAAATAATTCAGCACATTAACGACATTGCACCTCAATTATGCCTCAGAGTCATTGAAAATATAGACCATTGAAGAGAAGTACGCCACCGCAGCCGTGGCAAGCATTTGGGCGATATTTTGTTTCACGCATAATTGTCATAGATCCTTCTATTATAATAAGAAATGTTAACATAATTCTCCGAAAACTTTTGTCTTATTTACAATTAACATCGTGTATTTTGGTTGGACCACCCTTTATTTGTGGTTTTCCGTTATTCATCCATACGATTCATGGTCTCTACATACAAGGTTGAATTCAAGTGTCAGCCAACGCCCCCCATCCAAAAGATGTGGTTTCAGTAACCCCAGTTGAAAACCCGCCACACACTGGTTAGTATGCTAATTTCCTTTATAGCCACAAAATGAAAACCACAAACTACCACGTTTCAGCCAGGATAGGCACCTTGCCATGAAATGGGTGACAGCAACCTTTCATGGGCTGCTCCTAGCCCGTGGTACAGATGAAACCTCTGCTTAGGTTTTCGTTTCCAACAACGATGGGTTGGTGGCCCAACCTTGAGTCCGGAGGGACGGCACTCCCAAAGATAGATAGAGCCGGATGCCCAGTTCTGTGTATTCCCTTTCAACTTATAACACTACTCATCACCATTACCACCACCAAGGACATATACCAGCATGTCGCACACCAACGAGAATACGAATATTTTATTGCACCTCAGACCCAGCAGAATTGCCAGTGTCCCCCGCTGATTAAAGCCGCAGCCGCTTTGAAAAAGCTCGTCGGGCATAGGTGTTTAGATCCATGAAGCTCGTGCTATCAATTAGATCTCTTGGACGTCTGTGCTGCATCTAAGTGAGTCCGTGCCACATGCACTACAGAGATCGGCATATGCCGGTTACTTACATAGTACTTGTTGCCAGAACTAACTGCGCCACCGACTTGACAACATGCTGCACCAAAAAGTCCACGTCTACACAACCGTTCAGTAAGGCTGCCATTGCCCGTCAGCAGGAACCCAGACAGAATTTTATGTGTGGGGCCCGCATTGCTACCAGGACAAGCACAGTACGTTGCATGTCCCCAGGGGCATTCACTTCTTCTCGTCTGCCAGATGGAGATCACGTCATCTTTCAACATGGAACGAATGACAGACTAACTCGGAAACTTGATGTCAGCACCTTGAGTCCACACATGCGCACTAATAGATAATCCCCCCCCCCCCCCCTAACCTGAAAGCCAATCCTCCATAGATAGTTTTCCAGTTTAGCGGTAGAACTCCCATTAGAACCTCCATGGCGTCAGTCAAAACTGTACGACACACAGTCAAGCACACGAGCAGAACAACTCTCTGGCATTTTGTCACGTGGCCTGCCAGTTACACCCATCACACTCTTAAGGAATAACTGTGCATCATAGGCCGCACAGGCGACCATATGCAAGAGGGCTTTTCTACGAAGTCTCCAATCTCTCCTACAGTCGCGTCGCAGCAGGGAGGATATGTGAGTGAGACGACCTTTCAGACTCTTAAAATGAGGCCAGAAAGACAATCTCTCTCCTACACGACTTTTAAAGTGTGTGACCGTCGTCCCTTATATCGCACCCAAGGTGGACGACTTAGACTCAATGCACCCTTCAGAAGAATTATTGAAGTCTTCTGCACAGAACCTTGAGCCCAACTTTGTTGCACCATTGCTACACCATCGACATATACCTCGTACTGGTGGCCAGCTCAAGTAGCCCTTGAAATAAATAAAGATTCCAAGAAGATACTTTTGCTCACTTGCCTGTACCGTAGACATGATTTATAGTTAGACATCACTGGCACGATACCCCGTACAGAAACCAAACTGATCAAAGCGTCTGTTGAAGAGACACTGGATATAGTCTGGCACGGCCTGCTAGATGCTTTTACACGTCTCGCCTGGCATACCATCCCACCCTGGTGACCATACACCGCAATCTTTTGACACTGGTATCTATCTCCCAGCACTGCAAAGATGGAGCATGCTCTTGCTTTTCGGCGCTTTCAAGATGCAGTGTCTCAAACTCCGGCCTAGGAAGTAACTCTTCCAGCAGATACTTGACACACTCAATCCAGGTCGGGGTCGCGTTCTGACAAATAAGAAGCCCCAACATTCTGTTTCTATTAAAAGAAAAACACAGAATTATTCCTTAAAGCACTATTTGTTTTTTATTTTTCCCAAATATCGATATTTATTTATTTATTTAAATTCCATTTAACAGATAAACATTATCCAATTACAAAATGGAACAAAACAAACAGAAAAGAAAATTAATGAAAATTAGAATTAAGTGTTAAAGTTAATATAAAAAAGAAATTCAATGGTACTAACAACAATAAATATGCGTGTAAAATTAAATTAAAGCACACAAAAAAAGAAAATAAAGCCTAATATTTACTCCAGTTGAGTTTTAAGAATCAAGCTTCTTAACCTCAATTTGAAAACTAGGTATGAGTCGGAAAAAGGACCAAGCTCAAGCTTATCATGATTCCTTACCATTCGTATAATAGGAGGGTGAAAATATAAATTTGTACGGGCATACGGTGGCACGAAAAAATTGTTTGCCCGAGAAGAACGCGATGATTGACGAAGACGTAGGTCTGCAAACAATGTTAATGAAATTTGATTGTGGCAGAGTTGATACAGAAAACACTGATCTAGATACATGCGACGGGATGACAGAGTAGGCAAACTTAGGAAGGATAAACGGCAGTCATAGGGTTGATATGGGATTTTGAATTTGTAAAACAAGACACGAGTAAATTTACGCTGGAAATTCTCTAACGAGTCAATGAGGTAGGAGTGTCGGGGAGACCAAACTACAGAGCAATATTCGAGGATAGGACGGGCAAGACAGATAAACAAGCGGACAGAGGTAGATATATTGTTAAATTTATGAGCGTGCCTGAAAATAAGTCCCAATATTTTCGAGGCCCTAGTAGTCGCGATTAGAACGAGTGCATCAAAATTGAGCTTAGGATCAAAAGTAACGCCAAGGTCCTTAGCAGAGCTCACAGCAGCGAGTGGGACTTCATTTAACATATAGGTGAAAGTCAGCGGAGAACGATTTAGATTAAAAGTCATTTTATAGCATTTGGCAACATTAAGACAGAGGTAATTAGACGAACACCAGTTACTTAGTGCAACCAGGTCCATCTGAAGATATTGACAATCTTGTACAGACCTGATAGCTCGAAAGACTTTAAAATCATCGGCGTACAGTAGGCGATTGGAAGCGATAACCGAAGGAAGATCATTTATAAACAGTAGGAATAGGAGGGGACCTAAAATGGAACCTTGAGGAACACCAGAGGACGGATAGAATGGAATAGAGGTAGTTCCACAGTAACTAACACAACATATATGAGAAGGCAAGTAGGAGTCCATCCATGATAAGAGAGGGCCGACAACCCCAAAAGTTTTCAGTTTATAACAGAGAAGTTGATGGTTGACCGTGTCAAATGCCTCCGAGAAGTCAGTGAAGATTACATCAACCTGCAATCGATTGTCTAGGGCCTTAGCAATGAAATCGGTAAATTCAATTAAATTTGAGGTCGTAGAGCGACCATTGAGAAACCCATGTTGTTCTTTCGACAAAATAGGGGTCAATGAAACTGAAAGCCGGTTGTGTACCAGACGCTCAATTAATTTTGGGAAACAGGAAATTAAGGAAATAGGACGATAATTGGACACAGAAGAAGGATTACCACTTTTAAGAATAGGAACAACGTTTGCTCTTTTCCAATATTTTGGAGATAAATGATCTCCTTCCTCAGTGGCGATATTCTGAAGCTAGTTGCTGTTTACATGGCCTTTTATAACAATAGTTTTTTCCTAGGGTAATTAAACGGTAATTAACAACAGAAGAGTCTTACAAAAAGGGTTTCAACGAAATAATTTTTTTTGTATGGAAAGGAGAGATATTGTTGACCAGGATAAAGCACTCATGAAGATAGGACACTATCCCTTCGACATTGAGCCCGTTGTAGTCTACAAGAGGTAGGCCTTCGACCTCCCCCCCTGTATCAGCGGCTTGTTTCTTTTGCCACTTTGGACTCAGGCTCCAGGTGAACCCAGCTGGACGGCCAGCATCCAGCTTCTCATTACAAGCCATAGTGACTTCAATGAAGTTATGGTCCTCGTCCCCCAACCAGGTACTAGCCTCAACTTGAAGTCCCAAGAACATCCAGTATCACTCACATATGTAACGTCAATGACGCTACATCCCATCGGGCCATCAAACGTTGACAATTCACTCGGGACCTTCAAGACATGCAGGCTACGGACAAGGATCAGCTCAGACTGCTTTTAACCCCATGTGTGTAGCAACAAAGCGAGTCTTCCACGAGGAAGACTTGCTGTGATACACTGGCGAGTCTGCATTGGCGTCCAATCCCAGGATACAGGCCTTGTTTGCCACCAACCAGTGGCAGAGCCCGATCCAGATATTCTAAAAATGTTTCTTTGGGGCTATCATACTCAGAATAGACACTTTTGATAAACATTTCAACAAAGCTGCCCTTCACCCAAACACACACCATACTCCCACGTTAACGCATGCACAGCCAAATATTCACATCATTCATTACTGTTACTTCCTTGCCTGCCCCTTCAGAAGCGTAAACACGCATTCCAGAAGGTAGGCACTTTACAATACCAAAAACAACTCATGGTTCCTGCAGCCTAGCAATTGAAACGCGTTCTTCAAGCATACAAACCCTTAGCTCGTACATGATGGCAGCACTCCTCGCACAGTGTACTGTACGATTCTGTGGGCGGCCATATAAGTGCCTAGCGTTCACCTTCGCCACCTGCTTAGCATACACTGGGCAGTGGTTGCTATAATTGCATGCCCTGCAGGGGGGCGGCGAGCGGCATAATTCCTGCAGTGTGACTTATTTCGGCAATCTGAGACCAGATTCCCCGATTGCGAATAGCGGAAGCATATGTTCTCAGTGCCGCGCGTGGTACAGAAAGGCGAAATTAGAAGTTCTCCTTCAGTACTAACCTTGTCCTTTTGTATTATCCTGAATTCGTGCATATGAAGATTTTTTTTTTTTGCTATGGACCTTGTCCTAGAAAAAAGGAACCGCTGCGTGACATCACAGCTAGTTAGCTGCCTGGAGACGTGCGCGTCCTTAGCCATGGTCACTTCCATCTGAGCTTGCTTATTGTAACTTGCTGAGGCAGAATTCTATCACTGCTATCTCTCACGGACATTTGAAATTTTCAGAAACACTACACCTTCAACGGCATGCTTAGACATTTTTGCTGAGGGTTGACAGCTTGAAATATTTTACGAAAAATCTTCTGAAACTTTCGCAGCTTGCTACAATGAATATTTTGCTTCCTGGATTGTTCAAGCATTGGTGAGACTTGCGTTTCCTCAAGTTAATCCCACATCCATCGGTGCATGCCTGAGACTGATTCCTAGACAACTATCATTGGGGCTAATGCCGAACGTACCAGAGTTTTCTCGACTTGAAGGCTCATCGCAAAATCGCTCAATAGAAGCCTTCCGAATGTCTTGTCATTCATCTTTCCGGGCCTACAAATGGTCTACACGGCTTCCACAGAACAGTGGCTAAGTGTTTCACTATTGGTTTATGATTTGGGGACTTATTACAACTAAACTACCAGAGAGGCATCCGCAAGAAGGCACAGCTTCCTTATACGTTGCCTCACTTCTGGTTTTTATACATTATTGTCTAAGCTTATGAACCTTCTCTTATTACGGGTTTTCCCTCTATAATTTACTTCCAGTAGCTGGCTTGGATAACGAGCAACCTTGTTGAGTTCCTCCTCCCTCATTGCCATTACACAGCCACGAAACTACGACAATACGGTAACCGCTGGTGGAGACCCTTTCTATATCAAAAAGTTCATCAAAAAACTGTTAATTACACAAAAACCCTCTCATTAGCAATTCGCTTCAATATCTCTTCTCGTATAAGTTGAAATTGTTAATAAACAATCTCCGGAAAAGGCTAAAGAGGACCACTCAATTTCGTTGTTAGCCTTCGTAGCAGAGGACAAACTTTATCGACAGATTTCCCAAAAATTTCAATTTTAACAACAAGGATTCCCATAACATTATTATTGCCCGAGGGTCATGACGAAACTTTTTCATTCACTCCCGGAAATGATGTCTCTGTGTTGCACCACAACTGACAAAGTCTCTCTTCCAATTGTGCCCCAACAACTCTATAAATTTCCCCATAAGCAACAATATAATTCCCACTATGAACATATTCCGAAACAAGGACATTTGGGCTAAAACAAAACAACAACAACAAGAGAAAAAATAGCAGCAAGAAAAACATACAAAGCTAATGAAATTTCAACTAGGGTACGAGACAAACAGGAGAGGCATTTAATGGGGAAAAATCAGAGTAGAAAGGAAAAATCTAATGGAATGGAAAGAATTTCCTCTGCCATCATCATGTATTATTGTTTGCTATTTTCATTAGTAGGAAGAGAGAAGTACGTGAAGGGTAGCGAGCAAAGAAGTAAACCCGAAAAAAAGGAAAAAGTGGATCAGAACGTCAAAACCATGTCTAGTTCAGTTTACTCAACCCCGCAATCTTCCAAAGTGAAAAGTAACTTTCTCGGAGAGGAAAGTTGTTTCGGGAATATATTTCTCATTCCCGCCCCCCTCACTTGCCACGTTGATTGCGTCTCAGTCTTTTCGCAATCCTTAGCCACATCTGCAGAAATATATTTATATGTGTATGCTATTTCTCTTTAGCCGTTTGAAATCTGGTAATTTGGAAAATCATTATATGTGAGTCTGCAAGGGAATATGTGCTTTGCTTTGACATTACTGATTTCCACAAGATTTACTGTTATTTGATTTCCTCGTTATGAATCGAAATGTTCCTGAGATCTGAGGCGAGAACGTTAGGAAGTGTAGATCTGGAGGACGAAATCAATTTACCTTCGTTGCTGGTTCGTAGAACTCAGGTTTGCCTGAATTATCCACCTTCGGTCGTACCTACAGAAGAACCTGATAGGTGTGCCTTTAATCGCTGATTCTATTCAGAAGATAATTCTATTCGTTCGAAGAAGTAAAAGTGCGAATTTAGCTAATGGATGTCGAATGTGTCGCTTATTACCGTATCGAACGACCCAGGTTTAATTTTATCGATGCCTATACCTCGATTTATTACGACAAAAAGAATATTAGTACATTACAATATCGTCACTTATATATAATCTTAATTTTCTTGTTCTCGGTACTTATTTCTGAAATGATACCATTTCATTCATAGCATCAAATTCCTCCTTCAAATCGAATACACCACTCTTTGACCTTTCTTTTACATAAATATATGAATTATACGAGTATAAATATGTCTAAACATTTATTTCTCTCAGAAACAGTAAAAATTTACAAAGAAATTCGGGTAGAATTTCTCCAGCATTTCTTAAAAGTTTCTCGTTCGCAGAACTCGGAAATTGGGAAAAGTTGAATAAATATCAGTGTGCGAAATTTTTTTTTTAAGGAGAGTGAACCTTATTTTGCCCTTGAAACGAATCGTTTGGTATTTTTACCCTGAAAAATGATGCCAAATGAGTTTGGGTTTGTTTCTTTCCTACGTAGGCCGTGATTGAATTCCATGAAAACGAGAAACCTTATTAAGTAATTCATTGAGATAGTTGAAACAAGAATTAGGTATATTGAGAATATGATGCCCAGTTGTATTTTCCTTTTGTTCCATTGACTAGGTTGAGTTATTGGGAAGTTGGTAAGATATATTGAAGTTTCCTATCATTTGTTACTCTTCCATGAAGCCAATTGGCATTTCAGAATGCTGGAAAGGGATGCAAATGAGTTTCTTTCTACAATACTTCTAGTACTAATTACGTATCATTAATCGGCTTAAGATGCTCAAATTAGGGGCTTTTTCCTTAAGAGATGCTTTTAGAAAATAATCCTAACAAATTGGTCGTAATCTTTTACTTATTCAAACAGGATTTATTACTGAATGTCATGCAGCACAAGTCGTCTTCAATATTTAGCTCCTTGGCTATTTTGCTACTTTTTGATAAAGTAATGATGTGCTGAAAGTGGAATCAAGATATATTTTCTATAAAAGTTACAGCAAAAAAAATGATAATAGGACCAGCTTCCATTTCACGAAGTGAACTAAAAAGTAGAAACTAAATATAAATTATTCCAGAGAACCGAGGATCAGAATAGTTCCTACCTCGGTAGTTTATCATCTAGCAGTACTTGGGTAGTAAGTTCTAGGGACATTCTTATGTATATCATTTCAAAACATTAAATAAATATCTTAACATCATCAACTACATAAAATATCCAGTTTCCGTTCCTGAATCCTTATTTAATTGTTCTACAATCAACATACGCTAAAAATATTATATCTATCATTTTTGACATGAAGGATGAATCGAGTGGTGTTGATAAAATCAATATTCAAACCATAAAATATTTAGCTCAATACATAACCGCACCTCTGGCCTACATTTTAAATCTCTGCATTGAAGAAAGCATCTGGCCTGACATACCTAAAAGTTCTGAAATCACTCCCATACAAAAAAATAATAAAATATATGAAATACAAAACTTCATTAATATCTATAGTGATCGAGCAGTCTCCTAGGCAAACTGCTTGGAAAAAATTCCCGGGCGAAAACACCATACTTGTTTTGCTATTCAAAAAACCCTTAAATATCATCCAATTTTAGTTGTATTTAAAAAAAAAAATTGAAAAAAAAATGTAATACAGCAATATAAAAAAATTACAATTAAAATTCGATGACGGCAACCAGCTTTGCAACGCAATTTAGAAATGATTGCGTTATCTCGACGAAAAGTAAACCACCGTTGACGGCATGCAGAGGGCTCGAAAATGAAACCACAGTTGACGGCATGCGAGGAGTCGCATTCAAAAGGTCGACGGGAAAACGTCAAGCGAAGCTCGTCCGGCGTGAAAAGAAGAATTAGCTAAGTGCCGTATTCTAATATTAAATTAGAACAAGTTGGGTAGACAGACCTATGTTCATGTCAGAAGGGTTTTGTACTCAACTTACAAAATGCAGTAACCAGCAACGAATAAAATCAAGAAACATGTCAAAGACGATTTTATTGGAGAAAATGTGAAATTCGAGGATCATACTATTATTAACAAAGTTGACAGAATTGTGACTTCTGAGGTATTCGTTTTACTTATACCCATAGATATCTCCCTTGATAATTTTCAGATTTTTTAGAAACACATTTTTCATGTATTTCCACCCCCCCTGTGCCCCCACTGAAGCGAAAACTGTCAGTTTAAGAACTGTTTTGAAAAGCTCTAATAGGGAACTTTCAGTTGATATTCATATCGGCTACATTTCATGAAATTTTTTTCAGGGCCCACGCCTCTGTACTGTAATCATCGATTCATGGCCTATTTTTTCGAATCCTAGAATGGTTACAAAACCCTTTTGCTAGGAGCTCTCTCCTGCTTCTTTGACTTGTTTCAATTGTATGTACTCATTTTCATGATACCTATCATTCCTAAAATTTTCATGCAAATCCTAGCAAAGCTGTAGTGTCTAAATCGATAAAAAGCGTATATGGCTCCATAGCCATATGTTTCCATAGTAATACAGGGCATATTGTTCCATAGTAATACAGGAAAATTCAAATCGCTATAACTTCATTAAATACTATTCAATCTTTATGAAACTTTCAGAAAAGATCAACCTTATAGAAATTCATCCGTTTGCTAAATTTTATTGAATTTAAGGATACCGTTTGGATTTTATTCAAGAAAACATAAAATCGATAAATCATACTATTACTAACAAAGTTGAGTGAATTTCGACTTCTCATGTATTTTTTGTTGTTGTACTCATAAAGGCCTACATTCATGATTTTTTTCAGATTTTTCGGATGGAAGGTTTCCAATCGCGAGGGGGGGGTACGCGAAAAGTTCGTACATTTCCCCTTCCCCTGCCCCCCTCGGTACTCAGAAGGCAATTTTAAGACTTGTTTTGAAAAGATCTCATTGAGACCTTTCCAATGACACCCTACTCGACTACCAATGGTGAAAATTTTTTTTTGAGGGGTCACCTCCCTATACGGGGAGACCCCCTTAAACCCCTTTGAAAAATTTTTCCATCCTTGAACTTTCAAGAGGTCACCACTTCTGACCTTTTCACAAAGTTTCATGGCTGTAGCCTCTATAGTTTCGGAGAAAAAGTGCTGTGACATACAGACGGACGGACGGACGGACGGACGGACGGACGGACGGACAGACGGACACAGGTCGTGATTGCAATAGGGTTTTGTATTTTAGTACAAAACCCTAAAAAAGTGCTTTCCTTGTGGTCATCATTGCGCACGTTGCACAGATTGTGATTATTTTGCGGGGGTACTTTACTTTGTGGCTGACTGCCTGCCTGTCTGATGAATAAATATGAGGGAGTGCAGCAAAGCAATTAGATAATTGTGCCTCGTTCAGATTGGAGTGTGTGACACGGGGCGATGAGTGATTTTCAGGAAGATTCTTATTGAAAAGTAATTTTCGCGATGAGTGCGGGCATTGTGATGTCTCTTTTGTATTTCAGCAAATAAGAAAATTGAGAAAATATCAACCAGGTGCTTGCTCCGCGAGTGATTAGACCTTGCAGTTTTTTCGCGAGTGGTGGTGGCCGTGGAAAATGACCAATGTGCCCGCGGAGTGTTTGTGAATCATGTAAAGAATAAAGCCGAAAGCAGAGCAATGAAAAGCTGATAATGGAAGCAGAAAAATAGTTGCTACTTTCATATCCCCGTGTTGGACGAATAAAAAAGTGACTAAGGCTCGTGAATTGCCACAAAATTTAAATTTAAACGTAGAAACATAAAATGATCCACAAAGATAAGATGTGACGGGTTCACCTACTTTGCTCGTGTATAAAATGAGAAGGCGGCGAATGCCCCTTCCATTGCCCAATACTGCGGCTTCATCACACCGATGGCACTGCTTTTGCATATGATCACCGTTAACCCTATTTCTAGTTGATTTCATCATAATACAACTTCCTGTATTCAACAATACGGACGATCGGTATACAATAGAAGTGACAAATGATTCAAATTCTGCAATTCTTTCAATGCTTCCATTGATACTACATTAATTTTTACAGCCCAAGACTAAAAACCAAACAATTGCTCTAAAGTGAATGGAAGTCTTTAGATAATGAACGCTGTTCTTACCAATTTTAGAATATTATACTTTTTAATCGTATTAAACAAATTCGCCATATAAATGCCGACGTGGAAGTGGGACCTTCGTACAATAGTGTAAAACTTGTTCGACTCTAGTGGAAAAAAAACACTTACACCTACAAAACGCTGGGGATATCTAAACCGATTACCCCTAAAAACGACGTGTTCAAGCCGATGAAATGGAGCTTATTGGTGTTGAATAGTATCTAAATTGATACCGCTCGGAAAACGAAGTCTAATCTTATGTACGTGCTGATATTAAAAGCTTTCTACGTTGAGAGTCTTGAGAGCTTATAAGAATTCTTTTAATTGTAGTTTTAATAGACGCACAGTGATCCATAGCAAGAACTGAAAGTAAGTTCGATAGTGAATAAATTGGAAAGTAATAATTTAAATGTCCACAGGCCTAAGCTACCCCATCAACGAGCGCTCGTCCAAGGAGCATTGAGTAAGTACCCGTTTTTTTATAGCCGAAATTATATTATCTTCTTCGTAGCACTACAGCCCCTCTCGGGCCTTTTCTCCCTGCAAAAAGCGCCTCCAACTGTCTCGTTCCATTGACCGCGTCCTCCAACTTCGAAATCTGAGCAGCGATGAACTGTCTTCGTCGATCGAGCCAGACCAGCGTTTTCTCGGTTTCTCTACTGATCTACGGCCTTCAGTTCTCCCAACAAATACCTTCTTGGGTATCCGTTGTTCGTCCATACGATTCATGTGTCCAGCCCATTTCAGCATCCACAGGCTAACAATCGTTGAGACCTTCTCTTCATACAACTCATGGTTGTATGGAATTCGCTATTGGTCCCCGTCTAGCTTCGCTCCGATTATTCACCTAAGCACGCGTCGCTCAAAGGCATTCAATATATTTGCGGATGCTTGGGTTAGGGTCCATGTTCCACAGCCGTAGCATAACACAGGTCTTATGACAGATTTGTATAGTTGGAGTGTAGTTTTCCTGGTCTTCAAGATCGTCAAAATTGAAAAAAATATTTCATTCGCGAGCTGTATTCTTCGGCGTATTTCGTCTGTTTCATTACGCGTCTTCATTATTTTGGCGCCAACATAAACGAATCCTCCAACGTTTCCGATACTGTATTCGCCACGTGTGATATCCTGTGTATTTGAGGCATTTTCCTCGACTGCATCATGAGCTTTGTTTTATTTTCATTGATTTGTAGCTTTACTAGTTTTGCTTCGCTGTCGAGTTTCAGAAAGAGTTCTTTGGCGATTGTTAATGACCTGAACAAAAGGTTGATGTCGTCCGCATAGGCTGCTGCTTGGCTCGACTTGTATATGTTAGTGATGTACCTCATGTATCCTTATGACGTACTCCAGAGCCAAATTAAATAGCAATGGGGGCAGCCCATCTCCCTGCTTTAGTCCGATATTTGTGTCAAAGGCATTGGTGGGTTGGTTATTGATGTGGACTTGGGAGGTCATCGACGCCATTGTCATTTTTGTAAGACGAACTACTTTGGCTGGGATGCCAAAGCAAAGCATTTTTGGTACAGAACGTTACGATCAATATTGTCGTATGCTAACAAAGTCAACGAAAATTTGGCGTTCGTCTATGTTGAAACCCTAGCATTCTTCAAATACCTGCTTGACTGTGAACAATTGGTCTATTGTCGATCTACCTGCTCTCAAACCACGTTGATACTCCCCAATAATGCCGGTGGCGTATGATCAAATTTTATTTTCCAAGATTTTAGAAAAGATTTTGTACGCCGTACTAAGTAGTGATATGCCAATATAATTTTCGCACTGTAACTTGTTACCTGTTTTGTGGATAGGGAATAAAATTGATTTGCTCCACTCTTTTGGCATATGTTCTTGTTGCCAAATATGCTGGATGACTTTGTGAATAGCTTGATGAACACGGCTGTCACCATATTTGATGAGCTTCACTGGAATCTCGATGCCCGGCGTATTATTCTTTTGGGCTTTGATGATGAAACGCACTTCACCCAGAGTTGGTGGGGCCAATGGAGACTCTCTGCAAACATCTAAAGATTGCGATATTCTGGAGCTATACGGAAAATTAAGGAGGCTCTTGAAATCCGATGCCCATTTTTCCTTAATCTTGGTTTCATCCGCGATGACATTACCAATGTCGTCATGACACAGCGTGTTTTTGGGCTTATACCCACGTTTCAGGCTTTTCACTACTTTGTATGCTTGTCTTGTGTTGTTGCTTGCTAAACTTACATCTATACCTCTCAATTGGTCGTCGTAGTATTTCCTTTTTTTAATTCTAATTATCTTATCCGCTACTCTTCTGAGATTTTCGCAGTTTTTTCTTTTCCTCCTGGTTTTTCTACCTACGTAATGTTTGTACGCCTGATTCTTTTTATCCAACGCATTTTGACACTCATCATCGAACCATTCATTTCTCTTGGGTCGGGCTTGATGTCCGATTGTTCTGCCACGGTCTTAACAACCGCTTTCACTTCCATCCAGAGCTCGTTGCTCGTCTTTAACGATGCGTCTCAGAAGATGGGAGCCAGCTGGTTGTCGATGGTCTCCGTGAAATTTTCGGCCACAGACGCCGTTTGGAGCCTTTCCATGTCAAATTTTTGCAGCGGACTGGTCTTCGCCGAATATGCCTTTGAAAACGACATCGATAGGTTAATTTGATCAAGTAATGATCTGAGTTACATTTGGCTCCTCGGTATGTGCGGACGTCAAGTATGCTCGAGGCCCAACGTTGTTGGATCAGAACATGATCGATCTTGTTTTGCGTGTTGCCATCCGGAGATATCCTGGTCATTTTATGAATACTTCGATGTGGGAAGCAAGTCGAACGTATGACTAGATTTCTGCTACATGCAAAGTCAATCAGCCGCTGGCCGTTGTCATTTGTTTCATTGTGGAGGCTATATCCTCCAGTCATTCCCCGATGAGATAGCTCATTGCCAACCTTAGCATTGAAATCACCCAGAATCGTTTTTGTGTCGTTTGTAGGCAATGAGTCGACCAGTCTTTCAAGGTGATTGTAGAACGTTTCCTTCGTTTCTTCGTCCTTTTCTTCGGTCGGGGCGTGAATATTAATCAGCCAGATTTTAAAGAATTTCGCTTTTATACGGATCGCACGCACGTTCGTTTATTGCCTTAAAATCAATAACGTGCGATTTGAACTCTCTATCCACATTGAAGGCCACTTCAAATTTTCGTTTTCCAGTAGGGTTCCAACTTTTGAATATTATGTGCGATCACATGTTTTGAATGTCGTTGCCAATGCAATTCGTTTCCTGGACTGTCAGGTTTTTTTAATTGATATTGACTAGCCTGTTGTGGAGGGTCCTTAAGAGCGTCAGGGGAATTGAGTGATCTGACATTCCAGGATCCAATGCCATAGTCCTTTTTTCGTTTGCAAGTTCGTTGCTGTGAGTGCAATCCATTTCGAGGCCCATCTGCGGTTTTCGAAACATTTAAAGGTTTTCCAGGGACGGAGAGCTAAGCCGTCATCCAACCACCATTCAGTCGGTAGGTTATTACGTCGATTACCTTATCAGGCGGGGAAGATTCTTCTTCATCCTCTTACGCCCTCACAAAGGTGGTGTAAGTAGGATTTATTAGCAGAGCTGTAGATGTATTTACAGTTATAAGCATTCCTCGGCATTTAATGTTCCATTATTGGGGAACCAGTAGACCCAATGTGTGACCCCGAGAGCATTTACTACCATTTAATTTGGGGGGTTTGGGATGAGAAATCATGGAAGCTGTGGGTTGGGGAAACAAGGGGTTCCCTCCTCCTATCTCAAACGGGCTTGGGACCGTCTACGGCGGAGTTAATATAGATATATTAATGATATAATTGTGACAAGATACAAAAAATGATTTAAAATATGACAAAAAGATAAGTGAAATAAAATATAGAGAAGAATGTGCAATTCACTCACCCCTATTGATGCTGTCGAGCGCTCGACAACTAAAGGGGGGCACTAACAATTAACTTCAATTTCAAATATTAACGCTACTTAAAACACAACCCAAACCGGCTACCTTTCAGATCAGCTAACCTTCTCTTCGGAGACGTGGCGCTGTATTCATTCTTCACTGATCCGGTAATAATTAAATTCAGATTAAAGTTTGATTTTGTTCCATTTTTTCAGTAATAGACTTTCGTTTTTAATTCAGACTTCCTTTTTTCATTATTTTTGAAATCCCAACTCTGAATGATCCTTTTTTCTATAAACTCTTCACAGCGTCCACCATAACCTGCATCTACTGTTACTCGGTGCCAATTTTCTTTTAGATTCAAAGGTTATCTAGATTTTTTTATATACCTTGAACCGTCACTATTTTCTTCCGTATTCACCCCACTTGATTAAGTTTTTTCTTTTTCGTTTGTTCAGCCCACTTAAAACTCCACTCGCACGCAATTAAAACTTTCTTATCCCTCCAGGGAAATTTTTCGTTTTCAATTTCACTACACTTTCAACTTCCTTTACCAACTTTTCGATCATTACATTCACTCCAAAATCTCCTCAAATCATAATCAAAGCTTTTAATTCATAAATTTTCCATATCAAAACTTATTTTACGAATTTTCCATGCCTAA
Source organism: Odontomyia ornata (assembly GCA_963969285.1). Classification (NCBI taxonomy): domain Eukaryota; kingdom Metazoa; phylum Arthropoda; class Insecta; order Diptera; family Stratiomyidae; genus Odontomyia; species Odontomyia ornata. Next base: position 89,689,006 of record OZ017742.1, read on the forward strand.
ACCCATTCCCCGAATCCAAAATCAAGACTTTAATTTTTTTTTTTTCGTCGACATCGAAAACTTACTAAAACTCCCTCCCATCTCAACACCAAAATCATACTCGACACCGCAAAAAAACTTCCTTTTATTTGCAAGCAAAATAGTGACTAACCTCCCAAATCAAGAATTTCACTCTCATTCCCAATTAGCACTGCCGCATCTGGGTAACGTAATCGAATTTCAATACACTTCGATTCAGCTACCCACACATCTTTTCCATATCGACAAACGCAACAATTTTCATTTTACCTATATGGCGATTTGCATAACCATGAAAGCGTTTGGTTAGATGCAAATCGTCATATATATACGGAAACAATTGCGTTTGCCGATATCCCAAAAAGAGCGTTTTCCTTCGCTCGGGGAAACTTAAACTCAGGGTCCCAGCAGACCCCCGGTCGAGAATCCAGGACGCTACCAACGGAGCCACCTTCTCTTGATTTCACATTCATTGAATTAGTAACTTCAACTATGCATCTTTCTTAATGGGCATGGAAATGAAATTTGTTAGTAGGGAAGCGTGAATGAAATTTTGTTAGTATACTAAATAAAATTTGTTAGTTGGAGCAAATTAATAAAATTAGTTAGTATGACGGAAAGAATGAGGTTTTATTAGGGAAAAGGTGTCGAATGAAATTTTGTGAATGAGAAGTAATGAATGGAGTGTCAGTGGGAAAATAAGAATATTATTATATTAAATTTTTTTTTGTAATTAAAAATAGAGTAAGCGTGTAGGATTGAGATGATGGGGAAATAAAAATTATAGGGAAATTGGAAAAATGTTAATAAAAATAAATAAATACACAGAGGAAAATTTATAAGTGCCCAAAGGAAGGTGGAGATGTTACGGCGGCAATTTGAAGTTGCGAATGGGCGAATGCCGGTACGCTGCGATTTGCAACAATGTAGAAAAAAAACTGAAAATAGGTGTTCTCCCAATTTCACACCTGCCATTGGGACTATCTCAGCTGTGGTGCACCGTAAACAAAATCGGGTTCTTTTAAACAACTTACCGAACAGTTAGTGCTTATTGAAATAGTATCTGTTTTTTCAAATTTGTATTCCTAAGGGAGCAAGAGTGTTTCAAAGTTAGAAAACAAGTTTAAAGGACCCATGTCAAATTCAAAAGCCAGACTAATATTAAGAAAGGTGATCAAATTTTGATTTGTGTGCCATTTGTTGCCCTAGTACACATCACGACCCATATCCGTGATTTTGGTTTAGATTTTAAGTGCACCGACGTTGAATCGTGTGGGAAGAGGAGGCAACACTTTGTCATCTTATTTATCTTCACTTGCCTCCCCCGTGTCTCCCTTTGAATAAAATTACAGCCTTGAGACTTGATATTTTATTTGATACCCTGTTCGATTTTCTTCAAAGCAAAAATTTTTTTACAGGTTCACATCCTAACATCGGGAAAGCTCCTTAAGATCGATGAAATTTTTTTCATTATGACACTTTTAAGACGACTCCTTTTTAGACCTTTCAGCAAAGTTTTATGACTCTAGCTTCTATAGTTTCTAAGAGATTAGAGGTACGCTTTTCATGTCGTTCTTTCGTATCGTTTTTTATGTGCTTTTTATGTTGTTTTTTTTTCTGTTTATTATTTATATCGTTTTAATTTTGCTTCCACTCTAGCTGTCAGAATGTCCCATAAGAAGCAAAGCTTCAATTAATATCAGAAAAATTTAAGGGGGGATCCTCAGCCAAGCTTTAATACACGTCTTTTGGGTATCAAACAAGTAAGATGTGGAACAATGTGCATAATGTGTGGAACGGTGTATAAACTTTTTAAATAAAAGTTATCAAATTTCATGCCTCTATAGAATTTTTTTGTCGTAAGCATTCGCTGTCAAATTAACACTAAAGAGGGATATACTAAAGAAAAGAAAAATAAAACAGAAAATTTTTTGCTGCTACCAAAAGCAGTAAGAACCATGGTCTGCCCACGCATGAATATCAACAAGCCTAATAATTTCACGATGGTTTTTTCATATCCTAATGACCGTACGTCCAGTGCTCTTTCCCATCCAAATAACAAAGTGTAGCAGCCACCTACTATCCAAAATGCCTCAATTTCTGATAAATCACCAATTTCTACAACTTCTGCTGATTCAGCAAAAATGTGAGCTCTTAAGCTCTGCCGTAGAGGATTACCAAGAAAAACATCTATTCCGCCTGGATAAGTTGACGCTGTCACCTAAATGACTTCCATAATCCAACATTCATTCGTGGCTAGAATTAACTTCATCTCAATATCCACGGAAAGGATTTGCTATCAAAAATAACAAAAAGCTGTCTCCTCCTTTCAATTTTTCATTCAAAAAATTCTACAGCGCGTTTTGCCCGGCGGGGGCAAAGAACAAATTTTATATATAAAATTTTCATCCTCGGAACAGCGAATAAAGTTGACGAGAGGAGCAAAGCGAATGTAGCATAAATTGCAGAGGCCATGTGAAAAACGAAAAGCTTTGAGGATCTTTATCACGATGAAGAAGATTCCTGGTAATTTTTGATGATTGGATAAAATGTACAATACCAAATCATCACAGGACACTTGCGTTGTGTAACAAGGAAGTGATTCGCACTAACATTTCATAGGTAAGGAAAATAAGGAAATGCTCGCCGAGAAAAATAAATCAAGTCCTTGCGTGACCATAGTGCGAATGCGGCAAAAAAATGGTCAGACAAACGAAATCGTTTATTATTTTACGTGCGTTCAGCCTTTCGATATTCGTCCTGCTCTTTGCTCTTTCTCGTCGTCGTTTCCTGGAAAAACAGAATTAATTCCATAGCGAGGACATTCTGCCGCTGATGAGTCTGAATATGCCATGTAATTACAATTAGAATCCGTTTCATGCTCACTCGACATTATAATAATCCAAGGACTTGGTGTTTCTTGGTGAATAGAAAGAACGTTTTTCTATTCGTTTGTTCGCAATCAACGGTCTCATTGCCGATGATGTTCCTGTTGTCGCTGCTGCTCCTGAGCTTTGAGTGAGTTTCATGCTTATCACCGGAATGCCAGAGATGATGCGGCCGTGGTTTATGAGGGGGGAAGGTGGTGTCATTTGATGAAAAAGTAGGAAACTGAAAGATTGCAGAGAAAGAGAAGAAGTGAAATGATAAAAGGAGGACAGTGTGGCTGTAATTGAAAACGTCTTTATCTGTCTTCGTTCAGCGTCTGCCGTTGATTTGCCTTAAAAGATGAAACTTCAGAGCTTATCGTAAGGACATTGAATTAACAGTAAGAATGACAAATTATTCGAAAGGTATCTGTCTATTAATTTCCTGTCGGTGTTGCTTAACGGAAAGCACTCGAGTAAAGACAGCTTTGATTTTGGGGATTTACCAGGAAAAATGAGTGCCATCAATCTGAAAGTTGATTTATGTTGGATAATGAAATGCAATTGAAAAAATTAATCTTTTTATCCTAATTGCTAATAAAGATTCAGATTTTCATACATAATAAAATTTGAATATTCTTGATTACTTATCTTCATAAAGTCTATCTCAAAGTTCATTGATCATGGGGTGAATAAAATTAATACTTTTCTTCTTTTTTACAGGTAAATATTGATTTGAGGAGTCATATATAGTTTTGATTCTACATGAAAAGTAAGTTTAAATTTATTTTAAATGTATTGTTAAATGAAATTAAGAATCGGAATTCAAAAAATCTGAACTGAACCGAATTTCATGTTCACAATTACAAACGGATCGCTTCCAAAATAAAACATTAGAACACTAATAAAGTAAACGAATTCGCAAATAAAAAACTCAAGCCAAAAAGTACAGCTCCTCTATTCACTTTTTCAGGCTCCTTATAAAAGGCATTTGGACTATCAAAAAAAAAAAATTCCCATAAACACTTTGCTTTCAATTTAGTATGCAAATATTCTGTAATCCATGTGGTTCAGTAGTTAGAGCGCTCACGGCTTGCGCAGCAGTTCCCAAGTTCAAAGCTCATTGGTGGCAACGAGTTTGTGCTTGTGTTACTGTAGTCAGACTATCAGCCTACCTAGCAATGATGGGTACTGATGGAAAAATCAGGTAATAATCACATGGTTGAGCGTGATACTGACCATATTACCTCGAACACCGTTACCGTCATGAAAATAGATTCCCTAACAAATGTTAGCGCCAGGACTTGAATTGGACTAGTGTGCGTTAATTATTATTCTGCAAATATTCCACGCATAGAACAAACTTGAGTTTTTTGGTTTTTTTCCTCAATGAAAACCCTCGGGAGGAATAACAGTCCAACATACTTGCCAACTTTTGACATAATATTATAATGCTTAGACCTGCATCTTAATTCAAAATCGCTGTTCATGCTTTTCATCTCTTATAAACGGTTCAACTTTTTTTTGGTGTTTGCGAGGTAACCACCAGGCCCACTAAACATGTCCCCTGTCAGTTGAGAAACTAATCTGGAACCGTCCAGCGCATTAGTTTGGGTAAGGCCTCATTTCCCTACGCCTAGGGGCATCTTCGGGGTCCGACAATTTTATTTCAAGTGAGAAGGAAGGGAACGGATTGCTGTAAACTTTATACCTACCTCTTCTCTCCAAATTATGTTAGGGATCGATTCACAAAATTGATTTCCTTTTATTCGTAGTTTGTTGAGATTAGTTCCAGCCTCATACAAACGTTATTTACTTTGACCAATTTATCTAAGGTATCATTGCGTTCAATTGCTCTCACGCCCAGAGCCCAATATACTGTCGCACGCTATAGCTCGCAGCCGATAATTTTAATAGTCCGGGAAAGTGAAAACGCACTGTCTTTTAAATTAACTTAAAAGAGTTTATTTACTAAGAATGCACAATCATCAATTTCACTAATCTAAAAATCGCATTTTAATCTAATTTTCACTCTCTATCAATTTATATTTCAACTGTCTGTATCACGAAAACCATTTTACTATCAACCAATATCAGATTTAATTCGCGCTCCACTCTTATCGCAGTTTTTACTATCACGGTTTTACTGTTTCCTCTCTATTCATTCAGGTCGGCTTTATATAGGATCTTTAGTTATTCAATCCAGTTCTCGTACATTGGCAAATATTCTGACGAGAACTACCTGGAATATTCGTGCAAGTCTGAATTCCCGCAGTGACGTCCATTCTTGTGTTTTGAGTAAATTCATTTATCATGATGTTATTAATAGTTGCGACAATAATTGCGACAGTAGCTTGCAGAATTGTTTGGACATGTAACAATACTACCCATATAAATGGTGGTCCAACCAAAACGCACGATGTTAATTGTAAATAAAACAAAAAGTTTCCGGGGAATTATGTTAATATTTTTTATTATAACAGAAAGATCTATGATAATTATGTGTGTAACAAAATAATGCCCAAATACTCGCCACGGCTACGGTGGCATATTTCTATGTAATAGTCCATATTTTCAATGACATAATTGAGGTTCAATCTCGTTAATGTGCTGAATTATCTCATCCTTTAGCTCTTGAATTGTTCTCGGCTTATTGACGTACACTTTTCTTTCAAATATACCCAGAGAAAGAAGTCCAACTGTGTCAAATCACATGATCGTGGCGGCCAATTAACATCGCTACAGCGTTAGATAACACGACCATTGAATTTCTCGCGTAAAAGAGCCATTTTTTCGTTGGCTGTGTGGCAAGTGGCACAATCCTGTTGGAACCACCTATCGTCCAGGTCCAAAACCTCAATTTCTGGCCACAAGAAGTCCCTTACCATCTCGCAATAGCGAACACCATTCACGGTAACTGCTTGGCTGACCTCATTTTCGAAGAAGTACGGCCCGATGACGCCGCCAGCCCATAAACCGCACCAAACAGTCGCTCTTTATGGATGCATCGGCTTTTCAGCAATCATTCATGGGTTCTCATTTGCCCAAATGTGGCAATTCTGCTTGTTAACAAATCGTGAAAGTGTGCCTCGTCGCTGAAGATGATTTTCTTTGCAAAGTCACCATTCCCTTCTGTCTGTTCAACCAAACCACATACGAGTATACAGATCTGTGTCCCCACTCCAGTCTTATTAGTTAATGCACGATAGTATTTAGTTCAGTTTTGAGTGTTTGCCCGTCCTAAAGTGTCTACTGGCTTTTAATTTTTTGAAGAATCAAAATGCGTGACTTTGGACACAATAGTGTAAATAGTAAAGGACATAATGCAGATTTATCTGGATCTGATATGAAGAAATGAAAGAAGACCAGAAAGATGACTGACGTAATAAAAAAACTTCGAGCTATAACTCATGAAATTGGTGAGGACTGTGAGTGTAAAAGATTTAGATGTTTCACAATCATATATACCGATGAAATGTAAAGCATCGTTTCTGGAGATTACAATAAGCGAAACCATTATTTGAGTGATCTGATCACTGTTTTGCCAGTCAAACGTCGGTGCAATCGCCTGAACGAAGATGAGGTGAATTTCAGCTTGGCAACCTGCACCTACCGCGTCCGTTTTTGCCTTGACGAAAAACGGCAGGATGTGTCAGTTTGTCCCAAAGCATTTCTGTCGCTTTATAACACTTCAACCCGTCGCCTACAGACTATTAAGTATGGCACTTCAAGACATGACAATCGTGGAACACATGCTAAAAGTCGAAAAAAACTGTCTGAAGAGACTCAAGGTAAAGTCATGGACTTCATAAGGTCGTCTAAGTGTAGAAAATCAGACTTCACTAAATTCTATCTTCATGAAGAGCTTTACATGACTAAACTGCATCGCATGTACCAGCTCAGATACACTATGCTCCAAGAAATCAATATGTTTTTTGGATATCCAAGGAATCATGTGTGTAGTACATATGATATCTTTAAATCAGAACCTTCACATTTGGAACTGAACATAAGACAACGTGTTGCCTAAAGGTCAAAACCTTCCTAAAAACAGATATGACCAAAAACTTGAAAGAAAAAAGTTGCACTTGACCAGGACTAAACAGTTTTACTCTCTTAGGAAAAAATATAGCTTGTAAGTCCTAAGAAACTGAAGCCAATGTCGTGGACTTCCAGAAAAATCTACCGATCCCTAACATCACAACCTTTATCAAAGGTAGCTTAAATTCATTATTTTTAACGTCCATGTGCTGTCAGATTCATTGTCAACATTCTACACATACGACAATTAAGTAATGAGACTGATTCCATGAAAACCGTATATTTAAAAATTATTTTGCAACTCTGTCGTCCCCTTTGAAGTACTCCCCCCGGGCAGCTATACAACGATTCCAGCGCGTTTCCATGCTTCGTAACATTTCTGGAACGCTTCAACTGGAATGTCCGCGAGTACCCTCGTCACGGCCACCTGGATGTCCGTAATTGACTCAAAATGGGTTCCTTTGACCACCAATTTTGTTCTAGGGAACAAAAAAGTCACAGGATAACATATCGGACGAATAAGGCGGTTGTTGTAACACGGCAATAGCTTTAGAGGCCAAATACTGGGACACGCTGAGGGCTCCTCAGAAATGTTCTTTGGAATCATCTTCGCGCACAATTTTTTCATCCCAAAATCGTCGGCTAAAATTTGTCTGACTGTTTCACGGTTCATACCCAGTTTCGAGGCCAACATTCGAACTGTTAAACGCCGATCTTCACGGATAAGGGCGTGCACATGCTGCGCGTTCGCGTCAGTCTGCACCTCGACTGGTCTCTCGCTTCCTTAAACTCTTTATGCCATGGAAAGTTCTGGGCATGACTAAGAGCACTATCAGCATGCACCTTTACAATTTCAGCGTAAGTTTGCGAAGCTGTTTCGCTCAATCTTCTGCGAAATATTATCGCGACGCGTTGCTTTTGATTTCGTTTCTCCATTTTCGTGACGAGCACCACCAACACACGTCTACTCAACACGACACTGCAGGCGAACTAAACAAGCTAGAGCCATGGTTATTATATCAATGGAGAGGGGAAGGATGCCGAGGAAGGGGAAGGGAATCAAGGTCGCAAGTTTACGACAAGCGGGACAATAAAATTAGTCTTAATCATTACTTATTTGTCACACCTCGTACGAAGAAAGTGTTGCTCATAAAGAAGCTGATGACGGATGCTCTATATTGGATCACTTCTTCAACTATTAATTGGACAAGAAGGTGAAGAAACTCCTGATCTTTTGTGACTCTTGTGGAGGTTAAAACAAAAATTTCGCCTCAATACGCTTCTTCCATTACATGGTCTATGGAAAGAACCGCTTTGACTCCGTCAAGATGATTTTCCCCGTCCGCGCCCAAAGCGACCAAAATATGGTTTGGTAAATCGTAGATAGAAACGCCGGAGGATTGACGTGGTATTCTCCGAAATCCCCGAGTGAGGCCATCACCGTTTGTAGTCATTAACTGTGACGAGGGCGTAAATAGAACTGAATTTCTGGAAGCAGTGTCTACGGAAAAGTATCCGATGTCAACTCGACCAATCAGAATAATGAAAATCGAAAAAGACCATCCACGACTCGTATACTACAAATCCTCATTCTCTGGTAGTTAAAATCCTGGAGTTATCAAACCATACTTATTATCATAAAGACGATCTTGCAGATTGAGCCAACAAGAGCCAAGCCTCCAAAGGTTATACAATGGAAAATAAAAAGTCTGAAAAGCGGCAAAACTTTATGACATTATTTACCTCTAGCAATTTTTGATAAATCCAAAATCACAAGCATTCTATCGAAACTTTGTTTCAGAAAGGCTCATTTCAGCTAATCAGGATGACGAAGATGATATCCATGACCTAGCGCAGGAAAAAAATCAGACTTCCAGCTTTACACTTCTTCTTCTTCTTCGTAGCACTACAGTCCCTCTGGGGCCTTTGCTTCCTGCAAATAGGGCCTTCAACTGTCTCGGTTCATTGACCGCATCCTCCAATTTTGAAATCCGAGCAGCGATGAACTGTCTTCGTCGACAGAGTTAGACCAGCGTTTCCTCGGTTTCCTCATTGATCTTTGCCCTCCAATTCTCCAAACGAATACCTTTTCGGGTATCCGTTGTTCATCCATACGATTCATGTGGCCAGCCTATTGCAGCTTCCCCAGTCTTACAATCGTTGAGATCTCCGGTTCGTCAAAAATTTCATACAATTCATGATTGTATCGAATTCACCAGTGGTCCCCGTCTAGCTTCGCTTCGATTATCGCCTCAGGACCCGTCACTCAAAAGCGCTCAATATATTTGCGAATGCTTGAGTTAGGGGCGATGTTTCACACCCATTGCACAAAAAAGGTCTTATCACAGATTTGTATACTTGGAGCTTTGTTTTCCTGTGTATGCAGTTGGTCTTCAATATTGTCAAAACTGCAAAAAATACTTTATCTGCGAGCTGTATTCTCCGGCGTATTTCGTCTCTTTCATTACCAGTTCTCGTTATTGACCGTGACAAAATGCTCGACTTGTATGGTAATGTATCTCGTGTATCGACAGGTATCTCCCTTATGCGGTACTCTAGAGGCAAATTGAATAGCAATGGGGCCAGCAAATCTCCCTGTTTTTGTCCGATATTTGTGGCAAACGCATCGGTGAGTTGGTTATTGATGCATTGTCATTTAGTAAGACGAACTTTTTTGGCTGGGATACCTTAGCAAAGCATTATTTGGTACAGTACGAGACAATCAATGCTATCGTAGGCTTGCTTAAAGTCATTTGGAATATATCTATATTGAACTCGCAGCATTTTTCAAGTACCTGCGCGACTGTTGACAATTGGTCTATTGTCGATCGACCTGCTCGTAAACCACCTTGATACTCTTCAATAATAATGTTGGCATATGATCCCACGTCGTTTTCCAAGATCTTTGAAAACATTTTGTACGCTTTACAGAGCAGTGATATGGTTCTATAATTTTCGCACTGTAGCTTGTCACCTTTTTTGTAAATAGGGAATATAATTGATTGGCTCATTCATTCAGTATATGTTCATCTTGCCAAATGCGTTGGATGTTTTTGTGAATAGCTTTATGAACACGGCTGCCACCGCATTGGATGAGCTCCACTGGAATCTCATTTATGCTCAGCGCTTTATTATTCTTTTGGGCTTTGATGGTGGAACAAACTTCATCCAGAGTTGGCGGGGCCAACCGAAGCACTCCGCAGTCATCTATAGGCTCAAATGGTCTGAAGCCGTGTGGATGATTAAGGAGATTCTTGAAATATGATGACCATCTTTGCTTAATCTTGGTTTGATTTGTGATGAGATTGCCGATGCCATCACGACAAAGCGAGGTTTGGGCTGATAATCATGTTTCAGGCTCTTCATTACTTTGTATGCTTGTCGTATGTTGTTGCTCGCTAGACCTAAACATATACTTCTCAATTGTTCGTTATAGTATTTTTTTTCTAATTCTAATTGTCTTATTTGCTACTCTTTTGAGATTTTCGTTATGTTTTCTCTTCATCCTGGTTTTCCTACCTACGTATTTTTTGTACGCCTGATTCTAACGCATTCTGACACCCATCATCAAACCAATCCAATTGTCTGCTCTGCTGTGGTCTTAATTCCCGCTTTCACTTCCATCCAGAGCTAGTGGCCTGTCTTTGGCGATGCGTCTGATAAGATAGTTGGTTGTCGAGGGTCTCCATGAAATTTTTGCCACAGACGCCGTTGGGAGCCTTTCGACGTCAAATTTTTGTAGCGGGCTGGTTTTCGCCGATATGCCTTTGGTATACGACCTCGAAAGGTTAATTTGATTTAGTAATGATCTGAGTTACAATTGGCTCCTCGGTATGTACGGACGTCAAGTATTCTCAAGGCCCATCGTTTTTGGATCAGAACATGGTCAATCTGGTTTTGTGTGTTGCCATCCGGTGATACCCAGGTCATTTTATGAATGCGTCGTTGTGGGAAGCAAATCGAACGTATGACTAGATTTCTGCTACATCAAAGTCAATCAGGCGCTGGCCGTTGTCATTTGTTTCATCGTGGAGGCTATATCCTTCAGTCGTTCTCCGATGGGAGAATTAGAATTATTAATTATTTTTGTGTCGTTTGTAGCCAATGAGTCGACTGAAATTCCCAGATGATTGGAGAAGACCTCCTTCCTTTCTTCGTCCTTTTCAATCGGGTGGCACATTATGTTTCGGCAGCCCTAAAATAAAAAAGGGACTCACCGCAGCTGGGGACCTCAGGGTTGGAAGATCGCTTGCCTGGTGATTCTTTCTGTCTTGCCTCCCGCTAGAAGAGGGACTCCTCAGCTTGAAGGCGCCTAACGTTTAAACTACTCGACGACGGCGGACCACAATTAGGTGTTGATGGTGGATGAACAAGTTCACCTTAAACTCGTTAAACCAATCATCATGCGTACGTCTCCGCGACCATGGATAAGTTACGTAACAACGCACGGTACTTACCGACAATGAATATAAAGTCGGCCTATTGGCAGGTTCCGATGGCAGAAGAGTCGATGAAGTACACTGCGTTCAAAGTCCCTGGCCGTTACCTGTTTCACTTCCGGAGGATGCCGTTTGGCCTACAGAACGCTCCAGCGACGTGGCAGAGGATAATAGATCAGGTGTTGGGATCACAGCTTCAGCCATATGTTCCGCTTTGAGGCGGAACTACGGGTCTCCTGGGAAAAAAACGAATTTTGTCGACCCGAACTGAAATATTTAGGGTATGTGTTGGATGGGGTAGGTCTCTATGTGAACCCAAAGAAGGTTGAAGGGATGCTTAAGATACCTCGTCCAACTAACGTCATGGGAATTCGACAATATCGTGGAATGATCTTGTGGTACTGTCGCTTCATACCGGATTTTGCCACTCTAAGGGCCCCACTGACGGGATTTCTCAAGAAGGACAAGGAGTTTGTGTGGACGGAGGAATGTGAAGGTGCGTTCAATGCAACTCAAATGCGCCTTGCTTCAGCTCCGGTAGTCACGTGCGGTGTTAATGCAGATGCACCCAGAGGGTGAAAGGGTCATCTGCTACCTGATTCGTTCTTTGAATGGGGCAGAGTGAGTGTATTCTACTACAGAGAAGGAGTGTTTGGCGGTTCCTTGGGCCCTCGAAAAGCTGCGGCCCTATGTAGAGGGAACCAGGTTCGCGGTGGTGACTGACCTTAAGGACCCTACTGGAAGGTTGTCTCGTTGGGTGGTGAGACTTCTGCAGTATGGTTTCGAAGTGGTGCACCGGAAAGGAAAAGAACATTTCATTCCGGATGCTTTGTCGTGATGTGTTTCCATGCTGGGGAGTGCCGAGGTCCCACCGCAAGTGCACAAGTGGTATCAGGGAATGAAGGACAAAGTCACCACACATACCGATTCATTCTTTGATTGGAGGGTGTCGGAAGGTGTCTTGTGGAATCACCTTCCAAGTCGTTCCCCAGAGCTGGAAGATTGAGCCTGGCGATGTGTAATTCCCCAGTTGGAAAGAGATCAATTGCTCTTTCGTTGCCATGATGATCTCCGGGCAGGTCACATGGGGGTGCAGCGAAATTATAATTGATTGGCTCAACGCTACTCCTGGCCTTAAATGCGTGCTGACGTAAGAAAATACGTCAACAGGAGCAAAGTGTGCTAATCGGTCAAGGTGGAACGTAGGGCACTTAAGGGAGTAAAGGTATCGCGAGCGAAGAAGACTCGTACGGCACGGGAGACCATATGCGTTGATTTGGTAGGACCCCTTCCTACATCCACCAAGGGACAAGCGAGTGGCACATCCTACGATCGTCTTCGATGGGCAAACCAGGTCCGAAGTTCCAAGCCGAAGAATCCTTAACGTAGAGGGTAACACTTTCTTCATTAAAAAGAGCAACACGTACTTCCGATGCATGCCACGCAGCATCAGAGTGCTTTGCTAAACGATAAATAGAGATAAACACAGCAATGAGACAATTTAAGAATACATAGAATTTAGGAGAGGCTTTTTCACAAGGTAAGTTAGCAAACAATTCAGGCCAATCCACATAAGATAGTGCGATCGAGATGGCACGAAAGTTACTTTTCATGATGTTGAAGGAAGTCGGGATGTCAAGTTTTCTATAATACACGCCAGTGAAATTCATAACATTAGACAAGGGTGGATTACAGAGGTCAGATCCAACATATGGAATTGGAATTCTGTCTGTTCTGTGGATGAACTGTCTTCGTCAACCGAGTCAGAACAGCATTACTTCGGGTTCCCCACTGGCCCATGGTTGTATCAAATTCGCTATTGGTCTCCGGCTAGTCCCGTAAAGATTGGTTAATCAGCAATTGTTTTTACAGGATCTCTTTGTAAACTGATTCTTTGTTCTCGTCATAATTTGTGGAATTTCTTATCCACTACAATTTTTTTTGATTACTTTCGCGATCTCACGTGACCTTTACTTTTATCAAAAACGGTAGGAACCCTGTTGAGTATTACCTAGCCAAACTTAAATGCAAACTATGCATCTCTCTGGTGTACTTCTCCAATTTAGCTTAAGGTCGCTAAATACTTCTACCACTCCATTTCTGGACGTTTGAGCATTGCAGCTTTTTTGAAAGATATCTCTGATCTAAGGTTAACTGTGTAGCTTTTTATTGATCCTACAAACCTTAATCTCACTATAGATAATACTGCAATGGATTTCCGTCGAGAAATGACCATATTCACTTCTACAGTAGGCTTGGTTGCCATTCCTAATTCCAAATAGTATCAGCATTTTAGTGGAATTACATAATTCAAAGAAATTCGTTGAATTTCCCTTCATTTTCTCTGTAACATTTTTGTGTTTCTAATATCCAATAGTTTCGTTCCCTACTTGAGAACTTCTTCAGTAGTGTTGTGCAACTCATACAAGAAGTACCTCAAATGTCTCATACATCATGAGATAAATGTCCCATACCTCAAAAATCTCATTTCTACCACCTCACTGCTTTAACTCATTTTGCTCATATTAACATGAATGAGGTGTAGTATGGTACAATGTATCACTTGCATGCGACCAAGAATGATGAGGTGCAATAAATCGTTTGAGGCGAGTGAAGTTTTGGCAGGCAAAATTAGTTTATATGAGAAAAATGACCCATTACCTCAAAGTTATCATTTGTACCATTGAGATATCTTTTGGTACAATGTAACATAGTATTGTAGTGCTTGCACGCGATGAAGAATGAGTTTGAGTAGGCAAAGAAAAATGTTTGTATGGCAAATTTAAGTTGGGGCAAAATGAAAAGTAGAATGAGATAATTCAAGTTGAAGGTACACATCGATAGGATCTATCTCTGCATGTTACGTAGGGATAGAGAAAAATTGTTTATTGTTTGTTGTGTTAGACACTGAATGTTGGGTTTTGTGGGAGAAAATTTGGAACGTGCGTTACAAAACATTATTTGAAGTGCTGCAAAAAGTAATAAAATAAAAGCTAATTCTGCATAATTGTAATGTAAGTTTTATGTAATAAGATAGTTTAGTGTCTAGTGGTGTTTATTTAACGATCTCAATCACAAATACATGTTTATTTGGAAAAGAGTATGTTCGAACAATTTTAGATTTTGTAGATTCGTTATATTTAAAATATCGGCTATTTTACTTTGGTGAGTTTCAATAAAATAACGATTTTTTCCTTAAGCCATAGAACGTACTTCAGAGCACAGTTGGCTCCTTCTTCAGTGTAATCTTTTAATACATTATTAAAGAATTGCACTAAAGAGGGAGCAAACTGAGCTCTGAAATAAGTACTCGTATTTGTATGAATAAAACGTTCTATGGTTTTAGGTAAAAAAATCGTTATTTTATTGATACGTTGTACTTTATGTTTTTGATTGGGAGCAAAAACATATTTTCAATGAAAAGTAAATAAGTAAAGTAAATCAGTTGACCAAAGAAAACTTTCCATTTGATTAGTTTTGTTTCAGCAGCTGATGATGGAAGATATCAGAATTTTTTTCGGGTATTTTAAGCAATTTAATTGTGTTTTATTATGTAACATATAAAAAATAAGTTGCCACCGGAAATCACTAGTCATTGCCATATTTTCGGTAAAACTGTATGAAGAAGTAGATGCGACTAGAATTTTGAAATTTTTTGAGAAAGCATTGAATTTTACAATGGTTCAATGGTATCAGCTTTTATAACGTTTAAATGTTTTCCCTTAGTCGTGAGTGTATATCACACTCAATGGTTTGAAAAAAAACTTGATATATGTAAACTCAATAATTGTTAAAATGTTTCCATCTTTCATATTGAGCAGTAAAATCCAATATAAAATCACTACCAAAAGCCATATTTACATTAAAACAATATAAAAACACTACCAAAATCCATATTTACATTAAAACAATCATTGAAAATTCGTTTACTTTAGAGAAAAGCGTTTCCGGCAGAATTTTTGAGATTACCAAAAAAAATCCTAAACCTTAAACGCAATTCTAAAATCCCTTTGAAACGAAATATTATTCTCAAAATTTTCTTTAATATGCATCTTAATAGTATGGCTGATAAAAGAAAATCAAGTGCTTGGCAATACTTTACTGATTTAAGTAATCATAAGGCTAAATGCAATTTTTGCAAAAAAATACTTTCATACAGTGGTGGTGGTCGATATAATTTAGTTCACCATTTAAAATCGCAACACCTGACCGTTTCTGAAGCAATTCAACAAGCGGTTCATGTAAGTCAACCGAGCATTAATTGCTCACAATTAATACCTTCGATGGAAGCTTCAGCTGCTGGAAATATAAAGCCCGGTCCAGACGCTACGTCTTGCACAACGTTTTGCCTGCGCAGTAATATTTAAGCCCTACCAGCTTAAACATCGCTGCAACTGCACAGTTCTATGCCCAGTTCTAAAACGTTGCAATTTTCTCATCCACACACAACATTTTGCCTGCAACGTTTTAGTTTGCGCAGGCAAAACGTTGTGCAAGACGTAGCGTCGTTCAATCTTGGGAACCCATCAACATCATCCCGAATAGCTATATATATACCACGAAGAAAACTGTGAGTGCTACCATGACTCAATATTTAAATCAGCCAATATCACCTTGAAAAATCTGAGCTGTTGAATAAATATTGTACTTAGTGGGACTGGTAGTAGAAAAACTACGTAGCATCCAGTATTATAGAGATTAAGGAGTTTAAGAAGTTTATTTCTCAGCTGAACCCAAACTACCAGATTTCTTCTCGTAAAACCTTATCAAATGCTCTGCTTACAAATTATTATAATCAGACCAAAGAAAAAATTCTGAATGCTTTGGAGCAGTCAAAATATGTGGCTAGAACAACAAATAGTTGGACATCCAAACCAAACGATAATTACATTTTGCTTACGGCTCATTTCATAGATGAGAACACTAATCTACAATTCTGCATGTTGGAGTGCTACCGGTAATCGGATAGACATAACGCTGAAAATCTAAGCCTGGAACTTAAAAGAATGTGTGACGATTGGCAACTATCTCAAAAAATTACTGCCGCAACGACTGACAATGCCAATAATATAAAAGCGGCAGTAAGATTATGTAATTGGAAGCGCATCCCATGTTTTGCGCATACAATCAATTTAATTGGTCAGTCTGCTCTTCAGGAAATTAGAGAAACAAGATTAAAAATAAAATCTATAGTCGAGATTTTCCGCAGAAATCCTCTCGCAACCTCAAGATCAACTTCGATCCCAAAAAATTTGGGAGAAACCGAGCTTAAACTTAAGCAAGATGTTGTCACCCGCTGGAACTCGACGTGCGACATGTTCGAAAGAGTTTTCCACTATAGCCATAGACTACCGTGAAATTGATAACATCAACAGTGATGATATTAATATTTAAGCATCCGCAACTGATTTATTATCTTTTTTCAAAGATGTTTCTGAAGATATGAGTGCAGAGAAAAAAATCAGGATATCCGAGATAATTCTCATTTCAAATGCTCTTAAAAAGCAATGTCATGAATTTGTTACAAAAGATGCGCTCCCTAATTCAATCAGAAAAATGGCACGAAGTCTTTAAGAGGGATTAGAAAAACGTTTTTCTAATATTGAAGAGGATTACTTGTTTGCAGAGAACACGCTGTCAGCCCCACGATTCAAACGGTATGGCTTCTATAATGTAATCAGGTACAATCAGGCTTCCTCTAGCTTCAAAACTTGGTGACCGATATTACCACGACATTCAGATCTATTAAAATGGTGGAACGAAAAAAACATGCTTATCTAAGGCTCTATATAATAATGAAAAAACGGATGTGTCTACCTGCACCTTCTGTCCCATCAGAACACGTTTTTTCTAAATCTAGCCAAGGAAAAATCTACTAAGCGGGAATAAGATGTCCCAATTGATTTTTTTAAACTATAACATGTGAAGGTCATATTCTTTTAAATTTATGTTTTTAAATATGTAAATAGTCATTATGCTTACAGGTACCAGAACATAGTAAAAAATAGTAAGTTTAACAATTTTCCAGTCCGAATCAATTTTCCTTTACATTCTTTGAAATTTAGTATTTAATTTTGACAAAACTGTTGTTATTATTGTTTGAACCATTTATAAAATTTTCATTTATTATAATGATTGAAATTAGATGATTTAGTTGTTGAGCTTGAGCATAGAAGACTGACCTACAAAGCACACAAAGATACATTTGTACCTGCAATTTGTCTTATAAAATTCTGTAAATATTAATTATAAAATTTTTGCTAGTTTGAAAATTCCTAGTAAATAAACATGATAGTATCCAAATATGAATCACGTTTTATTTCCCTACAGTAACTGTACTCATTGCTTAGTTTTAATTCAATAGTGATTTTGAATCATAGAACATTAACATTGAATTAATAATTTCCTTCTTAAGTTTGAAAGTGAAATATAGTCGTGTGTCTGGTTGAGATTTGATGTCACACCGCATTTGAAGTGCGACAATGTACCACCTCATGTTCTAAAATGAGTACCTCATACAAACTTATTATAAAATGCTGTCCTACCCAACACTATTCTTCTGTACAATTTCTATAACCCTAACATAATTATTGAAATGATTCTCTCACCTCTAAGCGTTGTGGTTGCTATCACGCATGTATGTCTATAGTGTGATGACCTGAAGATAAGTATAGTACACACGAAGAAAGCACCTTCATCTAACAGTTTTCTTCTTTAACGATTTAAAAAGCATTAGCTTCGACTACCAAACCTATCTAACAAGATATCCTTCTTTACTCAAGACCGCTTTATACGAGTATTATACAATTAATTCCAAATTGAAGCTTGTAATTAATTTCGAAATGTCCGTGTAGGACACGGGTGCCGATGGTCTGGCACAAGTGTCAGCGAGCTATAAGCAACACCGAGCTCAGCTAACTAGTTTCCCTTAACGACCGCGTACGCGTGCTTGACGACTAGCATTTACGGGATCATATGAGGCGGGTTCTTGTCGAGCCACGAAGCTACACTACAAAATACTTATCACGCGTACTCTACTCTACAAGACGTACCGATCAATTTTTATTATCTTTAGAAATGTTCTATTAGATGTTAATTAAGCTACTCTACAGTAATTCAATATTTTTTTGCCTCGTGAAAGTTAGCGGACACGGAGGCTTGAGACAAACTTTCTCCGAAGAAGATCGTTGCATTACAAGGGGAATGTCCAACCTAAAGATGTTTAAGTGGCTGAAGTGAACCACTCATCTCTGCCTAAAGGATGGAAGCTTGACGGATGTAGTTTACTTTACACTAGTAAAACAACAAACTAAGCAGTTTCGACGGGGTGACCACCTTATCTCTTCAGGAGCAGCCACTCCTGATCACCAGGGAGCTGCTCGACTGCTTATGTTTATTACAAGCTATATGAATCATTCCAACCGTCTTAACTAAAGTTCTTTATTGAATTACAATTCAAAGCCCCATCCATTCAATGAGATTTGGCAAAATTATTAAACTATTTATAGATGTTTCCTTAAGCAAGCAAAAACTTCTTGCCATCTTCTTGATGAAATTGCCTACCTCGTATCTCATGCCACCACGGAAACTTAAATTTGTTTCATAAGAAAATGAACAAGCCAACGGGTGTGAAACGATGCTTAAAAAAATTTTATCCTCAAAGCATATAATGCACAAGTGTTGTGAAAATGTGTGAAAGCCATAACATCTCATAAATTACTGATTTTCTTCGACAAAGTCGAATCCTTACCGCAAAATATCATCCAAAACGACACTATTCCAATAAACCCCCAAGTGTTTGGCAATGTGGCAGCCGGTGTCGGCAACAGGGACCTATCGACTGTTAACGATGATACCTTACCGCAATTCGCAGTCATTTTGTCTAGACTAGTGCTGCCATGTCTGTCAAAAAATATTCCCCAAGACGTCCTTAATTTCATTTTAAGTGTCTGCTGCATATTTCACTATATAGAATGCTAATTGAATTTCATTACTGTCTAGAATGTGTTCCGTTGTTTCACTAAATTGAGTTTTCCTCCTTTATGTATGCATTAGGAAAACAGTAATATCGTCAATAAAAATCGAAACCAAATCAATTTCTGATTTACTCCCACCAAGTTGCCACTCTTATCGCCTGTCTGCAGAAGATGTCTCAATGCTCCGGAATTCTTAATTTGAAATAACTTAGAAATATCCAAGGATGAGCATTGACAAAAAAACAGGCAAAACTCATTCAACTAAATACTTACTAAATCCTCGTTCTACGACATTGCAGCGCACCCTGAATGTGAAAACGTTCACACCCAAACCAACGCGTCCTTACAACCTACGAGGGCATGCATACTTTTGATCCGGGCGAAACACTTTCTTGATGAAAATTGCGGAATGAATGCTTATTCGATCGGAAAATGGTAGCGCAAAATATGGAAGGAATTGAAGGACGAAATTCTCGACAAAATGTGTTATCACAAGGAAAACTATCTCGTTTGTAGTTGAAGGAGCGAAATAGGGACGGAAAAGATTCACAGCAATGGCACCTATGACTTGGGTAACCGTAATTTTGTTAAAGATGATATTACAGTATGCGAGTTGAAGGACGAGTTTTCTAATATGTAGCTAACAAAATTGAATAGTTTAAGTTCTACATAAGCAAATCGTTTCAAGGATAAAAAGTTTGATTGGATTTCATATTCCTTACATTTTTAATCAGACAAAACAAATAAAACTCGAAATTAATTGAATTTGTTTGGATTATTCTTTGCGAGACTGTTTTAAATGCCTCTGGCATATCCCTAATAATCTTTTGCGTCGAAACCTTTTAATTTAATTAATCCTACCAAAAGCCTTGAACTGAAATAAAATTATTTTTTTATCGAACTGTTAAGCTTATAAAAGCCAATCAAATTATACTGGCAGTAATATTTACGTTGAAAAGGGGCATTCGAAATTCTTTGTCGTTTATGAAAAATTTCATCAGCAGAGGATTTTCGATATTTACCATGGGATTTTGAATGCCGTGAAAGGATAACATTGACTGTGATTTTTTGTGCTTTTTAACATTAATAACCAGATTTATTACGAAGGATACAATTTTGGGTAAATGTAAAGCTATTATAGTGTCTCTGATGAATGCACCGTTTTCGGTAATGGAATAACTATGTGCAAATGAAAAGTAGCTTATAGTGTTTTTTATTGAGGTAAAATATTTTGAACTATTAATCGCACTATCTCGTCCGTCTTTCCCGCATTATGTATGCAAGGCGTTTGTAGGGTACCAAGCTTCCGCATAGCTAGCTTGTAGCCAAGGCCGCACTGATCCCTGTTCACATTGTCCACTAGGTCTTGCCAGCAGCGAGCCTTGCTGTTGTTAATCAATTCGCGAAGGGATTTCTTGGCCGACTTATATGCTGCTACTCGGTTACATGCCTCGTCACAGTTCCGTGTCCGCTGAGGCCTACGCCAAAACTTGTCACTCTTTCTTCGCTTTTCAGCAATTTCAGTCGACAACCAGTTCACCGGAGATGCTCATAGTTGAGTTCAACGCGTCTTGAGCTGCCAGTTCTTCCATCCTCTGCGAATCTTCCTGCAGTGGAGCAACTGCCGTGAGCGCCTTTACGAACCTCTCGAGAGCCATCGTTCCGATGTTCCATCTAATTGTAAAAAGTCGAGAGCACGAACGTCGGGAGACAACATTACTGATCTCAAGCAGAATGCACTGATGATCACTGGCTGAGTAATCCTCTAATACTCTCCAATTGTGTATCTTTCATACTAAGGACTCTAAGGTGAATGTCACACCCGGTCTGGTTCCTCCACAGCAAATTTGGCGGAAAGTCGGCATATTTCCAGTGTTTAGTACAATTAGCGTCATCCTTTTCGCTATTTCTAGGATTCTTTTTTTCCCGCGGATCTGTTTGAGGCATGCCCCATTCGATTGCTAGCGTTAAAGCCTCTCCCAACGAGCACGTTGCCATCTGCGTTCAAGATACCGCCCTCTAAAGCATTGAGCTTTGCTTGGAAAGATGATATCGGTTCGTTTGGCGTTAGGTACACACTTAAAATGCTGGTTCCTGAGGACCGAACTCACACGAAACCATCGTTGATAACTCTCCGCCTGGAATTCACTGTTCCAAATCCAGATTGCGGTAGGACCAGTTTCATCAGGATACCATAATGCAGAGCTTTTATCATGGTGTTGCTCACTCAGCAGCATAAAGTCGGATTTCATGTACCTTGCAAACTGCTCAAACAGTTTGTGCGCGGTTGAACTGCGGTGTAGGCTTTGCTGCAGGATGCGGGTCATTTAAGTTCTGATTTTGCCTTGATTACGGCGTGCTGAAAAACCCGACATTTTCCTGACCTCAAGACGTGCCTATATGCTGGTCTTCAATCACTGTCCTTGCTTCTTTTGTACACTCTTTTCTCTAATATCCCATTTGATCGCATTTGTAACATATCGGGTCCTTTGCATACTTTTGCGGTGTGACCATAGCTTATTCAGAAATTGTCCTTTTCGGTCAAGCCTATGATGGCCATGCGTAGTCCATTTTGGTTTTCTGGTGTCAGCCTCGTTTTGATCCTGCCCACACTAGGGAACTCACTTTTGATGGCCTCTTCTACTTCGGCTCGATCCGTGAAACACTCAATGTCTCGTATTTCGATTGTTGCCACCGGCTGGAGCAAGGTTTAAGTTGCACTTTTGCCGAGGACCTTCTTTACTGCGTTGCAAAACGCTTCTTTATTGTCGGCCCCTGCTCTGAATTCGACCAGTATATAGCCCAACCGTGTTGGTCATACTGCTGTAATGGCAGTATTTGTGTCCCGCAGGATGGCCATCTTTGGGTTTGGCGAGCATTGCCTGCTGCCGGGGTCTGCGTCGGGGCTTCTTTCTCTCCTGTTTCATTTCTGGTCTTTTTTCTTGTTACGCGTCCGCGCGAAATTTATTTTCTGGCACTTTTTGAAGAAGTATATTTGTGGGTTTCTTCGCTCCTTTTGTCAGCACTCTCCAGAAGCCTTGACCTGGCGTTCAACGCCCGTCAGGTGCCTTTCTTCTTCCTTCTTTATCCCGATCTCCTTTGATTGGGCTGGATGGCATCCTGTTTTTAATGTTTGATGGTGGGCGCGTGCCATTTAGGCTTACCTCTCAGCGCTTCTTTAGTTTGCTGTTCTTCTTTGGCCTTCTGGTCCTCTTTGGCACTAAAATCGCCTTGATAACCCCCAAAAACACTGATAGTGTATGATGCGATTTTATTTTTTAAGGTCTTTGAAAATATTTTGTGGGCCGTAAGTAGTAGTGAGATTCCTCTATAGTAGCTTGTCAACTTTTTTTGTGGATAGGGAATATAATTAGTTAGCTGGATGATTTTATGGATGGCTTTGCGAATACGGCTGCAACCATATTTAATAAGCTCCACTGGAACCTCATCAATGCCCGGTTCTTTATTATTTTTTTGGGTTAGAATGCAATTCAAATGCATAAATTCTTCATCTCGTGGACAAAGTTCTGGTAGAAACAAACTATTCACCGGGTTTGCCCAAAATTCCTCCCTAGCGGCATCATTCCTTCTTACTGCGAATCTTCGTACCTAATACCAATCCATAAGAAAAATGATAAACGGTGTATTCAAAATATAGAGGCATTGCCATATTATCAGCCATTCCAAAGAGTAGCACAGGTTCCAAAAAAATACATCTACTACCATCAATCTCCTCATTACGACACCAAGTATTCTATGTGAGATGGAGAAAAGTGACCAGATTGATGCAATATATATAGAAATTTTAGCAAAGCATTTGATCATGAAGCTCTGTAAATCATGAAATTCTGAGAAATAAGCTCCGTAATTTTGGTTTTACAGGCCGTTTACTTAGCTGGATCCATTCATACCTTAAAGACCGCACTCAAGGTGTCAAATTTCAAGGATGATTATCCAAACAAATTCATTTTCTTTCCGGAGTTCCTCAAGGAAGTCATCTTGGACCTCTTTTATTTAATATTTTCATATCGGACCTCTCATCAGTATTACATGGTGTACCTCATCTTTTTTATGCAGATGACCCTAAAGCTTACCAGGTTATATCTTCTTTGTCGGATATGATGTGTTACGAGTGACCTTTGTTTCCCACCACCACCCGGGAGGAAATCTTGCGTATATTAATCACGTAAGACCGTAAGAAAATGAAACTTATTTTGCGCACCGGGATAGATTAACCACCGCGATCCAAGGTTTAAAGTTAGGAATAATTGTGAAAAAGAAAAATTCAGATAGTTGTTTGAATTAATAAACATTGTGTAAAGTGGAGTAATTAACCGGATGTATGTAACTAGTGCGTCTGCAAGATGAATCTACTCTCACACCAGACAAGGAAAAACAAAAGTTTCCTCTCACGGGACCCCAGAACAACAAGAACAAGGCCATTGACTGCAACTCCTCCGACTTTATAGCTTCAGTTTATAGCTCCCTTGAACATCAGGACACAGAAACTGTCATATGGTCGCTTTGCGGTGCCACGAAATTTTGGATCTGATGAAATATTGTGGTGGGGCAGTTTGCAGGATATCTACCAAGTATCGGGTCCAACCGAACGATAAATCACCTACATGTGCCGTGAAACACACAAGGGGTTTGAGCGGTTACACTCAATGAAAAAAAAAAAATAAATTCATGGAGGCATAACCCGAGCAAACGCCCTGCACATGGAAATGCAAAATTGACCGATTTTGGCGTACCAGCACAGATTACGGCGACGATAACTACAGCAACTGCAACTAGCAATGATGCTAGGATCAATACAAATTCAAGGAATAAATACACTCATTCTTCTCAACGATCAATCGAAAATATCCTGTTCACGTATGACAAACTTACGAATATAACTGCGTATAATGGAATATGTGACCAGTTTTTCTTTTCTGCTTAGAATAAATCTTTGATATATAAATAAGTAAATATTCACGAATGTGCTAGATGGGAGGAAATTTATATTTCGATTGCCCAATATCACCACAGTTTGAGTGCCGCTGGTAGATTACGCAGAGCTACCACAAATTCATTTCCCTGAAAAGAACTTAACGAACCTCCATTTGAAATGAATTGACCAGAGACCCGGGAACAATGAAATCTTTTTCTTTAGCAGAACGACCATTGGTGGTGACGGACGCAAAAAAAAGGAAAAGTTGGAAAATATTGAACAGGGGTTGAGTTCTCAGTGACGACAATGGCAGGGTTAAAGTTGTTGGCAGCAAGCCAGGTTGCGGAATCAGATCCAAAAAAAAAGAAGTTTCAAATTGGTGGCGGCCGGTAAGTAGCTGGAAGTGGTGGCAAAATCACCGGTGGCGGCCAGGAAGAATTTTTGATCGACGGCGGAATCACTGGGGGCCCCTCTACGTGTGTGGATTCATATTTAGTAAGTAAATTATGTAATTTCAATTATCGGTAACAGTATAAATTCATTTTCCTCTAAAAAGAAGGGTGAATGTTTGATGAATTTCGTGAAAGTTTTAGATTTGTGTGAATTTAGTGAACTTCGGGAAAATTTTTGATTTGGCTGGTGTTGTGAACTTGGCTTGCGGGTAACGCTGAAAAGTGAGCAATATTGGTTCCTATAAAGTTTCGAGATACCGTCTCATAATTTTTTCTGCCTCCCAGCTTAGTGGAAATTGCTTTTGTAAAATGGTTGTGTCGGTGGGATTCCTTTGGCGGTCGGTTTCTGGTGTAGTTTCAATTTTTGCCTTGGAAGTTCCCAGTTTAGATGCGGCGGTGAAATGATAAACCGTCCGCTCGCTTGGCGATTAACGTGATGGTTTAGGGTTAAAGCGAGTGGCGCGCACGCCCGTCTCTGATGAAAGAAACTGGGGCCCGCAGAACTCTCAATCAGAGCGCCCTCGACGTTAGGGTAACAGATGTTCCTTTAGTCCAAGCAGAACGCTCTCTCTGATTGGTGCAGCAATAATCAACTTTCCCCAAATTTAGAAAAATGCCAGGTGATAAGTTTTTCCAGAAAGAAGAGCCTTCTTCTATTTGAGAAAACAACTCTTAGTAGAATCGATAGCATTGTGGATTTAGGTGTTGTTCTGGATCAAAAGCTTTCCTTAAAACTACAGTACGATGCAATTATATCTACGGCTTATAAAATGCTAGGTTTCATCAAAAGAAAGCTAAGGAATTCAAGAATATTTGGGTTGCTAAATCACTATACATCTCTCTAGTGCGCCCTATTCTTGAATATGCCATACTGATTCAGAACCCTGACAGGTAAGAATCGGCCCAGAAACAGTTTCTTCTTCTTGCACTAAGATCCTTTTACGACCCTAGGAATCTCCACAGCCTACTATCATGTAGCTATCGCCCTCAATTACTTAATATGGCATCTCTAGATTCTAGGAGAGTGATGATGCCGGCATGTCTAGCATTTGATATTCTCAGAGGCAATATTTAGATTCTGTACATAGCAAAAAAAAAATACTTTGAATGAACCCCATAGAATCACAAGACAAACACCAATATTTATCGTAGATTGCCATCACACTATAAATGCAGACAATGAGCCTTTAAACGGATGTTATAAGGCATTCAACAAGTTTAGTAAATACTACTACTAATATCCTGAAGAAGAACAATAGTTAGCTCAGAGGAGTAAATTAGTAAAAAAGCAAAAAATGTCACAACCGACCACAACCCAGGGGCGGTTGTGACAATGCTTGGTTGCGGTTGTGGCAGTGCTTGGGTCGGTAGTGATAAGTGAAAAAAATTAAATTGGTCTTGAACCATTAATTCTAGAAAAAAATTAAACTTACGTAACAAGTGGCACTCTTAAATCGCTTGTATATAACTAGGAAAGCACTGTAGCATCTATGGTTGTTAAATTAATCTTAATATTAGAATTGGCCAACTTAACATTTCTTACTATTAATTGCAGTGACTGTGTCGATAAACAAAACAATTATTAATAAACGTCACATCTAAGTCCATGAAACAAAAACTGAAAACATACCGCATCAAAAACAATAAGAAATTTTACATTTCTCCTTAGTTTAAAAACTTAAATGTAAAATAACATACAGAGATTCTAGTCAGACATACAGAGATTCTAGTCATTCAACTGTCGCCTGCGCACTCTAAGTGGGACCAGAGCTCACATTTTCCTAGGCATTTGATCCATGTAGTATAAAAGGTAGATATAAATGGCCGTGAAGGACTGCAGTGATGGTCCACTGCCTCGGCGAAAGAAGATGGTAAGATCCGCCGAGATCGGCCTTGTCTGGGGACGCGTGAATGCACGGGCAAGCTAGCGTTGCGGTGTCGTGGGGCGGGTTCTTTCCCCCAAGGCAGGACCCACCATAAAAAAATATTTATGGCATCCACAAATTGCCGGAAAGGATCTATCATTATCGACCCGACTCGAGAAAGGAGTAAAGCTGCTAAAGGCTATCCAATTGTTGTTTCATAGGGCAAATAGACGGACTAAGAGGGACGTCGTCGTTACCGACGATACTCATGGCCTACAAATAAGAGTGGGGCATCCAGGTGAAAACGGTGCCCTCTTGCAGCCTCCCAGCCGGATCAAGATCCCATTTGAGTGAAAAATTCATACAAACATAATTTGCATGAATTTTTCCATCAAATGAGAAACATAAACGTGGCCAATTCATGTTATAGTGTTATGTGATGGAATTACATAATACTGTACCGTAAAAGGGAACGCGAGCAGAAGGCCGGGCAAGAGCACCTGTAACGCAATAAAATGGGAGAGCTCGTCCGATTGCTAGCTCATTTTAGTGGAGTGGCCTGCCACGGTTGCGGGTCCCATACCCGGTCAGGTTCCCACCAAAGTGAAAAGGCCGAGTTTTAAACTTAACAATTCATGTTTTACTTTTTATCCAACTTCAATATCACTAAACAAAATATAGCGATGCAAATACACAGCCAGAATTTGTTTGCTTATTAACACCGAGCAAAAATAAACATAACTCAATAATGTAAATTGCCTGTGAAAATTAATCTTTATCGCATTAAATTATTATCAAATAACTCAAATTATAATGAAATATTTAGTAAACTATTGAAAAGTTTTATAAATATTAGTTACAAATATTTCATATATTTAGATTAAAGCAATTTAATCACTCAATGGTAACCATGTTTTCGGAAAATTGTAAGAAAATTTAAATAAAAATTTTTATTAATAGGCAAATAAAAGGGTACTTACCCACATCCTTGCCGCCCGCTGGTGATGTATATGTTGTCTGAAATCTTTACAATTAATGAAAATGGTGCGGAAAACTCCAAATAAAATCTTGCACTGAACATAAGACAACTTCCTTAATCAGATATGATGTCGAGACAGGCTGGTATGGGTCGACTACATCCGCAAGTGGTTTCGTTTTAGCTACCTTTTGAATTCAATTCATCTTGTTAAATTTGTTCCTTTGACTTCTGTAGCATTTGGTCCCTTAAGGTTTGCATATCGTCGATTATGAAATTGTCCAATTTTTCAATCTCTTCGTCCAATTGTTCCTTTTTTTCACATGCAAAGTGACTGTCATCCAAGTTTCTTGGAACATCTGCGCCCTTTTTATGAACAAAACCACACCAGGTCGTCGGAAAGTGTTCTACTTAGCAAAGTTAACCCGTTCTTTAAATTCGACGGTACCGTCCGCTCTTATTGCCTCCTTGTTTGTTCCATCTAATGCGTAATCTACGAAAATTGCTGGCTCAGGTGAAAGAGAAAAGAAAAGAAAACAACAGAAAATTCGTTGGGCTCACACTAAATGTATACCCGATGTCAGACCGCAAAACAAAAAAACAGCACGACGGGATTTTACTTTCGCACACCCCGAACTAATTGTTTAAATGAAATCTTAAATTTCAATTCCGAACAAAGTTTCATTATCTGCAAACATCATCCCATTTCTTTTTAGCCACTTAATAGGGGTACCGGTTAATTCGTTTTCGAAAATTGAAGCTTTATTGTGAAAGAATGGTCCATCGCTAGCTATAACTCTTTCCTATTTTTCTGGCAATTCACGAATTCCCTCTCTGAAAATTCGACCAGCTTCTCCGCTATCCACGTATCGATCCAATTTTTGACTTCTTTATAATTGGAGAAGTGCTGGTAAGCCAGGCCAGGTTGCATTGATCGGAAGAGATAGTAATTGGATGAGGCAAGGTCTGGACTATATGGCGGGTGGGGTAGAACATCCCATTTGAGCGTTTCAAGGTAGGTTTTGAGGACCTGTGCAACATGTGGCCGAGCATTGTAATGTTACAAAATTACCTTGCCGTGCCTTTGTTCATATTCCAGCCGTATTTTGCGTAGTGCTTGGCTCAAACGCATCAATCGTTGTCGGTAGACTTCCCCTGTGATTGTTTTATTCGGTTGCAACAGCTCATAATAGATCACACCCAATTGGTTCCACCAAATACACAGCATAACCTTCAGGCCATGAATATTCTGAATGGCCGTCGATGATGATGCATGGCCGGGGTATCCATACGTTGCCCGACATTTTGGATTATCGTAATGGACCCACTTTTCATCGCCAGTGACAATTCGATGCAAAAAACTTTTTCTTTTGTGCCGTTGAAGCGTTCGACATCTCTTGGCTTCAATTCACACGGCACCCAATGGCCTACCTTCCGGATCATTCCCATTGCTTTTAGATGATCGAAAATGGTTTGTTGAGTGACGCCAAGTGATTTTGCAAGTTCTTCTTGCATTTGGGATAGACCTTGGTCGAGCAATGTCTCCAATTCGTGATCTTCAAATTTTTTTTGGCTGTCCGGGCCGTTCATAGTCCTCAAAGTAAAAATTGCCACTTTTAAA
The DNA here is from genome assembly GCA_963969285.1 of Odontomyia ornata. Taxonomy (NCBI): domain Eukaryota; kingdom Metazoa; phylum Arthropoda; class Insecta; order Diptera; family Stratiomyidae; genus Odontomyia; species Odontomyia ornata. The sequence goes on from OZ017742.1 coordinate 89,718,197, forward strand.
CCGTGTAAACCACTTCTGGCATGTACGCTCAGCTATAGCATGCACACCATAAACTTCCACCAAAATACGATGACTTTCGGCAGCCTTTTTCTTCAATTTGAAGTAATGAAGAAGTACTACCCGCAAAAACACTTTCTTTGGCACAAAATTCGACACTTTCAGAGTAAAAAAAAGTATTGTTGTTTACGCTTCAGGTGAATGACACATACTGATTCTGAAACTATATGACAGTAGCTTTCCAATACACATTTGGAAAGGTTAATCACTGGAATAAAAATCAAGTTACGCCTTCTGTTAGAAACCCGCATGAATTAACCGGTACTACTATTATCTCTTGCGGTCACACCGTATCCAACATGGCTTCGTAAAATAAAAACTATCCCGTTCATTCAGGTATGATATCACTTTCTCAATCCTATCCGGTATTTCCACGTCCTCGCCTTTTGCTACTTAAAGCAACGTAGACAAAATATTGCGACACTGGCAACTAGACTAGACTTGAGCTTTAACCTTGGAATGTCATTGCGGTTGTTTCCGTATTTCTTGTTCTTCTTGAGGATCTAATTATTTCTAGGAGCCAAAGACTAACTTTTTACAGATGGTTTAAGGGAGGGAGAAACCTTTGAACACCCAAGCAGTAACACTTCCACCACATATGTTGATGAGCACCCGAGTCTCATTCCACTTTTCGCTAATTCACACGGTCCAAAGTACTCACAATTTGCATAATAACTTTATCCAATAATCTATACACTACAGCATTAATTCGAATTTCCTCTCTTTGATTTTTATCATTTAAGAAGTGCCTTGCTTGAATAAACTACATGGATATTTCTTTCATCAGCACTGTCGCATGTCACCATTTGGTCCATTTCTACTATTTTCGTTTATTGTTATTACAGTTATCGCCAGTGTCGAACACTCTTTTCGTTTCCGCGATGGAGCGTGTGTGAATATCGATAACAATGTTTCTTTCCAAATTGAAACATTAATTCCGGTATTTCTAATTAATTTTCTGCTTACGACAGGGCCCAAAGAGATAAAGCTAAATTTCGATCATACATATCTGTTCCATTCATGGCGGTATTTCTTCTTATAGGAACTCGGGTGATTATTCCATTACCACTAACTCCTCGTGCCGACTGCCTACCGGGCACTATTGGCGTCAACAAATGCCAACCAGACATAGGAATGAACAATGGATTCTCACAAAATAATTTACACATGCACTGTGCTTTTACCACCAACGATTTTGCACGAAACGATTTGTTTTATCATTCTAATCCGCATAAATTTCACCGAATCATGTCATACCGTATCAGGAATATCACTTTGACGAAACGGCAATCTAGATAATCCGCGAAATAACACACATATCCGATATTGTCATCCCTGACGTGATCGCTGTCGCAATTCCATCCAGACTCCTCGATTCGTCCAAATCTTCCATAATTTCTTTTTGTCGCAGCTGTAAATCAAATGCAGCTGCTCGGTCAGCCAAGTTAGATTGCATTCGGCAATGCAATACACAGATGGGATGCACTAAATCAATTTTAATTTGCGAATTTGATTTTTAAAAATTAACCGAAGTAAAGAAAAATAAAAAAGATTTTAAATAATAATAAAAAATTAAATATCACAGAGAACATAATTAAAAGGAAATGTTTAAATTTAATACATAATTTACATTTAATAACAATAATAAAAATATTTTATAATTTATAACTATGAATGGAAGTAATGGAATATTTTTCAAATCTGCAATTGAAGTTTCGGATAAGTGTTATGAAGGTTTTCGTACAGTTAGTATATCCATTTTTCACGAGCCCTACTTTCAGAAAATTTGCCTACACAAACCAGACGGAAATACTCTTCCTCATCCGATGACGATGTTTGTGTCCTTATTTTCGTTCCTTTGTTCATTTCTTTCTGTTTGTTTTTTTCTTTTGTATCAGGAAAATTTATGTTTACCTGCTTTGCCTTCAACCGTTTTTCTTATTCTTTACACTGTTTCCTGACTGCCCTTTTTCAGGAGTGTCTGTATGAATTGTCGACTTGTTGGTTCTGGAAGCTCTTGTTTGCCCTTGCGAAGCCTTTGGAAAAGGTCGAACAATTTTAGGTGAAAAAACAGGTGGTCTCGTCGAAAGTGACGTAGTTGGCTGCACAGTGGTGGGATTCGGAGTTGAAGATTCACCTAATAAGGAAGATGAAAGTAGCAGTATATCATGGATAGGTCCAGGATTGTTTTCTCTACCATCTAAGTTTGGTCCGTCTGCTTCTTAAAGGTCAAATTCTTGTGATAGATGCGGTGGTATTTCATTGGCAGCTGCAGGATTGTTTTCTCGTGTGTTAGAGCTTACATTGCTCTCTTCAGTTTCACGATTTGGTCTGTCGGTTATAAAAGATGGGGCAAAGTTAATTTCTTGGAATAGATTCCGATTGTATGGATAAATACCAGTTTTGCACTACCCAGACTGAATATTCGCTTGCATGAAAGCCAGAGGCATAGTGACTTTTTGCAGGGTGACTTCGTATCCATCCATCACAAGCAGTATTTACAGCTGTTTTCAACGGTCTGACGAGAGGTCGATCTAAGGCCTGCAGTTTATGCGAGCAACGTGGAGGAAACGAAAGCAAAGTAATTCCATTTTCTTTCCAAAAATCCAATGTAGTAATGTGAATATAGAAAGAATTGTTATCCGGCACCAGCAAGACTTTATGCGTTGGAGAGGCATTAGAGAATTTCTTGAAATGCTCCAGAAATACTAGGAATGCTTCATCTTGCATCCAGCCCGAAAGATTTGCATTCCTAATCAATCCTACTGGGCCGTCCCTAACAAAATGATCTTGATTCCGGACTCGAGGAAATATAAATAAAGGAGGAATAGCATTGTCCAGAGCATTTACTGCAAACGTAAACGTGACTAATGTGCCTCGTTTGGCTGAAGTAAGAGCTCCCACTCACCGTATGACACGTCTTCCAATTACCTTATCAGGCTTTTGGACGGTAGTGACGCGTATTTCGTCTACATTGTAGATATCTGAATCATCACAAACGACTTCGAAGCCAAGATTTACACCAACTATAGTTATGCGGTGTGTATGGTGGGATCGGAAGGGAATTGTTTATCATGAGGTACTTGAACCTGGCCAAATACTCAATTCGGCTCTGTGCTGTCAGCAATTAACCAGATTGCAACAAGCAATTCAAAAAACCGGCCAGAATTGATCAATAGAAAGGGCGACCACACACATTTTTGATGACCCAGCAAAAATTGACAGAGCTTGACTGGGAAGTTTTAATGCATCCACCGTATAGTTCAGACCTTGCACCATCAGACTACCTTTTGTTTTGGTCTCTGTAAAACTTCGTTAATGAAAAGAAATTCACTACAAAAAGGGACTGCGAAAATTACTTGGCCAAGTTTTTCGCCGATAAACAACAGAACTTCTACACACAAGATGGCAAAAGGTCATAGATAATAATGGACAATATGTACTTAAATAAAATCCATTTTAAATGAAAGAAATACTCAATCGAAAAATGACAAAAAAGGCTCAAAACTTTTTAGAGTATCCAATATTTGGACAGCTGCTGTTCTTGATCTTCCGAAAATACTTTATTATGCGTAACATACGCGATGTTGATGCTATTTTCATTTTGGGCCATGCAGGTTATATCGCGTTTACGTATGTACCGTTATAAAGTCATGCGATTAACTTGGTGCATTATCAAAGCTTTTTGTAAAGAAGTCCCGCGTGTGACTCTCCATAAGCGGCTTCATACTGTTTGATGTCGCACTGTCCCCTTACAGTCTTCCTAACAAGTTTTCTGGGCATCGAAAAGCAAAAACGAAAAAAAACGTTTGTCACAACCGTACCCAGAAAATATGTCACACAACCACTATGACGAAATAAAATAATCTACTAACAAAATAATCACCGTTATTTCACTACAACTGTTTAACTTATATTAAGGAAAAACACTAATTACTCTATCTGTACACATAAAACAACTATTACTAAATAACACCAAATATAAAATCTTACCTTTTATCCTTAAATGTAGAGTGGCCTCTGCTAGCGCTAATATCACGAGACGGCTGCAGTGATTCTTTGAAGCAAGTTCAGACGGACACGCCGCTATTCTCTTCTATTGTCTTCTTCTTCTTAGCACTACAGCCCCTTTCGGGCCTTCGCTTCCTGCAAACAGCGCCTCCAACTGTCCCGGTCCGATGGCCGCGTCATCCAATTCCGAAATCCGAGCAGCGATGAGCTGTCTTCGTCGACCGAGTCAGACCAGCGTTTCTTCGGTTTCTCCACTGGCCGCCGGCCTTCAGTTCTCCCAACGAATACCTTCTTGGGTATCCGTTGTTCGTCCATACGATTCATGTGTCCGGCCCATTGCAGCTTATGCAGTCTTACAATCCTTGAGACATCTGGTTCGTCAAACATTTCATACAGCTCATGGTTGTTTCGAATTCGCCATTGGTCCCCGTCTAGCTTCGCTCCGATTATTCGCCTCAGGATCCGTCGCTCAAAGGCGTTCAATATATTTGCAGATGCTTGGGTTAGGGGTCCATGCTTCACACCTATAGCATAACACAGGTCTTATCACAGATTTCTATTCTTGGGGCTTAGTTTTCCTGTGTATGCAGCTGGTCTTCAAAATCGTCAATACTAAATAAAATATTTTATTTGCGAGCTGTATTCTTCGGCGTATTTCGTCTCTTTCATTGTCCGTTTTCGTTATTTTGGCGCCCAGATAGACAAATTCGCCTACATTTTCGATACTGTATTCGCCAGGTGTGATATTTTGTGTATTTGGGGTATTTTCCTCGACTGCGTCATGAGCTTTGTTTTATTTTCGTTGATTTGTAGCCCTGCTAGTTTTGCTTCGCTGTCGAGTCTCAGGAAGAGTTCTTTGACAGTTGTTAGTGACCATGACAGAATGTTGATGTCGTCCGCATAGGCCACTACCTGGCTTGACTTGTATAGTGATGTATCTCGCGTATCGACAGGTAGCTTCCGCATGACGTACTCCAGAGCCAAATTGAATAGCAATGGGGCCAGCCCATCTCCCTGCTTTAGTCCGATATTTGTGTCAAAGGCATTGGTGAGTTGGTTATTGATGCGGACTTGGGAGGTTGTCGACCTCATTGTCATTTTGGTAAGACAGACTAATTTGGCTGGGATGTCAAAACCAACGATTATTTGGTACAGTACGTTACGATCAATACTGTCGTATGCTTCCTTGAAGTCAACGAAAATTTGGTGTACGTCTATATTGAACTCCAAGCATTTTTCGAGTACCTGCTTGACTGTGAACAATTGGTCTATTGTTGATCTACCTGCTGTAAAGCCACCTTGATACTCCCCAATAATACTGTTGGCGTATGATCCGATTTTATTTTCTAAGATTTTAGAAAATATTTTGTACGCCGTACAAAGTAGTGATATGCCTCTATAATTTTCGCACTGTAGCTTGTCACCGTTTTTGTGGATAGAGAATATAATTGATTGGCTCCACTCTTTCGGCATATGTTCTTGTTGCCAAATGTGCTGAATGACTTGGTGAATAGCTTGATAAACACTACTGCCACCATGTTTGATGAGCTCCTCTGGAATCTCATCAATGCCCGGCGCTTTATTATTCTTTTGAGCTTTGATGATGGAACAAACTTCATCCAGAGGTGGTGGGGCCAATGGAGGCTCTCCGCAGCCATCTATAGGCTCCGATGTTCTGGAGCTGTACAGAGGATAAAGGAGTTTCTTGAAATATGATGCCCATCTTTCCTTAATCTTGATTTCATCAGCGATTATATTGCCACTGTCATCACGACAGAGCGTGGTTTTGGGCTGATAACCACGTTGCAGGCTTTTCACTACTTTGTATGCTTGTCTTGTGTTATTACTCGCTACACTTACATCTATACTTCTCAATTGGTCGTCATAGGATTTTCTTTTCTTAATCCTATATATCTTATTCGCTCCTCTTCTGAAATTTCCATAGTGTTCTCTCTTCGTCCTTGTTTTCCTACCTACGTATTCTTTGTACGCCTGATTCTTTTTATCTAACGCATTCTGGCACTCATCATCGAACCAATCATTCCTCTTGCGCCGGGCTTGATGTCCAATCATCTGTTCTGCCACGGTTCAGGTAGCCGCTTTCACTTCCATCCAGAGCTCGTTGCTCTTCTCTAACGATGCGTCTGATAAGATGGGAGCCATCTGGTTGTCCAGGGTCTCCGTGAAATTTTCGGCCACAGACGCCGTTTGGAGTCTTTCGATGTCAAATTTTTGTAGCGGGCTGGTCTTCGCTGAATATGCCTTTGACATACGACATCGATAGTTTAATTTGATTTGATTGATGATATGTACGGACGTCAAGTATGCTCGAGGCTCAACTTTGTTGGATCAGAACATGATCGATCTGGTTTTGTGTGTTGCCATCCGGTGATACCCAGATCATTTTTTGAATGCGTCGATTTGGGAAGCAAGTCGAACGTATGACTAGATTTCTGCTACATGCAAAGTCAATCAGGCGCTGGCCGTTGTCAATTTGTTTCATCGCGGAGGCGATATCCTCCAGTCGTTCCCCGATAAGATAGCTCATTGCCAACCTTAGCGTTGAAATCACCTAGAATAATTTTTGTGTCGTTTGTGGGCAATGAATTGATCAGTCTTTGCAGGTGATTTTGAAACGATTCCTTCATTTCTTCGTCTCCTTCTTCGTTCGGAGCGTGAACATTAATCAGCCAGATTTTGAAGAATTACGCTTTTATACGGATCGCACACAACCGTTCATTGACTGTCTTAAAATCAATAACGTGCGATTTGAACTCCCTATCCACAATGAAGGCCACTCCGAATTCTCGTTTTCCAGTAGGCTTCCCACTTTTAAATATTGTGTGCGATCTCATGTCTTGAATGTGGTTTCCAATCCAATTCGTTTCGTGGACTGCCAGTATTTTCAATTGATATTGACTGGCCAGTTGTAAAAGGTCCTTAACAGCGCTAGGGTAATTGAGTGATCTGACATTCCAGGATCCAATGCCATAGTAATTTTTTCGTTTGCGAGGTCGTTGCCGTGAGTCCAATCCATTCCGAGGCCTATCTGCAGGTTTCGAAACAATTAAAGGTTTTCCAGGGACGGGGAGTTAGCCCGTCGCCCAACCTCCATTCCGGCGGCATGGTTATTATGTCGATTCCGTTATCAGGCGCGGAAGGTTCGCCTTCACCCTCTTACGTCCTCACAAAGGAGGTTTAAGTAGGATTTAGTAGCAGAGCTGTAGATGTATTTACAGTCATTAGATTTTCTCGACATTTAATGTTACATTATTGGGGAACCAGTAAACCCAATGTACACCCCGAGAGCATTTACTAAATGGTAGTAAATGGGGGCTTTGGGATGAGGAATCATGGAAGCTCTGGGTTGGGGAAACAAAGGGTTCCCTCCGCCTTTCTCAAACGGGCTTGGGACCGTCTATGGCGGAGTTCTATTGTACTCTCTCCGATATTCTTTATGGTTTTGCTGTCATGACGACTATCACACCCGTACCCTGGCACAACCGTACCCAGTCTACCCTACCTAAATTTTAGAAAATTGTCATGTTTCCAATTTTTATATTTTTCTTTATTTTTTTTTATTGTAGGGATATGTCTTGTTTGGCAAATAAATAAGTAAATAAAATATAGTTATGCAACACATTGTCTTGAATTCCCCTTCGCCTTGCAGCTTTAAAGCAACGAAAATAGCCAAATCCCCGCTGCTTTGGCCGTTACGCACTTTTTGAACCTTCCCTAAATCTTTTATTTGAGCTTGGTTTTGCGAACAAAAAGCAGAAATCAGCCAACAGATCATAGACTTTTAGTTTCTTGATAAATGGGATAAGGGAAAACCCGCTCCTCCTGCTTAACTTGTATCTACTTCCACGTGTACCCTAAGACAATTTAAAATCGCCCAATCCTGTAGTAATTAGAACGAACGAAATTCAAATGAATAAATCATTCCTTAATTCTAACGCAACCCTCTCCCTGACTCTGTTACGTGAATCTAAAACTAATTATCGACACAATCGAAATCCAAACACACGAAACAAACATTTCAAGTTGAGGAAGCAGTAAAGTGGTTTTCAGGTCAGTTATCCAGCATAAAGACTAAGCCGTGACGCTTAACAGAATCGCGACTCGTAATTATAGCCCCCTGAAATTTCAACTGAAGAGACAACAACGCCAACAGACTACGTAGGTAAGTTACGTTAATTAGTCATCTACACGATTTAATGGTGTACTTGTATTGTGCCTTTGACGGTTCACGTTGCAGGAGTGGCGCAAACATCATTGCTATGCCTACCACGACACAGATTAGTCTTTAATTATTCAGCTTGAATTAACCAGAATATAGTTGAAATACTTGAAAGCCCATTCTGATGCTCCCAATAAATTACCAGATCCTTTGAAGCCTCATTTTCATCCCTCACGTTCCAATCAATTAGCAGGGATGAGTTTGAATTCAATTTCCAAGGAAAATGAAGACCAGAAAATGTGTTGCACCATATAGAGCATTGATTGGTCTGATTCCTTTTATGGATTTTTAAAATTAGTTGGAAAGCATTTAAGGTCAGTTTGAGCTAAATAGTTGCTTTGTGGTTTAATAAGGAATGATTTTTTGATGGTGGGTGGTATTACTTTGAAGGAACCTAAGATGAATTTCAAGATTTCGGGAAACTCCATCCAGCACCCAACCCCAACGTGGGTTTAATGTTTTGAGACGTGTAGCCAAGCGATAAATTTCAGCTGAAATTGCTTGTCAGAATGCTTTACTAAATGTTCTCAAGCACTTCTACTTGCCATTAAAATGACCATTAATCTTTCATAACGGCAGCATTATTTTGACACCTACAAGAAAGTTCTACGGTACTCATAGGAAATCCTTTCCAACTGTCCTCCTTTCCAATTACTGCATCACTTCACACCTTGGCAACTACTTACAAATATGTGCGCTAAGTAAAACCTCATTGTCGACACGCTCCTTAAACAACCCTTAGTTTCCTTCCTCCTAGACTCTTCCTTCCACGCCAGAACAAAAGCCAATCGTTTTTGGCACTCCTTTTCAATGACTCCATGAATAACCCTAAAATGCCCTGCCATAGATAGAAATTGTAGACACAAGAACCTAACTACATACAAGGACGAATCTAAAGGATTCGTTCATGATTTCTTGGTTCGCATCTTCATCTCCTTCGCGAATTTTCCTGTTTTTTTCTTTCTTCTTTGAAAAAGAAATAATGATTGGCTCTACGTGACTTGAATTTTTCACCAGGATCAAACAGAAATAATGGCTCCATACTGTCTGAGCGCGATGAGAGCGTCGATAAGTTTCATGGATTTTTTACGAATTCAATGGAGTATGTTCGTTCATTGGAGCATACTTTCAGGCGATCCTGTTTGGTGTGCTACTTCCTTGACACGTTGATTCAGAGTTTTCCGAACTCGCGTTTGTTCCTTTTGATTGTTATATATGCTAGCAGTGAGTGGAGGAAAATAAGGAAAAACAAAAAACGATTTTTCTCTCCTAATTTAATCAGAGGAAAACCAAATTCCCGTGATTAAGGATGCATTGCAGTGTCCATATCAACGCGAGGAAGCAGATTGAGGAGCAATGAACTATGTAGCATTGTAGGTATCCTTTGGTTGAATGAATTGTATTTGGAAGGTTGCCTAATGCATCAAATAATTAATTATGGTCCGTTATTCGTTATGATTCTTCCGGAAAACGATTTAGGAAGTGAAATTGTGTGCGTGCTTGATGATTTTTTCCTATTTAATTTCCTTATAAAATATTTCCTTACAAATGCCTTAAAATAAAACAAGTTGAGTAGACAAAAAGATGCTCCTGCTAGGAGAGTTTTGCTCTTAACCTATGAAACGCAGACACTTACCTTACACCACCAATGAATAAAATCAAGAAATCGGTTTAAAGTAAACCAATTTTCATTCCGTAGTCCGTGTGAATCAGTGGGTTAGGGCACACTCCGCTTGCGCAGCAGCTCCCAAGTTCAAACCTCGGTGGCAGCATCGAATTTACATCGAGTGCTGTCAGACCATCGACCCAACTGGTATGGGTAATACTTGAAAAACAAGTTGGGTAGACCGACCTATGCTTCTGCCAGAAGAGTTTTGTAATCAACTTATGATTTGCAGTCACCAACAACGAATAAAGTCAAGAAACACGTCAAAGAGATGTGGCCGTTGAAAAGAAAATCGATTGTTTCTCTATTTTTAACGGTCGCCATTTTATTGCAAAGTAACAAAAATCGCTCATATAGTGAATTCCCAAAGTTATTGGTCTTATCTGAAAATGTTAAGATCAAATGAAAACTGCAGTGTCTGATTCCATGGAGAGTCCATAAAAAAAGAGCCCCAGCTGGTTATCCGCAGAGGTCTCAGACGCAAAAAACTTCATTATTCCAACTCTAACACTGACCTCACCAACTACCGACTGCTTCGTAAAGAAGCCAAAAAAGTGGTTAAGAACGCAATGCGATCTTATTATTATATGATTGAAACATCACTGCAATCTAATAGTCCTAATCCCTTTTGGACATACATAAATTCTCTGAAAACAACATCCCATAATCCTAATATCTTCTCATGGCGTAATTGCCAAGCTTCTGATGGGCAAGCTATCTGTGACCTTTTCGCTCAATTTTTTTCCTCCACATTTAAGGTTTCGAACCCCACTATGTACTCATCGTATCCTTCTCCTTCCTACATTATGAATTCTATCGTGACCTCTCCATCAGAAATTGAAAATTTACTGCTGATGGAATACCAAATCTGTTCGTTAAGTCATTATCTTCTCCATTATCTACCCCACTATCAATTATTTTCAATATTAGCCTTTTTTCTTCTGCTTCCCTGACGTCTGGAAGCATGCTAACATCTTTCCGATCCATAAGTCCGGAGATCGAAGTGAAATCTCGAACTATCGTCCGATTTCTTTGCTGTCTTGTTTTGGCAAGCTCCTTGAGAGAATTGTGCATAACAGAATGTACGATCATATCAGTATCCTGTTTGCAAATGAACAACATGGCTTCATTAAAGGTCGTTCCACAGTAACTAATTTGTTAGACCTTACGAATACCATCTCTCTTGCTTTCGACAGGAGTCAACAGGTCGATGTCATATACACCGATTTTGCTAAAGCCTTTGACAGTGTTGATCATGGCCTTTTGGCTAACAAACTCCGATCGTTCCGCATCTCCGACTTTGTCCTCTCTTGGATCTTGTCCTTCTCATCCCATCGCTCCTGCACCGTTACATGGAATAATTTTTTCGTCGGGCTCATTTAGCCCAAAATCTGGTGTTTCTCAAGGATCAATTTAAGGCCCTTTGCTATTCAACATTTTCATTAACGATCTTCCCCAATGCCTGTCCTCTAATTGTCTTCTTTACGCTGATGATTTAAAAATTTATCGCCCCATTAACTCCAGCAAAGACTGCTGATACCTCCAAAATGATCTTGACAATCTCCAAAATTGGTGTCAATGTAATTTACTTCCTCTTAATATCTCTAAATGTTGTCACATGAGAGTCCCCGACAAAATTCATCCAATTTTATATGAATGTCGGATTGGTGGATCGCTTCTCGCACTTGTGGATAAATTTGAAGATTCGGGAGTAGTATTCGACCCAGGTTTGAAATTTAACATCTTTGTTTCATCCATAACCACAAGAGCTTCACGTGTTGCTGGTTTTATTTTGCGATCCTCTTGCAAGTCTTTGAGTAATTCAACCAGCGTCCATCCATTCGTACTTTTAGCCCGGTCAATCCTTGAGTATGCCTCCCAAGTATGGTCTCCTCACTATACCAATCCATCGGATGCTGTTGAAACTGTACAGCGTAAATTCACACGATATCTATTCTCGAATATAACCTCACTTACAGCTCCTACGTTGAGCGCTTACATATCCTCAACATTCCATCACTCAAATATAGGAGAGAATTTCTTGACTTGTACTGCTTATTTAAATTATATCACGGTATTCTTTCATCCGACCTTCGTGAAAGGCTTTATATACGTCCCACCTCAAGAACGCGTTCAACTGACATATTCTTTGTGCCCTTTGCTCGTACCGATATTTATTTTTATTCATTTTTAGTACGCATATCACGTCGTTACAATGAGCTTCAGCTGGGTCCTCTGCCACATTCCTTAAACGCTTTTAAAAGCATATTACATAATATTCTGCTTAGCTTCCAATAGTTTATCCATACTCGTACTTTATTTTCTTGTTATTTTTTTTTCTTAATATAACTTTGTTTATTCGCATGTATTATATTATATTTCATTACTTATTTCGTAATTGGGTTCACGGATCTGCAAAGTAGTGTAAATAAATAAATAATTAAGTACCAAAATTGTGTGTTATTGCTGATGTAATTAAAGAAATTCGATTTTCATGAAATTAACATGGTATAGCGTTTTCCATTAAGGACATAACAATAAAACAATGAATTTCAATAAATCGATCGTGAGGCGTGCTGTGTGGCTAGTGGCACCGTCTTGTTGAAACCACATATCGTTGATGTTGAGGTAATACAATTCTAGTGACAAATAATCTTTCAACCTAGCACGATAGCGCTCATCGACGAAAAAAAGGCCCAATCACATTTCCGGCATGGAAACCGCACCAAACAGTAATTTTTTGCGGATGCAGCAATTACACGTTTTGACATTACCAGCTTATTAAAAAAGTTTAAGGGTGCGTTCATGTATAGATATGAAATTGTTATGTCCGTAATGCAAAACCCAGTATAAGGCCCTTTTGTAGAATCAGTTAAATATTGAATTTCGTTGAGTTTAAGGGTATGCATACGATTTTATTGGGAAAGATGTAACATTCGAAGATCATACTATTTTTTAGTATACAACGAAAAATATGCATGTAACTGAACAGACTGTGCACAGATGTACTTTAGCCCATCAGCCGCGCTCGGTTAGTCTGAGAGTGACAAGCAACGAATGCATATCACGTCTCTGCACTATTAAATTTTAGTTACTTAAATGTATTATTTTCCTTTCATTTTAATGTATCATTTTACGCTACGTATTTTGCTTTTATAATAAAATCAAGTGTCATTAAAATAGAATACAAAACATTCATTTTGCCTACAGGTTATGGGCCTGATACACAATTAAAAGCCAAAGTGAATGAACAGTTCAAAGTGCAGCATTCGCATTATAGTAAAGACTAAAGTGAACAATAATCGTGATTGGGAAAAATGGCAGAAAATTGCAGATACTTGTGCTCCTTCCAGAAGCCCAACGGCGAAAACCACGCAGTTTGGAGTTACAAAATGAAGCTGATGCTAATAGATCAAGACTTATGGGACGTAATCTAAAAAGACAAACCTACAGAAGCAACCGTGCTCGCAAAGTAGGATAAAATCCACGGTAAGGCGCACGTGAGGACGATCATGCCACAATAGCTAAGCAGGCTTAGGTAACGCTTGAAGACTATCATCAAAAGGCAACGTTGACATCAAAAGAAGTGCTGTTAAAGAGATTATGCCGTACAGTTCTTAATAAGATGGTGATATGGAAGCGCATTTTTCAAATTTTTCGCATAGGATCAATCAACTAACGGTTCTCGGAACTATTTTGGATGATAATTTATTAGTAGATCTGTTGCTGAGAAGCCTTCCGGAATCTTATGTCACACTTGTTACGACTTTGGGAAGCAGGCCCAAAATCCTTCGTAGCTTTCAAAAGAAACTTTATCGATGAATACAAGAGGCGCAAAGGACATAAGGATTTTACAAGTGAAACTACCTCCTTTTCAGCATAGGGCAACCTGTCGATATATTTAGCTGGCACTAAATAATAAAAAAACAAAGGGGAAAATCCTTTCCGAGCCGAGGTCATCGCTTTGCATAATGTCTACAATGTAACGTAATTAACACGTAGATGCAATTACTATTGTAAACTTTACTTTTTAAGTAGGAAAGTTGGAGAAAACGGGATACCATTCTTGTTTTTTCGGTTTATTCTGGGTTAAAATATTCTCGCGTGTTTTTGGTTCGCGGCCAATAATTTTAATGTTCCGGGAAAGTGAAAACGGAATGTCCTTTAATTTAAGTTAAAAGAGTTTATTTAATTAAATAAAATGCACAATAATCAGTTAACACTTTCACTAATTTTAATTTTCACTATTAAAAAATCTAACACTTGTCCATAAATTTCTTATCGCAATCGTCTTCTAAATTACTTCACTATTACGAAACACACTTTTCTACTACTCGAATAATATCGCTTCCCACACACAATCGCAGTTCTTATCGCGGTCGAATGAATGATGATCCCCCCATTCATTCAGCTCGCCTTTATATAGGGTCTCTACCTATTCACCCATTTCTCGTACATTGGCGAATGTTCTACCGAGAGGTACATGGTAGATTCGAGCAAATTAATCAATGGAGTGACGTCACTTACAGATGTTGATCATGCTTGTTGGGTTCTCGTGGTTTCGAGTGAATTCGTGTTCTTCATTGTTGTGAAAACAATTGCGACAGTAGCTCGCAGAATTATTTGTACATGTAACACTGCCCCCACCTTAGTTCTTTTCGCCCCGAAAAGATGTGTCGCCAGTTGTAGTCAATTCTCCCTGGATGTAATATGGAGCAAGACGGTCTAGATGCACGATTTTCATTTTGGCTCTCGGCTTACGGTGTTCCTGTATGCGATATACGACGTCGTTGATTCGCTTTGTGACTCGGTATGGTCCCTCCCAGTTATGTTGCAACTTTGGAGAACTACCCTTTCGCCGTTGCGGGTTATATAGCCACACCAAGTCATCTTGCTGGAAGCCAGTAGAATTAGCCTTTAGATCATACCTGGTCTTCATGTGGTCAGTAGCCGATTCGAGGTGTTTTCGCACTGTCCGATGTATCTGGTTCAACCGTTGTCTTAGATCACTTGCGTACTCCGAGATCGTTTGGGGTTTCTTGGGGGGTGTTCCAAACTTTATATCAGCTGGCAGAGGAATAGTCTTTCCAAAAATGACTTTGGCTGGGGCTTGGCCCGTCGATGCATGTTCGGCAGCTCTGTACGCCATCAAAAATAGTGGGATATGTCGGTCCCAGTCCCTTTGGTTCTCGTCAACCATCTTGGCAAGGTGTTTATTGAGCGTGCCGTTGAAACGTTCGACCATTCCATCGGATTGGGGATGCAGCGGTTTTGTCCTTGTTTTCCGTATTCCGAGCAGCTCGCACATTTCGCCAAAAACTAGTGACTCAAAGTTTCGGCCTTGATCCGAATGTAGTTCGCCAGGTACGCCGTACCTACTGACCCAATTTAACACTAGCTGTTCAGCTACAGTAGTTGCTTCCTGGTTGGGAATGGGGTAGACCTCGGGCCACTTGCTGAAATAATCGGCTACAACCAGCGTGTATCGATTTCCCCATTCAGATTCAGGAAAGGGTCCTGCGATGTCAACAGCAATCCTCTCGAACGGTACCCCCACGTTATAGGTTTGCATTTGTCCTCTCAGTCGTCGTTTTGGGCCTTTGACGGAAGCGCAAATTGTGCATCTGCGACACCAGTCCTCTACGTCTTCTCGAGCATGGAGCCAGTAGAAACTTTCTCGCAATTTCGCTAAAGTCTTGTTAACACCAAGGTGGCCTCCCGAGGATCCTTCATGCATTTCCTTAACCACATCATGGATTCGGCTTTTGGGTAGTATAGTTTGCATCCTATAGGAGCTGCCATCCACCGTTTCCCATTTCCGCTTGAGTATGCCACCCTCTACCTGAAGGGAGTTCCATTGTGCCCAATAGCTTTTTAGGGTTTCGCCATGCATTGAAACGTCTTTCCACTCAAGTCGCCCAGTCGTCTCCTTCCATACGAGCAATGGTCCGATGTCTTCATCGGCTAGCTGGGCATTTCGAATCTCCTCCGATGACCAACCTTCATCGAATTCGGCCGTTATCAGTTGCAGATCAACGGGCGGTTCCTTTTCCTCAATCCGTCGGTGGACATGGGCGACGAGATAGGGCGTCAGTATTTCCATGAACTCCGCCCTTTCGATCAACAATTTCGTAGTCGTATGACTGCAATCTTTCGATCCATCTCGCAACTTGTCCCTCGGGGTTTTTGAAGTTAAGTAGCCATCTCAGCGATGCATGGTCCGTTCGAAGAACAAATTTCTGGCCATATAGGTACTTGTGGAACTGCTTGGTGGCCTCTATTATAGCCAATAGCTCCTTCCTGGTTACACAGTAGTTCCTCTCACTTCTTGAAAGAACTCGACTGTAATACGAGAGGACTCTTTCTTTGCCATCGATCTGCTGGGAGAGTACAGCTCCAATACTGCCGTTGCTTGCATCAGTGTCAACTACAAACATTTTTCCGGGTTTCGGATACGCCAGCACGGGTGATTCACACAGCTTTTCCTTCAGGGTCTCAAAGGCTGTCTGGCATTGTTCGCTCCAGACATACGGACGATTTTTCTCGGTTAGCTGATGGAGACACTTAGCTATTTTGGCAAAGTCTTTGACGAATCTTCGATAGTAGGTTGCCAGACCCAGGAAACTTCGTAGTTGGCGCTTGTTGTTTGGTGTTGGCCAGCTTTTCACGGCCTCAATCTTCTCAGGGTCTGTTTTGACCCGTTCTGCTGATTTGACGTGTCCCAGGTATTTTACTTCAGCTGCGAAAAGGGTACACTTGTCGGGACTAAGTTTCAAATTTGCCAGTCAAAGTCTGGAGAAAACCTCTTCTAAGTTCCGCAAATGCTCTTCGAACGTTTTCCCGATGACAATGATGTCATCCAGGTACACCAAGCAGGTTTTACAGGTTAGACCACGTAGCACGTATTCCATCAAGCGTTCGAAAGTAGCTGGAGCATTGCAAAGCCCAAACGGCATCACCACAAATTGCCACAATCCAGTTCCAACTGAAAATGCGGTCTTCTCTCGGTCCTTCTTGTCGATTTCTACCTGCCAGTAGCCACTCTTGAGATCGAGTGTAGAAAACCATTTTGCGTCGGCTAAAGTGTCCATGATGTCATCGATGCGTGGGAGCGGGTAACTATCTTTCTTAGTGACGTCGTTAAGCTGCCTATAGTCGACACAAAAACGAGTGCTACCATCCTTTTTCTTTACTAGAACTACAGGCGCGGCCCATGGACTGACAGAAGGTTCAATAACGCCTTGTTTTTCCATGTCCGAGATCAGCGCGCTCACTTCTCCTTGTTTGGCTATAGGGAGGCGTCTGGGTGCTTGTCGAATCGACTTGGCTCCCTGTGTATCTATGACGTGAGTTACCAGACTCGTTCGGCCTTGGTCATCCGGGCTTGTTGAGAAGATGTCACTGTACTTGGTGACCAGATCAGAGGCTCGTTTGAATAGCTGCACTGGCAATTTGACCTGCTTCAATATTGCAGACGTTGATTCCCGGGCTTTGTCTGTGTCTTGCCTCCTTTTGCAATGATGGTCGTGAGTAGCTTCCAAAGAGGTGATGGTGGAAACAGGCTGGCAGCTGCCGATGACTTCTCCCGCTTTGATGCTCGTGGTTGAATCTGTGGTGTTAAGGACTCTAACCGGCAAATATCCGTTCCTTAAAGATCTTACAAGGCTTCGTCCTACAATCAAACTGCGCAATGCGGACGTCTTCGTTGGCTCTATCAGATAAGATCGGTGGTCTCCAGAATCACCATCAAGCTTGGCCCATACAATGCTTTTGGAAGAATTCGGTACATCAGTGTCAGTACATACCACTACATTCATCTTGGGAATTTGGACGCTGGGATCCTCCATCAGTACTTCGACATTCTGCCATTTCAATACACGTTTGCCCAAATCCAACGTGATTCCATGTGGTCGCAGAAAATCCATTCCGAGAATGCAGTCATCCATAATGTTCGCGACCAGAAAATTATGTCGGAACACAAGGTCTTCCAATTGTATCTGGAGGTTGACCTCTCCATGAACAGGTGCAGTTTCTCCCGTAGCTGTCCGTAGTGAGAAAATTCTGCCCTTGTGAAGTTGTTGCTGTCTAACTAGGTCTTGTCGGATAATCGATCGGGTTGCACCAGTGTCGATTGTTATGGTGCAGTTTTCTCCGTTAACTTGACCCGGAAGGCATAAGTCCGCTTCTCCACGATGTAGTCTTGACACGGTGATGGTGATGCTGGGGACGTCGAGCCTCCTAGCCAACCTCTGCCCCACGAAGTTGGCTCTTACATGTTTCCCGACCCCTCTGTTTGAAGGGCTTCCATTCTGGGCTCCTGACTCGGTCTGCATCTCCTTCTAGCTGCACACCCTGGACAATAGCTCGGTTTTCTTCGCTTCTTGCAGTCTCTTTGTAGGTGCCCCTTCTCTCCGCAATTCCAGCATCTAGGCGCACCATTGACATGCAGGTCTCGCTCAATTTCGACGCGCTCACACCTGCACCCGTCTGTCACTAACTCACGAACCCGGGCAGTGGTACGAGTCACATTTTTCGCTGCCTCAAAGTTCAGACTGTAAGCCAATGTGTCCTTAACCGTTTGCTTTTGAGCTAAACGCACGGCTTGTTGCAATTCCGGGTCTTTTAGTGCGCTGATGAATGCTTCTGTTGCTGCATCATCTCGATGTTCTGGGTCGTAGGCTGGGTAAGCCAAAAGTGCTAGTCGCTCAATGTCTTGGGCTAGCTGCTGTAGGGTTTCACCAGACTTCTGCATCCGATGCCGTAGCTTTGACCGAGAAATCTGCTTTAGATGATCATCTCCATAACGCATGTCGAGCGCATTCATTATAGCATTCGGGTTTGAGTGCAATTCATCGGGGATCGTCTGCAAAAGCTCGGGAGCTGGGCCTCTTAGAGCAAGAATTAATGCAGTTGCTCGTTCCTGCTCATTCCAGTGATTTGCCGTTGCGGCAGCTTTAAACTGGGTCTTCTAAATACTCCAGACCGTTTGCCCATCGAATATTGGTGCTTGCACATTTCTGGATGTGCTTCGCGCTGCGGTTATAAGTGGGGCTGGTGAAATAGTTACTACTGCCTTCGCTGCTTCCAATTCTTTTTTCACTTTTTCCATCTCATGGTTCATTCTCTCTTCGACCTGGCTGACCTTTTCTTCGACCTGGTAAACCTTTTCCTCGACGCCTTTAATTTGTTTGTTCAGGCTGCTGAGCTCCGCTTTTATTTCGGTGGACTGTTTTTGAAAATCTGCCTTGATTTCGATCGCTTGTTGGTCTAGCTTCGCTGATTGTTCATTTAGCTTCGCATCTAAACTGGATGTCTGTTCATTTAGCTGCGCTGATTGTTCATTTAACTTCGCAGCTAAACTGGATGTCTGTTCATTTAGCTGCGCTGATTGTTCGCTTAGCTTCGCTGTTAAATTGGATGACAGTTCATTAAGCTTCGCAGTTAAATTGGATGACTGTTCATTGAGCTTCGCAGTTAAATTGGATGACTGTTGTAGCTGCTCTTGCTGCATCAGCATCAACATTTGCATCAGCGCATTTTCTGGTTCCTTTGGTTTTGGTGTTTCGGCTTCACCACCTTCTGCGCCTTTTTCTGCATCTGAGAACTCACCCAATTCCAGATTTATGCCTTCCGACTCGATCGCATCACGCAAGCGTGCAATCAGTATGGCCTTTGTACCTTGTGTAGCCAGATTTCATTGCTCCAACTCCTCTTTGAGCTCCGATATGCTCAATTGATTAATTTTGAGATGTAAATTTCCTAGCATTTTTATTGTTTCGGCTATTTTTCCACGTTAATTTTCACAATTGTGCACTGTAAAACTGTTTAAACGTTTTCACTTCCAAATTTCAATCTCACTTCTCGACACCACTGTCGCGTGTTTTTTTTTTTGCGGCCAATAATTTTAATGTTCCGGGAAAGTGAAAACGCAATGTCCTTTAATTTAAGCTAAAAGAGTTTATTTAATTAAATAAAATGCACAATAATCAGTTAACACTTTCACTAATTTTAATTTTCACTATTAAAAAATCTAACACTTGTCCATAAATTTCTTATCGCAATTGTCTTCTAAATTACTTCACTATTACGAAACACACTTTTCTACTACTCGAATAATATCGCTTCCCACACACAATCGCAGTTCTTATCGCGGTCGAATGAATGATGATCCCCCCATCCATTCAGCTCGCCTTTATATAGGGTCTCTATCTATTCACCCATTTCTCGTACATTGGCGAATGTTCTACCGAGAGGTACCTGGTAGATCCGAGCAAATTAATGAATGGAGTGACGTCACTTGCAGATGTTGATCATACTTATTGGGTTCTCGTGGTTTCGAGTGAATTCGTGTTCTTCATTGTTGTGAAAACAATTGCGACAGTAGCTCGCAGAATTATTTGTACATGTAACACTATGTTATAGTTAAATCAACTTTTTTCTTAAGTAAATTCTTATGTAAACTTTACAAAAATAATATTTTTTACCAGATGAAGCCTTTTTAACATAGTTAAAAACAAAAATTTCCAAGGGTCAACAGTTCCCGTTTCATCCGACCTATGTTGGACAGGACGGGATTGGGATTTTGTATCTTCAAAATAATTCAAAACCGTTCTTCGTTGGACAAAATTTTATTTCAACACACTTCATACATGGGTAACACACTCCAAACATAAGCAAATATTCATTTAAATAGTGAAAAACAATTTTTATCATTTTTTTTTATACAAAAATCTGTTTTTGGATTGGACCTTTCATTTCACAGAACAAAAGTCACACAAAAAGGTTTTGTCGTCTTCTTCCGCCATAGAACATGCTTCGTGGGCCCACCCTTTGCATCCTAAACATTGAATCCAACCTTCACCGGCCCTCGACTCAATGTAGACAGCGTTGCAAAAAATACAGGTTTCTTCATTGGCATCTTCATCTTCAGACGAAGACACCTGACATTCCCGGTTAGCAGGTAAAAGCTTTTTAGGAACTGACATATTTTGGCCTTGGGACTTACTGTTTTTCTTATTTGGAGCTTTGAATAAGGATTTCCTTTCCTTCGGTCTGATGCTACTGATTCTTCTGTTTTCCTTATCCTCTCGATCCTTTTCTTCTTTTTGTAGCTCATTCTTATACGGAGATGATGTTATCACAACAGTTTTCCTCGTCCTCTTATCAACTTTTTTTTCAGGTCGAGGCCCTTGAACTTGCAGAACAGGGAGAATAAACATCGGAGAGATCGAAAATGGCAGTTTAGGCTGACTTTGGGTGAATTCTTAGCCTGTGTTCCCTGAGGAGGTAGTAGGTTGGTCTAGCTTGAATGTTGTGGCATTGTTGTTCCAGAGCTCAGTGTAAAGAGGTTCTTGGAGCAAGCCTGGTGTTTCTTTTGATGGATGCTGTGATATTTCTGTTTCAGTCAATGTAGGACTTTCTGAAGTGGCTTGATTTTGTTGAATAGTGCTAGTATTCGGAACTTCTGGCGTTGGGTGATCTGTTGTTAGAGAGGGTGCATACAAGTGGTCTGGGAAAATATCAGGATTGAAAGGACTTATACCAGTTTTACGGAACCCTTTTAAAGCAGTTTCTGCAAGAGCTGCACGCGAAAAGGCTGCGTTAAATAGCTTTTCAACCTCAAATATTGTAACACACCTACCTGGATGATTGAACAGCCATTTTCTGACTTTCTGCTCATAATATGAACTAAGTGGAGCTCTGAAGGCGACAGCGAGAGGCTGAAGACGATGGGTGGTATGTGGAGGAAAGGTAAGAATGATGACATTCTTTTCTCTTGCCAAGTTAACAAGTTCCAAACTTTTAGTGTGACTGCAGTGTCCATCGAGTAGCAACAATACAGGCTTCTCTGTGGTAGGATTTGAAAATTCGACAAATTTCTTAAACCATACTATAAAGGTGTCCTTGTTGATACAGCCAGACTTGTGGTATACTGCAAATGACCCTGGGAAAGCATCATCCATAAGCCTTGGGTTTTCTTCTACTCTAGGAAATACAAACATCGGAGGAATAAAAATCCCAGCTGCACTCATGCATGTTTCAACAGTAATCAAGACTCCGCGTTCAGCAGAAGATAGACTGCCGACATGTTTTTTGTTCCACAGTGCTAGCATCTTTGAAGGCTTGTTGGGTACTGTGAGTATCCCTGTCTCATCTTCGTTATAGATATCGTTTGGAGCAAATCCATGCTTTTCAATAAGGGAATGTAAGAGCTCATAAAATTTTTGAACCGAAGTTCGGTTGAAACCCTTTGCTCGAGTCATACTTGTAGGTTCGGGATTTCTGAGGCTAAGCATCTTATTTCTGGCAAGGAACGAATAGAGCCAACACTTTCCAGTCATCCTTTTCTCTTTGTTGAAACTGTGGGGAATATTGTTCCTCTCAGCTAACTCAAATGCTAGCATGCACAGATCTGTTAAGGTTATACCAAATAACCTCTCTTTCAAAGCCTCTTTCTCTTGTGTCTACACTAAAAACTGTTTCATACCTGCCCAATTTTTTTACTGCTGCAGCTTCTGGTGTTAAGCTATTGGTACGAGCTTTTTTCACCTTCCTCTCAAGGGTACTTTTCGGAACTCCATATGACGTAGCTGCTTTTTTAAAGCCCATAGCTCCGTCTAAAACTACTCGAACAGCCTGAGCCATATTTGTCTCACTCCAACTGTTTCTTGTAGATTTTCTTTGATATTTTTGAGACATTATGTTATCTGTAACAAACAATCAGGAAATCAATATTATCATAATTAATTTGTAGGCTAGGCGAGAAAACATTGAAAGGCTTAGACCTGTATCAAAACTTTTTGGTACACAAAAAATATTAGCTTGAACGATTGAAAAGAGTACCTGAGAAAGATATTTCGCATGCATGTCTTGCCTTATTAATAGTTGAATTCATAAATGTGATCAAATTTTTATTAACACCATGGGCAGCTCTAGATTCAAGAATGGAATAGTTAAACAATGTTTTGTTTTATAGACGGGCTATAGGTCTAACGATATTATGCTCAAAGTGCAGGACAGGTTAAGTATTTCAAGTAAAATGAGAGTAAAGTTTAGTTTAAGGAAAACAGCCGATTTAAAATAAATATTACAGTACGGCTTTTATTCAAAATGGGCTTAAAAGGCAATGCACAAAATAGTTGGATAAAACGGGATACAAAAAAATTCGTATCCCGTTTTATCCATCTCCAAAGTGTCCCGTTTTTCCAACTATAACAATGATTCATATAAACATGGCTACTGCCCGAACAGTAAAGCAAAAGTAGAGCTGACTCAGTGAAAATATTCGCAAAAAAACTCCAGAGAAATTGTAGTACCTACCAGAAAAATATTACCATAAATAAATGCAGTAGCACAGGAAAACAGCACCACAAAAATAAAGAAAAACACACTAAAATTCTTCGAAACACTTCTTCGCAACACAACTTCACATAAACAATGTGGTTGGACTGGTCAACTGCAAATACTCGTATGGCACCTGAGAGCGAGTTTCTTTTGTTTCTAGCATTATAGCAGCACTAGTCTGGTCACAACGCAACATATCCCGTTTTATCAAACTATCCCGTTTTATCCAACTCTCCCCTATGTAATCACCACCCATCGTTGAAGCAAAGAGACGTCGTGGAAAGTACCGGACCCTGACAGCAACAGTGTCAAGCATACTGGACCCCAATCACCCCCACTTTCAACAATATGGGTGAGACCCAAAATGACTCTTCTCGTACCCGGAAAAGATGGAGGCAGTACTATCACTCACGAATCACCATGACGGATAGCTAAACTCATAAACAAAATGACTTTCGCGAAAGAACACTCTCCCATATCAGGGACGGAAGCGTTCTATTTTGCATCTTAAACCTTACAGGGAGCCGACAACGCATCAACGAATTCGGGGGATGTAAACAATCTAAATATTAAGTCAGCATTACCTTTCGCGGATGGGTTCACCATCACGCTTGGGGCTATCAGTGTGAGTGCCAGCAGCACTTTTCGCCCCTTACTCGCCTGTACACGCGGACAAATCGCTTTTAGATGTATTATACGAGAACAAATTTTCATATTTCCGACTTTAAACTATTTCACGCGACCAAAACTTCCACAAACTTTTTATTCGGATCGGATTTTGTGAGCACGACACGTTTGTAAACATAAACAATCAGTCCAAATGTCAGTTCTGCCTTGTCGCCGCAAACTAGTTCAAGAATCGTTCGAGACTCGAACTAATTGCGATGTTCCATTTATTGATTCGAAATCGGTTGTAGATTACGATACGCACAAGTAGTCGCAGTTTGGGAAACTGCGACCAGAAAGAGTTTTTTGCTAATTAGGGATTGGGAAAGATAGGTGGATGGCCGGTCATCATTCCTTTCGATTAGCGGGCAAGCCCCGTTGTGACACTTCTATTTAAGGGAGTAAAACGAGCGAGGGGCTTTTTTTGGTTGGATAATTCTCGGTACAGTGTAGTGTTTAGCTAGTGGTTAACTCACGTGCGAAGTGATCGCGAAAGTTTTTTCAGATACGAATCTTCTGTCGAATCAGTGATCTAAATAATATTTGTGAGGAAGTGAGTATTGGTAGTAAACTTACGCGCGAAAAGATTATAGCCGAGGACGTGAAATAATTCATGGAACAGTGCGAACTAGATGTTTAGTGAGTGTGTCGCAAAGGTAAACGTAGAATATGGGGCAATTTCCTGGTTACTTACGTAAAGAATTGCGGCAGATTGAAGCCCTTGGGAGCGTGCTTTTGTTAGAAGGACATCTTTTGAGAAAACTCGAGTGGGAAGGGAATTAATAAGCAAACTGGCAACTTTGATCGAACCAAGAATTTTATTCATCATTTTGGGGAGTTCGAGTGTGAGGAAGATTAGAAGCAAAACCCGTGACACTAAAGATCTAACGAATCTGTGCAACAATCGGGGTTCTGCGGAATGGGAGCCACGGTACGTAAAGGTGGGCAAGCGGAAGCAGAAAGAGGCCCCCAACGATATAGCAGAGAAAAATTTTGCATTGCAACTATTCTATTGTTGTTTGTAGTACAAGAATTAATTTTGAACTGTAGTCATTTAATGTTTTAGTGTTTTTTTTTAAATATTGTCGTTTTCTTTTTCCCTTGTTTTTCTTTTCAATTTTTCTTAATTTTCAGTGGTACCTTGACTCGGGAGGAGGTAAACAGAAGAAGACGTAGAAAACTAACCTGGTCGTCCGACGGCACTGGGAGGCAAATTCCTTTTTTTCGATTCCTCTTTGGGTCTCCCTCGCAACTGCGCCATGTTCTCGGTGAGAATTACGTGCGGGGGTAATGAGAGGAGCGTATTAGGTGATTCGAACCGATATTCTGGCAGCCGCATTCTCACTTGGTGGCTTTGGGGACCCACTGGGTAAGCGAGTGGCGCTCACGCCCATTCTTCGGGGGCTATTCGGGGCCGAAGGCTCCCAGCCAGAATATCCTCTACGAAAAGGGTAACAAGGACATAAAAGACAATTTGCCAGTAAGTAAGGAAGCAATGAAGATCACATACGGTAATCAGAGTGGACAGAATAAAGGAAATAACAATGCCCGACAAGAGAGCAGAAGCTATTTTTTCTCCAAAAGGACTGGCCACGTCTAGCAAGATTGCAGAAAATATAAATCCTGGAAAGATTAAAAACAGCGATCAGGCAAACGCAGTAAAGGAAAACTCAAAGTTTAATGACGACAAATTATTTATGGCTGCGGAAAAGGTGTTTACGTAGCAACAAGCAGAAAATATCGAGTATGCGCGGTTCAATGTAAAGGCCAAGAAAAACTACATCACCACATGGTTTGTCGAGTAATGGACAACGAACCAGATGACAAACTCTAGAGATTTTTTTAACGATTTCGACTCGGTCGTTGAAGGATTCGTGTGGCTGATTGACGTGGATAATGTGAGTAAAATCGAAGGAAAATGCTTGGGTGTCATAAAGTGTACAGTCGATGGAACGCAAGCCCAACTACAAATCAGGACCGTGCTCCATGTACCATCGTTTGAATCCAAACTGGTATTCGTAAGAAAGCTCACTATAAAGTGAATTTCGACAACAACATCGGCATAGTGACAAAGAACGGTGAAAAGCATGCAGTGGCAAAATGCGGTTCGAAGATTTATACAAGGTACAAAAAGCCGACGAAAGGTCCTGCGCGGCAATAAAGACCCATCATAGAGAAAATGTCAACATGTGTGGCACAGACGCTTTGGGCACCGGAATATTGGAGCAATCAAAGACTTAGCCCAAAAGTAATTGGCGATCGGCATACTGATTACAGACTGCGGATGGCGAGAAATATGCGAATGCTGCGAAAAATCGACAATGGCTCGCTAGCTTTTTCCAAAGGAATCTCATCATTAAACACAGGCCACCCTCGATCTGATTCACACAAATAATTTTGGATCCATGTTAACTAAGATGCCGGGAGGGAAAAGTTATTTAATGACTCTCATCAATGACTTTTCAAAAACACGGCAGTATACCTTTTGAAAACGAAGGTTGAAGTAGAGTATTAAATAAAATGTTTTGCCCAGATGATGAAAACACAATTCAATATGGATACTCGCCCCAGCAAAACGGAGTCGCCGAGCAAAAGAATAGATCGCTTATAGAAATGGCAAGGTGCATGATCTTAGATGCAAATATGAATAACAAATATTGGGGCGAACCCACAACTGCAGCCAATTTTTGCAAAATCGTTTGCCGACAAAAACAACCGAGAAATGTGTATGTGTTATGGCACAACAAAAAGTCCTACGTGCGAATGCCTAAGAAACTCAGATGCAAAATCTACAGAGCATATTTTTATTGGTTATTCGGAAGAATCCAAAACCTTCAGATTTATTAACGTGACAACAGGAGCACTCAAAATAAGTTGCGATGCCATATTTTTTGATTCAAGAAAGTGACAGTGAAGAGCAATCATCATATTCCAGTGCAGCAGAAGAGATTGCAGAAGCCAGCGATGACGCACTAACAGAAGCAGCAGAAAGTGACGATGTACAAGCAGAAAGCAACGACGTACAAGCGGAGGCAGCAGAAAGCGGTGCACCAAAACTATGTAGTAAGTCCGGCAAAGCCCAAACAGAAGCACAAGATGTCCCTACACGGAGGTCTGCAAATAATAATAAGGGAGTCGCGCCCAATTGGTACATGGCAACTTCAAAGTTTGCAGCAATTTTGTAAGACGGTTCAAAAAGCAGGTGTGAAGCGCTATCAAGACCTGATAGAAACGAATGGGAAAGAGCGATGGATGAAGAATATAGCTCGTTTCTTCAAAACAATACGTGAAAATCGTACCTACACCGAAAGATCAAAATATTGTGACCTATAAATGTGTTCCCAAAACTAAAAGAAACGAAGTCGGCGGACTAAGCAAGTATAAGGCTAGCCTAATTGCACGAGGATTCTCTCAAAAGTTCGGCACAGATTATGATGAGGTTTTCGCACCCGTCGTAAAACGGACGACCTTCAAACTTCTATTAGTCATCGCATGTAAATGAAGATTGCTAGTCAAGCATTTCGATGACTGCTTTTTTGAATGGCGATCTCAAGGAAATTATATATACTCGTATAAAGCAACCAGAATGATATGAAATGAAAAATAATGAAGGGCATATCATGGTATGTAAGCTGCAAGTATATGGGAAATAAGTTGGGCATATCACAAGCAAACCAGGAAGGTATATGGCTGAAAGATTACCAAGAAGGTTAACAGGAAGGTATATGGCTAATGGAATTAATCAAAGAATTGCCTAAGACTTCAAAGTTATTTATGTTAAAAAAATTTTTTTAAAGGATCACGCCCTTATGTGCGGAAAGCCCCCTTTACAACCTTTGAAAATTTGACATCAAAATTTTCATCAGGCCATTTTTCTGATCTTATCGAGTTTGGTACCTGTAGCCACTATAGTATTAGGGAAAAGTAAAGACAGGTCGCGGTTCTAATAGGACTATGAGTGGTACAAAGTAAGAAACCTAAAAAGAATTCAATCCTGTATATGTTTTCAATCCTGAATATGTTTTAAAAGCTTTGAAATTTCTTTCAGGCAGTAGTTTCTTAAGTATTATTGGATAATTCTTACTTACAAAAAATTTTCACGCTTCCTATTTGCAATATAATCCTTATAAAGCCCATTGGAGTGGCGGCCATTGTAAAAATATTTACCTTGGTATCGCTTTCTTTGCGAATATGTATGTAGTTACACGTCCAAAGTCTTAACAAAAGTTAAAAGAAACTACAAAAGCCGAACTTGTTTATACCATTTTTATTGCAAGCTATTTATTTAAACCCTAAAAGGGTTAGCTTGAATGGCAAGGCAATAAAAGAGAAAAATATTGCAAGTAGCTATAAAAACGGAGGGTGGGAGACAACAGTGTAAAATACATTTTATGAGGTAATAACTCAAAGTTTTGTTGGATTTGCATTTGATAGCTGCGGAAAAGCTGCCATAAGAAAATTTTCTCATGGAATTATTCTCGAAATCTGGAAAATAGAGATTTATTTTCTACACTACATAAAAGCTTACTTGGAATATGTGCAGAGTAGCTAAGATTTTAATGAAGCTATAGAAGACTTGAATCTTTTGAAGTCATTTTGATATTACAATATGTTGTGTATCTTTGATTTAAAATCTTTTTTGTTTCATCATGAATTAATCAGTACTGATGCTATTAATGACGTTAAGTTTCGCATTTTACTCAAACCAACCACGAAGCTTTGGGTAGCATGAATTAATTAACTTTACTTGTTTAGTTTTCGTTTACAACAAGCATTTGTATGGAAGCACAAAATCTCAATTATTTCAAGGTGGCCAGGCCAATTGAGCGAATTTTTCATTCTGCATATATCTATTCTGTTTTTTAGCGCTTAGTAAAATATACTTTACAAATACATATTAGTTTCGCATCTTGTCTGTCCGTCCACACACCCGCCTTTCCGTGCGTCACAGTGATTTTTTGAGAAACTATAGAAGCTACAAAGCTCTTCCTTGGTAGAAAGTTAAGAAATAGTGATCTATCAAAAGTCTAGGTCATGTCAAAAATGTTCATAAGTTTTGAAGGAGGGTCCTCTTTTATACCGATGTAACCCTTAAAAAAGTTTTTCAGCAAAGAAAGTCAAGCAGAAAGATATCAATTACAATTTTTAGATTCTGAAATCAAAAAACCAGAGGTAAAATGAAAGAACAATTCATGTATTGCCCCGTCCCCTAATGGTTGGAGACCTTTGAATTGACAAATTAGAAAAAAATTACAAAGGCGAATGGCAGCAAATACCTCAAAAATTAAAATTCACTCAACTTTGTCAAAAATAGAATGATTTGTAAATTAAATCTAACAACATTTAACAGGTATGTAGGTGAATGTAAGGTCCTTATGTTCACAAAATTTCCTGGACATCGGATCATAATCAAATGTGATATAGTCATTTCAGTTGTATGGAATCACATGAGCAACGACACATGTTGATGGTTAATACATATTAGAAATCAACAAAGGCACCTCTATTTTATTTGGATTTTCATGAAAATTTAAGCAATTGTGTTTCATTTGTATATGTTTAACTGACTAATCATTTAGAGGAATTATTCAAGCTTAATCCTTCTTCCTTTTTGATATATTGGAACGATTCTCTATACAAGCATTGGATAAATAATTCAAGTCATCAGAAGATTTGTTTTGACACCCTGGTCCCTGGTTACAAGGCCCTTCTGGTAGGGATACTGTCCTGCCTGCACTAACTGTTTAAGCATCATATTGCAAGTTTGAATCAGCGTTTTAACAGATAGCACTGCGGTAACCTAGTGTGGACTAAAGAACTTCACTGCTAGAGTTTCCATTATAGAGTAAGAAGGTTAATTATTGTAAAATGTAAATTCTGCATGTATAAAATTAATAAAGGGTTCCAGGAGTTGATAAAAACAGAGTAACAGTGTGTTTGATTTTGTGCCCTATGACGGTGACCCCAGCAAGCAATGAACATACCAAAAATCTCCACCACGTCCAGAAACAACAGGAGAGCTCAACGAAAGACATGTCGATATCAGAGCTAAATAGTTTGGCTACAGTAAAGCTGTCCCCTTTTTGAACTAACCAGCCAGCGCTATAATTTGCATGGCTAGAAGCGCAGATCAAAGTCAGCAAATTCAACAGCGGCAAAATTGTATCCGAATTAGATATGTCCATGCTCATGCAGATCTAGTGGAAATACTGCCACAAAATTGTAAGTATGACGCTTTTAAAAATCACCTCATTTAGGCGTATGTTACTTCAAACCACCAACGCATGCCAGAATTGCTGTATGGTCGAATTAGGGGACCAACGCCCCTCAAAACTTTTCCACTGCATATCAAGTACAGCCGGAAAGAAGTTGATAAAGCCAAGCAATTTAACTGGAGTGCCTTAAAATTAGTATTTGTCCAATTTTCACCGCATCAGATGCATCTTTGCTACACGAATCTGCCACGACAGCTTATCTGAGGCTCATCAAAATGACGACCCACTGGAGCATTACGTGGCAGAATTTATAAAAGCTGTACAAAAAGAACGAACGAAATTGTACGATGCAGAGTGTCAAAACCAGCTAACCTTCAAACTATTGCTTCATAAATCATTGCCGAAATCTGCTTGAAGCACAGAGCATATAAACAAAATAAATTGCCACCATTTAAACTGTTTGCTGCAAACGGCACCAACATAAATATGATGACGGTATGAAGCGTGCTACTCCCTCATTACACTTAAGCCATCCGCTGATTTGGGACTTTCGAATAGCGTCTATGTTGTGTCCAATATTAGACGCGGACTTTCTCAGGTATCATAGATTAATCGTCAATCTAAAAACCATAAGTTAATGGACCCTATAACGAACCGACCCGTGATTGGTTGGATCAGCCAATCGACCTGTACCTCCATATACATAGTCACCGGGCATTTAGTGTTTTATACATTATTGAGACAGTTTCTCGAAATCTCAAACCCTGCGATGGGAAGAGAACCAAAAAAAAAACAATGTGTGCCAGCGAATTATAACGAAGTGTCTTCCTATATCTGACCTTCTTCGATGTGTCTTCGAGAACTGGGCAAATTAGCTGTGACCAAAGCGGAATTTGAGTATCTCCTGAACACAGGTCTATGTCATCCATCCAGTAGCCCGTGGACTAGGTCACTTCATTCGGTACCGAAAATGGACAGAACTTGGTGGCCTTGGGACAACTATCGCTATCGTAACGCCGTTGCCTTGCTGCATAAATATAGAATGCTGAATGTGGACGATATCATACGTTCCACAGCTGGTAAATAAATTTTTTCGAAGGTAGACCTGCTAAGAGCATTTTATGAAACCTCGGTCACCAAAAGGGACATTCTCAAAACTGCTGTTACGACCGCCTCTGTCTTCCATGAGCTTGACGCTATGATAATTGTCCTCAGAAATGCAGCTCTTTTCCTTCAGCGATGTCTGTTAAATGAAGTACTGAGAAGATTTGGCTTAAATTATTGTCGCATCTAATTCAGGGAAGAGAATTTAAATCAATTCTGGTGAACACAGTAAAATGCATTCCTAGTGTAAAAAGCATTGAGTAGTTGGGGTATGTTGTTAGTAAACATGAAATTGCAGCGCCACAACCACAAGCATCTGTGGTACGCAATTTTCCGAAACCCAGGGCTCTTCAAAAACTACGCAGGCTCCTCAAAACTTTAAATTTTTATCGGCAACTTTTCCTCAATGCAGCAGAATCGCAAGCACCATTCGATAAATTCCTCAATAATTCAAAAAAATTAAAAAACGGTCATTTTTTGGGACTTAGAGGCGGAAAAGGCATTCGAGGATTGCCATAACTGCTTGGCGAAAACAACCTTATTAGTGTGTTATAAGCACGTAAGCCCACCAAACTAGTCACTAACACATCAAACACCGCCATTGGTGTCCAGTTTATAATAACGAACTGACCTTCGGTTTCAGCACGTCCTCCCAAACTCAAATTATGGACATGCTTGAAAAAGACATAATCAGGCCGTTCAGCGGCCCTTACGCTAGTCCTGTACGTATGAGCAAGAAAAAAAAATCACGATATGTGACTCTGCGGAAATTACAAGTCTCTTTATGCCATCACAAAAAGAGACATGTGTGGGCCTTCTCTCATAGAAGTTCTTTTCTCATCCCTAAACGGAACACACATTTACAGCAAGTATAATTTAGCCAGGGTTTACTATTAGGTACCAATGTATCCAGCCGACATCCGAAAAACAGCTTTCATCATTCCTTGGGGTCGTTTTGAATATACGGTCATGCCTTTTAGATTAAGAAGTGCGACCCAAACCTTCCAGAGACTCATGGACATCATCTTTCGGGACCTCAATTTCGTTTTTGTTTACATTATTGACATACTCCTCATATCGAAGAACGTGGAGGAGCACCTACAGCACACAAAAATAGTTCTCGAGCACTTAAGGTCCTACTTACTCCGAATCAATCTAAGCAAGTGCGTTTTCGGCCAGCTCAGAGTAGAATTTCTTAGATATAAGATAAATTAGCAAGGTTATGCAACCGTCATCAAACACGAAACCATCAAAAAACCCAGTAGCTTCCTGAGAATTATCAATTACTACAGATGATGTACACCACAGGCAGCGCGTACTCAACGACCGTTAAACGATTATCTGAAAAATCGCTTAAGAGAGGCAAAACTAAGATTCTCTGGACAACAGAAGTAGAAAATTCCTTTAGTGGTTGCAAGCGCACACTTCTCTCATTTTTGATCCTGGCGGTAGGAATGGCCCTCACTACTGATGCGTCCTGCATAGCCATCAGTGCAAAACAGGGACAACTTGTCGACAACATCTAGCAATCATTAGGGTTCTTCTCCCGTAAACTCACAGCAACGGAGCAACGTTACAGTATTTATGATCGCGAGCTACTCGCCATTTTCGTCTCCGTACAGTCTTTTCAACACCTAGACTGTAGGGACTTCACCATCAGTAACGACTACAAACTACTAGAGCGAAAACTTTGGCAACTAGGTTTCATCTCCCAATTCTCTACAAACATACTTTACCTGAAAAGTGAAGATAATCTGGAGGTCGACTCACAACTCAATTACCATGCCCACTACACTTACTCCAGAAAAAATTCACGAAAGGCAACTCAACGATAATGAGCTACGCAAACTAAAACAAAATCCCAAGCTACTCTCTTCAAGGAAACATTACTGCTAATCCCTCGTTTCGGTTCACCAGTCACAATTACCTCCGAATATTGCGCTCAATTTGAGTCTGCTCTTCTTCGTGCTCTCAATCAACTCGTTGGAGCAGCGAAAACATGCACCACTACTTACCACCCAAAATCCAACAGACTTTATACGCAGCCCTCATGTGCTCTTCAAAACCATGGCTTAACATATTATCAACCGTGCTACTTGGACTAAAAACCTCCTTCAAAGAAGGCATTCAAGCCAGTCCTGCAGAAATATTCCTTCAAATACCTGGAG
The DNA here is from genome assembly GCA_963969285.1 of Odontomyia ornata. NCBI lineage: Eukaryota > Metazoa > Arthropoda > Insecta > Diptera > Stratiomyidae > Odontomyia > Odontomyia ornata. The sequence goes on from OZ017742.1 coordinate 89,751,668, forward strand.
AAGTAGTAGTAACGGCGTGATATCACACACTTCAAATTAACCTATTGATGACAGAGCTCAGTCAGGTGATATCTGTCAAATGCGCAACAAGAAATAAGCGTCAAACATTCAAACATACAAAACATGGGAGTGAACAACTGCCGGAAAAGGTCGCGCCTTCAAGCAGCTACCTCAGAGTAGACTAAAGGTGCCCGGACTACTTGATCTTCTGAGTACAGTCCGTTGGCACGTACCAAAACTTCACGTCTTGAACCAATGAGAGGTCGCTTTAGATTTCCTTCGGGAAATCTCGAACAAACGTACGAGAATGTATTAAAAACCATTATAAACATTAAATCAACATAAAATAAAAATTTAGTTTAATTATTGAGACCAACCAGTTTGAATGTGATCATTTAAGTAAAATCTTTGACGATTTACGTTCGAAGTAGACGGTCAAATATTTGCACAAATTTGGAAATTATTATAGTTACTTAACTTTATTGCAAAAGTAGAAAATTTAGAAATTACAGTTGTGCTGTATGATATTAGTTTAGAACCAAGTAGAATCATGGAATGAGAAATTATAGTGGTGCAGTATGATATTGGTTTAGAACCAAGGAGAATCATGGTAATGCCATTGATGTACAGGGTTTTTTTATAAAGGAATAGAACTTTAACATGTAATAAAATACAGATAATTTGTTTTGATTGCCATGAAATTGGATTTTATTGGAAAAATAATTCTCTGCCATTTTAATTTGAATATAATTTTGGCCATGTGAGCACCACAACTGGCGCTGAGGAAGACCAAACGAGAGGTCTAATGTTCGACTACTCTAAGCAGTAATTGGGGCCGTGTCTCACCAATAGCGTGGCGAATGTTTTCTTCCATTCCATCGTATTCATGATAAAATAGCAAACTAAGCTAACTATAAAACGCATAACAGCTATCACACCATACGTAGCATCTAAAAAAAAACACCGTATAAACTCCACCATTCGAATATGGTTTCAAATGACATTAACGAAATATCCCGGAAATATAGGGTGATTCATTATGAGGTTTGGTTTTTAATCTCAAATAAAAGGTATAAAGTTGAATTATATTAGTGAAAATTTTAGTGTGGGTCACTACAATCTATGACAATTACTTTATAAAGATTATTTGAACGCAACTACGCCGTAAATGGCCCATCTTGAGGGTCCAAATTTGGAAGACGCATCCAATTCGTTACGGTCTTCTATTAATTGAGCAGTTCGCTCCGCAATCTACTCGATAAATTCGCCAAATGTGCTCACAGAACTCATCCGCAGCGTGCATGCTATTTGAGCGGCAATATTATGCAATAAACTTAATGCATAACCAGCGTAGCGATACCTAGCAGACATCGGTCATCCCTATACCATTTTAAGTTGCTAAAAAGTGTTGAATGGCAAATGTCTACCACGTAACCACCTCTTGACAGCCTATAAACAGATGGCTGACGTGTGGTTGTCTGCAAGCGAGCTGTCAAACGGGAAAAAGTGATCGGTTGGAGATGTTCGGTCCTAAAATGAACGGGTTAACTTCAGCTTTTGCGGCGTAGTTGATTTTTAGGAGGCTTTTACCTTCCACGTTGAGGATCCTTCGGTTTGGGACTTCGGACCTGGTTTGCCCTGCGGAGACGGTCATAGGAGGCGCCACTCGCTTGTCCCTTGGTTCCAAGTAGCCCCCACGCGAGAAACGCGGCCGCCGAACACCACTCAGACAGTTGGAATCAAGATCTTTTATACTAATCTAGTTGAGCCTCCCCGATAGGAATTACGCAGGAATATTATTCAAGACGGGGCGATCACTTCACACTCTTTACTGGCATGTGTTCACTCGAGTAAGACAAACTGAAAACCCATTGAAACACACACTGAAGCACACCCGAGTCAAGTGTACAATCCACAAAAGAATAATTTTCCTCAAACAAACAAGTTTGTGTTTTAAAAAAGGAAATAATCGCAAAATATAATTTACCGTTTAGTTGAACAATATATCCACATTACCTGTTCTTACGTCTAATTTCCTGATTGGGGGCCCCTGAATTACGTCACGTCGCGGAGTTATCTCTTCAGCGTACCACTCGACAAACCTCCACAGCCAATATTCCACTTCGCTGATGAAAATTTCACCGAATTATCTCCTATTCCTCCTAGGATATACGTCCTTGATACTACGTTGTACCGACGATCCTCTGTTGTCGAATCTCGTCCACCAAAAGAGACCCATCCTTTGTCCGCAGGTTCCTCATCAGCTCGGTTTCAACTGGTGAGCCGTTAATTTTTCTCTTCGAGGCAATTCAACTTTTAATTGCAGTGCTGGCTTGCATCAGCCCCCCCAACTGGCGTTCAGGATACGCATCTACGCCCCACATTCGCTTCATCGGGTTTCGCCGTCGTTGGTTATCTGATAAACTGTCATCTACCCTCAAAACAAGCTCATTTAAAGAATCGTCTATGCTATCACAATGGAAATATTAAGCTGGCATACCAGGTTTAAAAGGCTGCTCTTGCCGGCATTCGGTTCACCAATAGTCGCAGCGTGGGCGCCATCGCGAACGATTTCACCTTGCCTTCGATTATTTAGGTGGCTCTTAACTTGAGACACTACCACACGTACATTCTGTTCAACAGCAATCATCACATCTTCTCGAGGTTTGCTATATATAATTTTGATAGAGCATCACTAGTTTGCAATAAAGCCTGATTTCTTTGCGCTTCAGTTTCTCCATGAAGAATATCGGCAAGGCCTTCCACTTCCGTCAAACTCATTCTGCCATTGAAGAACGCACATTTTGTAAACTCTCCTGGTTTAGCTAATCGCAAATTTTCCAAGAAACTTCATGCATCTAACATTGAAATTCACAGGAATCTTCTCCTGTGTAACTATTAAGACCTGGAAATATAGTACTTATTAATTTACCCAAAAAAGGAATAGTCTTCATAGGCCTCCTATTCAATGTTTGCCTTGAGCTCTCCTTCTTTCCATCCATCTGGAAACAAGCTTTAGTTATACCTACCCTGAAGCCTGGAAGAGATCCGCTCTCTCCTGACAATTACAGGCAAATTAGCTTACTACCAGGTTTAAGTAAGCTCTTTGAAAGAATAGTCCTAAAAAGATTAAATGATTTAATGGCTAACAATAATATCCTACCTGATTTTCAATCCGGCTTCAGAAACATATATTCGACAGAGCATCAGCTTTTCCGTGTTACGCAGGACGTCAAAGCAGCGATGTATAGTAGATGGTCTGTAGGTTTGGTGACGCTAGACATAGAAAAAGATACAGTCTGGGATGAGGCTCCGGTCTATAAACTTCAGAAATATAACTCACCCCCAAACTCGTTGAACCTTTTACTAGCATTTTTAACTGATAGGAAGTTTCAGGTCAAAGTAGGGGAAAGCATTTCCCCAGTGAGAAGTGTAACTGCCGGTGTTTCGCAAGGCTACTGCTTAAGCCCATCACTATATAACATCTATACGTCTGACTTCCCTTCTTTACCAAACTGTCAAGTTGCAGCTTTCGCAGACGACATTTGCATATACAGCATAGGCCTAGATCCAAATTCCGTTATTATCAGCCTTGAAACGGTGTTAGAACTTACTTACCAACTCTACCATAGATGGGAATTTAAAATTAATGTTGCAAAAATGAAGTCAATATTCGCCACCAGGAAGCGAAAGGCTGCTCACCTACCCAAGCAACCAATAAATGTTTAGGGCAAACTATTCCCTGGAGTGAGGATCTCAATTATCTTGGACTTATATTCGACAAAAACTAACCTTCAGAAATCATATTGAGTATATTAGATCCAAAGCGTTGAAGGCCATGCTCCAGTTTTACCCCCTTCTTAATCGTAGTTCACGTCTCAATACCAGATACAAAATCCTCATTGTCAAAATGACAATCCAATTGATTATCCTATACGGTTCACCTACCTGGATCCAATGTGCTAAATATCTAGTAACAAAGCTTCAGATCACCCATAATAGATACCTGAAAATGATACTTAAAAACCCGTTTTACTTCTCTTCTGAAAAACTACACAGCCTTGCTGGCGTTAGTCCAATTTATAAGCTCGCTGCATTGGTCCGTGATAAATTAATCGCGAAAGCAAATGACTCATCCAATCCGCTCATTGGTTCTCTGGCGAACTGAAAACCAGCAGTTGCTACCACCTATCTCTTTGGCCGTTACCTAGCTTTATAGATTTGAGGTAGTTATAAGTAGATAGTTAAGTTATGTTAAGCTAGTAATAAGTTCAGTAGAGGTTTCTGCCGAAATTTTCCTCTAGCTCAATGTTACATTCATATAGAAATACGATACTACACATAGTTTTAAGTAATGTTCAAATGATGGTAAAATGACTGTCAGAACACCTACTGTATTATAAGGCCTCAAGTCAAGTCAAGTCAAGTCAAAAGCGCTTTATTTAATACTAATCGTTATAAATTTTAAAAGAATATAAAGCAAATTCCAAACAATAACAATAAAAAACTTAATGGCCTTAATGGCTCTCTAAATTTGTACGTTATCATTAAACACATTTAAAAAAAAAACTATAGCAAATTCAAATCAATGAAGATTATTACATAATTTGAAAATTCAATTGGAAAAAGGAGAAAAGACCAACCAACACTATCCTAAAATTATTTATAATTAAAACACAACAGTTAAACTTTGATCCTACACCTAATATGTTGTAACTTAATTCTAATAAAATGCAATCAAAAACTTTATCTTATACTTAAAAAAATTCTATAACAATGTTCTTAACCTAAGCGTTTAATCCTATCTCTAACATAATATAGTAAACATAACATATACCTCATCTATACCTTATATTTAACACAAATAAACAACAACTCTAAATGTAGCAATAATGAGCTGAAACTCAAAAAACTAAATAACCAAAAAAAAAAACACAAAAACTGAAAATAAACACGAATAATTTAGACATTGTCATTCAGCCACCAATACCTGGATTCCGCCGTCTCAACTCGATCAGCTTCAACGAATCTAGCAAATGAGTATCTCCATTGAAATCGTTGGTCTCGTGAACTCAAATTAGGAGGATGTTTTATCTTCTTATCGGTGGCCCGTCGATATATGTGATATATGACTGGGACGCCGTCAGAATCAAAAACATATCGATTCATGTCCAAATACACGAATGCTTCTAGAGGAATGAAGCCAGTAGCGAGGCAAGTCGCTATATACCCGTCTGTAGGGTGGAACGGCTGTGAAACCCAAGGGTTTTCACTCACAGTCACAGATCTAGCGATATGATTCCGAAGAAGCTTCAATATGAAGATATCGACCCTCGTCACTTCAGCAGTTTGATAAATTCTTCTATTCGATATATAATGTTTCCAATCCGTCTCAGGCTTTCTGTACAAACCAGTACATGCACGAAGACATTTCCTTTCGAAAACTCTTAATTTTTCCATAGTACTAGCGCTCTCGTTGTACCAGATCTGACATCCATATGTCAAAACTGGTCTAACCAGGGTCTTGTAACAGATAATTTTGACCTTTTGATCAATGTATTTGGAATGAAAGAGTTTTCGTAGGACCATGACTACTTTAAGCGCCTTACTGAGCATGATTTTCACATGTTCAGTATAGTACAGATACTGATCGAGATAAACACCGAGGTATCGAACACAGGATTTATGTGGAACCCGTTCTAAACTACCCTTGCCAGCCATGATGTGGAAATCTTTCCAATTACGTTTCAGGTCTTGACTGACCCCTTGCAGCGTTGTCCGAAACAAGATTGTTTCACACTTCTGCGCATTGATTTTCATTTGGAAATTGTCAGTGTACAGCTGCACATCATTGAACATTTTTTGGAAATTGCTCTGAATTATTGTAGCTTTTCGGTCTGCTGTATAGATGATCAGATCATCAGCAAACGCTACCAATGATCGCGTTTGCGAGACATTAAAATCAAAGCCGCTCAATAGCTTGCGAATGATGATTGAGAAGAGCAGATGCGCAGTAACTGTTCCCTGCTGTAGACCATTCAAGACCTTGAACTCGCGTATTGTTGTCAGATTTCCATCAGTTACGACAAACGATTTCCCGTATAACATATTACACATCATGGCGACAAGGTGTCTGGGGAAATTGTCCTGAAGGAGTTTAAAAATTAGTCCATCTAACCATACCGTATCAAAGGCTTTCTCCATATCAATGAGACATGCTCCAATACATTGTCTATCTAGTTTCCAACAGATGCCTGAGGTTACTTTCGTTATTGCATATGTGGTCGAATGCCTGGCACGAAAGCAAAATTGGCAATCCGGCATCAACTCATTTTCCTCAATGTGGGCGTTTAATGCTCTGTTGAGTGTCACTTCAAACACCTTGCTGATGTTAGGCAGCAAGCTGATCGAGCGATAGCTTTTCGGGCATGAAGATTCTTTTCCTTTCTGCAAGATCGGAAATACCTTAGCTTTTTTCCGCTCATTTGGGAAATATGAATTGCTCAATATGTTGTTGAACAATATGCAATAGTTCCTAATAGCAACCTCAGGCAAATGTCGGAGAACTACATTTGAAATACCATCAGTACCAAATGATTTCTTGTTGTTTATCTTGCGAAATATGAAACACAAGTCTTCATAGCTGACAAAATAATCAATAAGATTCAAGCTCGGTATGAGGTCAGATGTTAATGTTTCACTGAAATGAAGAATTGATTGGCCGCTCAGGCTTATTATAAGGCCTCTGTACCGCATACATTCTAATAAAGAAAATTATATATATGTATAAATTGATTTAAGTCATCTGGCTGAACTACGTTCCCCAATAATTTTTCCATACAGTGGTTGTCATTGGTTGTTTCGAAATGGATCTTTTGAAGTAAAAAATAATGCGTCCCTGGTAAGAATTGAAGAGGCTTCGAAAATTGCACTCTTGGCAGACATTGAAAAGTTTTGTCTATTAAAACATCCACGCGCCCTTGACGAGTGTCTACTACAGCGGGAGAAATGAAAACGGGCGACTCATGGAGATAGATCAGAAACTATTTCATTGCAGGATCGCATTCCATTAGAACTCCTTAGTTTTGCTTCGCCATCGTTTTGATTTGAGTTGGAATTCAAATCTTACCATTAAGGTTCCACACTTAATCTATTTCCCTACTTTATTACTCGATTATATTTAAGTATCTTTGTTATTTAATATATAAATTAAATTTTGTTGTTTTTTACTTTAATATTTTTACGTTAACGTTACAACCTTGGCTTTTTTTTGTGAAAGGGAGGTGAAGGCATTTACGCCTGCCGAGTCTGGCAGTGTGGGACTCCCATGGAGGATACCCTTGGACTAGCCACCAAACACCTCCCCTGTCAATCTGAGAACCTAGCCTGGAACCGTTTGACACATTACTTCGGGCCAGGTCTCGTTTTGTTACGCCGTGGGGCGCCTTCAAGCTGGGGAGTCTCTTTCCTAGCGGGAGGGGAGAGGGGAAGAGGAAATGCCAGAAGAGCGATCCCCCAGCCCCAGCGCCTCCGGCTGCTGTGAGTCCCTTTTATATTTTAGGACTGCCCGAGCATAATGTGCCACCTGGTTCCATTTGTCAACCGATTCGAGCATCACCGCAACTACGCTATCATCTCCCGTCTCCCTGTAGAGTTCCCTTCGCAGCCTGACCCATTTTGTACACGCAAAAAATGTGTGACAGGCATTGTCCTCCTCTCCTGTGCAAAACCGATAATCGGGAGACCATGACTTACCGATCTTGTGCAGGTAAGACTGAAAACACCCGTGCCCGCTCAAAAGCTGGGCCAGATAGAAGTCAGTCTCACCATGCCTTCGATTAAGCCACGGTCTCACATCCGAGATGAAGCGCGCAGTCCACCTTCCCTTCGTGCGATTCCCCCAAGACTGCTGCCAATCGTTGAGCGAGCGTTGTCTCTCCTCGCGGACAACCATCTCCCTCGCATCCTCGTTTCGGCGCAGGTAAATAGCGCGGCGCTCTCTAGCAAGGAGGGCGACAGGTATCACGCCTGCAATTACTCTCACCGCCGAGTCGGAGACTGTTGGATACGAAGATGCAATCTTCAGTGCTCCTCTTCTCTGTACCTGTGCCAATCGTTTTCGGTATACCTCCTTGCTGAGAGCGTCGCCCCATACCTCTGCTCCGTACAGTAGCACTGACCCTACAGCACTCATCAAGAGGCGTCTTCTTGATGGGCTGGGTCCCCCTATGTTGGCCATAAGTCGACTCAGGGCCGATATTCCCGAAGCAGCCTTCTCAGCCGTTGCCCTAATTTGCTCAGAGAAACTCATCTTCGAGTCGATCAGTAGCCCCAGGTACTTCACCGCTGGCTTCGATTCGATTTGTATATCTCCAATACTGATCATCCTTACTCTAGGGATTCTCTTTTTTGTCAAGATGACCACTTTGGTTTTCTCCAGTGCTAAACTGAGCCCGCGAGCAGTCATCCAGTCCCTCACTCGGCGCATTAGCATACCTAGCCTAAGTTGCGCTTGTTCAACGGTGCGTCCGGCGTCCGACAACCTTGGCTTGGGTGGCATCTTAACAACCGCATGGGAGAGTGCAAAGGGTTTCCGTGACAAATTGTAAAGGCTTTTTATGGAAGAATCACTTATTGCTTCTTCTTTAATCAAGTAGAAGCTCTAATTTTAATTTTATTGTAACTTATGAAAGCACATGAATTTACTTCTCTTGCTTTCCTGTACATGGAATAAGTTATGAATTATTAAAGTGACCTTGAATTTTAAAAATTGATTTCCTCTCTCTTTTCTCTCCTGCTTAGCATATGTGTATGTATGTGGGAATACAAATATACACTTAATTGAAAGCATAAAAACATTTCCATTAATTTTATACAATTGTGATGCTTCCCCTCTAAGAATTGTAGACAATCTGAAATACCGATTAATATTCTTATACCTAGTCGTACACTTTTCTCAACTTTCTTATAAATTCTGAAGCAGGATAAATTTCAAATTTTCTGTTTGAACGGAGGCAAACAATCACATTGATAAAGTAAAGTGAAATTCCTTGATATTACAGACTATATATGTACTTATAACCTACTTTGTCTGCAGTGCATATCCTTACCAGCAGATGCCCACTGCAATTTTTTCTTTGTAATGAAGACGGTCCAACAATTACGATCAATTTGTACTTTATTTTACTTTACGCTCTTTATACAACCAGTCAGCTAGTCAGTCACTCATTCAGCCATCCAGCCAGCCGGCAATCCAGAGTAGTAAAAGAAATAGACTCAAAGCAAACAGGGCAGGATACTAAAAAAAGGATACGATATAAAATGATGGCGACCATCAGGCAGACGGGAAAAAATTGAAAAAAAGAAGCAAACCCGTAACTAGGGTAGAACCAGAGAACTGTAAGCTCTATCATAGCCACAAAGGACTTCCAATCTCGTACAAGTTACTTGAATCATGGTATGACCTTAATTCGATGATTGCGCTCCTTTTTTCGCATCTGCACTGTCTGTTAGGGAGCGGGCGACTCGGGACTCAATTTTTCTTTGCTTCGCGTCCTCTACTCAAATTTTTTGCAGTTTTTATTTGTGTTTCTTTTTCATATGCTCACAAAAAGGTTATATCAGATTTCATTGCATGATATTGCATTAAGAAGGAGCAGAGACACTCCGTGTAAACATTTCAAGTTCATTTTGTTGGAGCTTGCTAAGCATGGTGTACGTTAAAAGAAGAACATTTGTTATGATACTGCAAAAATTAATTTAATGGATACCGTGCTACGGAGCATTTGTAGTAAAGGGTATTTGGATATCCCTTTTCGTTAATGGAAATCTCTCATTATGTGAGATTATAAGTGGTTTGGTAATTGAAAGTGATTCTGGATGCTAAGGGTGTTATGGAAGTTTTATCTGAATGAAAATTTTTACATACATATAGGTATCATGCAAAAGAAAATTGAAACAAAGAAAGGACGAAATTTTGCGAAATCATCCTTCAGTTCTTTTTTTATATATAGGTTACCATTTCTAACTTTATTACCATGAAATTATAAACCCATTCACTATCATTCAGTGCAAGCATCTGCCGGTTAAATCATTTGTCTTGCCACCAATTTATTGACGGGGAAAGCATCCCTGTTCAAATATATCCCGCACAAGCCACTTTTGTTGCTCAAACAACTGTAAAATCTAGCGTAAGAAATTTAGTATACAGTATAACGAGATTTATATCCTCCTCACCATCCTCTCTGCAAGCCTTCAACTTGATTTGCGATGAAAGCAGCTTAAATGTTCTCCAGGACCTTCTCATTTTTCATGCCCTGGCTCTCATCTCCACAAAGCATGTTGTTTATTCGCAGTGAAAATTATGACTTCAATGCCCACCCCGCTCCAACCAACAAAATCATCCACCGAGTACTCGTCTGGGGAAAGCTGAGAACAATGTATACAGGATCCACGTGCTGGCAATAAAATCTTTCAAGTTATTAACCCCCTCTGTATTGAGGGTGAAACTTTTGTGATTGACGAGACTTGTTGGAAAGGTCGATTGAACTCATAATTAACATGACATTTACGTTATATTTAGTGACCGTCGTTTTTGTGTATATAACAAGTAAATACAAAGCATGAAAGTATATTGCATACATTATAAGGCTTCGTTTCAAGTTTTGTTGCGTGAAATCTTATTAGGAAAGTTAGTCAAGTTGCAAACTACCATTTGCAATTGTTACTTAAAAGGGTTAAATTCTTCCGAAAATTTGGTCCAGTAAAACTTTTGTCCTACGAAAACCGTGTCCAATTTTCACAAGATTAATTAAAAAAGTTTTCTGTAACAACGCTTCACATCATTTACCATTCTTTGTGAGTTTTCTATTGCCTTTTATACGGGTTGTTTGCTATCCTGTTTAACTAAGGCCAGTCAAAGGACAAATGCCCCTGAATGAGTGCAGTTTTTTCCGTTTCGTAAATGTATATTTGACCAGATGAATATCATTTTGCGGCATATAGAAATTAGAAGTGAAAGCAAGTCTAATATCCAAGTATGCCTTTAGACTAAAAGTGGTCGTAACCATTTAGAATTTAGAAAAGTTTCCCTAAAAAGCCTTAAAATTGAATCGATTCTGTTTCATACATCAAAAAATCTGCTGAGCCAAAAAAAAATCTCTTCTCTTTCCAGTCAAGTAAACTGTTCATACTTCCTGCTATAATTTTTATTTTCTTTATGTTCAATTTTATTATTTATTGATGAGGGATTAGTATTGAGCCTTAAAATGTAAATGGTTCTCCCGAAGTCAAATAGATTTTTGTTCGACGATTCTGTAATGATTTTACCTTTGTCGTCCTCGCTTCACGAGATTTCTCAAAGGAAATCGAAACCAATCTCTCATCGGTTCAACACGTGAAGTCTTGAGACGTTTCAACGAACAATACCTCCTAAGGCCTACTCATTCGGATACTCGCAATCTACTCCACTCTACTTGTCGGCCAGCTAGTTCGGAGAGGAATGTCGGTCGTTGGTCTTGACGCGAGTAGACTACGCTTGAATAAATATTTTTAAGTAGAGGCTAGTTTTTTAATCGTAATTCCTACCCCTCTTTTTCTGACACACTTAGTCGTCTTTCACAGATGCAAAATGGATGTTTCGAGAAGATAACACTCTGAATGTAATCACACGAGCAATTTCATATTAAACTATGCTGGAAGAAATGCCAGCACACCCGGGAGTCTCCGTCACCCAACGTGAGTGCGTTTAGAAATTACAGAACACTTCCCGGAATCATGGGGTGGCTATGATCATCCGACTATTACACCATACGGGGCGATTATAGTCATTCGTCTATTACCCAATAAATATGGCATCCAAAGCAACAGCTATGACTCAGAGATTAAAGGCTTGACTAGACACTGGAGATGCAAAACACGAAGACAAATGGACGACTAAATGAAAATATTCAGAGAGCACCTATCAGCCAGATACAATTACAGTGTGCGGGCGCAGCGTAAAAACTGCTCATACTAGAAAATGCCATATACGAGAAGAATGCGTAATAAACGACCCCGAAGTCGAAAAACAAATTGCGATAAAAAAAAGAGTGAGGAGGCCAATGAACACCGCCGAAAATTTTACTGAATCATTATATCCAGAGACTGAACTAGAGAACTTCTCTCGAAAGAGAAAGTCGGAAAACACAATAACCGCCGAGCACTATCAAAAAAAGGCTACTCCGAAAAGCAGTAAGTATTCTGAAGAGAATTAAATCTGAGTGTGACTCGCAAAAAAAAACATTAGCAAAGTTATGAGGAATGGGCTTCTGGAGATAAAATAGCCCCTACAACACATTGGCCATTATCGGTGGATCTGGTTGAGAGCTGATGAAGAACAGAAACTTGAAAAAGAGCAGAAAGTTGAAGAGTTGCAGAAGGCTAAGGAAACGCTGAGGTCTAAGTCTACTGGGGAAGCTCAGATAGTTCCATCAACAAACAACATCAAACGAATGACCTCTAGTCCAATCGAAAGACACTGCAATAAAAAGAAAAAAAAGGAGAAACTTAATGGGTGTTAAACGTTGGATCAGGTGTTGTGAACAGTGAGAACAAAAGCGCCTCAGTAAGCCACTCACGAACGCATACTTAATATCGCAGAAAATAAAGTTCTCAAAGATACCCAACAAAAATAACTACCTGATATGAAGCAGAAGAGAAAAAAGCAACGACGAGCACATCGGAAGCAGCTACTGCTCGTGAAACACAAGGATGGTTAATCCAATACAAATGTATTGCAGGAGATCAGGGGAGGTGTAAAACCTCCCCTGATCTCCTGCAAAAAAGCTATCAAAGTAACGCAACAAACCTGGTTGGGCCATATACTGGGAAGTGTTGTCAAGTGAAAGTCGATTACGCATAGAGCGTGGGACTCCCATGCTCGCAAGCGACTGGACTGCCCACTAAACACCTCCCCTGTCAACCTGAGAACCCAGCTTGGAACCGTTTGACACATCACTTCCGGCCAGGTCTCATTTTGTTACGCCGTGAGGCGCCTTCAAGCTAGGGGATCCCTCTTCCAGCGGAAGGGGAGAGGGAAGAGGAATCGCAAGACAAAAGGACAGCCCCAACGCCCTCAGCTGCTGTAAGTCTATTTTACCTTTTAAGATACCCAAACATAATGTGCCACCTGGTTCCATTTGTCAATCGATTCGAGCATCACCGCGACAACGCTATCAGGGGTGAGCTCTCCCGTCTCTCTGTTGAGGTCACTTTGCAGCCTGCCCCATTTTGTGCGCGCAAAAATGTGTGGCAGTCATTGTCTTCCTCTCCTGGGCAAAACTGACATTCAGGGGGCCGTGACTTATCAATCTTGAGCAGCTAAGACTGAAAACAACCATGCCCGCTTAAAAGCTGGGTCAGATTAAAATCAGTCTCACCATGCTTTCGATTTAGCCACGGTTTCACATCCGGGATGAGCTGCGCGGTCTTTCTTCTCTTCATGCAATTCACCCAAGACTGCTGTCAATCGTTGAGTGACCGCTGCCTCTCCTCACAGACAACCATCTCCCTCGCGTCTTCGTTTTAACGCAGGTAAAAAGTGCAGCGCTCTCTAGCAACGAAGGCAACAGGTATCACGCCTGCAATAACTTTCACCACTGAATCAGAGACTGTCGGATGCGAAGATGCAATCCTCAGTGCTCCTCTTTTCTGCACCTGTGCCAGGCGTTTTCGGTGTACCTACTTACTAAGAGCGTCACCCCATATTTCTGCTCCGTACAGCAGCACTGAGCCTGTAGAACTCACCAAGAGGCGTCGTCTTGATCGGCTGGGTCCCCTACGTTGGCCATAAGCCGACTGAGAGCAGATATTCCTGAAGGAGCCTTCTCAGCCGTTGCCATGATTTGCTCAGAAAAACTCATCTCCGAGTCGATCAGTATCCCTAGCTACTTCACCGCTGGCTTTGGTTTGATTAGCTTGTCTCCAAAAGTGATTGCCCTTACCTTATGGATTCTCTTTTTTTTCAAGATGACTACTACGGTTTTCTCCAGTGCTAAACTGAATCAGCGTGCAGTCTCTCACTCGCCTTCCGGTAGTTTTTCAAAAGCCGCAGAAGATATTCTGGAACTTGAAAAGGGTTTTCCAGCGTATCCAGAATGTCCACCCAACTAGCGGATTTGAAAGCATTCCTATCGTTGAGTGTCACCAACTGGACGATAGTCGCTTGATACTGCCATATATCTCTGCCTTTTGGACCGCGCTGACCACCTCTATAATTGCATGAATGGTGGGGCGTCCTGCTCTAAAGCCGTGCTGCCAAGGAGATAGGTCCTCAGCAGCACGAATTGGGTCAATGAGTCTTCCTTTGATGAGTTCCTCTAGTACTTTCCCGGCAGTGTCTAGCTTGCATAACAGGCAGTATGCAGACGGCGATCCAGGATTCCCCTTCCTTTCGCTGATCTGCACGAGCCACGCAACCTTCCAACGTACCGGAAAACCCCCATTCCGTAAGCAAGTGTTGAATATGCTAAGCAGCAACTCAGGGAAATGGTGATAGATAAGTTGCAACAGCTCAGCTGAAACATCATCTGGACCTTTCTTCGTTTTCAGTGGAAGGACTGCTGCTTCCAGTTTTGGCTGTGTGAAGAGTGGACACTCAACTGCAGTTGCACCATGGATACGGTCAGCACCGGTGGGATGGGCGGGAAAGAGTCCCCGCACGATCTCGTCCATTTTTCCGCATCATGTATGCAGAGTTTCCGTAGGGCACCAAGCTTCCTCATAACTAGCTTGTAGCCGACGGATTCTTGTTCACATTGTCCACTAGATCTTGTCAGAAGCGAGCATTGCTGTTGTTGATAATAAAGAAGCATTATGCGACGCAGTCAAGAAATTTCGTGGCAAAAAGTAATCAGGAATATTTACTGCATTACGTACCTGGCCGAGCTATAGGAGACCCTCAAAGGGGAGCTTCCTATCGTAACCAGGGTATAAGCGAGGTTGGCACCAGACTGCAAGTAGAGATAACGTATGGCTATCATCAACCCGACCATAAAGGACGCCGAGTAAGGGAGAAATAAGGATTATGTGGGTCATCTGCGGGGTATGATGAGGAGCAGTACGTCTGCATTGCTTTAAGAGCCTTCCTCAAGTGTATAGCGCACAAGGATACTACGGACTCGATTGGAGGTCCTTACGCTACAAACGTGACAATATAGGACATAAAAGAAAAGAATGTACGAAGGAAGTACACTGCATCCTTTGCAGGGATGCTGAGCCCAAACCGGATTTTGAGCGTGTCTTCTTCTTCTTCTTCTTAGCACAATAGCCCCTTTCGGGCCTTCGCTTTCTGCAACCACCTCCAACTGTCTCAGTCCCTTGACCGCGTCATCCAATTCCGAAATCCGATCGACGATGAACTATCTTCGTCCACCGAGTCAGACCAGCATTTCCTCGGTTTTCCCAATGGCCTCCGGCCTTCAGTTCTCCCAACGAATACCTTCTTGGGTATCCGTTGTTCGTCCATACGATTATGTGTCCAGCCCATTGCAGCTTCCGCAGTCTTAGAATTCTCGAGACCTTCGGTTCGTCGGAAATTTCATACAGCTCATGGCTGTATCGAATTCGGCATTGTTCCCTGTCAAGCTTTGCTCCGATTATTCGCCTCAGGACCCGTCGCTCAAAGGCGTTCAATATATTTGCGGATGCTTGGGTTAGGGTCCATGTTTCACACCCATAGCATAACACAGGTCTTATCACAGATTTGCATACTTGTGGAGCTTTGTTCTCCTGTGTATTCAGCTGGTCTTCAAGATCGTCAATAGTGAATAAAATATTTTATTTGCAAGCTGTATTCTTCGGCGTATTTCGTCTGTTTTATTGCCTGTTTTTTTGTTATTTTGGCGCCTAAATACACAAATTCACTAACATTCTCGATACTGTATTCGCCAAGTGTGATATTATGTGTATTTGGGGTATTTTTCCTCGACTGCGTCATGAGCTTTGTTTTATTTTCATTGATTTGCAGCCCGACTAGTTTTGCTTCGCTGTTGAGTTTCAGGAAAAGTTCTTTCGCAGTTGTTAATGACCGTGACAGAATGTTCATGTCATCCGCAGAGGCTACTACCTGGCTCGACTTGTATAGTAATGTACCTCGCGTATCGACAGGTAGCTTCCGTATGACGTACTCCTGAGCCAAATTGAATAGCAATGGGGCCAGGCCATCTCCCTTCTTTATTCCGATATTTGTGTCAAAGGCATCGGTGAGTTGGTTATTGATGCGGCGTTGGGAGGTTGTCGACGTCATTGTCATTTTGGTAAGACGGACTTATTTGGCTGGGATGCCAAAGCAAAGCGTTATTTGGTACAGTACGTTATGATCAATACTGTCGTGTGCTTGCTTGAAGTCAACGAAAATTTGGTATACGTCTATGTTGAACTCCCAGCATTTTTCAAATGCCTGCTTGACTGTGAAAAATTGGTCTGTTGTTGATCTACCTACCCTAAAACCACCTTGATACTCTCCAATAATACTGCTGGTGTATGACCCGATTACATTTTCTAACATCTTTGAAAATATTTTGTACACCGTACAAAGTAGTGTTATTCCTCTACAATTTTCGCACTGTAGTTTGTCACCTTTTTTGTGGATAGGGAATATAATTGATAGGCTCCACTCTTTTGGCATATGTTCTTGTTGCCAAATGTGCTGGATGACTTTGTGAATATCTTGATAAACAGTACTGCCACCATATTTGATGAGCTCCACTGGAATCTCATCGATGCCCGGCGCTTTATTATTCTTTCGGGCTTCGATGATGGAACAAACTTCATCCAGAGTTGGTTGGGCCAGTGGAAGCTCACCGCAGACATCTATAGGCTCCGATGTTCTGGAGCTGTGCGGAGGATTAAGGAGGTTCTTGAAATATGCTGCCCATCTTTCCTTAATCTTGGTTTCATCAGCGATTATATTGCCGCTGTCATCACGACAGAGCGTAGTCTTGGGCTGATAACCACGCTGAACTTACATCTACCTATCTTAGGATCAGGAAAATATCAATTTTTGCAAGAAGCCTTCGATGAGGTGAAAGCAGAATTTTGATGACTCTTATCCTGCAGGTAAACCTACACCGCTGTCTAACCGCCCAAATCTGCTTGAGCAGTTTACGAGAGACATGAAAGCCAGCTTTTTGCAGCTGAGTGAGCAACACCACGACAAGAGTTCGTCATCATGGTACCCTGACAAAGTTGGTCACCACCTAGGCTTAGAACAGTGCTAGTTTCATAGTGGAGAGCTATGAACGCAAGGATGGTTCATTCATGCTCAGTGTTCACGGATTATATTCTTTAGTATGTGCTTAATGCCGAACGAGCCGATATCATCTCTCCAAACCAAGGTTAATGCTTGGGAGAGCGCTGTCTCGAACGCAGATGGCAATGTGCTCGTTGGGTTGGACTTCAATGCTAAAGAAATCGAATAGTGTATGCCTCTAACATATCCGCTGAGAAAATGAATCTTAGAAATGGTAGCCAGAATGGAGCTCGCCGTGCTAAACACCGAAAATACGTCAAATTGCCGCCGTATTGGCTGAAAATGAACTATCTTGGACGTGACATTCGCCTCGGAGTCCTTACTATGGAGAATACACAATTGGAGAATATTGGAGGAGTAGTCCAGTGATCATCAGTACATTGTGCTTGAGATCTGTGATGTTGTCTCCCGAGGTCTGGGCTCTTGAGCTTTTAAGATTGAGTAGAATATTGGAAGGATGCTCATGGCAGGTGTTCCGTGATTGGCAGAGTGAGGAGATCAGTATTGGGAAAGTAGTGATTGAATCCAAACCAGGCGTAAATTATCTACGGTAACTAGTCGATCCGAAGATAATTTTTTTTTAGCAAACCAGGGTGACGGCTGATAAAACTGTTACATTCATATTAGCTCTGAGTTTACTTATAGCCAACTTAAGGGGACCTAAACCATCAAGAAGACGACTTTTGATGCGGTCTTTGAAGTCAGTGTTACTCTGCCGAATAGACATGTAGGAAGATGCTCTCAGCCAGGAGCTGCACCAAAAACGATTGGTACAGATATAGAGAAGAGCAGCACTGAAGATTGCATCTTTATATTGGGAAATTTCTAAACCAGCGGTGCTAATCATCGCTGGCGTGGTACTTATCGCCCTCCTAGCTAGAGAGCCTTGTTCGACACAAAGACTCGAGGGAGACAGTTAACCTAGAGGGCGACAATGCTCACTCAATAATTGGTAGCAGTCCTTGGTGAACAGCATAAAGGGAAGATAGACTGCAGATCTCCTCCCTGATCTGAGACCCAAGCTCAATTGAAAGCACTATAAGACTGATTTCTACCTAACCCAGCTCTTGAGCAGGCATGGATGTTTTCAGTCCTATTTGCATAAAATTGTCGTTTTTGCGTTGGAGAGGAAGACGATGTTTGCCCACAGTCTTTTGCACACGCAGGGATTTCTACAAAGAAATAGAAGAGCTCTTTCCAGAAAGCCTGATTGGTGAGATGATTAGATCGGTTGACAAATGGAGCTATGTAGCACATTATGTTTGTAATTTCTTTCTGAATATTTTCGATTCTGTTACCACCTCCGTTTTATTGCGGCTACTCTGGTTGAAGCTCTCTAGTTCCAAAGGCTCAACGGGCGTGGGTGCCATTCGTTTGGTTCACCAAGCATCCCAAAAGTTGTCCAAACAAGCACTAACGCGAATTTGATCGCGCGCCTCAGAGAAATATAAGACACTGACGAAGTGGACGACAAATGTGAGGAAATGGAGGAAGAGGATTCTCCGTCCGAAACATCAAATCCAATCACACGTGAAGAGTTCGAGAACATGAAAAACGACATAGCATCCATTATGTCATTGCTGAGGGAACTTGCCGGAAGGAACATGTTTCAAGATCCCTCCGCTGCACAAACACACAGTATCAATTCGACCAATGCGACAGCTGCCCACCTCGCCAACGAAAACAACATACAATCGTTTTCGCAAACGCCGACCAATACATACGTACAGACGTCGCCGCCAACGCCGACTAATACGATGACAGCAATACAAGCCGATATACAGCTGATCATGCTACCGCGAGGAACATGCCCCGCGATGCTGCCGTCAGCAACAATAAGCGTCTTAATGTTTCCGCCAAAAACGTCCAGCATCATACGTACCGCAACCGCTCGTTGCCCTTCCGTCGGTTGCTGCGCTGACAACGCATCACAATACGGAACTCACTCACCGTTCGTGAAGTTGATGACATGCTACCCGATTTTGACCCATACTCCGAAGTGTCACTTACCTCGGCTCAATTTGTAAGTCGGATCAACATGCTGCGAGACTGGGACAACTAGATGTTGCTTCTCGCCGCACCGTCAAAGTTTAAAGAAGTAGCAAAATTATGGTTTGCCAGCCATCTACGGCCAAAAGTTTCATGGGAAACGCTGGCACGCGATTTGAACGAAATTTCCCAAACAACCTACACGAGAGTGTTATCCATCATAAGCTAATAACAACGACCAGAAAATTGGAGGAATGTATCGAGTCGTTTTTTCATCGCATGTGCGCGATTGCTCGAAGAGGCGGTGTTAATGAAATTCGAATGAACCTTGTTCATAGCGCTCTGCAAAATGCGCTAGCGCATAGCAGAATTATTCGAAGCCACCCGCCGATTTTTCACAAACCGCCCAAAGCCACTCTATGAATCACGTGAAAGTATAGTTTTAGCAAACCATGCCAGAGTCAACCCGACTCCGACCCGAAAACAAATGCCGACTCGAATAGTGTAAAGACAAATTACCAAAGACAGCCATGTACATGTTCCAATTGTTTTCTTCCAGGACACTTGTCCATAAATTGCTCGAAACTTCAACTTCGCGAGAGGTGCAATTTATGTACGCGCGTAGGGCACCAATTGGCATCATGTCACGATAATAAACCCGGTCAAAGCATTCTTGAGATTAGTGAAACCGAACGCTTAGACGAGGCGAATCAAAAAAAAAAATAAAAGTAAACAAAAAAGAAACTGTAGCTTTCATCGATACCGGCAGTAATCGTACCCTTGTTCGAAAAGTGTTTGCGGAAGGTCTTACGGATGCTTTGCTACAGGAATGTGAAACATATTTGAAGGGCTTTGCGGCCAGTGAATATGTGTGTATGTAAATGGTGCGCGTGACGATGACATTCGACAATGAATCGGTTGAGACAACTATGTTGATCGTGGACAATGATCTTATTAGCGAGAATGTAGTCTTGGGTACTGACGTTTTGCGCGGAAACGGTAAACGTTTGATAATTGAAGGCGGAGACTGCCTTATGGAGAGAATCGTGGACTTAGACAAAGTGGAAGTCGGACATGGACAAAAAAACATTAAAGTCAGTGTTCATCGCAAATAGAGAATGTTTCGTAAAAGAGTTATCGGAGCTGAGAAGATTTTCATTAACGAAATTCCGGATAAATTCGACAACAGATAAACTAGTCGACGTAAAACCTTACCGTGTTCCATTCGCGAAAAGATCGATCGGTAATGGTATCGTTAAAGATCTGCTCGAACATAAAATAATCCACCCGTATAATTCTCCATACGCGTCACCAATAGTTTTGGTCGAAAAAAAAAATGGCGAGCATCAAATTTGTATTGACTACCACCGATTTAACGAAATTACCGTGAAACAGTTTTCTGCAATGCCGGTAATCGATGAGATTTTTGCGCCCATTGCGGGAAATGAATACTTTTCGTGTTTGGATTTCCGTACCGGGTATCATCAGATAGAAGTAGATGAGCCGTCAAAACAATTTACTGCCTTTGTAGCTAACGACACCAAGATGGAATTTAACTGTATGCCTTTAAGTCTGGTAAATGCTCCAGGGGAATTTCAAAAGTCATTAACGAAAACATGAAAATGGAGCCTTCTTTGAAGGCTATCGCATATCTGGATGATGTGAAAATCCCCGCGAAAATTATAAACGAAGCCATCGAAAAAGCCCTTTTTTAATATACTGAGGCAAGTTGGACTTACGCTACGGATAGACAAATGCTGATTTTTGCGAACCGAGATAAATTTCTTGGGTCGTCGTGTGAATGAAGACGAAATCGTTCCTGGCTGCGAGAAAACCGAAGCAATAAGAATGTTCATGCGTCCATCGATTTTTGGGTTGACCAAATTCTTTTGAAAGTTTGTGGAAAACTACGCAGTCAGTACTTGTCCACTTACAAAGCTACTGAAGAAAGATGCTCCATTCTCTTGGGATTTGGAACATGAAGAAGCCTTTACGAAGCTCAAAAACATATTATGCAAAGAACCTGTCCTTGCACTTTATAACGTAACTGCGGACCATCAAGTGCACACCAATGCCAGCAGCCATGTTGTTGCTGCTGTGCTACTTCAATCCAAAAATGGTAGAAACTGGAAGCCCGGAATATACTACAGTCGACATAGTACCGAAGCCGAAAGCCTGTATCGTAGTTACGAGCAGGAAGTCCTTGCAGTCGTCGATGGGCTGGAGCGTTTCAAGATTTACCTCCTAGGAAAACACTTTGAACTGGTAACGGACTGCGGCGCTATCGCCAAACTTAAAAATCGTCGCGAGATGAAACCATGAATTTCGCGGTGGTGGATGCGACTTCTCGAATTTAACTTCAATATTGTTCATCGTTCCAGGTCTAACATGGCTCATGTTGACGCGCTCAGTCAAGCTCCGGTAGGACCAGAGAAGGATATGGAAACAATCGGTTTCATACTTACTGTCTCGATTTGTCAACAAGACTGGCTTCTAACGATGTAACTTCAGGACAAAACCCTGAAAAAAATAATTGCTGTCCTTAAGGGCGACAGCACGTCGGCGCTAGAAAAACAATTGAAGTTAGAGTACCGAATCAAGGATCACCGTCTTTATCATGTCGTCGACAACGAGCTACGTTTTCTCGTTCCAAAAGGAGGACATTTTGTCGTTACAAAAGGAGTATGTACGGTTGTGCAGTCATGCCACGATGACGTAGGTCATTTTGCATTGCAAAAAACAATAAACCGAATAAAAGAAAATTTCTGGTTACCGTGTATGCGCAAATATGTCAAAGATTACATCATAGCGTGCGTGGAATGCAATTATAATAAAGCCCATGGCGGAAAGACCAAAGGATGCCTACATTTTGCCGGAATGAAGCCCGTCCCATTCAAAGGACTTCACTTGGATCATCTAGGACCATTTCTGCAAAGCCGCTCTGGTAATTTGTACTTTTTGGTAATCTCCGACGCTTTCGCCAAATACATCGTCATAAAAGCCGTTAAAAATACGAACAGGGTTCCATTATTACGATGTTTAAACGAAATGACGACGTATTTTGGACTTCCCTTCTGCATCATCTGCGTTTACAGCGAAGTCATTTGCTCGATATTGTGCTAAAAACATTATTCAACACATCAAAAACGCAGCTCGAACCCCTCGACCCAACGGGCACGTGGAGCGAGCGCATCAATCGATACTCAATTATTTGCGCACTCGGATTGGAAACAATAATCGTTGGGGCGAAGAGACGCGTGAACTTCAGTGGGTTATTAACACCCAGAAAAATGATACGACTCGGTATAGCCTTAACGAGATTGTGTTCGATTTCCAGCTTAATGACATTCTGCTGAATCGTCTGTTATCTGGACTGCAACAAAACGTTGAAAATTCGATCGATACAAATATTGGGGAAGGAAGAGACACTGCTATGGCTAACATCTCAACGGATCGCGAAAAATGGAAAAGACGGTTTAATCAATAGCACGCTGCCCCCACCGCCTACACTGTTGATGACTTGGTTCTGTTGGAACACGAGCCGCCTGCAACAGGACATTCACGAAAATTAGAGCCGAAGTACAAAGGCCTATTTGTTGTTCAAAAATGTCTCGATAACGACCGACATTTAGTGGAGACATTGGTTGGATTCAAGAGCAACAGTCGACGATATTTTAGTTCAGTTTACGTCGGAGAAAATGAAACCCTGGTGTAAATCGGCACCGGAGGTAGATAATATCAGCAATACCTAAACCAGTGACTCGAGTGACGATTCCGAAACAGAAGTGGCCGAGTTGTCACCTGGAAACACTATAGCGTGAGACGCGAGCAACATGATGCGAGAGATACTGAGTTGATTGTAATCGTTTAATGGGGACGCCTCGTACTAAATAAATAAGATTGAATAAGCAATGAAGCAATCTCGATGTCGACTTTAATTTTATTGTTTTAGGTACCATCTCTGACAATTGTTTTTTTCGTTTATACTAAACAAAAGAAATCTTCGACTTATTGTTGTCTATTTAGTAACAAATGAGAGCCACTTACTTTTTTCTGCTCCTATGCAGGTTCCGCTTCTAACGGTGACCACCGCCAATCTGTCGCTGTCTGTCCAATCTGACGCTGTCTGTCCAATCTGACGTTGCCTTGTCCAATTTTGAAAATTACTTTCAGTTGTCCGCCCACTGGTGTGTTCCCTTATTTTTGCTTGCTTCTCACTCGTTGTCGTACTATCAACTTCCACTCGTGTACTCGAAGAAAGATTATCCGTTGATCAGCACCCATCTCGACTATATACAAAAGAGCCAAGGGTTAAAAGAAGAAGTACGCCAACCTTCCCGGATTTAAATAGCCTCGGTTAGCGGCCACTCTTCATCTAACGATCACGAATTAGTTTAGTAGTAGACTCGCTGTGTCAGCAATCCATTTTGAATCTGATGATGCAAATAGTGTAACTGTCATTTTGCTAGTGAAATGTGTGCATAAAAGTGGTATTGAACCTTTGCCGGCTTTCTACCCATCAATCTGTCCTCTTCTTCGGATAAGTTTACTGCATACCGAGTTCGCGTTGGTCCATGTTGCCATCAGCAATTATTACTGCAAGAATTGCCTCTCTCGAGAAATTTACCTAAAATGCTAATAGTGGCTGTCGATTTATCGATAGTGCCCTCAGACCGGGGAACCAAACGCGTCCCCAGGGTTGCGGATAGGGGAAGACCTTTCTCGAAAGGTTTGCTGCGAATAACCAATAAGCAGCCGCGGACAATGGTCGGCAGTGAAGGGAGAGTCTCAGGACAAATACCTGAGTGTCAATGATCTTCACTGTGACATGACGAAATATATGGCGTCATCAATTATCCATATATCCTGGCAGTAGGTAAAATGCTATGGGAACGGAAACCCAGACAGAAAACCAAATCATGCAGGTCCACAAGGGGAACCAAATTACGGTGCAGGGGGTCGGATCCCCAGTACCGGTGGCAGAGGGTAGTGAGCGAGCAGGCTCCCGGCCGTCGTCATCCAGCGACTGCAATGTTATAGAAGTGGTGAACTTGGCTTCTGTAACAGATATAACTACAAGCAAACAGGACGCTAGTACGGAGAACCCTTTCAGGCAAAAACCGCTGTTGGCAAGAACACCGATAAAGCAAGTCACCGATTGCGGGGGGAGGCAGCAAACCCCAGAAACACTGTCAAAGTCAACATCACAGGTTAAATCATCGGAGACAGACCACAGACGGACTAACGAAGGAAAGAAGGCAGAGTGCGTTGTGCAACCTGGCATCATTGCGGCCTTTGGGCGCAGTAGAAGGACTACGCGCACCCCGGAGCGTCCAGTGGAAGACGTACACAATCCGGATCAAGCTGCGACACCAACAGAGGCCAGTGTAAGACTGGGGGAGAGAGAAGTTTTGCCGTTGGCCGACGCCACTTCAAACGCGACCCAAGCGGTAGAAGCAAAAGGGCTAGGAAATGGGGGCCTCTCCCAAGAGGTGGCGCCAAATAACACAATCGCCCTTGACCGCGCCGAAGAGGAGCGGCTTACTCGGAAAGCGGGGACTATCGTCAAACAACTGAGGGCTGCCTGCGAAGTGCAGAAAAACATAGGCAAGAGTGTCAAGAATGGCATTCTTGAACTGGAGGAGCTTTTTGGCCGCATAACGCACTACAGGCGGAGGTGGCTTGCAACCGAAAAGCACCAAAAAGACACGCTCTCCCTCGAGGCATCAGTGGGTCCTAGCAGCAGCAAAAGAATGGCCGGTAGCCCAATTGAAGGCGACCGTGAGAAAAGGAGGAAGGACGAGACCATAAACGAAGTTGACACTCCAGGCGAGGAGTTTCATGTGGTGCGAAACATGGCAGCGAAAAAAGCGGCCAAAAAGCTACTCCTAGAAAAAACAGACAAAGAGCTCAACCACGAAAAGAACAAAGAACCCCCTGATATACCGCAGAAAACAAAAAGCGAACCGCGGCGCAAACCCTTGCGAGAGGCACTGCTTATTAAACCCTCTAAGGGCCGAACCTACGCAGATGTCCTCCGTGAAATTAAAGGAGCGGTCAAGCCAGACGACACCAAAACTGCCATCAAAGCAGTTCGACCAACCCGGACCGGTGGCCTGCTGGTGGGATTCGGGCCAGAGGCCACAAACAAAGATGCATTCCGTGACGTGGTTCAAAAGGTTCTTGGAGATGCGGCAACGGTTGCCTTGCTCGAACCAATGGCCACCCAGGAAATCAGGGACCTCGACTGCGTCACGGACAAAGCTGAAGTAGAGGATGCCATTAGGAGAGAGTTCCCCAGCTTAAGTGAAGTCAAGGCAAGATTGACACGTGAAAACACAAGGGGGCAACGCATGGCTATTGTTGAACTAGCTGACAAACACGCCCAGCAAATCCTGGCGAAGGGCAAAATTAAGATAGGTTGGGTGATCTGCAGGATACGGAGAAGAGCGATCCCTATCCGCTGCTTCAGATGCCTCGAATACGGACACACCGCGTATGGCTGTAGGGGTCCCGACAGGAGATCTCTGTGCTACAAATGTGGTGAAACGGGGCACAAAAGGAAGGAGTGCATGAACGAGGCAAAATGCATTCTTTGCAAGGATGCTAACCTAGCATCCGGCGACCTCAAACATGAGCCGGGGACAGGGAGATGCTGGGTTTTCAAGGAGGCCCTCACTAAAGCCAAATTGATACTCAAATGATCCGTATCCTTCAGGTCAATTTGCACCGAAGCACAAACGCCCAGGACCTACTTGAGCAGTTTGCGAGGGATAAGAAAGCTGACCTCCTGTTGCTGAGCGAGCAACATCATGACAAGGACTCGCAAGCGTGGTACCCTGACAAATCTAGTACCTCGGCCATCTGGGTTCGAGAGAGCGCCCACCTTCAGGTGCAGGGCCATGGACGCGGGGATGGTTTTGTGTGCGTGCGGTGTTCAGGGATAACATATTTCAGTGTTTATCTGACGCCTAACGAGGCAATGCGATCTTTTCGAACCAAACTCGATGCCCTGGAGGACGCTGTCTCGAACACAGAGGGCCACATGCTGGTCGGGGGAGACTTCAACGCTAGAGCCATCGAATGGGGTATGCCACAATCCGACCCAAGGGGAAAGCAAATCTTGGACATGGCGGCCAGAACAGCGCTTTTGTCCTAAATACTGGTAACACCCCTACTTTCCGCCGATGGGGTTGCGTAGGAACCATACCCGATGTGACACTCGCTTCGGAGTCCCTGGTACCTAGAGTACACAACTGGCGAGTACTAGAGGACTACTCGGCTAGTGATCACCAGTATATAGCGGTTGAGATTCACGACGGTGCCACTCTGCGTGCATATGCCCAAACTTCAATCCTCGCATGGAGGACTGGGAGGATGGACGTTGAGAGGTTCGCTGACGCGCTTATGGCAGGCGCACCGTTACTGGGAGCTCCGCCAGGGAGTAGAGGGCCCACAGCCAAGGACTTGGTGAACTCAACTATGAGTACCATCATAGCTGCTTGCGAGTCTTCCATGCCCCGTCGGAGACCCCGACACGGTAAGCCTCCAGTATACTGGTGGTCAAACGAGATCGCCGAACAAAGAAGCGAGTGTCACAAACTTCGGCTAGAGGCCCAGCGGGCGCGAACACGGGAGGAGGCAGACACTAGGCTAGCAGCATACAGGTCCGGCAGGAAATATCTTCGCAGGCTAATTAACAAGAGCAAGGCCCGATGCTGGCAAGACCTCGTGGATGATGTAAGTAGGGATCCGTGGGGCCTAGGCTACAAGCTGGTCATGGGGAAACTTGGTGCCCTACGGGAGCCTTGTATACATGACGCGGAAAAGATGGACGTAATAGTGCGGTGACTCTTCCCCGCCCACCCCGTCCGTGTTGACGCTGTCCGTGGTGAAACAGCAGTCGAGTGCCCACTCTTCACACAGCTGGAACTGGAGGAGGCAGTCCTCTCCCTGAAAGCGAGGAAGGCTCCAGGTCCAGATGGTGTTCCAGCTGAGGTTTTGCAGCTCGTCTATCACCATTGTCCTGACTTGCTGCTCAGCACATTCAACGCTTGCCTACGGGACGGGGTTTTCCCGGTACGATGGAAGGTGGCGAGGCTCGTGCTGATCAGCAAGGGGAAGGGAAATCCCGAACCGCAGTCTGCATACCGCCCGTTATGCATGCTAGACACGGCTGGGAAAGTGCTAGAGAAACTCATCAAGGGAAGACTCACTGACGCGATTCGTGCTGCTGGGGACCTATCTCCTCGGCAGTACGGCTTTAGAGCAGGACGTTCTACCATTGATGCGATTGCAGAGGTGGTGAACGCGGTCCAAAAGGCAGATGCATGTAGTCGCACCAAGCGACGGATCGTCCTGTTGGTGACACTCGACGTCAGGAATGCCTTCAACTCCGCTAGATGGGTGGATATTCTGGACACGCTGGAAAACTCTTTTCAAGTTCCAGAATATCTAATGCGGCTCTTGAGGAACTACCTAAAGGACCGAAGCCTGCTCTACGACACGACACAGGGCCAACGAAGGATGGCGGTTACATCGGGTGTTGCCCAGGGATCTATCCTTGGTCCGGACCTGTGGAACGTGTCTTACGACGGGCTACTGAGACTTGAGATGCCAGATGAGTCGCGCTTGGTCGGCTATGCGGATGATGTTGCGGCTCTGGTCGCCGGACGCACCGTTGAACAAGCGCAACTTAGGCTAGGTATGCTAATGCGCCGAGTGAGGGACTGGATGACTGCTCGCGGGCTCAGTTTAGCACTGGAGAAAACCGAAGTGGTCATCTTGACAAAAAAGAGAATCCCTAGAGTAAGGATGATCAGTATTGGAGATATACAGATCGAATCGAAGCCAGCGGTGAAGTACCTGGGGCTACTGATCGACTCGAAGATGAGTTTCTCTGAGCAAATCAGGGCAACGGCTGAGAAGGCTGCTTCGGGAATATCGGCCCTGAGTCGACTTATGGCCAACGTAGGGGGACCCAGCCCATCAAGAAGACACTTCTTGATGAGTGCTGTAGGGTCAGTGCTACTGTACAGGGCAGAGGTATGGGGCGACGCTCTCAGCAAGGAGGTATACCGAAAACGATTGGCACAGGTACAGAGAAGAGGAGCACTGAGAATTGCATCTTCGTATCCAACAGTCTCCGACTCGGTGGTGAGAGTGATTGCAGGCGTGATACCTGTCGCCCTCCTTGCTAGAGAGCGCCGCGCTATTTACCTGCGCCGAAACGAGGATGCGAGGAAGATGGTTGCCCGCGAGGAGAGACAACGCTCGCTCAACGATTGGCAGCAGTCTTGGAGGAATTGCACGAAGGGAAGGTGGACTGCGCGCCTCATCCCGGATGTGAGACCGTGGCTAAAGCGAAGGCATGGTGAGACTGACTTCTATCTGACCCAGCTTTTGAGCGGGCACGGGTGTTTTCAGTCTTACCTGCACAAGATCGGTAAGTCACGGTCTCCCGATTGTCGGTTTTGCCCAGGAGAGGAGGACAATGCCTGTCACACATTTTTTGCGTGTACCAAATGGGCCAGGCTGCGAAGGGAACTCTACAGGGAGACGGGAGAGCTCACCCCGGATAATATAGTTGCGGTGATGCTCGAATCGGTTGACAAATCGAACCAGGTGGCACATTATGCTCGGGCAGTCCTAAAAGATAAAAGGGACTCACAGCAGCCGGAGGTGCTGGGGCTGGGGGATCGCTCTTCTGGTATTTCCTCTTCCCCTCTCCCCTCCCGCTAGGAAAGGGACTCCCCAGCTTGAAGGCGCCCCACGGCGTAACAAAACGAGACCTGGCCCGAAGTAATGTGTCAAACGGTTCCAGGCTAGGTTCTCAGATTGACAGGGGAGGTGTTTAGTGGGTAGTCCAAGGGTATCCTCCATGGGAGTCCCACACTGCCAGACTCGGCGGGCGTAAATGCCTTTACCTCCTTACCACAAAAAAAAAAAAATAGTGGCCGGAGACGTCGATGTTGAGAGACTATTTTTCTAGTGAACCCTTTTTCTCCCTACTCTCCCGCTAGAGGAAGGATCCACGAACTTGCAGACACCACATGGAATAGCGAAAAGATGCTTTTCCCGAAATGTCAAATGGTTCCAGACTAGTTTCTCAGGTTGACAGAGAAGGTATTTATTGGGTAGTTCTGACGTCTTGCGCATTTTAGAAATCCACACTCAGGGCGTAAATAGTCTTCACCTCCCAGCCACAGAAAGATGAGGTCTTTAAGACTCCAAGTCTATAATAAAGGGTTTCCCAATAAGAGGTGCTATTTTGAATGGCCGGCTATTTCGGTAGATGTCATTTTTGAAGCTGTCATTTTTTGACATTTGACAAGCAAAAACTACGCCATTAATAAAAGTGGAACGATATTTACTTCAACAATGCATTGAAATTATTAAAATTCACTATAAAAATGGTGAAAATTTGGCAAAGACGGTTCGTAAAACTCAAACATTTTTGGGTCGTCGTGAAGCACCTTGTCGGACCGCAAAACAGAAATTGGTTTGAAAATTCGAGCTGTCTGGACAGCTCAGTGATGTGAAGAATAAAACCCGTGCACTTCACTCAAGAACAGCCGAGAATTTTTCTGCTGTAGCCGAAAGTGATGAAGAAAACCCAGGTTTGTCTATGCCTCGTCGTTCTTTGGAATATGGCATTCCACACACGTCATTACACCGTGTTTTGCATAAATGGGGCTGGAGCAACAGTTGCGATGAATGGATTGCGCTATCGAGAGATGATTAATGATTTTTTATGGCCGAAATTGGATGGTATTGATCTGGACAACGTTTACTTTCAAGAAGACGGCGCTACCTGCCACACAAGCAACGAAACCATTGATCTTTTACGGGAAAAGTTTCCGGACCATGTTATCTCTCGAAGAGGTGATCACAATTGTCCACCGAGATCTTGTAATTTACCGTCTTGCGACTTCTTCGTTTGGGGCCACGTGAAAGAGAAGGTTTACGCCAACAGTCCAGCGTCGATTCAAGACCTCAAAGATGGAATTCGTGAGGCTATCGAGGACATAGGGTAGCCAACTTGCGATTTGGTTATGGAAAATTTCATGAAAAGATCCTGTAAGCGTGGTCGTGGTGGTAATTTGCCTGATGTTATTTTTCACTATTAACGGCATACCTTCCTCTGTATAATGAAATAAACACCCGATCGTTTATATTAAAAAATGGGATTTTTGTTATAATATCAAAATAACACCTTTTATTGGTGTAGCTGGTGTAGCTCAGTATTGCACCGATTAAAATGTAACAAGATCGTGTATGGTATTCTTCAAAGTGATTAAAACTAAGAACCTCGAATTTCACCCATAACAGCAGTCCTAAAATGTAAAAAAGGCTGGCAGTGGCCGGAGAGATCGATGTTGGAAGACTAATTCTCTAAACATCCCCTTTTCTCCCTCCTCTCCCGCTAGAGGAGGGATCCACCAGCTTGAAGGCGCCCCATGGCGAAGCTAAAAGAGGCTTTACCCGAAGCAATGTGTCAAACGGTTCCAGACTAATTTCTCAGGTTGACAGGGGAGGTGTTTAGTGGGTAGTCCCGACGCCTTGCGC
Source organism: Odontomyia ornata (assembly GCA_963969285.1). Taxonomy (NCBI): domain Eukaryota; kingdom Metazoa; phylum Arthropoda; class Insecta; order Diptera; family Stratiomyidae; genus Odontomyia; species Odontomyia ornata. Next base: position 89,782,515 of record OZ017742.1, read on the forward strand.
TCTGAGGAACTCCACACTCAAGGTGTAAATAGCCTTCACCTCCCAACCACAAAAAATGAGGTCTATAAGATTCCAAATCTATAATACCTGAATTAATAATCTTGTTTTCGATAGCAGATAAAATTCTGCTGTGTTTTTCTCAAGTTCATATTAGTTCTGATGTAAAACTACGCAAAAATTGTGTATGTAGGGTAGACTGGGTACGGTTGAAACATTTTAGCGTTTATCGTCCGTTGCATCTGGATCAATTAAGCGAGCGATTACGGGAATACATTAAATTAAATACCATATATCTATCTACTAATGGGCAATATTATTTGAGATCACTGTATTGTATTTTATGTGTAAAATAAAATTTAACATAAAAAAATAATTTGTTTCAACCGTCCCTATGCCAGGGTCGGTTGAAACAGTGCCTGGGGTCAATTGAAACACATGCAAATAATGAAAAATCTTATAAATCAACATATTTACTCGTCGTCTAATAACATTTCACGACTCGTTATGGCACAGTTAAACATCACAAATGTGTTTTTATTAATATTCAAGTCTTTCAAAATACTTATAATCTTATATTAATTTCAATCTTTTTTCAAAGTTTTATATTAAGTACAACTTAAATTATGAAATAATCAGATGTTGGTGCTTTTGTAATGTTTTTGTACTTCTTCATACTATATTTTTCAAAACTCAACAGCATTAATTAAAAAACTAAATTTTAGCACTCCAGCTAACAAAACACTTTGAGTGAAACTTCACAACCTTATTTCTATAAACATCTTCATTTTTAAGCATAGATAAATAAATCACAAAACAAAACTTCAATACTTTTTGCTTAAGAAAATAAAATTCAGCAGTTTTAAAAAAAATTTATCACTTCAGCTATAAAATAGGTTAAGAGAAAAATTAAGACATATTATTTCTTTAAAAATCAAAATTTTAAACAATATTATTTATCTAGTCACGATATCATTCGGAATCACAATTGTGGCAAACATAACGTAGACTACCTGCTGTGCACTCTTCATGCGCCCACATTTTGCACTCCATGCATTGTATCCATTTTTCCCTTGATCTGCTTTCTGAATATGCTGACAAACAAACCAGGCAGAAGCACTCCTCTGCTTCTGATAAAGATTCATGTTCCCTGTTGGTGTTTTTCCTGTTTGTAGCATTTCTTTTAGTCCTTCCTTTATCTAACCTTTTCTTGACTTGCTTAGCTTTGGTTCGTTTCAATCTGTTTTCATGTTCCCTTCTTATCTCTTCTTTTTCAGGTGTATCTGTATAGATTGTGGATTTCCTGGTTTTTCGCCCCCTGTTTGGCAGTTTCCTTGGAAGAGTTTTTGGTAGTGGTCGCACTACTTCCGGCGAAAACAGAAGTGGTGTACCCAAAGTTGCGATATTTTCTGTTTGATTTGTCAGCACAGAAACGGATTTGAAACTTGTACAGGGTTTGGGTGAAATTTCCTGAACCCTACCACTATTTTGATGTCCGGGTGGTTTAATTAAAGATTCTGGATCTGCAATTATATCTTCTTGTTCTCTGTCTGCAACTTGTGAACACTGTGGCGTGTTTAGAGTTGGTTGTTGTATAAAAAAAGGAGGATTAGAAAGCTCCTCCGACTCTTCTGGTGGTTCGAAAGTAAAAATAGAAGGTGATGATGTTGGTGTTTTATCCTCGGGTGCACTAGCATTCTGAATAGGGCCCTCAGTTGCCTCGATTGTTTTTACAGGATTTGGCCTATCTGTCACAAATGCAGGTGCAAAATCGAGTTCAGTAAATAAATACCGATTAAATGGAACAATCCCAGTTGCGCGAAAGCCAGCTTGAATGTTGGATTGTGTAAGAGCAAGCGGCATAGCAGAAGCTAAAATTCCTGGGATGTCGTAGATTGACATTGTTTTGCCGGGATGGCTTCGCATCCATCCATCACAGGTCGAATTTACAGCTTTCTTCAGAGGACCGAATACAGATCGATCAAGCGGCTGGAGTTTATGTGAGCAGTGAGGAGGGAAAGATAGCATCACAATGCCATTCGTCTTGCAAAAGTCTAGTGCGACAATGTGAACATGTGAAGAGTGGTTATCAAGTACAAGCAAAACTTTGTGTGAAGGAGAAGCTTTTGTATGTTTTCTGAAGTGTTCCAGGAAATGAATAAATGTTTCATCCTGCATCCAGCCAGAAGGATTTGCACTTCCAGCAGATCCTATTGGTCCATCCCTGATGAAATGATCTTGGTAACGCACTCGCGGAAAGACGAAGAATGGAGGAAAAGCATTTCCGATGGCATTGACCGCAAAGGCTACTGTGACTAAAGTTCCCCTCTCGGCTGAAATCACTGAACCTACTTGACGAGCACCACGTCTAGCTATTATTCGGTCGGGTTTTTGCACAGTAGTTATGCCGGTCTCATCAGCTTTATATATATTTTGAGGTTCGAATTTATAACGGTCCATGACAGTAGCCAAATTGTCGTAGAAAGCATCTACGTTATTTCTGTTAAAGCTAGTCGCCCTAGAAAGACTTGTAGCCTGTGCTGCACGTACTGACAATTCAGGATTCCTTCGCATAAACATGCGAAACCATTCTTCGCCGGCCATTTCGTTGTCATCCCAAGTCCGAGGTCGCGATAAGTCATACTTGATGGTTAGTTCGTATGCTAATTTCATGACATCTTTTTTAGTTAGGCCAAAATATATGTCTGCACATCGCATTAAATATTTAGAAAGCTCACGCTCTTGTTCCTGGTTAAACACTCGATTGTGAGCCTTGTATCCCATTCCTTGATTTTCATCGCCACCAGTTGCATCTCGTTTACGTAGATACCTCAACAGGGAACAGTGGTTCAATCCATTCTTTTCTGCCGCTGTCTTAACGAAGATCCGGCTTTTACATCTTCATAGGCTTGTTTGTACATTGATATATCGGCCTGACCTCTTGAAGTTTTCCTTTGACGCACCCTTGGCATCTAAGAAATAAGAAAATTAAATAGATAATCTGTTTCAACCGTACCCACAAAAAATGTTTCAATCGTCCCCATCCCCCTATCTAGGTATAAAACGGTTCACAGTAAGAATGATAATAAATTTGAACAAAAACTAAACATTCAGCCATATTTTACAACCTTCAATTAAAATGATGCAACACTCTTAATAATCTAGCTCTAATAACACCATAATAATTGCATAAATTTACAAACAAAAAATACTTACTTTCCTGTCAAAAAACACAATGGGGCCTCCTACACACAAGCACAACGCACAAAGATCGACACAACACTAAAGTTCGAGTTTAGACTTGTCGACCGCTTCGTTCTCTTATTGCAGCACTCATCTCAACATGTACGGTGCCGAAATATTTGCTTTGTTTCAATCGTCCCCCGTTTCAACCGTACCCAGTCTACCCTACCATACAAAATTTTAGGTATTTTGAGCCCGCTATAATCTATGTTTAGCAATTCACGTCAAAGATTTAGGCAAATAAATATTTTTGTCCGAAATGAATGACCGAGAACTTGATTTTAACAGGAATAAGTATATTAATAACAAATCAAAAAATTAAAGTGTTTCTCGGCATCCAATTAATTGCTAATGATACAATTACAACCATACATATAGTATATATTCAAAAATATTCCAGAAATAATCTGGAATACGTCCATATTTCTGCAAAAAATGAATCGTTATCCAAGAACTATAGTTTCAGATTATACACAACACAACATACGAGTAAATCCTCGTTGAATCATTTTTTGAATAATAAATATCAATTTCATTTGCCTTCGATTTACGACTGATCTTTCATTTCGAAAAATCTAATCAATTTTCTTTCCTTCTAATTTCAGGTGAGATGTTATTAACACGTGTACGTGCTCTTATTGCTTACTTCACGGACGAAGCAAAAATCATTCAATTTGGGATAATCGAAAAATTTATCAGCAATTTTCGATAACATGTATTTGGCAATATTCGATCGACCTTATCTAGAAATATAAATATTTTATGTACATACAGCCAAATCTTTCCAATCCCCAGCCAATTTAAATCCTCCATCCTTGCCACCTACACACACACACACTCCCTAATAAGCAACGTGTGAGCCGTCGATTTCAACATTCACGTGAAATTAAATGGAGAAAATCTGAAAAATCATCTTCCTTGTCAAAAATATTCTTATATATTTATTTTTTTTTATTTCCTCACATCATCACAAAAAGCAAAAGCATCAGACAGTCGGCGGTAGCTTAACAGGAATAAATAATATATAAAAGAAGAAAATCCACTTTAAGGGTGCAAGTTGGAGGCGAGAGAGAAAGATGAGCTGAAATGAAAAACGGATTTAGGCTCAAGTAAAAATATATTGTTATATGCTTTATGAATGCCGACTACTCCCGGAGGGGATGAGGTAGGGCAGTTTGGATAAAAGAAAAAGGAAGAAAAAATGGAACACCACCCGAGACAACAATATTATCGTCTTTTGCGTAATAATTCAAAGTCTGACATTGAATTCTAAATTCAGGGAGAGGATATTATTCTTCTGGTAGATTCTGTTGTATAACGTGCCCAGTTTGAATATTCAAATTATAGGATTAGGATGGAAAGCTGATGAAAATGAGGATGGTGGAGTAGAATAAAGTATATTCCCTTTTTGCTTCGCAGAACTGAACATTGAATATGAAAATCAATATTTAATTTGACGAAAAGAATGGCGGAAGAGAAAATATTCAAGGATGAAATATTTGCAATTGTTGCGTTAAATTTCAAGTTGAGTGAAACTTCCTAATTTTTTGTAGACACGTGTTCCTGGAAATTTTTCCGAGATGAATTTTCTGCTCCAAATCTTAAATGATTAGCTTCTTCGGCATTTAGTGTAAATACTTTTTAGGACTAGTATATTAAGAATTCTCTTCGGAAACTCGATAAATAAAGATGTTGCAAAGTATTTAATAGACTCTTTAAATATGATCATAGACAAAAAAATTGCATGGTACATTTTTGGCGTCCATTGTAGTATACAAAGTTTGCTTAAGCACACCGACTTTTTTGGTGGAATTCAATTTGTAAAGGTTAAAGGTACCTATTACACTGAAACGGAGAAAAGGTAAATAGTATATCGAAAAAATCCAGCGCTTATTATGTTTGTTCTATTTTCTAGCAAGATGTCTATTTTGGCCACTCTTGATTCCGCTGACAGAGTCTTCAACCACCAATTCATCTTGTGAATGATATGAGAGCTATAGAGATCTGTACAGGTTACGGTATGTAGGACAGAAATCCAGAAAAGCTAGGAAAAAATATACCGCAATAGGGTTTAGTTTGTTCAGACATTCATGGCTAATTTTCCGTATTAGATTTAATCCAGGCAGAGCAAGTAGTTTCGCCTGGCTGTCACTCCAGATTTGTATTAGCCCTCTTCTCTACTTATAGTTCAGGATCTATGACACCACGTCGTGTAAAGCAAACACTGCTACCCGAAACACAGGGGTGAACATTCCTCGTGGTATCGATTGCAGATATCTTGGTTTAAGAACCATCATGCTCCAGTTTGGTCTCTGATCCTAGGGCTATCCATGTAGAAGGTCATATTCTGCTTCACCAGATAACAGCTCCTAATATGAGCACTTGGTCCTATCTGTGCCTCTGTCATGAAAATTTCTATAAAAGCTCAGAGCAGCACATATCTTATCAGTTGGTATACCCGTCTCAGGGACATACTCCACCACTGACTTAAATATGCTTTTAAGACCGCCTAAAGTGTGAAGGCTGCATATGGCCGCGATTCATCCGCTACCGGTACCTGCCAGTATGCGGGCTTAACGTCCAGAGTGGACAAATATTTTACATCTCAACCAATTTGGACCAGCTACACGATGTGAAATATTTTTCCACTCAGGAGATTAAGCCCGCATACTGGCAGGTACCGGTGGTGGAGAATTCGTGTCTTCACTATTCCAGGGAGAGAATTATTTCAGTTTCGCCGCATGCATTTTGGATCGATTGTATTCACCTACCTGGATGACATAATCATCGTCACCCCGGGCATCTTATCACGTTGAGGGAGGTATTAAGATGGATCAGGAAAGTCAGCTTGAAGCTCTCCCGAGAGAAGTGTTTCTTTTGCCTTTTGTGTTGTCAATATCCCCAGCTCTTAAGCAGTTAAACAAGTGCAACTGTTTTTGGGCATAGTTTCATAGTGCCAGAAATTCATCCCGTATCACGCCTCCTTGTAGCATTGGATCTGCTTTGCAAAAACTGGCGTGTTTTTGGACAGTACAGTATGAGCAGGCATACGACCATTGTAAGTTGATGTTGCCGTTCGCATCAACCTTAACTTGTCGTAACTTTGGACTTCTTTTTAATATCTAGACAGATACCTCAGATGTGAACCTAGGGGCAGTTTTAAGCTAAACTTAAGTGGTGCGTTACCAGAGCCAGTCCTTTTCGAAGGCGTAGTAGAAGTATTCGGCTACGAAAAAAGAATGCTTGGCGCTTCTCCGGGTTATGGAGAAACTTCATCATTCTCTGGTATGGCTGCACAACCTCCGGGATCCAACTCGGCATCTAGCCCGCTGGGCTGATTGACTCCAGCAGTTTGATTTCGAAGTGGCGCATCGGAAGGGTAAAGAAGACCTGGTGCCAGACGCTCTCTTCAGATCCGTTCTCGTAGTGGAGGCCATTGAGGAGGCAATCGAGAAGGAGGATGCCTGGATAGAACGTATAAAGTAGATTATTGCTCGGGAGCCTAACAGACAGCAGGACTCGCGGGTCGAGGGAAGGCAGGCCGATAAACACCATAAATTACGAAGGCAGTCCTGAAAGTTCGTTGCACCCCAGTCAGGGCGAGCGTATGTATGTATTAGGACAGCGCCAAGTTGACCTGACTGTGGATTACATGGGGGCTAGTCAAACTTATGACCGCTTTGGGCAAAAATATTTTTGGCGAAAGTTGCAGGCTGATAAGCAGTGTCACATCAAACGATGTAAGGTTTTTCAGGCTACCAAGGTGCAGTGGAGGTCACCTTACTGGTTGATACATAAAAGTAGCGGCTAAGCAAAAGCACCCCGGGAGACACTTTGCGTGATCTTGGTGCGCTCCTTGCCACGTTCAACCGCGGAAAACATCTACGTCTTTACTGTGGTTTACCAAATTTCCGCTACTTTTCCCACTTAAGAAAGCAACTGCTAACGCTTAACTCGAGGAGCAAGTTTTTATGATTTTCGGAGTACTAGCTGTATTGTGTTATGATAATGGCGTGCAATTCCGGTCGATGAAACTACAAATTAGCCAAGTACAAATTATGGCTTTTTGTCACCCTCAGGCAAATCCAGCTGAGTGGGTGAATCAAAACATAAAAAGGATTTTGAAGGTCTCCGGCAGAGATAATCACCAGAGTTTAAACCGGGATGTACCAAGGTTGGGTATGCACTTTGTTCTTATATGCATGAAACCATGAGAGTCACGTGTTATTTCTGTGACTTCGGGCGGGAAATGGTCATGTCTTGAATAAAACAGAGGACCCATTGGAATGAGGAGGATGTCATGGGAACCCCCGTGAAAAGAGCATGGGTGCGGTAGGACATCGTATCGTAACTCAAAACGACGACAACACAAGGCGTCTGTAGGTACAATCAACGTCGACAGGTGCTACCCTTAAAGAAGAAGAACTTAGTTTTGCGGCGATATTACCTCTTGTCATATGCAGCGAACTACTTTTCACAAAAGCCTACGCTGGAATTTTGCATAATTGGAAAAGTGTCCCCATCTATGTTCCACCTAAAGGGCACAAACCGGCAAAGGGCGGGCCATTGACACGTGAAAGATCTCAAGCTGTATGTAGATGTAACACGGAAAGGAAGGCGTATGACACAAATCATTTATTCATTGAGTGAAGGCACTACCTCTATGTCCGCGGGTATCATCGAACGTTTTTGTTCATTGACCGTTCTCGTCGCGTCTGTTAAACTTTTGACCTCAGCCAAGCTGAAATAAATGAAGCGGAGCTCTAGCATTTTAGCGATTTCCTTCATTTTACCCCTTCTTTCTCACATCGACTCTGCTTTCTTTTTCTCGTGACTTTCTTTTCATAGCTTTTCTTTTTTTCTTGTATTTTGGCTTCAGCCATTTTGGGTAGCTAAAAAAGCAAGAAGATTTCAGTCATTGGAATCAATTGGCCGGAAGGAAAGACAAACAAACATTAAAACATCTGCTTCTGTTGCTAGAAAGACTGAGTTCACGTGTAAATTATGCAAGGCCACTTGCAATGGACTTTATGCGTGCAAAAAGTTTTTAGAAATAACTGGCTCTGAACGTTTGCAGTTTGTTCAAAAATATAAGTTTTGCATTAACTGCCTGAAATTGGGCCACAAATACAACGCTTGCGCTTCTCAACCATGCACCAGGTGTCAAAAGAAGTACAATACATTGCTTCACCTACAAACATCTCCAGCGAAAAATGTTACCCAAAAGCCATCTGAAAAAAAGGAAATTTGAGTCCCAGACAAACGGCAAATAAATAACCTCATCGGCTATAATCAGTTTGACAGATTCTGAATCAGCATCGGACAAGGGCTATATTTTACTAGGAACCGCAAGGGTACTTTTAACTGCAAATAATGGAAGATCATGTGAATGCAAGGCCTTGTTGGATTTTGGGTCCAAAGTTAATCTCGTCACTGAACGTGTAATAAGGCGGCTTAAAATACCAACGACGAAATTATTTATATGCATCGAAGGCAATGGCAAGGAAAAACGGGACACAAACTGCCGAGTTAACGTCAACATGAAATCCTTGTGTGGTCAATTTGAAGGCAGAAGCATTTGTATTGCCATCTATAGAATCGATGCAGCCAACACAAGCTCTGGATATTACTGCGTGGGATATTCCTGATAATATCAATTTAGCGGATAATAATTTCAATTAGCTTGAAAACATTGACGTCCTTCTTGGTGCGGAGTTCTTCCATCAAATGATAGTACCAGGGAAAATATCTCTCGGAGATGGAAAGCCAATTCTCCAAAATATGTTACGGGTTTTGGCTGCATTACAACTTGTGCTGTACTTACCGCAGATGAAGAAGAAGCGAAGAATGCAATTTTAGAACGATTCTGGAAACTTGAGGAAGTCAATCATTCGTTGCCAATGCTGACTACTGCAGAAAAGTATTGCGAAACTCATTTTACTCAAAATACAACGAGAGACTTTACTGGCCGATTCATTGTTAGACTGCCATTTTTTGAAAATCCCAAAGCACTAGGCAGTTCAAGATATACTGCGGAAAACAGATTTAAAGCTCTAGAAGCACGGCTATATAAGAAAAAGGACATCAAAAACCAGTGTGTGGAGTTTATGAGGGAATATGAGTCTCTTGGGCACATCTCACGGATTGATCTTGAATCTATAATGGAAACACACTACTTCATTCCACACCACTATGTTTTGAAACTCGAAAGCAGTAGCACAAAACTGCGGGTTGTATTTGATGCATCTACAAAACCGTCGTCTGGATATTCACTGAATGATATTCTTCATTGTGGTCCGTCAATTCAGGATGACTTGTTTACGATTCTTTGCCGATTCAGACTACATAAATATGTCTTCACAACAGACATACAGAAAATGTACAGGTAAATCCTAGTGCATCGAGACGATTGAAGATATCAATTGATTGCTTGGAGAGAAGATTCATGCCTTCCACTACAGTATTTCAGCCTAAATACTGTAACATATGGAACACGATCAGCTCCATATTTAGCAATCAAATGCTTAAAGAAATTAACCTTCAAGAATACGCAAAATTATATGTTGGGAGCAAATGCATTGCAAACCAATTTTTACGTTGATGGTGGTTTGATTGGTGCTGACACTGTTTTCTCCCCTATAGAAACACGAAAGCAACTAACAGTGATATTAGAATCAGCTGGGCTTAAGTTACAAAAATGGTGTACCAATATCTACTCCTGTCCGCTTGTTTATCTGTCTTGCCCGTCCTATCCTCGAATATTGCTCTGTAGTTTGGTCTCCCCGACACTCCTACCTCATTGACTCGTTAGAGAATGTCCAGCGTAAATTTACTCGTGTCTTGTTTTACAAATTCAAAATCCCATATCAACCCTATGACTGCCGTTTATCCTTCCTACGTTTGCCTACTCTGTCATCCCGTCGCATGTATCTAGATCAGTGTTTTCTGTATCAACTCTGCCACAATCAAATTTCATTAACATTGCTTGCAGACCTACGCCTTCATCAATCATCGCGTTCTTCTCGGGCAAACAATTTTTTCGTGCCACCGTATGCCCGTACAAATTTATATTTTCACTCTCCTATTAAACGAATGGTAAGGAATCATGATAGGCTTGAGCTTGGTACTTTTTCCGACTCATACCTAGTTTTTAAATTGAGGTTAACGAGCCTGATTCTTAAAACTCAACTGGAGTAAATATTAGGCTTTATTTTCTTTTTTTGTGTGCTTTAATTTAATTTTACACGCATATTTATTGTAGTTAGTACCATTGAATTTCTTTTTTATTTTAACTTTAACACTTAATTCTAATTTTCATTAATTTTCTTTTCTGTTTGTTTTGTTCCATTTTTTAATTGGATAATGTTTATCTGTTAAATGGAATTTAAATAAATAAATAAATAAACAGTAAGGTATTGGCAAACATTCCAATGAAAGAGGAGGAAATCAATTTGAATCTGGAAGTCGAAGGCAAGGATTCTGTGAAAACACTCGGAATAATGTGGTCTCACGAAAAAGACCAATTCTCAATTCATCTGGCGCTACCAGCGATTCATAAAATAACAAAACGAACAATGAATTCGGGAGTTGCACAAGTTTTCGACCCTCTTGGAATATTGGCACCGGTAGTGGTTGCAGCCAAAATACTTATTCAAAAATTATGGCAGCTTGATATTTCTTGGGACCAACTTGTTCCAGCCGAAATTGAAAAGGAACGGATTATGTTCAAAAATGAGCTCCCTAATCTGACAATTGTTCAAATTCCACGACATTGCTACTCCCAGCAAACTCCTAGCAAGATACAGCTCCATACTTTCACAGATGCTTCAGAAAAGGCATATGGTGCAGCAATCTACATTCGCTTAGTCATGAAAGACGGAAGAATTGTCGTCAGACTACTTTGTGCCAAATTGCGAGTGGCTCCAATCAAAAAACAAACATTACCAAGACTTGAATTGTGTGCTGCAGTAGTAAGTGTACGACTAACTATGAAAGTAAAAGCTGATTTAAATTACAAGGACATTCAGACTTATTTCTAGACTGATTCAGAAAAAGTATTGGCGTGGATTAATACAGCTTCATCATCATACCAAACGTTTGTGGCTAATCGGGTGGCAATAATTCAAAAACAATCATTGCCAGAGCAGTGAAAGCATGTGAAATCAATAGAAAATCCAGCTGACTTAGTGTCTCGAGGAGTTTCCCCAAGGCTGTTTCAATCACGTAATGTGTGGTTCTACGGACCAATCTTCTTACATCGTAAGGAATCGTCATGGCCGTCATTACAACTAAACAATCTAAAAGTCAAGGGAGACATGGAAAGGAAACAAAAACAACCCACAGTAACGGTAAGCCCAATAATTGAAACAGGTAGCCTTATTTACTTGATTGGCCACGGCAATCGTTTCAATAAATTGCAACGCATAATAGCATACATGCTATGGTTTCATAATAACTGTAAAACCCAAGCTAATGCTCGGGCTAAAGAAATCCTGCTAGATGAAAACGAACTAGATAAGGCATTTAATGTCATAATTAGACAAATTCAAAATACTGATTTTCAAGAGGAAATTAAAAATTTTATTGTACAAAAGATAAGAAAGTGCCTAACAAAAGACTTATGAAAGGCATGACTCCTTGCATTAATAAAAACGGAATCATCAGAGTGGGAGACCGTCTTGAATTATTATTAAAAGAAGAGCCCAATCATCCTATTGTATTGCCTGATAATGATAGTGAAAACGCTCTTGAAAAAGATTCACAAAGAAAAATTTCATTGTGGACCGCAGACTTTGGTTAATATGGCTGGAGAAAGATTCTGGATTATCAAGGGCAAAATAATGGCACAGTCAGTGGTTCAAAAATGTGTCACATGTTGTAGAGCCAAACCAAAACTTTTAATCAAATTATGGGTAATCTTCCACATACAAGAGTGCAGCCAGCTCGACGCTTTTTGAACTCAGGAGTCGATTTTTGTGGCCCAGTATGGGTACATTTTAAAATACGTGGGAAGAAACCTCATAAGGCTTACATCATCGTATTTTGTTGCTTTGCAACAAAGGCAGTCCACCTGGAGCTAGCTATTGACCTGACTACAGAAACATTCATCAGAGCCTTGAAAAGATTCGTTGGGCGTAAAGGTCATTGTGACAATATAAACGGTGACAATGCCACTAATTTTGTTGGAGCTAGAAACCAGTTAGTTGAACTAGAGTCAAGCATATATTCCGGCTATGCACAAGAAATCATTAAAAATGAGTGCAGCTCAAAGAGAATTCAGTTTCATTTCATCCCAGCTCTATCTCCCCATTTTGGAGGGCTTTGAGAAGCTCCAGTTAAATCGTCTAAGCATTTGCTAGTGAGAAGTACTTCAACAGCATCCTTAACGTACGAGAAACTTGAAACCGTGATTATTGGAATCGAACAAAGTTCTAAATTTCAGACCTGTAACTCCAATATCATCCAATCCAAACGATTTTACTGCTCTCACTCCAGGACATTTTTTAATCGGAGAGCCCTTAGTTGCTCAATTTGAACGCAGAAATAACGATTGTGCTAGAGGCAATTTTGCTGAACGATGAAAGCAAGTTTCCGCCTTGAAACAAGAATTCCAGACCAGATGGTCTAAGGAATATCTGAACGAGCTACAATACCGTCAGCGTTGGAAGGATCGAGTCACGAATATTGAACTGGAGACAATGGTGGTTCTTCAAGAAGATAATGTTCCTCCTTTACAATGGCCACTGGGTAGAATTATTAAAGTTCATCATGGCAGTGATACGGCAGTGCGAGTTGTTGACGTTAAAACCGCGAATGGTATTAGAACCAGGGCTATACAGAGACTTGCACCGTTTCCCACAGACGATTTCTTTAAAACAGAAGAAAAATATGCAGAAAATATGAATGAGTTGGGTCCAGATGTAGATTCTGACGAAGGCGCTAAACGACAAATTGAGAACCTGCAGTCCTCAACATCTTACACAATATCTTCTGAAGGCAGCAAACAGCGGCTATCTACATCATACAAACATCAGCAATCTACATTCTACTCAACGCGTCAGTTAGATCATCAGGAGCCTTCAAGAAAAAAGGTGAAGACAACCATGGGCTCATTATTAACAAGTCTATTTCTTGTCTGTCTAGCAACAGTGGCTCATTCAGAACCCATGATTACAAATGAACAATTCAATCAAAGGCTTGGACTACACTTTGAACATATCGGCAGAGTGGCCCGCATCACTAACCAATGGAAAATACTAGTATATCACAATTTATCCACGTACCAAAAAAAGGTAGAAAACTTTGAACTAGGAGTAACGGCATTGAAAAATCGATGCACTAAAACAGAGAATAATGATGGTTGCAATCGTTTAGCAACACAAATTGGGCACTTGCAAAACGAATTAAACCTAGAAAAGGACTTATTCTCGTCTAGACGCAAACGTTAGGGAGCCTTTAACATTATTGGCAACGTGGCAAACTCACTCTTTGGCGTTTTAGATGCAGAATCCGAAAAGAATATGGCATTAACCATAGCAAACATCAAAACCAACGAACAACACATATTAAAATTAGTGAAAAATCAGACTTTCAGTCATTCTACAATCAACATTATGAAATTCAACCAACGTAACACACAAACTAAGTTCTCGGAAATCGACGAAAAACTCAAATACATAATGAACCAAATCCGCCAAAACCGTTCTGATGATTGCCAAACACAAATGATGCAGGCGCAAATAGTCCTCTCGTTTCAACTCTTGACTGCTAATTCTGAATGTCATCGAATTCAAGCAGCAATTATTGATGTGCTTACTGACGCACATCATGGGAAAATTAGCCCACTACTTCTCTCACCCAAACAATAAGTTCAGGAATTAAAAATTATTAAAAATAGTGTGCCATTGTCTACCCAGTTACCAACAGAAGAAACAGATATTCTGCATCTATATAAGTCGATGGGAATTCAAGGAAGACTTGTAAAGAACTATCTCATTTTTACTATCTGCTTGCCATTGGTAGATCTCCAAAAATTTGATCTATTTAGCATGACACCCATAGAGAGCATGACACCCATAGAGAAACCCTGACAAGGCTTTTTTTTTCTTTTTTTGTAGTAGAGAGGTGAATGCTATTTATGCATAGAGTGTGGGACTTCCATACGCGACTGGACTTCCCACTAAACACCTCCCCTGTCAACCTGAGAACCCAGCCTGGAACGGTTTGGCCACATTACTTCGGGCCAGGTCTCGTTTTGTTATGCCGTGGGGCGCCCTCAAGCTGGGGAGTCCCTTTCCTAGCGGGAGGAGAGGAGGAAATGCCAGAAGAGCGATCCCCCAGCCCCAGCTGCTGTGAGTCCCTTTTATATTTTAGGACTGCCCGAGCATAATGTGCCGCCTGGTTCCATTTGTCAACCGATTCGAGCATCACCGCAACTATATTATCCGGGGTGAGCTCTCCCGTCTCCCTGTAGAGTTCCCTTCGCAGCCTGACCCATTTTGTGCACGCAAAAAGTGTGTGACAGGCATTGTCCTCCTCTCCTGGGCAAAACTGACAATCGGGGGACCGTGACTTACCGATCTTGTGCAGGTAAGACTGAAAACACCCATGCTCGCTCAAAAGCTGGGTCAGATAGAAGTCAGTCTCACTATGCCTTCGATTTAGCTACGGTCTCACATCCGGGATGAGGCGCGCAGTCCACCTTCCTTTCGTGCAATTGACCCAAGACTGCTGCCAATCGTTGAGCGAGCGCTGTCTCTCCTCGCGAACAACCATCACCCTTGCATCCTCGTTTCGGCGCAGGTAAATAGCGCGGCGCTCTCTAGCAAGGAGGGCGACAGGTATTACGCCTGCAATCACTCTCACTGCCGAATCAGAGACTGTCGGATACGAAGATGCAATTCGCAGTGCTCTTCTTCTCTGTACCTGTGCCAAACGTTTTCGGTATACCTCCTTGCTGAGAGCGTCGCCCTATACCTCTGCTCCGTATAGTAGCACTGACCCTACAGTACTCATCAAGAGGCGTCTTCTTGATGGACTGGATCCCCCTACGTTGGCCATATCGACTCAGAGCTGATATTCCCAAAGAAGCCTTCTCAGCCGTTGCCCTGATTTGCTCAGAGAAACTCATCTACGAGATGATCAGTAGCCCCAGGTACTTCACCGATGGCTTCGATTCGATTCGTAAGTCGCCAATACTGATCATCCTTACTCTAGAGATTCTCTTTTTTGTCAAGATGACCACTTCGGTTTTCTCCAGTGCTAAACTGAGCCCGCGAGCAGTCATCCAGTCCCTCACTCGGCGCATTAGCATACCTAGCCTAAGTTGCGCTTGTTCAACGGTGCGTCCGGCGACCAGAGCCGCAACATCATCCGCATAGCCGACCAAGCGCGACTCATCTGGCATCTCAAGTCTCAGAAGCCCGTCGTAAGACACGTTCCATAGGTCCGGACCAAGGATAGTTCCCTGGGCAACACCTGATGTAATTTCCATCCTTTGTTGGCCCTGTGTCGTGTCGTAGAGCAGGTTTCGGTCCTTCAGGTAGTTCCTCAAAAGCCGCATTAGATATTCTGGAACTTGAAAAGAGTTTTCCAGCGTATCCAGAATATCCACCCATCTAGCGAAGTTGAAGACATTCCTGACGGCGAGTGTCACCAACAGGACGATCCGTCGTTTGGTGCGACTATATGCCTCTGCCCTTTGGACCACGTTCATCAACTCTACAATCGTCCTGCTCTAAAGTCGTAATGCCGAGGAGATACGTCTCCAGCAGCACGAATCGCGTCAGTGAGTCTTCCCTTGATGAGTTTCTCTAGCACTTTCCCAGCCGTGTCTAGCATGCATAATGGGCGTTGTGCAGACGGCGATTTGGGATTTCTCTTCCCTTTGCTGATCAAAGTCATGTTAACATTCATGTGTTCTGCCAAACTTTCAATTTTTCTTGAGGAGTTCCATCAACTGTACTATCAAGGTGGGGAAATCTGTTACAAATCGGCTGTATCGCAAAACCATCCCCAGGAATTGGCAAACACCCTTGACGGTCATTGGACGAGGTATCTTTAACATCTCCTTGGCATTTCCGGGGTTCATATGCAGGCCTACTTCATGCACAACGTACCTTAAGCACTTTAACTGTAGAAAACTTGCAGCCTCGCCTCTCATAGCCGACAGAAGATTTCGCATAGTAAATACGATGACTTCACCTAGATATACGAACAAAAACGGCCCAAATTGGGGCCCAACGCCTGATCAAATAGTCCCTGTCACGTCAGTCAGACGTTTTGTAGACCAAACGGAATTCTTAGGAATTGAAATAGTCTGCGCTCAGTGATTGTTAAAGCCGTACAGTCTTTCGACTCCTTAGCCATTGGAACCTGCCCATAAGCCGATTTTATATCCGTTGTTGATAGATATCATGCATTACAAAATTTGTCCATGCTCCATGGTTGTGAAGACGTACGGGAAGTGATACGCATTAGTTCTGAAAACCGATTAAGCTTGCAAAACGTGACTCAAAAGCGTAACCTCCTATCTTTTTCGAGATCAGCAGTATATACGAAGATCATGGACTCGAAAAAGGTTCAACTATTCCGGTCACCAACATCACCTGTAGCTCTGCATTAATCTCTTCTGTACTGCTAGTGAGACCGGATAGCACCGCTGTCTAACAGGGGGTAAATCGGTTTAAATATACATGTTCCAACACTGAGGCGCAACTGATTCCCTCCCCTATCAACTCTGATTCCTACTGCAGAAGCTTCAACAGTTGCTAATGCTCTGCTAGAGTCAAACGAGTCCTTACTTCTAATGCATGTACCCCTACCCTATTCTTCCTCCCTTATATCAATCCTTATTCCAAGAGCTGGATAATATTCACTCCTAAATCAGGTCGAAAGGTATTGAGAGAACAACTAGGAACATGCACTACCGTGTTCGGCATTCCAGTGCCACCGACATCAAAGTGGTTCCGATGATTACAGCTCTAGTATGGTTTGGCAGCTAGATGAAAGGAATAATGGCCCCACGCAACTCCACACCCTGAGACAGCAGTCGTTCTTTTTTCTCCTGCCTAACTATAGAGCCAGTGGCACCAGAATTGATAAAGCTTAGGTACTTGGTCTCAAATGCCTGCGTCATCAAGTGCGGCCAAGTATCTTTATCTTTCCGACCCAACATGAACTCTATTTGAGGCCTCCTGTCTTCTGCTACAGGCATACGTGCGGAACTCACTTTGCACCCTAGTGAGCTCCACTTCCGTTTTCCGATGGTCTATCACTATCAGAGTCACTAATTTCCTCCGGTACCTGAGCTAAAGCGTTCTGGGTATAGTTTCTATAAGCTGTTTTAACTGTGAAAGTTGAGCTCCTTCTATGCTTTTTTTTAAAGGTAGATTCAGTTTCCTGTCGCAGTTACTGCAGATTTAGACCCATACATTTTTTCCGCAGATATGGTTTGAGAGGGTTATATGCAATCTCTTTCACGTTTGTGAAGACGATTCTTGGATAGTGCTGCATATAGATTTTGCCAAATTTCCCTCTGAAAAATATTCCCATGCTGGAAAATGGTGTGTAGTTCTACATTATTTAAGTTCCTAAACATCAAAAACTAGATTGAATTGCTCTTTTATTGTACAGCCCCAAATAAAATTCAGCATGTAGTCAATCTTGGGCTTAAGTCATGTCCCTTTTGAAAATTTATCAGTAATAATGTAAAGAATACATTTTGTGTGACCTTGTATTTAAGTCTTCCTACCTATAACACGTTTCATATTATTTCACACGCCACTACCTCACAATGTTCCTTTTACCTTCGGGATCCAATGTCTTGTAAATACAACACTTGAGTTACGTTATTTCCTTTGCAATATTCCTCTTTTTTACCAACGAAACAATATAAAATTATCTCTGGGGACCCAAATGTTATCGCCATCATCATAATTTCCCTCCAGGACGACTCGCATCAAAATCACCTAAACAGAGCACGTCTTTCGTTTCTTCATGACGTCGGCGCTAAGATCCTCGTGCAATGTCGTAATGTCTTTTTATTCTCTTTATTTATTCTGTTTTTTTTTGTCGAATTTCTGCTTATCTCAACCTTTTTTCCCCATTCAACTCTCGACGATAACATGGAAAATCTTGCATGCTACTAAAACCCAAGGGCATAACACCTTAACAACGTAGTCCCATACAATCAGCCAGGACAAGGGAATAAACCATTGGATGGACATTTACGGCCGGCAACGATGTAATATTAACTCGCTGTCCTTGTTCCGGCCTTGTGTCACCTGAAATGTCCTTTAAACTAACGCACATTCATTGTTACCCGACTTGACATAGACGGGGTTGAGTACTTTTTCTCGAGGACACTTTTCAACATCATTTCCAAACAAAAACAACGTTTCTTTCGTTGGCTAAATCTTCCATTTTCTTGCTCGGCTGAACTTTTTAATGAACTTCCCGGCAAAAGCTGGATCATCATGCTCATCGCAAATGGACGATTTGAATGGTTCTTTCCTGTGTTCTAACCTAAATCTCTATCATCTTAATGATTTCCAGGAAGTTACCTGTTTCGTATCGCCGTCGTCCTTGTTGTCGTTTTAGTCCCATTTTAAAATCAAATCCACATAAAATGCGAACGTTGTTTATCGTCATGAATGGAAAAGTGCGTGAAAAGGGAAATTGAAAAAATGTTCACGTATTAGTCAGTTTACGTATGCACATAAACGAATTTCCGTTTGAAAGGAAGTGATAGATGGGTGAAAGTAGATACTTGTACCTTGGCAAGTTGAGCTTTATTTTTCGTAGGAACGAATAATCGAATGGAATAAGTTTGGTTTGGATGAGAACTTGTAAGAAAAGGGTTAAGCTTAGATTTAGAAGGACCTTCGTTTGTATATTCAACGGTGGTTTAGATAATCTATTCTTTCTGTGTTTGTGGGATTAGGAAGTCGTTACGCATGAGTTCCAGCGAAGTGCCCAATGAGTTTATCAACGCCTTATCAAATTCATGAGATGGAGCTCAAATTATTTACTCTTTGGAGCAATGTAACGCTTAGTAATATCCTTATTAGTTTCTGATTAAACATTTTCGTGGACATTTAGATTTGCCTGAAGAGTGAAATGTGCCCATGAAATTAATTTATCCAAGCGGCAAATTCGAAATAACCTTCTTTATTGCTCTCTTGATAATTTCTTTATAAAAGATATCCTCGTTACTCTGCTATTTAGAGTGGCTTCTGAACATTTCACCTTGTTCGTAGAACAAGGATGTGGGATTAGACGATAAAGTTCCTAGTTTTTGCAATCATTGATGCTCACCAAGCAGACATTTTACTGGAACAATTAAACAACATCCACAAAAATATCAAGTTTGCAATGGAAAGGGAAAACAATGGAGAGCCACCGTTTCTTGATATGAAAATTATAAGAAATAGCGGTTACCTAGAGTTTGATGTATATCGAAAGACGACGCACACACAGAGGACAATACCCAGCAACTCCAATCATTCATACAACCAAAAAATGGCGGCATTCAACACGATGATTAATAGAATGTTATCAATTCCGTTGACAACTGAACGACGCGTCCGAGAAGAGCAATTCATAATTGAAACAGCACAGAAGAATGGGTATACAGCGCGGTTAATCAAAACCAGAAAAAGCAAGTTAGATGCGCATCGAAGAAGAAACTCTTTTACGACATTCTTCAAAACACCGGTCCTAAATACGCGGAGAATGAAGCTGACTTATTCTACACATTCACGGAAGCTACAACAAATACTGAAGACAGCGGGTATCGAAACAGCACACTCGTCACGAATCTACAAATTGAAACAAAAACTAGGGACTACGAAGGACAGTAAACAAAAGGATGAACGTAGCGGCATATACAGGATAACATGCCCAGAGTGTGGAAAAATGTACGTGGGCCAAACAAAACGACTGGTGAAAATTCGATTCCACGAGCATATAAGGGAAGCGGAAGTAGCAGCGAAAAAAGGACGAAATGAGGCAAGATCAACGGTTGCAAGACACATTATGGAGAGCACGCATCAAATAGAATGGGACAACGTGGAGATCCTCGAAGAAATCAACGATTGGAGAAGGTTGGATGCAGCGGAAAGTTTGTGGATTTCAAGGATACCAGAAGATTTAAGGCTTAATACGGATCTAGGGAACGCATACAGTAGTTTGATCGGATCAATATGTTAAAGGCTTGAATGACTCATCTAGTTTATGACACCGTGAAGGATAAAAGAGTGGATTAATGTTTTAATTACCTTTCCAAGCAATAATGTTAATGTTCTTATTAGTTAATTAAAATACCTTTTGTAAATTAGTTTGTAATTTAGTAACGATGTATAAATACAAGAATTTTTGGATTATGTTTCAGTAACACGGCACTGAAGAAGGAAATAACTTGTTTCCGAAACACGTGTCTGCCCGGGTTTTAATAAATATTGGCGTTTTACGGAAAATATTAGGGTTCTTATTTATTCATTTGAATTTAACGCCAAAAGAGGAGCAACGGAAAAAATTCAAAGATATCCTCGTTAGTCTGCTATTTAGAGTGGCTTCTGAACATTCCACCTTATTCGTAGAACAAGGACGTGGGATTAGACGATAAAGTTCCTAGTTTAAAACAAAATTTAATTAAATAGTAAATTCCGAAAAGTGGCCATGTCCAGAAAATCAAATTTCGTTAAGAAGAAAACAAGCTGTGCTAGCAATAGATACTCCTACCAGAACGGCTTTGAAACCATCCTAGAGATCGAAACAAGTTTCATGATGGCATGAATCGATCACTTGAATTATTCATCATAGTACTTGTATAAGGAATTGTTCAAATCCATTCAAAAGATACAAAGCTTCTTTTGTAAGCACAAAGCAGCCGCCATTTTGTTCCAGTCCGAATAATTTTTCTGAATGCTCTGCCAATTGAAGATACTCATTTTAAATACTATTCCTCAAATTCTCATGAAAATCCGAAGAAAATAAGGGTGCCTAGGTCGATTTGAAATATGTAACAACCCACAACAAATGTTATTGTTGCTGCTATAAAGGACATTATATAAATCTATATAATCACAAAGCACATTATATCAGTCTACATAACTGTAAAATTGTAAGAAGTTTAAGCGTATCGTTATGATTTTATGAGAGAAAACATTAAATTAACAAATAATACTATTCTTAACAAAGTTGAGTGAATTTCGATATCTAAGGCATTTGCTACTCTTGTACTCATAAAGACCTGCCTCCGATTCGTGTCCAATTGCGAGGCACACGCATTTTTGCCTCTCCCAGGACCTGCTGATGCACAAAATGATTTTTTTTGTTTCGGATCTAAGAGTTCTAATCCAGAAATTTCATTTCACATGCCACTCGACCAAATTTAATAAAAAACTGTTTAAGGTCCCTATAGTAGAAAGGGGGCTCCCACAAAAAATTTTGAAATATTTTATAAGAACTAAACTTTTGAGAGACAATCTCTTTTGACCTTTTGACAAAGTTTGAGATTTCAATCTTCTATTGTACCTAAGAAAACTTGCTGTGACGCACGGAGAGACAGGATGCGAAACTAGTAGGTTTTTGTAAAAAAATTATAAGCCCACTTTTTTGTGGTTGGGAGGTGAATGCCATTTACGCACAGAGTTTGGGACTCCCATGCCCGCAAGAAGTCGACTGGAATACCCACTAAACACCTACCCTGTCAACCTGAGAACCTAACCTGGAAACTTTTACGCCGTGAGGCGCCTTCATGCAATTGACCCAAGACTGCTGCCAATCATTGAGTGAGCGCTGTCTCTCCTCGCGGACAGCCATCTCCCTCGCATCCTCATTTGGGCGCAGGTAGATAGTGCAGCGTGCTCTAGCAAGAAGGGCGACAGGTATCACGCCTGCAATAACTCTCACCGCCGGATCAGAGACTGTCGGATACGAAGATGCAATTCTCAGTGCTCCACTTCTCTGTACCTGTGCCAAACGTTTTCGGTATACCACCTTGCTGAGAACATCGCCCCATACTTCTGCTCCGCACAGTAGCACTGACCCTACAGCACTCATCAAGAGCGTCTTCTTGATGGGCTGGGTCTCCCTGCGTTGGCCATAAGTCGACTCAGAGCTGATATTCCCGAAGCAGCCTTCTCAGCCGTTGCCCTGATTTGCTCAGAGAAACTCATCTTCGAGTCGATTAGTAGCCCCACGTACTTCACCGATGGCTTTGATTCGATTCGTAAGTCGCCAATACTGATCGTCCTTACTCTAGAGATTCTCTTTTTTGTCAAGATGACCACTTCGGGTTTCTCCAGTGCTAGACTGAGCCCGCGAGCAGTCGTCCAGTCCCTCACTCGTTACATTAGCATACCTAGCCTAAGTTGCGCTTGTTCAACGGTGCGTCCAGCGACCAGAGCCGCAACATCATCCGCATAGCTGACCAAGCGCGACTCATCTGGCAGCTCAAGTCTCAGTAGCCCGTCGTAAGACACGTTCCACAGGTCCGGACCAAGGATAGTTCCCTGGCCAACACCCGATGTAATTTCCATCCTTCGTTGGCCCTGTGTCGTATCGTAGAGCAGGCTTCGGTCCTTTAGGTAGTTCCTCAAAAGCCACATTAGATATTCTGGAACTTGAAAAGAGTTTTCCAGTGTATCCAGAGTATCCACCCATCTAGCGGAGTAGAACGCGTTCCTGACGTCGAGTATCACCAAGAGAATGATCCGTCGCTTGGTGTGACTATATGCCTCTGCTTTTTGGACCACGTTCACCATCCCTGCAATCGCATCAATGGTAGAGCGTCTTGCTCTAAAGCTGTACTGCCGAGGAGATAGGTCCCCAGCAGCACGAATCGCATCAGTGAGTCTTGCCTTGATGAGTTTCTCTAGCACTTTTCCAGCCGTGTCTAGCATGCATAACGGGCGGTATGCAGACAGCAATTCGGGAGTTCCCTTCCCCTTGCTGATCAGCACGAGCCTCGCCACTGTCCATCATACCGGGAAAACCCCGTCCCGTAGGCAAACGTTGAATGTGCTAAGCAGCAAGTCAGGACAATGGTGATAGACGGGTCGCAACCCCTCAGCCGGAACACCACCTAGACCTGGAGCCTTCCTCGTTTTCAATGAGAGGACTGCCTCCTCCAGTTCCGGCTGTGAGAAGAGTAGACGCTCGACTGCTGTTTCACCATGGACAGCGTCAAAACGGACGGGATGGGCGGGGAAATTTCCACGCACTATCGCGTCCATTTTTTCCGCATCATGTATACAAGGCTTCCGTAGGGCACCAAGCTTCCGCATAACTAGCTTGTAGCTAAGGCCCCACGGACCCTTGTTCACATTGTCCACTAGAAGTTGCCAGCGGCGAGCCCTGCTATTGTTGATCAGTTTGCGAAGGCATTTCCTGGCCGACTTATATGCTGCCACCGAGTTGCATTCCTCGTGACGGTTCAATGCCCGTTGAGCCTCACGCCGAAGCTTGTGACCCTCCCTTCACTTTTCGGCGATTTCAGTTGACCACCTATACACTGGGGGGCTTACCGTGCTAGGGTTTTTGACGGGATATAGAAGCGCAGCAAGCAGTCGTAATGATGCTCATAGGAAGCTTCACCACGTCTTGAGTTGCCAGTTCTTCTGTCCCCTCCGAAGCTCCCTGCAGCGGTGCACCCGCTGTGAGCGCCTCAATAAACCTCTCCACGTTCATCCTTCCGATGTTCCATCCAGTTGTAGAAAACCGAGAGCACGGACGTCACTTATCTCAAGCAGAATGCACTGATGATCACTGGTTGAGTAGTCCCCTAATACTTTTCAGTCGTATCCTCCGTACTAAGGATCCGAGGCGAATGTCACGTCCGGTCACTGCTAATACGGCGGAAAGGTGGCGTATTTCCGGAGTTTAGTACGACGAGCGCCATCCTGGCCGCCATTTCCAGGATTCGTTTTCCCCACGGATCTGTTTGAGGCATGTCCCATTCGATTGCTTTCGCATTGAAGTCGCCTCCAACGAGCACTTTCCCTCTGCGTTCGAGACAGTGCCCTCCAAAGCCTGAAATTTGGCTTGGGAAAATGATATCGATTCGTGAGGCGTTAGGTACACACTAGAGAAGGTGGTCCCTGAGCACCGAACCCACACGAAACCATCCCCCGTCCACAACTCTCCGCTGGGAAATCACTATTCCGAATCCAAATGGCGGCAGTACGAGTTTCGTTAGAATACCATAATGCAGGACTTTTCTCATGGTGTTGCTCACTCAGCAGCAAAAAAAACGGCTTTCATGTCCTTCACAAACTGCTCAAGCAGATTTTGAGCGGTCGAACTGCGGTGTAGGTTTAGCTGCCGAATGCGGGTCATCGAAGTTTTTATTTTGCCTTGGCTAGGGCTTTTTAGAACCCCCGGCAGTTTCCTGATCCCAAGACGTGTCCAAAATCAAGTCTTGGATCAGCATCCTTGCAGAGAATACAGTGTGCCTCCTTCGTACACTCTTTTCTTTTATGTCCCATTTCACCGCATTTGTAACATAGGGAACTCTTATCGTGTTCTTTGCATATTTGTGTGGTGTGACCACTGCCAAGGCAATTGAAACATTGAAGAGGCGTTGCTATACACCGTATCCTACAGACAACCCACCCTATTCGCACTTTGCCCTTGTTCAGGAATCGTTCGGCGTCCTTTTCGGTCAAGTCAACTGTGGCCATGCGTTGTCCTCTGTTGTTTTCTGGTGTCAGTCTTGCTTTGATCCTTCCCACGCTAGGGAACCCCCTTTTGATGGCCTCTTCTACCTCGGCCAGATCCGTCACGCAGTCAGTGTCTCTTATTTCAATCGTGCCATCGGTTCAAGCCAGGCTATGGTTGCGCTCTTGCCGAGGACTTTCTTTACTACGTCGCAGGATGCTTCATTGTTGTCGGCCTCTGCTCCGAATCCGACCAGTATGTGGCCCGACCGCGTTGGTCGTACTACTTTAATGGTAGTGTTGTTGTCTTCGGGCCTTACGTTTCCCCTGATGTTCCGCAGTACCTCCTTGTAGGATCGGTCATTTCGGGGCTTTATGAGTAGTGCCTGCTGCCGGGGTCTTCGTCGGGGCTTCTGCCTCTCGTGTTTTGCATCAGGTCCTTTTTCTAATTGCGCGTCCGTGTGATCTTTACTTTCGGGCACTTTTTGAAGGAGTTTCTTTGCAACTTTCTTCGCTCCTTTTGTAAGCACTGTCTGGATCCCGTGATCTGGTGCTCCACGCCCATCAAGTGCCTCTTCCTACCTTCCTTAATCCCGATCTCTTTTGATTGGGCTAGACGCCATTCTTTTATTGATTTTTAATGGTCGAGCTATCTGCATGTGGCCATTAGATTTCGCCCCTAGCGCGTCTTTAGCCTTCTGCTCGTCTTCGGCCCTTAACCAGCTCCTCCGGTAGTGCCCTATGCCATCTAGAAGCTCTTCTAGTTCAAGAAGCCCAACACATGTTGAGCGGGACCTTTGTGTCGTTTTGCTTGAATTTCATTTTCTATAGATCGACGAGTATTCGATTTTGATGGCACACCAAGCATACATAAAGTTGTGGCAATTTCAAGTCAAAAATCAGCTAAGTTCAATAATTTGTCGTCCAAGCCATTTGCTTTTTGAATTTTTCTATAAAAATGCCACGCGTTTGCCATGCTCAAATCTAATACATGGTTAAAACATGCAAACCTACCATCTCTTGCTTCGAAGTTCTATTTAGCCCCATGATGCTATCAATTAGATCTACGCCAACCATGTGGCGATTGTATTCTCTAACAATATATGGACGATCAATTGATATATACTGCTTGTTCTTCTTGTCATACCTCCTCACCTGGGCTTTTGGCATTTTTCTCACAAACTTGAAGCTAAATTTACTACTTTGTTATCTTTCGAGGATGCAGTTGAAATACTCACTCTGTTGACATTAGCAACATACTCAATAGGATACCCTCTGTCCTTTTAGACATTTCTTTGTCAGTAGGTGATTTGCAATCAAGAATCCTGTTTCGACATGCAGTACCAAGACTTA
Organism: Odontomyia ornata; assembly: GCA_963969285.1. Taxonomy (NCBI): domain Eukaryota; kingdom Metazoa; phylum Arthropoda; class Insecta; order Diptera; family Stratiomyidae; genus Odontomyia; species Odontomyia ornata. The sequence continues at coordinate 89,808,770 of OZ017742.1, forward strand.
GTGTACCATTTTGTGACAAACATTCTATCAACGGCAGAGATGTAAAGTAATTGTCCAAATACAGTCTATAATTTTGATTGCAAGGTATTCCTCGTGATAGACGCATGACAACATTTAAAGGGGCACCCAGATCAGGCTCATGGGGCAGTACCACATTTTCTGAGCCAGTTTCAGGTTTAATTTTGTAAGCAAACCCAGAGACTCCACAAAGAATGTAAATCTTGTAGCCCCATTTGAAAGGCTTTTTTTCGGATTATATCTTTTAAAGTTATTTCTGGCTTTTGTTGAACATATCTGTTCAAGGACACAAAGGTACTGCTCCATGGGAACTTTGGCGAAAGTTTCGTTCAATTTTTTAACAATTGGTCGTATTTTGAATAATCTGTCGAATCCAAGATGCTCACGGGGCAACAGTTTTTGGTTTAAAGGCTGAGCTACAATCAACATAACCAGACATAAAGCAAATGTCAAAAAAGTTGAACTCGAACATTTTATTAGGCATTGAGTACATTTGACATAAGGATGACATACGCAACATGAAAAGTTGAAATCGAACGAACTTTTTATGTCAGTATGACAAATACATTGTTTACTTTAAGTGACAATGATACCTTGTTGTTCGCCATTTGAAAGGGTGTGTAAAGCTGTGAGGAATTATGCAGTAAACAGGTGTTCTCACCTGTTAAGCACAATTCTACTCTGGTATTGAAATTTAATTTAATATTTCTTCTACGCCGTTGACGACTTTCATCAAACAAAATTATAACGCATTGTCAAAAACATAAAAATTCAAAATTAATTCGAAGTCATCCATTTTCTTCAATTACTTTTGCCGCAATGACACTTTTTCGTATCTGTCAAGATCACATAAGCGCGAATCGTATGTAGGCGAACTATGTGTGCGCTACGTTACTTGACGTTTTTTATTTTGTGTTATGTTGATTGTAGCCCAGCGGTAAGTCGTGCAACAGCATGCATTGCCAAACTGTTTTAGATGTCATCCTTCTGCCATTTATGCACCAAAATGTTTCACGTGATGCATAATGAAGCGCTAGTGCTCCAGCGTGCAAATATTTTTGATGGAGATGATTGAAAATAAGCGTAGTAAACTCGTGATTTGTTAATATCAGCAACGGCTGCTGGGTGTTCGTTGGAATATCACTATTTTTAATTCGTCCCGGTACGGATGATCTCCAACAAGCCATCATTCTAACAGACTTTTGAAATAAAATGCATAGTTAGTGAGCATGGGGCGTTATAAGTAAAATCAGAGTTGATATCGTGAGAAGATGAAATCTAGGTCAGAAGAAACAAGTTCGCGGAATAATTCTATTCATTGTGAATGATTTATTTATTTTGTGGCGGCAGGGTTAGCATTGCAACATTGTCCGATGCTTCACGTTAGCATGCAACTTTGTCCGCAGTGCAACACTTGCATTGTAACATTGCCCGATACTTCAACCAACGCAGCAATTGCCTCAAGCAAACATGCCATATCAATTCACACGGCCAGAGCTCCACTCAGCATGTCCGGTGGTCGCACGTGGGCGTGGTCAGCAGTTGTAACGCAAGTGGAACGTTCTGTTGGAAGGTGAAAGCGCGTCGACGAGAAGATAAGAACACTTCATTCTAAACTTCACGAGAGTTAGCAACTAAAGAGCATTCAGTAATATAAATTTTTATTGAGATCTATCATAAGTCATGGTGTTATTGTAAAGAATGGGAATTTAGAAAATAAATAGTTTTTTCGCGTCTTGACCACCGCGTATCGAATTTGAGGACCATAACTGGTGATCCTGCCTCACGCAAGTGGAACATAGCGCCCGGCGTTACATAACGAGCATTCTCACTTGTGAAGTGCTCCTTTTCCCACGTCAACGTGAATGGGAAACCAGCAGGTGAAAGAGGTGAAGCATGAAGTGACAAACACCTTAGTGGCAAATTCGGCGCTCACAGTGCAAAGTGCCCGTCTCGAGGTAACACTATTGTGCGTGCATTGGGTAAATATCACGTGCAAGCGAACACCCCCCAAGCTCGACCGTAATAATTAAAATGCCAGACGAAGACAAAAAAGACATCCCAGGAGCCGCACACGATAGGGCAGGCCTCGGAACCGGAGAAGTAAGCGGTGTGAAGGACGCTACCTTCCGGATTCCGCCATTCTGGGAGGAGGACGTCGAGCTGTGGTTGGAGCAGATTGAGGCTTACTTTGGGGCGAGCCGCATAACAAGAGACACAACGTGTTTCCAAATGATCGTTGCCAGCCTAGACAAAAGAGTTGTGAAGCAGGTGCGTAATGCGGTGTCCAAGCCACCAGTGGAGGGAAAGTATGACAACCTCAAGCGCGAAATTATTAAAGCCTTTGCGGAGCCCGCCCAGCAGCGTATCCAGAAACTGTTGTCAGAGGTTGAATTGGGCGATCAGTGACCGTCACAGCTACTAACCAAATGCGAACACTCGCCGCTGACAGCATCTCGGAGGAGACACTGAAACAGATGTGGCTAAACAGACTGGACATCATGTTGCACAGCATTCTGTCAGCAAACGACGCCTCACTGCAGAATCTGGTGACGATTGCCGATAGGGTCCACGAAGTAACGAAAGGATCCAAACCATACACCATCGGATCGATCTCGCATCACGACTTTATGGAGGCCACTCTGTCAACAACGAGAATCTTGTCAAAGCTCTCCAAGCTGATGGCAGAGGTTGTGAGGCTGGCACGCCGAATCGACGGAAGACCATAGGAGAATAGCACAAAGGACCGAGCGCACGTGCTCATGTGCCGGTAAGCCAGGGAAGCCACGAGTACCATCACAATCACGCCCAGACCTCCAACCGAGGCTTGCTGGTATCACACCCATTATGGATCAGACGCCACGAGATGCCGACCACCATGCAAGTTCGGCAGGCAGCAAAAAAACTAAAGTCGTCCTCTCCGCAAAAAACTGTCCGGCGCGCGCTCAGTTCATCGCTTATACATTCGCGGCGACAATGGCACTGGCACGCTTTTGATCGACACCGTCGCAGACGTATCCGTGATCCCATCTACCATCCGAGATCGAAGTAACCCAGAATCCGGCACCCACTTGTTAGCTGCTAACGGTTCTGTTATTCACACCTACGGGAAGAGGAAGTTAACTTTAAATCTCGGGTTTCCGATGCCTGTTACTTAGACTTTCATCATAGTGGACTTCAGCTTCCTAATCATCAGAGCTGATCTGCTTGAGCATCATGGACTACTTGTGGATATCAGAGGACGAAAACTCATCGAGCGACAAATGGCGACTGCATCTGAGGTGAAGGCCACATCTAAGAACCAACCACTGGTACAATCATCGACATCCGCAACAATCACTAGTGAATACGCTGCAATTCTGTCAGAGTATCCTGAAATAACATCGACAGCACCTCGTCGCAACGTTAAGTGCACGAAGATGCATCACATTGTGACAAAAGGCCCTCCTGTCAACGCGAAGGCGCGCCGACTTCCTCCCGACAAACTCGCCGCTGCGAAAGCCGAATTCGACAACATGATGCAACTGGGAATCTTTCGACCATCCAAAAGTACATGCAGCAGTCCCCTACATATGGTACGTAAAGCCAACGGAGACTGGCGGCCGTGCGGAGACTACCAAGCACTCAGCGCATGCACCGTTCCGGATCGATATCCAATCGGATTCCTACAAGACTGCACTGCTGCTTTTAGCGGGATGAAGGTCTTCACTGTATTCGATCTACAAAAGGCGTTTCTTCGAATTCCAGTCGAGCCGAGTGATGTCCCGGAGGCAACGATTATCACGCCGTTTGGATTATTTGAGCTCGTCTGCATGACCTTTGGCCTATGAAACGCGGGCCAGACATTCCAACGCTTCATACACGAGGTGCTAAGGGGACTGAATAATGTATTCGTCTACATAGATGACATATTGGTGTTTTCACTGGACTCGCAGACGCACCAACAGCATGTGTCCGGGGTGTTGAGCCGTCTACGCCAATACGGACTTGCGATCAACAAAGACAAGTGCCAATTTGGACTAGACGAGGTTCGATTTTCGGGGCATTCGATTTCATCTGGTGGATTGAAACCTTTGCCTGAGAAGATGCAAGGCATATCCGCGATTTCGAGGCCCAGGACAGCACTGCAGTTAAAGAAATTCCTAGGAATGATTAACTTCTGCAGACGGTTCCTGCCGCATGCTGCTCAAAACCAACGCCCGCCCCAACAACTGATAGAGGGAAACAAAAAGTGCGATAAAACGGAGCTTAAGTGGACCGACGAGGCATCGGCAGCATTTGAGAGGTGCAAGTCGGAACTAACCAAGGTTCCGTTCCAGCAACGACCGGAGAAGGTATCACCGAGGCAACAACGTCCGCTGGATTTTATCTCCCAATTCACAGTTGACATCCGCCACATTCCGGGCCGGAATAACTCCATCGCGATTACTTGTCTCGGGTGAGTACAGTTTCCAAGACCAGCCTCCTTTCTCTCGCTTCAGCACAACAAACCGATACAGAGCTCAAGGCTTTTTTAGAGGATCGAACGAATAAACTCGAGTGAAAGAAGCAGGAGCTAGCTGATTCCTCCCCACCGTAGTCACTGACAACAAGGTTCTACCCTACGCACCGCAGCAGCTTAGGTCAACAATCATGCAGATGATGCATGGCCTAGCCCACCCGGGCATACGAGCAACTAGACGACTCATCACCGACCGCTTCTTTTAGCCGGCCATGAACAAGGATATCAATAGCTTCGTATGAGGCTGCATGGCCTGCCAGCGCAACAATGTCGGACGTCACGTCAAGTCACTGCTCCAACGGTTCGCCCCGCTGGACACCAGGTTCGAGCATAGAAACGTTGACCTCATCGGACCATTATCCCCGAACGATGGTTACCGTTATTTCTTAACCATCACTGACAGGTTCACACGTTGGCCCGAAGCCGTTCCGCTCCACAATATCACCGCAACAACAGTCGCCGAGGCGCTTATCAATGCATGGATAAGCCGCTTTGGAGTGCCGGCAAGAAAACTACCGACCTGGGACACCAGTTCGAGAGTCAAATTCCTCCGAGCTGACCCGTATTCTGGGAACCAACCACCTGCGGCCCACCCCGTACCATCCTGCTGCCAACGGAATGATTGCAAGATGGCATCGCACAGTCAAAGCCGCCATCCGCTACTACGACACAGCCGAATGGACGAAGGTGCTTCCTCTTGTGCTTCTAGGACTACGCGCCGCATTGAAGGAAGATACTGACGCTACACCCGCAGACATGGTCTACGGCACCAGCCTACGGCTTCCAGGGGAATTCTTCACCGCATCCCAGCCAAACATCAACGAAACGGACTTCTTGCGTGGTCTCCGATCACACATGACAAAACTGCGACCTCGAGACACCGCACACCACACCATCACCCCAACGTTCGTACACCGAGCATTAGGCAGCAGCTCACACGTCTTCATACGGAACGACAAAATGAAATCATCGCTCACACCACCATACGACGGTCCATACCAGGTTCTGTGCAGGAAGGACAAGTATTTCCGCATCAATTAATGGACACCCCGCCTCGATTCCGGTCGACAGGCTCAAACCCAAATTCCTCACGCCAGAATCTTCTTCGAATGCGAGGCCCCTCACTAGCGAAACAACAACAACCATGCCCAGTAGGCGTAAGATTCAGCCACCCGTACACCCGTACGTAGTATCGTGGCCAAGCCACTGCGGGGAGAGTAATGGTGCCAGCGTTAGCATTGCAACATTGTCCGATGCTTCACGTTCGCGTGCAGCTTTGTCCGCAGTGCAACATTTGCATTGAAACATTGTCCGATACTTCAACCAACGCAGCAAATGCCTCAAGCAAACATGCCATATCAATTTACACGACCAAAGCTCCACTAAGCATGTCTGGTGGTCGCACGTGTGCATGGTCAGCAGTTCTAACGCAAGTGAAATGTTCTGTTTGAAGTTGATAGCGCGTGGACGAGAAGATAAGAACACTTTATTCCAAACCTCACGAGAGTTAGCAACTGACGAGCATTCAGTAATATAAGTTTTTATCGAGACTTATCATGTCATGGTGTTATTGTAAACAGTGGAAATATAGAAAATAAATAGTTTTTTAGCGTCTTGACCACCGCGTTACGAAGTTGAGGGCCATAATTTATTTATTAACAAGAGACATTGAATTGGTTTGCTAAGTATAGCAAAATTAGCCAACGGAGATTTTAAATATGTTGTTCGTCCTCCAAAACGAACTGGCAGGTGTTAGCCTAGCTGATAACTATTTATCATTTCTCAAACTGGCTCCCTGTATCCTTCTCTTCCCAATTATGTTTAAGCATGGGCAGAGGATTTCCCGGAAAACTCACGACACGACTGAGTGCTAACTACGAATATTTCATATTTTCAATCAATTCAATAGCATTTCTAAAGTCCACTCATTTTATTTAGAAGAACCCAACGAAACCATTCTAATTCAAAGTCTAAACTTCAGAAGAGCCGATTTCATAAATTAAACATGCCCTGCCTCTGAATCCAATATTCCGCTCAAGAGTTTTACGAATTCCTTTACATGTCTGAATCAAAAGAATAATAACTAAATACTACTCCATGATACCAGTAGCATATTATGAATATCCCCGTCTAATTCGAAACACAAAAACAAATAATCTCTTCAAATATCTATTAGCGAAGGAATCCGAACAACAAAGGGCATAACATAAATGTGGCATTTCAACTTAAAATGTTACCGAATAAAACTTTATCAGCAACGAATATTCTCTTCTACCATTTAAACTTCCCCGGAGACGTCTAATGAGAACATGAAAGCATCCGTAGATCCTTGGATACAACGATATTTATTTTTGTGGTTTCCCGGCGCTCACGTAATAATTGATATGGTAGTCATGGATGTAGATGGAGCGCGGTAACGAAGAAGGAGGGAAATGGGGGTTCTTTGTTCCCAAAAACGGAGCCTGAATACCTTAAATAACACGGCAAAAGAGATCACGTACCAAAAAAGGACAAATAAAATAATACAAAAGTTTCGGAAGGCAACGAATAGGATAATTAATTTATCTCTGAATGTTAGCCGAACTTGTACCGCATCTCGACCTCACTTTTGTGTAGTTTTAAATGCATTAAATTTCAAGTGGAATTAATGTTAAGCACACATAAGCATTCACAAGGAATAATTCACAAGAATGATTCGGAATTTGTAAACTTTACGCCATTCAAATTCGTGTTTAATTTGACTTTTATTTTCAAATGGACGGTTTAATTAAGGTAACCCATATCCACTTTGGTTTGCAGCTGGAAAGATTCGGACGATTCATCTGACGAGGGAAATCGGGAAAGGTTAATTTGCTGTCTGAAATATGACAAGAAATCGTATGGAAAATAAATTTATCTTTGATAGTGAACTTTTTGATCAGCTAGAAGCGTTTCCTGGTAATCGCTGTTTCCCATAAACTGTAATGAATATTTGAATATTATTACCTCAGGGTTATAAAACTGCTTTTGGCATTTTATTTTCATCCGTGTTCGTGGAATAAACCAAAACTTATCACAGATACATCCGGAAATTTCCTATGAAAACAACTTTATGTAAAATATCTTACTATCTTTCTTGGAAATTTCCAGTTTCCTTTAATTTCCATCTGGCGCCCACACAAAAACGAATTCCATTAACAAAACGAAAATTTACATTTTAATTTGGTTTTCCACTGAAAAACTTCAAGGGCATGATTCTAATTGCTTTTGAACGCAAATCCTGCCCTACGCGAGTATTGGAATGGACAATTGCTAGCGCTGGCGAAGGACAAGAATGACCGTGGGGAACTCATTTTTGGCGACAAGAAAATATCGTCTAGTGTTACTGAATGGTTAATCTGGTTGATATTATCTTTTGTTTCCAGCGCTCGAATCGAGTCTAATAAAATGAAAGGATTTAATCCTCGAGGGAAATGTTCAAATTTAAATTCCTTATTCTTTTCCTTTCGTCCTGAGTTGGGAATTCCATTTGATTTTCGCAATAATTGGATGGAGATGTGTCCGATTAGGTATTCAAAGGGCAGCGTGGAATGAATAGAACAGGTGGGTGAATTTATTGAGGCGGCTGGAAGTTGAACATTTTGAATGGAATTTCGACAGGCTTTGGATTGATTTATTTAAGCAGTGCGAAGACCACCAGTGAACAAAAAGGCACGGGAATGAAGTTTGACGTATGGATTCGGTTTTCTTCCGCTTTCAAATGAATTTCATTACAGTAAAAATCAAAGTTTTCATAGTATAATATTTTCTCATGGTTAGGGTGTTCCAGTTAGCTCCATAGATCATAGATGTTTTTCGCAGCGAAGCGTTTTCTCAAAACTCTAGCATGAAACCACGTCTTACTTTTTTGTCAGAGTTAATTATCATTAGGCCTTCTGAGTTAAAACTTCGTGTGTGACGGGAAAGTGGACAAAGCAGTTGCAGACAATCGAAAAATGACCGGAATCCTGTAATCAGCAGGAGCCTCCTGGGAACGGTTAGCGCTAAGCTGATGGTGTCTCTTTGGGAGAATATTTTCTCCGTGCCTGGCCACTTACATAGAACAACAGAGGTAATTGGCAAGTGAAAAGGAAAGAAAGGTAGTTGCGATATACTAATGAAGTAAGCAATGATTAAAGTATGCAGTACTGAAGGGCTATAAAACATTGTGTTGCAAAACTTATAAACACTGAAATTTTCCAATGTATAGTTAAAAAAATATTAATAAAAAACTCAATAGCTCTTTCCCAGATTGATCCTAGCCTGAACCTAAATGCTATCTGGACTATGATCTGAAAAAGAGATTCCAATTGACGTTTGGGATGACACACATTACATTCCAAACCTAGTCGCACAGCACAGTAATGCCAAAGTAGAGCTTGAGTCCTCTCCATCCAGATCAAACCTTGAAGTACGTTCAAACTTTGCACCAATATGTTGGTGGTGTAGATTTATTTGAGGCGGACTCCCGGTTAGCGGTGTCATGGCTCTGAGCACCTATATATAAAAGCTGGTGGCATTTCTCGCATGGCCACCCTGCTAACCATGGGACCAGTAAGGAATAGAGACAAACCTGCAACAACAGCAGCGGCAGTGATGAAGGCAACAAAGACAGGCGAAAAACGATTGAAAGAACGGAAAATAGTGTCCTTGGGGTAGAGAGTTTGGAAAAGCAAACCAAACTCGTGACGCATGCAAACATTAATTACAAACAAACTAAACTGATCATCTGAGTTCTTCCCGAGAGAAATCTGACCAGGCTACTGGCTTTGTGATTAGACTCGAAGTGGTTTATTGCGAAGAATCGACGTGAGCATAGCAGTTGGCACTTGACCGGCCCAAGCAATGGAAGCGCCACAGCTCTTCTGCCCCCAGATACCTTCGCGTCATGTGAAGGAAGCGGGAAGGAGTCTTTTTCGATTCATTTTATCCTACCCGGCTGCTCTGAATCTGGCGGAGTGTCTGCTAGCTTTGGGCACTGGCTGAATGTAAGTGCCTGATGGGGGGATGACTGCCCCCGCGGCTCTGGTTATTTGAGTTCGTCTACTGTCTCCAGATATGTTGGTCTGTAGAGAAGGCCTTGCTGGCTCCGTTAACATCCCCGACGAACGTGCGCCTGCCTATACGCTTTACAACCCGATGAGACTTGCCTACTGGGTTGACCCGGCGAAACACAAGCTCGCAGGTGTTCGAGTCTTTGCGCACGAACGGGTGGTGAGATGAGTGTCTGTAATGAATGGCTGCGCAAAGGTGTCGAGAGTGATCTGTGGTACAAAGAATTCACCAGGCACTAGAAACGATGTCTTGAAATCCATTTCGGGCAGTGAAGCTTATAGGTCCTCCTCGGACGTGGTCCAAAGGCTAAGTAGAACTGAGGAAGAGTCTCTGTCCACAGCATTTCCAGACATTTTAGCGCAGCCTTTAAAGTTTAGTGCGTCCTTGCCACCATTTGGTTTGCGTGGTATGAATCTGCTTCGCGCCTAAGCTTCGTCATGAGTTCTACTCCAAATGGCCGGCCCTGGTCTGCGCTCAAGATAGTTGGGGCGCCATATAAATTGATCCAGCCGTCGATTAGTGTTTGCTCAACGGTCGGCACCGTTGTGTCAATCACTGAAATTGTTTGAGGCCGACGCATGTATCAGTTGTTAAGCAGTTTTTAAATTTATTAGATTCAGACAGCTTAATCTAGTGTATATGTATGTGTCCGAAACGGGTGTGCGGCGTAACGAAGCTGCGCAGCTCTGCGTGATTGTGTCGGTTGACTGTTGACCCCCGGGTATGGAACGCATTGCTTTTCCCAGTGAAGTACGTTCGGGCACAAACTGGGCCAGAAAAACTTCCACGCTTCGCAGTATCTCTCCCACTGGGATGCGACATAACATGTAAAATGTCAAAAGCTTGGTGGCGCAGAGTGACAGGTAGGTGCGGTATAATTATTCCGCTATGCTTGGTGTAGGCGATACAGTTTGAAGGGAGAGCTGAGTAAGAATGGCAGCTGTTTGTCGGTTTCCTGTTCCCTGCCAATTATGCGTGCGTCCGGTACTATGAGCATGATGGTATAGGGTGCGTACGGTTTTTGAGGACAACTGGAGAGTAAAATTAATTAGCTTATATTTTTAACAAAATTTGATGAAATTTCGGGGATTTTTTATACAACGTTAAATTAATATATGGCTATAAAACTATTCAATTAAATCACCATTAGCAGCAAAAGCCTCTTCGATCCGGGTCCGGAAACGATTACATGCCTGAATCAAATGCTCCTTGTTCATATTGACCAAAACGGCATTAATAGCAGTCTTCAGTGAAGAAGTTGTATTATGAGGACGCTTATTAAATTAAGGTCTGGGGAGCTAGGTGGCCATAGGTTCGGTGTTATGTGGTCATGAAAATTTTCGGCCATCCAATCTTGTGTCGCCATCGCTTTATGTGAAGGAGCAGAGTCTTATTGAAAATGGCATGGTCTGCCTCCGCTTACATTGTCTATCCAGGCTTTCAACACCTCGATGTATGCAGTAGAGTTCACTCGAAGCCCTTGAGTAAAAAAGTGTGATGGCATAACATGTCCTTCGTTGCTAACAATACATAAACCATAACAGTGGCTGGAAATTTTGAGTGCTTAACAACAGGGACCTCCGTAGGATTTGAATATAGCCATCTGTCATTTCTGCGATTGGTCTTTTGATCTTGGACAAATTTTTGGTCGTCGGAAAAAAACCATACCATTTTGGGTGCCTCAGGGTGTTTGATTTTATTTAAAAGACGTTCCGATCGGAGATCTCTCTGTTCTCGTGTTCATTTCGACATGAACTGTCCTCTGCGCATCACGTTAGACTTATACCGAAGGTCTTCGTGAACAACTCTACGTCGCAAGGACCCTCATTGATTTTGAAGGGTCCTCGTCTATGATCGCATGCACTTGCTCTAAAAATTCTGCAGATCGGACAGTGTCAGAACGTTGTTCGTACTTTTTGCGTTTTGCAACCGATTCTGTATCGCCTCCTGATTCTTCCAATTCACCTTATGCACAAATGAACGGGCGCAATTAAGAAAATTAGAGATCTCTAAATCTGTATGGTTTGCACATATAGTGACGATGACAGCATGTCTCTTCATTTCTTGAGTGATGTTGTAGTCCGCCATTTCGTATCTGAAAAGGAAAAAAAAATAAAAAAAAAATATTCGCGAAGTTATAGTCACATTCATACATGTCCTCAAATACCAGCTGTTTCTCCGTCGAATGTCGAGATAACTTCCTAGAGAAAAAACCGAAGGGTCCTGACTTTCCATCATGCAGATTTAAAGTTGCACTGATAGTAAAATTTGAGTCATCTGTTTGCAGATATACTGGCTCTGATGGTGACAAGAAAGCTGTAATGACTGTTGTCGCGATGCTGTCTTTGGTGCGCTAAAAAGCCTCGCCGGCCGCGGTTATCCAGGTTACGATAAATTTCTCAGTTGTGTTGCCTTCAAGCATGCTCGCTAGCGAAACCTGAAGTTTTGACTGACTGAATGCATCTCCGATAAATGTTGGTCCTTCTGATGAAATATCTTAGCAGAGGAGAGTCAACTGATTACGGAAAGTTGACGATTCCGTGAATTCTCGCTGTGGATGTATGAAAACCCGTTACGGAGACATAGTAACCTACGAAAACTACATCCGGTGGGCCAATATGGCATTTGCTCTAGTAGATATGCAGCTATGCCTGCTAGAAAGATATGAATGATTAGCAAAGGTGCTGGATATATTCCTCCTGACTGTTTGAGGAAACGAGATTGTCATATTGATACGAGCGTAAAAATTTTGGCTTGCGTAGCAGATGTTTGATTGTCAAGTGGCATGCTAACGAACTCAAATAATTCGAAAGGCGTAGTTACTGCTACATTTTGTACATCTTCCAGTGCTACTGCTATTTGATAGAAAGCTCTGTGCAAATCTGTAAGAAAGAAAGTGTTTCCTTTGATTTCTTGAAGTAGATCTTCAATTATCGGCAGCGGGTGGTAGTCCGGTTGTGAATGCATATTCTGCAAGCGATAATCACTGGTAATCTGCCAATCTTCTCCAGTTTTGGGAATGGGGCTGCACCATTGGCTGGATGAGGGTCATAAAACACCTTCCCCGAGGAGGTTTTTCGACTCTTCTTTCCCAGCAGTACATCAATCTCTTGCTAAACGTCGAGGACGTTCAAAAACTAGTAGTCCTCATGTCAGGCAGTGACTCCATTTTTTCTAGCTGTACGATGTTTCGCGTGAATTTGACGATTAAATTTTCGTGGCTATGCCTGATAGGCCACTCTGCATGCTAGGTGACAAGGAAACTGAATGAACTTTGGGTGTTAAGTCTAAAGTGCAAACTGCACCTAATTTGTTTAACCTGCCAAGAATGCGGCAGCTACGCAGATCGATGATAAGCCCGTGGCTGCCAGTTCGAACAATTGGCGATGCGTTGGCTGTTCGCAGAGCAAGAGATCGCCTTCAAATGGTGTGCGTAGGCAGGATAGAGGCTGTCAATCCAGCGTTGACCAAAAATCGAGAGCTGAAAATGCGGCCTGTGACGTATAAGTATCGTTCAAGGCAGAGGCCAGCGACAGGCGCCACATGTGCTACCAGACTCGCTATTCTTGCCGAAGATCAGTGCAAGCAGTAAAAGACCACGGCTGCTTTTAGTAGTTGTCGAAGCACTATGAGTGGTATAAGACCACCAAAGTCTCGTTCTGGGACGGGCACCGGGTGTAGCTGTTGATTGTGCTAACCGGGTTGCATCTGAATTAACTCTCGCGCGATGTACGCAAGTTGCATGACACAACGCAGCAAGCTCCTGTGCGACCTTGTCTGTTGATAATGGGGATCGCGAAAATGCAGATAATGGTGTCGAAGAACGCGACAGATACACTAACGTAGCCGTGAAAAGAAGGCTCTAAACCGTGGGCGTCGTAAGCTACATTCGCAAACTTTTCAAGCGTTTGCCGAAAATATAAAATTTCAAAAGTTAAACCTGCAGTTTTTATCACCAGAATAAAATTTTACCGTGACGTTGGCCCTTTACTCTTGACTTTTGAAAACTAATTTTTATGCTTCGACCTGCTATAGTGATGGTGTATATGTCGTGAACAAAAAGGACCAGAATTTCTAACTGTAGTTTTCTTGACTAAATACAAAAATTTTAAAAAAGCTAGACAGCCTCTACGCACCTGGCGACGTCCTATTAGATAAAAAAAAAACTTTTTGTCCTGTCATCTGCCACAAATATACAACCAAAAAACATATAACTGAACTTTGTGGTAAAATAAAAAAAACAATCAACGTGGATACTCAAAAGGGCGTTAATAAAGATGTAGGGAGTGAGATCCTAGAACCAGAACTTAGGCTTTGAATTGCCTATGCCTCCTTCTTCGCAGCATTGCAGCTCCTCTCAGGCCTTCACATCCTGCGAATTGCGCATCCAATTATCTCGATTCATACATCGCGTCCTCCGATTCCGAAACCGGAGTATCGATGAACTGTCTTCGTCGACCAAGTAAGAACAGCATTACCTCGGCCTTCCCACTGGACTCCACCCTTCAGTTTTCCCAACGAGTAGCTTTTTGGGTGTCCATTGTTCATTCATACATGGCCAAACTGCTACAGCTTGCGTAGTCTTACAATCTTTCAAGCCTCCGGCTTGTCAACCATTTCATACAGTTCATGGTTGTACCGAATTTGCTATTGGCCCCCTGCCAAGTTTCGCCCTGACTATTCGCCTCAGGACTCATCCCTCGAAGTCATTCAATATGTTTATGGATGCTTAGCTTGGGTCCCCGTTTTGTACTCATAGCATAGCATAGGTCTCATCACAGATTTATAAAATATAATTGGAGTATTGTTTTTCTATGTATGCAGCTGGTCTTCAAGATCGTCGAAATTAATAACATATTTTACGAATATTTGCGAGCTGTTCTCTTCGGCGTTTTACGTCTCTTTCATAACCGGTTTTTGTTCAACTGGCAACTAAATACACGAATTTTCCCAAATTTTTCATACTGTATTTGCAAAGTGTAATAGTCTGGATGTTTGAAATATTGGACAGTCTAAAAAGTATTCAGCCTTTTTTATCACTAGATAGTGTTCGTTGTCACTGAAAAAGTCGATGAAATCTTACAAAACACTGGAGAAGACCGACACATATGCAGCCAACACATTGCTAAGGAACTAAATATCCATCACTAAACTGTTTTGAACCATTTGCGTAAGGCTGGATACACGAAGAAGCTCGACGTTTGGGTGCCGCATGAATTAACACAAAAAAATTTGATCGACCGAATTTCCATTTGCGAAATGCTAATAAAACGCAGTGAAATCGAGCCATTTTTGAAGCAAATCATTACGGGCGATGAAAAATGGGTAAGATACGAGATTATCGTTCGAAAAACATCTTGGGCAAAAAAAAGGTGAATCATCACGAACGACTTCAAAGCCAGGATTGACACCAAATAAGATTATGCTGTGTGTATGGTGAGATTGGAAGGGAATTAGTTATTATGAGGTGCTAGAACCTGGCCAAAAACTCAATTCGGTTCTGTACTGCTAGCAATCAACCAGATTGCAACAAGCAATTCAAAAATACTGGGCAGAATTGATCAATAGGAAGGGCGTTGTCTTCCATCATGACAATGCCAGACCACACACAGCTTTGATAAATCGACAAAAATTGACAAAGCTTGGCTGGGAAGTTTTGATGCATCCACCGTTTAGTCCAGACCTTGCACCATCAGACTACCATTTGTTTCGGTCTTTGCGAAACTTCCTTAATGAAAAGAATTTCGCTTCAAAAAAGGACTGTGAAAATCACTTGGCCAAGTTTTTCGACGATAAACCACAGAAGTTATACACAAATGAAATAATGGCTCTACACAAAAATGGCAAAAGGTCATAGATAATAATAGACATTATGTGTTTAAATACAATTCATTTTAAATAAAACAAATATTCAATAGAAAAATCCAAAAAAGGCTCAATACCTTTTGAATATCCAGTATTTTATTCAGTCTTTACAATCTTGACGACCAGCTGCATAGACAGGAAAACAAAGCTCCAATTATAAAAATCTGTGATAAAACTTGTGTTATGCTATGGATGTGAAACATGGAACCTAATCAAAGCATCCGAAAACATATTTAACGCCTTTGAGCGAGGGGTCCTGAGGCGAATAATCGGAGCAAAGCTAGACGGCGACCAATGACGAATTCGATACAACCGTGAGCTTTTTGGTGAGCCTGAGGCCTCAACGATTGTAAATCTGCGGAAGCTGCAATGGGCTGAACACATGAAGCGTATGGACGTATAACGAATGCGCAGAAAGATATTCGTTGGGAGAACTGAAGGGCGGAGACCAATAGGGAAACCCAGGAAACGCTGGTCTGACTCGGTCAACGAAGACAGTACATTGCTGTTTGGATTTCGAAATTGGAGGACGCGGTCAACGGACCGAGCCATTTGGAGGTGCTTGTAGTGGGAAGCAAAGGCACGAGAGGGGCTTTAGTGCTGCTATGAAGAAGGAGAAGTGCTTATAATGCAACATATTGGTAGAAATAAAGGCAATGAATCTAGTGGGGTTCCCAATGAACAATATACGTGTCGTTTTTAAGCATCCATCACTCACCGAATGTACGTGGTCCCAAAGTAGTTCAGGGCTCTATAAAAATTGGTAAGTAAAAATTCGTGAATTTGCGAGAAGTGCTCTTCTGTATGTTCAACTAGTACAAAAGCCAAACCATATAAACTATGGACCGTACTTTGAATTTTTTTTTCTTAAAATTAAGCATTGATTTATTAAAAAAAACGAGAAGATCATGGGGCGTATACTTACTCTTGTGACTCAAAAATATATGGTTTGACACTGTCGCATTATTTTGAATGTAGATTATAGCAAAACTGGAGCTAGAAAAATTTAATTGGGGATAATGATCCCCCCCATGCAAATATTGGTACCATCTCTGCTGGGACAGGTACTTATAGCCAGACCAGTGCTATTCGGGAGTCCATCTCAACCAAATCTACACCATCAATTCAACGGTACGAACTTCAAATGTACTCCCAGGCTAGTCAAGGTTTTATCAGAACGGAGATAAAATAATACTAAGATTGGAGCCACTCATGCGCGAGAGTCACCTCGGGGGTAGCGTAATATGCAACTAGGTCCAAAATATCATGCCCGCCAGTTAAAACGTCAGTTTTAATTTGATGTATTATTCTTTGTGCAGAGATTGTTGCCAGGTGGTGTCACGCTCACGGTAGTCACCGTAATCTCAGACATTTAAGTATTGCAGTGATCAGCTGGCATCCTGAGCTGGCTACAGCTCAGCCGTTTCGGGTTTCTTATGGAGAAAGTCACTGCCCCTGCCGGGTCTCACTGCATTAACAAAACAAGCATAACGGTAGGGAAAGGATATTGAGGGGTCATTCTGAGAAATGAAAGATATTAACCTTTAGTTATTCCTGGCTGTTTTATTTTTTCCGGGATTTCAAATTCAATAAATTGTACAATCTAATTTAAGGAAGAACATAGATACGAAAATGTTTGTTGAAACAATAAAATACCCCATTGACTGAATGAAAACTAGTAAGAGAAACTCAATAGATAAAAAACAGGCAATATAAAATACCTGTAATGTATAAACGACAAAAACAAGGGGGGTAGCTTTGGAAGTTAAATTTAAATTTCATTTAAATTGAAAAAACAAATCATGTACAAAAATACTAAACAGCCACTTTGAGGTGTGACAATAAAGTAATGAGACTGATTTTATTGCCGGCTTGTGGTAAACCTACGACCTTGAAATTCCCTTCCCCTTCCCCGGCATCCTACCTCTCTTCATTGATATATTTATCATCGCTCTAGCTTGTTTAGTTCGCCTGCTGTGTCGTGTTGAGTAGACGTGTGTTACTGGTGCTCGTTACGAAATTGGAGAAACGAAATCAAAAACAACGCGTCCCGATAAAATTTTGCATCAGATTGGGTGAAACAGCTTCGGAGAGGCGCGCTAAAATTGTAAAAGTGCATGGTGATATTGCTCTTAGTCGTGCCCAGGTGTTTCGATGGCATAAACAGTTTAAGGAGGGGCGTGAAGGCGTGGAATACGAAGCGCGGAGCGAGAGACCAGTTGAAGTGCGGACTTCCGCGAATGTGCAGTGTGTGCGTGCCCTAATCCGTGAAGATCGGCGTTTAACAGTTCGAATGTTGACCTCGAAACTGGGTATGAACCGTGAAACAGTCAGACAAATTTTAACCGACGATTTTGGGATGAAAAAGTTGTGCGCGAAGATGGTTCCAAAGAACCTTCTGAGAAGCAAAAGCAGCCCTCAGCGTGTCTCAGTATTTGGGATCGCAGTGTTGCAACAGCCACTTTATTTGCCCCATATGTCACCCAGTGACTTTTTTTTGTTCCCTAGAACAAAATCGGTGGTCAAAAGAACCCATTTTTGAGTCGATTACGGATACCCAGGCGGCCGTGACGAGGGTACTCGTGGACACCCCAGTCGAAGCGTTCCAGAAATGTTACGAAGCATGTAAAACGCGCTGGAATCGTTGTATAGCTGCCCAAGGAGACTACTTCGAAGGGGATGGCAGAGTTGTAGAATAATTTTTAAATATTCAGTTTTCATGGAATTAGTCTCATTACTTAATTGTTGTGTTTCTGCTTTGAAATTAAAACTGAGGTCATTACAAATAACATCACTATGGTTCCGGTTCGATACTGCAAAAATTCATAAATGCAATTTCCTACGCAAAAGATCCAGTTGTAAAGCACCGTAGCTTCATGCAATCCCTCTATAGTCTATCAGATCAATTGGGCAAACCAAATGACAATCCAATAAGTTATTCAACTCCTGATCTTGTTTGGTTACCACGTTGCTATTCGTATAAGAAATTAGCGATGAATTCCGTACACCAGCCATAGGACTCGGCTTAGAGCGGTGTAATCATTTTTCAAATCTTCCCAAAGGTATTCCAAATTTTCTGCAAACATTGAGTAGGCAAAGAAGGGAAATGTTTAATTTTGAATGCGGACGAAAATGCACAGCAGAAGTATACTATTAAATGAAACTGTCACAATAAATCTTGATATCAACGGTCAATACTTATTTTATATAGAAAAACATTCGAAATTGAATTCAAGTCGGCCCGCAACAAAATTCCACATGACTCGCATAGAATACAGAAAATGTCTT
This sequence comes from Odontomyia ornata, assembly GCA_963969285.1. Classification (NCBI taxonomy): domain Eukaryota; kingdom Metazoa; phylum Arthropoda; class Insecta; order Diptera; family Stratiomyidae; genus Odontomyia; species Odontomyia ornata. The sequence continues at coordinate 89,827,515 of OZ017742.1, forward strand.
TTACCTTCTTATTTCTTCTCAAAATCCTTTTTTATATTCAAATTACATGGTTTTCTGTTCACTATCCCATAGCCTGTTATTCACTATCCCATAGCCTGTAAAATAAAATTTACAACAGACATTGAAGCACTTCCGACTTCAACGACTGCTCAACTTGCCCACCTCGTCATCTCCTTTTGCCACGCGAAGCCTATCGTTCCAATCAGACTCAAGCTTGTTCCTTGAAAATCCTCTGCCGCCATGTTCCGAATTCAACATGCTCGAAATCCGTTGTTTCCATTTGATGCTCTTAATTTTCATCAAACAAGTACAAGTTCAGATGTATACATTTATAATGCGTCAAAGCGGCATCATATCCATGCACAAATCATCATTAAAAAGATTTTTTCCCAAAGGATTCGAACCCGAGCTTTCAACCGAATCCCAGAATGGCAATCAGGCGTGCTATGACCCGTACGCGGCAGCGGTTTTCCTGTCCCTAAGGTATTAGACAATCAAGTCCAATTGTGCAATGCAATAAAATGCTTGCATCAATAACATTGTGATGGGCAAGTTTGCTTACTTGAACTAATTGTTTAATGAATATTGCCTCATTGCAATGAATGGATGGGAACAACAAGAATCATATAAAGAATATATTTACTTATTAGGGGAGATAAGATTTTGGGGGTAATGGGAAAATTTGAAATTAGGAGGTAATAATTTTTGCAAAATGTTTTTAGGAAGAGCAATAGAAACAATTCGTCCCTTAGAATGGAAAATATGAAAAATGCAATTTATTCTGAAAAAATAACTAGGGTAATCGTTACTCTGTTGTTGCTTGGACGACGGACGCCAAGCAAATCCTTGCATTTACAAAATTAAGGTGCACACGTAAAATCAACGCATGCGCAGTTGTAAAAACTTGAAAAGCCAAAAATCACAAGAAACTATAGATAAAATTTGCCGTGGCGCTCACAATATGATCTACATTTTTCAACAGTCTCCCTCCTTTTCAAATTGCTTTGATTGAAGATTTCATAAATTTAAAAAACGTCAAAATAGATCATGATTTATTCAAGCATGTCGTTCGATGTAACGTTTCGGCATCTTGACTGCCCGCCCTCGTCATGTCTGCAGTACCTGCTGCACTTCGGATGCGTTTTGTAGGGGCTCCATGGTGTCGCCCAAACTCGATCCGCCACTGTCTCGTCGATTTGTTCTTCGGAATATTCCTCTGGTGTTGAGTTTTCCATCGATTATTCCGCGGATTTAAGGAGATATTCATCCGACTCCGCTTCCAGTGAAATCAATCGCTGAACTAGTCTAACCAATACATTTGAGGAAGTTTTGAGTTTTACTGTTCTAATTTCTCCGTCGTTGCCGGGAATTATTTCTTGGAGTCTGGCTAAAGGCCACTTGCAAGCCTTTTGGTTACCAGTTGAAATGAAGAATAAGACACAAACCTTCAAAGTTTTACAGAGATCTTTATAGACTTTTGTTCTTCTGGAAAGTTGACCGAGGTACTCTGTGCGAAAACGATCTTTGATTTCCTTGCGTAGTCGCTGTCGATAACGTAATTTGTGGGATAGTAGTGTTTTTCCAATTTCTTCTTTATCTAGTATGCCGTCTACGTGAATTTGTTTCAAAAACATGTCTGGACTTATGACACAAATAATGTTTTTATCTTTGGTTGAATAGGTGATGGGACGAGCATTAATGAACGATTCGCATTCGCAGAGTGCGGTATTCAATTCCTCGTAACTGAGACTTGAGAAGCCGTACCATTGTTGCAGTTAACGGTTAGCTTTCACAAAATTGGTATCGCTTTCGCTGTAAATGTAGCTCGGTCTTCCTCTGCGATGTATAGATCTGCGCAAAGCTTCGAGAAATCCGTCAGCTGACAATGTCGTAACTAGCTCAAGATGAATGCCACGATATACAGCGCATGTAAATAAACAGATGTAGTACCTTTCTCGTAAAAAAAGGGGCCCTGCGTAGTCTACTCCCGCGATTTCAAAAACTTTTGCATCTCTGACTCTCCTTGCAGGCAAACTAATAGGCGGAGCTTTTAATGTTTTTCCTGCAAAACGGCGACAGGTAACACACTTCTGTATGACATTTTTTATAGCACGCTGACTTGGAGTAATCCAAAAATGTTCTCTCAAAATTTTAACTATGTATTGATGCCCATGTGATTATTTTTGCGGTTTGTGTATGTGTGTGTGTGCAATAAGCAGTTTGACTTAAAATTATTGAAAATCTGAAGCCCAAACTGTCATCGCGATTTGAAACCAGTGATTTCGTTTTGATTAATCCGAGTTTTTCTTCTTTATATACTATACTTTGAGGGTCTTTAATCGTGAATCGTTTATTCCTTCAAGAGCCTCGTCTTGGCTGATTTTCAAAATTCGTGATTCTGCATTAATAAATTCTCACGCGCTGATTTTACCGTTTTGGCGACACTATGGATTTAATTTGCAATTTCGAGCAAATCCAAAAATCCAGCAATTTTTAAGATAACTTGATATTCTGAGCTAATTCTACGGTGGGTTAAAATTCTCTGATAATCACATTAGCACAACTGAGTACCATAGCCTCTTGAACCAAATATTCGGGCGTAGTTTTCTCTGCGTTTTTCTTCAACTTTGCGTTAACTTCATCCTCGTTAGTCTCTAAGCGATCCGCTGGCCAGTGTTCAGGAGACTCTTGTAGCCAGTCTGGTCCCTCCCACCAACTGGAATTTTTGAGCTGTCTTGATGTACACCTCGTGACGGCAGACCGGCTGGATTTTGATTGCGGGGTACGTGTCGCCAAGTTTTGATATCAGTGGTCGCTCGTATTTCTATTATTGTATTCCACACAAAAAAACTACCCATTGACCATTACGACGAATCCAGGATAAAACAGTTGACAAATCCGTCCAAAAAATTATCTATAATTTCAACAAATCTATTGTGCTTTGCATCAAGCGCGCTGCAAGCATTACTGCTAAGATTTCCATGCGTGGAATCGAAATATCTTCTCGCGGCTTAACTCGTGATTTTGCTTGTACCAGATAAACGAACGTCCCATTTTCTCCTTCCACTCTAACAAAAAGTGCGGCCGTATATGTGGTTTTGCTTGCGTCGACAAACACGTGAAACGTTACTTTGTCACATGTGTCTCCGAAAATCCACAGTGGAACGCTCAGATCTCGAAATTCAGCAATTTGGTCGTACCAGGCTTGAAATTGTTTTTGGTAGTCATCTGGGACCTCATCGTCCCAATTTAATTCTTTGGTTCCCCATAAATTTTGGAGCAATATTTTCGGAAGTAGCAAAGTGGGTGTGGCTCAACCGAGTGGATCGAAAACTTTATGCGCCGCGGATAAAACAAAACGTTTCGAAATTTTTTCTGGTCGTTTTTCCGTTATTGTCATATTAAGTGCCAATGTATCGTTTTCCTTGTTCCAAATCACTCCTAGTACGACACTGTTGTCAAATTGGCCATTATTTTGCGTTATCTCCCACTCTCGGAGGTCAAAACAAGCTTCTTTTATGATCCGGGTAGATGTACCTTGGAAACACTGGTCCTCTTTTTCCAATTTCACACTCGTGACACAATCATCGACATAGAATGAGTCGCGTATTTTCTCTACCAACTCTGATTTTGCTATGTTCGTGGATTTCCGAACCACTTTTTCCAAATGACAATCGATTATTGCTCCTAGCAGAAATGACACGTGACACTCGGTGTTATCGGGGTTCTGACATCTCCCGTCTTCTTTTCACCGATAGTTTCGAAACCTAATACTCTGACAAAACTGGCCGACACGTACGACTTATGCGATCCGGTGTCAATGTGCGCGTGAACAACTTTTTCTCTCGTCGACCCTTTCAACTTGACGCGCAGTACCTGCAAATAAACTTGCGGGTCTTGGAAGGTTACGTTGGTGAGAGAGAGATTTTTTGTCATTGTCTAGATTTCGCCCACGGTCTGATCGCTTTCATTTTTGGTCACTTCCCAACACATCAACAAAGCATGTTTTTTCCACACCAGGCACACTTTATTGTAGAAGGACACTTCTTGTAGCTGTGGTTCAATTTCAAACACGCAAATCATCCTTTTTTGTCTTTCACAATGTCTTGGCTTACACTCAAACTCAACTTTTTTGCTTTTGCACATGAATCGCTGTCGTGACTTTCTCCGCAAAAAAATGCACTTACTCGTAATTTTGTTTGTTCTGTTCGATGTCAATAAAGCAGCTGCTATTAATATTGAAGTTACTGTCATACTTCTGTTTTTCTTCGTATTTTTTTTTTGTTGTTGCGACTTGGTTTTTGTTCGTCGAATCCGTTTATCGCCAATTAAATTCTCTCTTCATTTTGCACTTCTGATTCCCAGAATGTCATCAAAACTTTCAATAGATCTTGAGCATTCTCAACTCTAGTATTTTGGTGTTGCCAGGCCCGCAAAATCTCTTCGGGTAGAGAGGATTCGACGAGAGGAAATAACATTGCGGCGCACATTTCCGTGGTGAAACCGAATGATTCAAAAGCTCTCAAATGCGTTTCCAACTTATCGTAAATCTTTGTTAAATCACCTTTCGACTTACTGAACACGAGTTTCAATAATTCCCGAACGTAAGTTTCTACTAGAAGATCGTCCCGTCCGAATCTATTTTTCAAACTTTCAACTGCTTTCGTGTAGTTTGCCGCCGTCAGCGGGTAACTATTCACAACTTTGCTCGCGCTTGATTCCTCACACATTGATTGGATCAAATATTGGAACCTATCGTCGGTTCGAATCATGGAGTCTTCGTGCACTTTCTCGAACATGCTCCAAAACTGCAACCAATCTTTGGAATCGCCGTTGAAATGCTTCAGCTCGAGTTTTAGTAGTATAAATTTTCTTTTGGAATGTTCACATTCGAATTATTTCCACCATTTTCTTGGGCTACCGGTGTGGAAAATCGATTGAATGTAGCTTTTGCCACTTGAAATCTAATTTTATATTCATCAGCACTTATATCTTCTGTCCCAAAGTCCGCTTTAGAGCTATCCTTTTTTATCATGTGTTCAAAACGCTTCTTGTTTGTTTCTTCAAGCTCAGAAGCTTTTTATTGAGAGTATTGCAAACTGAGCCGTTACAACATCGGCCGATGTATTTTCGTTTTCCATTTCAGCGTTCAGTTTACCGCTTGTCTCTGCACTTTCCGAACTTTCTTGATATTGTCCATTGTTTTTCACGATTTAATACAGCTCCACACTAACTGAAAGTTTTCTTTGCAACAACACGAAACTTGTCCTGTCACGGTCGCCAGATGTTGCAAAATGATTTTAGGAAGAGGAATAAAAACAACTCGTGCCGTAGAATGGAAAACATAAAAAATTCAATTTATTCCAAAAAAATAAGTAGGGTAATCGTTAATCTGTTGTTGCTCGGACGATGGATGGCGAGCGAATCCCATCATTTACACAATTGAGGCGCACACGTAAGATCAATGCATGCGCAGTCGCAAAAACTTGAAAAGCCAAAAATCATAAGAAACTCCAGATAAAATTCGCCGTGTTGCTTTGATTTACATTTTTCAACAATAAAAGAGGGTACAATGAATAGGAAAATAAATATACATTTTAAAGGAACGAGTGCACCATCGGAATGAATGAATTCCAATCTTATGAACAAGAGACTGTCGGCAACGGCCGGAATTCGCAACAGTTCTTACACGCAGAGGAACGTTATGGAAACCTCCTCTTTCTCGGGTACGTGGGAATGCACTCCCAAATGAATGATAGCTTTCAAGAGTACTCTTGTCAACCAGTAGTCTTCTTGCTGAAGAATCATAGTATTAAAACTGAAATTTATGAAATCAAATAGGCATAATAAACTAATGCGCCGGAGTCGTGAAGGCGCGTTATTATTGAATCTTTTCTTTGTGGTCTACTTTGGATCGCTTTTTGTGAAATTGTCCTATACACATTTTCATTCAGCCTTCAAAATATTTTATGAAAACTTTATTACCAAAAAATACCTTAGTAGTGAAACCATGAAAGGTTTGCAGTATGACCCTGAAAAGAAAATTAAACTAAAGACCGGAACAAGTTTTTGCATAGCACAATCTTTGTTCCCATTCTATCTATTCCAAGTTTTAGTCATATCGAGGAAATTTATAACTTTCAAAAACGGACACTTTGACCATAAATATTCCAATCAATCCATTTGTCTAAATTTATATTGAGATCCTTCCTACCAACATGCAACAATCGTAAATATCACCAATAAAACGAAATAAAAAATTGATTCAATTTATGAAACAGTCACAAGACACATGATCATAAACTAAGCCCGGCCACTTAGTACACAACATAGACTTCCTCTCTGATGCCCATTTCGTCCTTAGATCAAACTCCTGCAGTGGAAAATTTCCTATACAGTTGTGGTATGGTGTTGAAGCTTTCATCAGAAAATGTCTTGAATGGAGATGACCATATACTCGTATAACATATCAAGGACAGGCACATAACATCCGATGGATTTACAACAACTTAATTTTCGTGTGGACATCTTTTAACGTTGCTTCTAGTTTCCCATCGTTTCAGCCCCCTATTAACCTCCACCTTGCTCGTACAATACACTTGAAATAGGTCCATTACCAAGCAACACAATGGGGTTGCTTAGCTCCTCATTTTCTAGGCCCATTGTGTTCGTGATGTCGTGGCAGCCGTCTTTCAACCCCATTCATTTCCCACCCCAAGAGAGCACTTGAATGGCTGGCCTTGACAAAATTTATGTCTCCAATGTTTATGAACTAAAATTGAGATAATCTTGTGGTTTTACGATAATCGCTCAATTGGAGAATCAGCTAAGGGTACAACAATATGTCTCAGCCCAACTAAGGTTGACGGTAATTGATTGCTTGTGAATACTTAGGGTTAGCTATCGCCACCTTGTCAAACTGAATTCAACACGGAAATTTTTTCTTCAAAAGCAAATACCTATAGTGGGTGGCTCCCATGTTTGGACTAACTATTTGATTTGTTTATAAAAAGGCCTCCCAACAAAATTCAAATGTAATCAGGAGACTGTAAACAAATTCTATAAACCGTCAACAATCACACTTGGAAACCCAAACATGATCCCATTGTGTACTTCCATGAATAATTATTGCTCTCCTTGCTACATAATAGGGTTCAGCTATGGCTAGGACATCAGATGTTTCCAAGTAATTGTTGAAAATGTAGCAACAAAGAAGTTGAGATAGCTTCATATGTGTAACGGTAATATAGAGCCTTTGTTGGACTTTTGCGATTCGGACTATTTTCACATGTTCAAGAGACTATTCTCTCTGAAATTCTTCAGATAACGATGTTGATAAGATAGAAAGGATGTCTTAGTGTTTGCGTTAAAGTTTTCGTTTAAGCCGTAAATGTGGGAAGACATTTAGTGGATCCACCTAAATGTTTGTATTTGTTGAATGCTACAAGGATATTCCTTGTGTAGGCGTTGAAACAGATTTATACAATGGAAGTCGGATTAATTTAGGATTTAACCCTTAAATATGATCTTTCGCTTTGAGGGTCAAGGTTAATCTGGCGATTAGGAAAGTATTTTAGCAGCCTTATACTGTTATATTGAGTATCCTATTAGGTTTATCTTGATTCAGTCCTTGAAATGGTACAATTTAGAGCCTTATTTCTTCCTTATCGAAAGTCTACCTTAAAAGGTTTTCTGGTTTATACTTCCCTTGATTTCAAAACAAAAAAACTGCCCGTTTTCACTTAATATTTCCAAGTTGTGCCAAGTTTAAATTTAAAATCTCAATAATAGCTTTTGATATTTATGTTCCATCCTTTTTGGAAGTTGACATAATTTACTCAAATTAATTTCTATGGGAAACAAAAGAAAAAAACCCAAAATCCCGCCCATGTGTGTCTTTAAAGCAAGAAAAAAATATTTTCCAAACTGAAGAAAAATTAATTTTGTTAATCGAAATGATGTTGACTGAACCTTGGCTTGCGGTCACATATGGCCAATTGCGGTCACATATGGCCAATTGCACTTCATAAGTAAAATCTTCCATATTCGCTAGGGTCTTGTTGACACCAAGATGGCCTTCCAATATTTCTTCATGCATTTCTTGAACTATATCCTGAATTCTTAGTTTAGGAAGAACAACTTGCATCCTGTTGGAGCCACCATCCTCTGCTTTTCATTTTGCTTGGATATGCCACACTCCATCTGAAGAGAGTTGCGTTGAGCCCCCTGCAGGGGGAATGCTGGCCGACAGGAATACTCTTGGAGGCTAGCATTCTTTGGGGAGTTTTGCCCCACATACCCGAGGAAATCCCCGCAGGGAAAATGCCGGCTGACACTCCGCAGGGGGAATACTGGCGGACAGGAATTCTCTTGGAGGATAGCATTCTTTTGGTAGTTCCGCCCCCACGTACCCGAGGAAATTCCCGCAGGGGGAATGCCGCTCGACAAGAGCACTCTTGGAGGTTAGCATTCTTTTGGGAGCGCTGCTCCCACGGACCCGAGAATATGGGGGGCGCCGTGAGGCTCCCTCCTGGGATGACAGGTGACGACCCTGATTGGATCTGGACTACGCTTTGGACAACGAACTGGAATTGATGTTTTGGGCTGCCGGATATGACGGTTTGGACCTAGTAGCTTTGCACAGTAGCGCCGAGGTGACGCTCGCGCTTGAACGGCTCCAATTCAACTATCAAATCGTCTCCGTCCCGGTGAAACCTTGGCAGGCCTCAGAGTACGTTCGAAGCTCGCACCATTGGGATGGTGATGTAGGTTCGGTTGAGACGGACTTCCGATTAGCGCTGGTCTGGCTCTAAGCACTTGTGCCCATAAAGGCTTGTACCAATCCTCGCATGGCCTCCCTGCTCTGCAAAGATTATCATGGGACCAAAACGGCGACTACACACACGAACGGAGATCAAATCTGGAGCAACCAAAAACATTTAAAAAAGATTGAAAAACCAAAAAAAAAGAAATAAAAAATAATAGCAACGACGACGCAACCAGCGGTTGCAGCCACGATGTTAACAGTACATCGAGAGCGGTACTAACGATGACAAAAACATCGAATAATACAATGACAGTGAAGATGGACGTAAAACGAAGATTAGCAGACATTTTGGTCCAGACTGAGATTCCTGTGGCGTTCGGGCGCAGCAAAAAATGATGCGAACGCCAGAGCGTCTTATAAAGGAAAAGCGGGAAATTTTGCAGGACGCTTCAGGTGTTCGAGCGATGGAAGAAAATATAAAGAACATCGAGAATTCGATGGTCACTGCTGCGATTGTTACCGAGACAACCGATGCAAGGGTCGTAAATCCCAACAAAGTAAAGCACGATCCTGAAACCAACTAGGTGATTACAGCAGGAAAAGAAACCAGTGACCAGACAAATAAAGCGACGTTGTGTGATTGCATCGCCAACGTCGAAAATGTGGCGGAAATATTGTATTCGGAAACGGAACGCGATAACCTCTCCCAAGGATGGTCGCAAAGTACAATTGCCGCCCAGTGACACGAAGAAGAAAGGCTATTCCAAAAAGCGGGAGATGTTCTGAAAAGAATACAACTAGCAAGCGACTCCCGACAGATCAGCAAAGCAGTAAAGATTGGGCTTCTTGAACTAAAGGAGCTCCTAGACCGCATGGGGCATTATTGGAGGAGCTGGTTAAACGCCGAAGACGAGCAGAAGGCTAAAGAAGCGCTGGGGGCGAAATCTGAAGGCCACATGCAGATAGCTCTACAATTAAAAATCAGTAAAAGAATAGCTTCAAGCCCAATCGAAGGAGATCGAGATAAAAAAAGGAAGGAAGAGGCACTTGATAGGCGTGAAGCACCAAATCACGGGTTCAGACAGTGCTTACAAAAGGAGTGAAAAAAGTCGCAAAGAAACTCCTTCAAAAAGTGCCAGAAAGTAAAGTTCGCACGGACGCCCAACAAGAAAAAAGGCCTGATGCAAAACAGGAGAGCCGGAAACCCCGATGGAGACCCCACCAGCAGGGACTGCTCGTTAAACCCCAAAGTGGCCGATCCTACGCGGAGGTGCTGCTGGACATCAGGGGAAACGTAACGCCAGAAGACACCAACACTGCCATTAAAGTAGTACAACCAACGCGGTTGGACCACATACTGGTCGAATTTGGAGCAGAGGCCGATAACAAGCAAGCATTCTGCGACGCAGTAAAGAAAATCCTCAGCGCAAGCGCAACTATAGCCCCACTCAAGCCGATGACAACGATCAAAATACGAGACATTGACTGGGTGACGGATCTGGCCGAGGTACAAGAGGCCATCAAAAGGGAGTTTCCTAGCATGGGAAGGATCAAAGTGAGACTGACACAAGAAAACAATAGGGGACAACGCATGGCCATAGTTAACTTCACCGAAAAGAACGCCGAACAATTCCCGAACAAGGGCAAAGTACGAATTGGGTGGGTTGTCTCCATGATACGATGAAGAGCAATGCCTCTTCAATGTTTCAAATGCCTTGGCTATGGTCACACCACACAAGTATGCAAAGGACCTGATAGGAGTTCCCTATGTTACAAATGCAGTGAAATGGGACATCAAAGAAATGAATGTTCGAAGGAGGCACACTGTATCCTTTGCAAAGGTGCTGATCCAAGACCTGATCTTGGACACGTCTTGGAGTCAGGAAAATGCCGGGTTTTCCAGGAAGCCCTAGCCAAGGAAAACCAGAACTTTGATGACCCGTATCCTGCAACTAAACCTACACCGCAGTTCAACCGCCCAAAATCAGCAGTTTGCGAGGGACATGAAAGGCGACTTCTTGCTGCTCAGTGAGCAACACCATGAAAAAAGTAATGTTTTATGGTATCCTGACGAAACTGGTACTGCCGCTATCTCGGTTCGGAACAGCGAAGAGCTGTGGGCGGAGAGATGGGTTCATGTGGGTTTGGTGTTCAGGGACCGCCTTCTTTAGAGTGTACCTAAAGCCTCACGAATCGATATCATCTTTCCAAGGGAAGCTAAATGCTCTGTATGGCGCTATCTCGAATGCAGGGGGCAGCGTGCTCGTTGGGGGAGACTTCAATGCTAAAGCAATCGAATGGGGCATGCCTCAAACAGATCCGTGGGGAAAACGAATCCTGGAAATAGCGGTCAGGACGGCGCTCGTCGTACTAAACACCGGAAACACGCCGACTTTCCACAGTATTGGCTGTGAGGGAATAATACCGGAGATGACATTCGCCTCGGAGTCCTTAGTACGGAGGATACACAATAGGAGAGTATTCGAGGAGTATTCAGCCAGTGATCATCAGTGCATTCTGCTTGTGATCAGTGATATTGTCTCCCGATGTCCATGCTCTCGGCTTTCTACATCCGGATAGACGTCGAGAGGTTCGTCCAGGTGCTCACAGCAGGTGAGCCACTGCAGAGAGCTTCGGAGGGGACGGAAAAACTGGCAGCTTAAGACGTGATGAACTCAACTATGAGAATCATTATGCCTGCTTGTTGCGCTTCTATGCCCCGTCGAAACCCCAGGCACGGCAAATTCCCAGTGTACTGGTGGCCAACTGAAATTGCTGAAAAGCAAAGGGAGTGTCACAAGCTTCGACGTGAGGCTTATCGGGCGCGAAACCGTGACGAGGCATGCAACCGGGTGGCAGCATATAAGTCGGCCAGGAAATGCCTTCGCAAACTGATCAACAATAGCAAGGCTCGCTGCTGGCAAGACCAAGTGGACAATGTGAACAAGGATCCGTGGAACCTTGGCTTCAAGCTAGTTATGTGGAAGCTTGGCGCTCTGCGGAAGCCTTGCATACATGATGTGGGAAAGATGGATGAAATAGTGCGCCCACGCATCCCGTCCGTGCTGACGCTGTCCATGGTGAAACAGCAGTCGAGTGTCCACTCTTCACATAGCCGGAACTGGAAGAAGCAGTCCTTTCACTGAAAGCGAGGAAGGCTCCAGGCGCAGAGGTGTTGCAGTTGAGGTATTGTAACTTGTTTATCACCATTGTCCTAACTTTCTGCTCAGCACATTTAACGGTTGCCTACGGGACGGGGTTTTTCCGGTACGATGGAAGGTGGCGAGGCTCGTGCTGATCAGCAAGGGGAAGGGAAATCCCGAATCGCCGTCCACATACCGCCCGTCATGCATACTAGATACTGCTGGGAAAGTGGTAGAGAAACTCATCAAGGGAAAACTCACTGACGCGATTCGTGCTGCTGGGGACCAATCTCCTCGGTAGGACGGCTTTAGAGCAGGACCTTCTACTATCAATGAGATTGCAGAGGTGGCAAGCGTTGTCCAAAAAGCAGAGGCACATAGTCGCACCAAGCGACGGATCGTCTTGTTGGTAGCACCCGACGTCAGGAACGCCTTCAACTCCGCTAGATGTGTGGATATTCTGGATACGCTGGAAAACCCTTTTCAAGTTCCAGAATATCTAATGCGGCTTTTGAGGGACTACCTAAAGGACAGAAGCCTCTTCTATGGCACAACATAGATCCAACGAAGGATGGCTGCTACATCGGGTATTGCCCAGGGATCTATCCTTGGTCCGGACCTGAGGAACGTTTCTTACGATGACCTACTGAGACTGAAGATGCCAGATAAGTCGCGCTTCATCGGCTATGCGGATGATGTTGTCGGTCTGGTCGCTGGACGCACCGTTAAACAAGCGCAACTTAGGCTAGGTATGCTAATGCGCCAAGTGAGGGACTGGATGACTGCTCGCGGGCTGAGTTTAGCATTGGAGAAAACCAGAGTGGTCATCTTGACAAAAAAGAGAATCTCTAGATTAAGGATGAGCAGTATTGGAGACATACGAATCGAATCGAAACCAGCCGTAAAGGACCGGGGGCTACTGATCGACTCGAAGATGAGTTTCTCTGAGCAAATCAGGGCACCGGCTGAGAAGGTTGCTTCGGGAGTATCGGCTCGGAGTCGACTTATGGCCAGCGTAGGGGGACCCAGCTCGTCAAGGAGACGCCGCTTGATGAGTGCTGTAGGGTGAGTGACACTGTACGGAGCAGAGGTATGGCGCGACGTTCTCAGTAAGGAGGCTTGCCAAAAACGCCTGCCATAGGTACAGAGTAGAGGAGCACTGAAGATTGCATCTTGGTATCCGACAGTCTCTGATTCGGTGGTTAAAGTTATTGCAGGCATGATACCTGTCGGCCTCCTTGCTAGAGAGTGCCGCTCTATTTATTTGCGTCGAAACGAGGATGCGAGGGAGATGGTTGTCCGCGAGGAGAGACAGCTCTCACTCAACGATCGGCAGCAGTCTTGGGTGAGTTGCACGAAGGGAAGGTAGGCTTCGCACCTCATCCCGGATGTGAGACCGTGGCTAAATTGAAGGCATGGTGAGACTGACTTCTATCTGGCCCAGCTTTTGAGCGGGCATGGGCGTTTTCAGTCTTATTTGCACAAGATTGGTAAGTTACGGTCCCCCGATTAACGGTATTGCCCAGGAGAGGAAGACAAACCCTGCCACACATTTTTGCCTAAATAAAATGGGAGAGGCTGTGAAGAGCCCTCTACAGGGAGATGAAAGAGCTCACCGCGGATAATATAGTCGCGGTGATGCTCGAATCGGTTGACAAATGGAACCAGGCGGCACATTATGTTCTTGCAGTTCTAAAAAATAAAAGGGACTCACAGCAGCCGGGGATGTTGGGGCTGGGGAATCGCTTGTCTGGCACTTCCTCTTCCCCTCTCCTCTCCCACTAGAGGATGGATCCCCCAGGTTGAAGGCGCCTCACGGCGTAACAAAACGAGACCTGGCCTGAAGTAATGTGCCAAACAGTTCCAATCTAGGCTCTCAGCTTGACAGGGGAGATGTTTAGTGGATAGTCCAGTTACCTTCTTGCGAGCATGGGAGTCGCACAGTCTGTGCGTAAATGGGCATTCTCCTCCCAACCAGAAAAAATGATCTTTTATTAGAAAAATTATATGTTACATGCAATTTGATGTATTGCTGCCAATTTAAAAGTAGAACAGGAGTTTATATTAAACTTAAAAAAACGAAATATGATTAAATTCTTGGAATATTTGCTTCAGGATTCACGTATTTATGTAAGGTTAACTTGAGTAGAGATATCGGTTCATTAATAACAATAAACGTACGTATAATTCTTATTTGGTAATATACAAACAATATCAGCATAGGTTATGTTACAACAAATTAAATTATTTACATATGATTGCTTAGAGAATGTATAGATAAATTGAAGAACCTTTTCGGTCTTTCCACTTGCACGAAACCTTGACCAGGTATAAAACCCGCCACCGTAGTCTGGCCCCTCCACTCATGAGCTAGCCATCAGGTGAGCTCACCCCTTATATTTGCGTTACACGTGCCCTTGCAGGTTAGAGTGGCCTTTTGCTTGAGTTTCTTATTTATGTTATAGTATAATGTAATTCCATCATATAAGACTTTAACATAAATTTGAAACGATGATACTTTTTATTTAAAGGAACTATTCATGCGAATTAGGTTTGTATGAGTTTTTCGTTTAAATGGAAAATATCTAGCCACATCTACAATGGATCTTGATCCGGGTGGGGGGTGCGAGAGGGCACCGCTTCCAGTTGGATGCCCCACTATTATTTGGGGGCCGTAGGTATACATGGCAAAGACGTGATCTTTTCAAGTCTGACCCGCGTTGGCCAGATCCAGTCCGTCGTTTTGCTTTGGCAATCCATCCCTTCAGTAGTTACCTTGGCCTTGACACCATCGAACCGAGTCCTACGACCACTTAATTCGTGAATGCGAATTTTTTTTTAGTGGGCTCTTGTGCTGGGGAAAAGAACCCGCCCCACGACAACGCAATGCTAGCCTGCCAGCGCATTCAGGCATCCTCAGACAAGGCCAATTTCGGCGAGCACAAACATCTTCGCTTGCCAAGGCAGCATACCATCGATGTAGTCCTTTACAAACATTTGATATATCCTTCAATTCACCACAACTTCGGGCCAGGTCTCGTTTTTTTATGCCATGAGGTGACTCTAAGCTGGAGAATCCCTCTTCTAGAGGATTTCCTGAACACATCGTGCCACCCGGTTCTATTTGTCAACTGATCCGAGCATCACCGTGACTATACTATCCGGGATGAGTTCTCCCGTCTCCTTGTAGTGGTCCCGTCGCAGCCTCCCCCATTTATTGTATGCAAAAATGTGCGGCAGGCATCGTCTTGCTCTACTTTGCAAAACCGACAATCGGCGGAGATAACTTATTAATACTGTACGACTGAAAATACCCACGGCCGCTCAAAAACTGGGTCAAATAGAAGCCAGTCTCACCATGCCTTCGGCTTAGTCATGATCTCAGACCTGTGATGACGCATGCAGTCCACCTTCCCTTCGCGCAATGAGAGAATTGGATATTTTAAAACACTCCCTTCATTTTTTGAATGCTATGCATGGATTGTATACAATAACTTGTATCGTCCCTACACTTACCTATATCCTGTGGGTTTACCTTTACTCCAGTAAAAAGAACTTGGGGAGCTAAGAATTTAATTATTTATTAAATATATATATTTTAAAAATGACATATATAAAGTGTGTCATGGTTTCCATACAATGGAGATTATTTTGCCGTCTTCCTTCAATTCCGAAATCTGGCCCTAAAGCTCCTTCTTTCGTTGGACGTCGCCAGTCATGTGGTACTCCTGGTAACGCATGGCTAGGGCCTGGCGCCGCTTTAAAGCTTTCCTTCCACGCTGTTTCTTCGCTGGTGTAGGCTGGGTTGGCGGAGTGCGGGGCCGCTTCCTTTGCGGGCGCTGATACTCCCCTATTGTTAACGCACATGGTCCAGGTGGATATTGGGGCTTAGCGCCGTATTTTTTTTTGTCTCCTGGGTTTAGTTGTTGGTTGCCTTGCTGTCCTACATTCCGAAACGTTGGCGATAGTGGGACCAGGCACGTTTGCTTCAGGTGGGGTAGTCCTAGACCTGAGAGCCTCCCTCATCTTCTCGAAATCTTCCATTCTTCGGGGCGTGAAAATCTGCCATCAGAAAAATAATAATTTGTGAAAATCGAGCTTTGCGTATCACCTCGATCAAAAACAATAATTTGTAAAAATCTAGCTCTGAATAAATCGAGCTCTGCCTACCACCAGAGCTCAATTTTTATTTACTATGATCGAGGTGCTTAGCAGAGCTCGATTTTTATTTACTATGATCGAGGTGATTGATTTAACAATATATGGGCCTACCCATACCTGTACTAATTTATGCTTCCGGTTTTCATTTTTCAATAAAACATTGTCTGCTATGTGGAAAGATATTGGCTTTGTTTTGTGGTCATAGTACGTTTTTGATATTATTTTACCTTTCAAGATATTGTCGCGTGTTATGCTTCGCGGCCAATAATTTCAATGTTCCGGGGAAGTGAAAACGCAATGTCTTTTAAATTGAATTAAACAGAGTTTATTTAGTTACTTAAAAAAATGAACAATCACTTATTTAACTATTTCACAGTTTTAATTAAAATCTAACTTTCACTTGTCAATTAATTCCTCTTACAACTGTCTTCTCAAAATCACTTCGCACTCAAACAATCAATCGCCTTTACTTCACGTTCCACTATATCGCAGTTTTCTATCGCGGTTGTAATGAATGATTCCCCCATTCATTCAGCTCGCCTTTATATAGGATCTCTACCTATTCAACCCATTTCTCGTACATTGGCGAATGTTCTGCCGAGAGGTACCTGGTATATTCGAGCAGCTTAATGATTCATTAATGGGGTGACGTCACTTTCAGATGTTGATCATGCTTGGTGGGTTCTCGTGGTTTCGAGTAAATTCATTTTGTTGATGTTCTTAATGGTTGTGAAAACAATTGCGACAGTAGCTCGCAGAATTCTTTGTACATATCAATATTCTTTCGCGCTATCGAATACGTTTTCTGAAGTTTATGTTTTAAAAGGAAATAATAATTTTCGTGATTACAGATTGGAGTTGGTTCCTTTTTAAGGTTGGAGGGGATTTCTGCTGTAAAACCAAATAGGCAGTCCATTGGTGTAAGCTTGGTGCTGTCGTGTTCACTATTGTTATAAACAAAGGCTGCGGTTCTTAAAAATTGGTCCCATGATTGTGGGTTACGATCTACCGTAGAACGTAGATACTCTATCCGGGGTCTATTAGCTCTTTCTAAAGCTCCATTTGGAAGTTATCCTGGAATGTAAATATCTATTTATTTCCTGATGATATTTCTACTAAGGGTCCTACTGTAGCTAGGTAAATCTTATCGAAATGGATTTCGGCTATGTCAGTGATTACAATGGTCATGCGATGTTTTGGGGAGTTTTGATTTTTTTTGATATCTTTCAGCGTTTTTTTTTTTCATCTATACTGTTTTATAGTTTTTTTTGTAAGTTTTTAAGACTCCTTAGTGTCCTCCAAAAGTAGAGTCGTGGAATTCATACAGCACCGCGCTATTTTCTTCGGGGGAGGAGAGGATAGTTACTTTGAATGGGCTTTGTAATGTATTTTGGGTGAGGTCTGATTGTATCGAATCATTATAAATATTATTATCTTTTTTGTTTCTGGTAGTTTATCTGTTACTTGTTGGGTTTCTTGGATGGTAGCTTGTGTTTTATTCTGTGAATCAAACAATTCTTCATTGTTAATCGCTGCAGGTGGTGGTTTGTCTTGTAGCTGCACTTAGTTTTGTTCCTGTGCCCGTGTGACAATGATGCACTGATTATTTTGTTCAGAATCGTCTAGTGTATCGTGGGGAATTTTGCTCAATGTATCGGCAGTAGAATTATATTTGCCCGGTTTATACTCTATTTGGTAGTCGAATTCTGAAAGTTTGTGATGGAACCTTACCAATTGTGTGGTAGGGTCTTTCACATTAAATATTCCCTTAAGAGGTTTGTGGTCAGTATAAACCGTGAAACGCGGGCCTTGTAAGTAGCATCGAAAATTTCTGGCTGGCCACATGATTGCCAGGAGCTCCTTTTCGATGGTCAAATTGTTACGTTCCGCTTCATTCAGGGTGCGAATTGCTTATGCTACTGGTTAATTTTTCCCTTTTTCTCCCTGTGAAAGAACTGCTCCCAACGCATCATTGCTGGCGTCAGTGGTAAGATTCAATGTCTTCGTGAAATCGGGATAGGCTAAAAGTGGTGGTTTAATTAAAGAATTTTTTAAAAGTTGGAATGCTTTCATACATTTGTTAGTCGTAGTGTATTTGACACCCTTTCGAAATAAGTTCGTCAGGGCTTGGCTATTTTAGAGAAGCCCGGAATAAATTTAAGATAGTAATTAGCTAGGCCTAAGAAGGATTATAGTCGTCTTACTGTATTGGGAGCCGAAAAATCTTGAACGCATTGAGTTTTACTAGGATCTGGGCGGGCACCTTTTTGGAGACAAATTTGACCTAAATAGACGACCTCAGGTCGTAGGAATTGATACTTCTCAGGTTGAAATTCCAGGTTATTCTCTCTAAGTCTGGTGAAATTTTTCGCAGTTTGCTGATACGGTCTTCTAAATGTTTTCCATAAATTACTATATCATCCAGGTAGACGAAACAATTAAATCCTTGTAAGCCGGTTAGGATGTAATTCATTTAGGGCGTTTCACCTGTGCATTGGTTAAATTTTTCTTCTTTTCTAACTCCTCTTATATTAAAATTGTGGAAAACTTTGTTCATCTATTTTTGGAGCCACTTTCACTCTTGCGTCTTGCATCGTTGAGATTCGTATCACTGGTTAATTCCAATCCTCCATTTTTTCATTAGCAGCAAGTTCCCACCTCAAATTATCATTTTCTATGTTATGTACTTTTACTTTAAAAGTAACTGTCTTTCAATTTAGGTTAAAATTTAATATTGTTTTCTCTAACTTTCACTTTTGGTTCTCACGTACTGTACCCATGCGTGTGTGCCATGTGGCTTTATATAGGGTAATCAGTATATCTCGAACATTCGGGATGATTTAAGCGCCGATGACCCACGTGTTAATGTGAACATGTAACTACATATATACAATTAATATAAAACTTTGAGATTTATTATGTAACGCTTTTATGCAAAGGTCACCATTAAATCACCCTATTAACCAAAACAATTACGACGAACCTTGCCTTCACGCGATAAGTATCTTGTCTTTGTAACTAAACAATTATCATGAGGACTACAGTTAATCCGTCGTTTATCCGCAACCAGAAACCTCATTCCAAATAAATGTTTGTGAAATGAATGGCGTTCAACAGCCGGAACCCTCATCAACTTTTCTTTTCTGATGAAAATTTCTTGTTTTTGCCGTTGCTCTAATAAAAGTTTTTTTATTCGTACTCTTCAACTTTCTCCTTTCTTTTCAGCAGTCATCCTTGATGGCTTTGAAGAGGATAAGACACTCCTTTTCCAAGGATGAACTCACTTCAAGATTGTTTTTTCGTGAAACCGTTTATATTTTCGTTGAAAATTCCATTCATTTTTTCTTTTCGCCTATTTGGTTTTTCCAACGGGAAACGCTCAGATTTTTATGTTTGGTTGAATTGTATTCATTTCATAGTGAAATGAAAAGCCGTCACCCGATTTGAATTTCATCACACAACTCCGAACTCTACGGAAGAATAATGTTAAAATGCAAAATTTCTCGGAATAAGAAATGAAAGTGGATAAAATAGTGAAAGGAGAGAGAGAAAAAAACTATAGTTGGAAGGATGCAAGTAGATTTGAGAAGTGATAAAAATAAAAACGGAAATGAGCAAAACATTTAATGAAAATTGTTATATATTTACGTATTTTTCAGCGAGAGATTTATGTAGGCCGGAAAATATTCTCTGTTGGTATTGTGCAGTTTTAATTAATTTTTTCATAGAACGTGAGATACAAAACTTGCGCGAAGTATGCAATTTCATTTAAATAAATGTAAAAATATATTTTTCCATTTTTTAAATACAATACCATCTGGCTTGAAAACAGTGCAACATCCTGAATTGCCACTGTAAACAAATTCACTTCAATTCACGGTCTGTGTATGATTCCAACCCCGTCATATGTGCCCAGCGTAAATTGGATGTCCTGATAAAAACCAACAAACAAAATACATCAAATAATCCTCGACAAATTTAATTCGCCTAAAGCAATTGTGTGGAATAAACAGAACAACCATGAATCTCGCCGTTTTCCAGTATAACGATTAGTAGCTGCTGGCACGTATCCTTCACATATGATCCCCTTCCTAACCTGGCTAAGCTCATATCACTCTCTGCATTTATGCTATAGATCCTGAAACAACATTGATGCATTTATGAACATGTGAAAACTTATGACGACATTGCATTGAAAAGTCAATAATTTTCCATGTCAAAAGGAGGAAGATAAAGTACGGAGATAGGAGCGCGTTAAAACCTTGACATGGAAATTCCTAGAGATAATGCAAGAAGTCGAGGAGAGAATGTATCTCGTTATTTTGTTCTTAGCTAAGCAAAAATTAACAAGTTGGGTAGACAGACCTATGCTCATGTCAGAAGGGTTTTGTACTCAACTTTCAAAATGGCGTAACCAGCAACGAATAAAATTAAGAAACACGTCATGTTCGAGGATCATACTACTATTAACTAAGTTGAAAGAATTTTTTAATTCTGAGGTATTTGTTAAAGTTATACCCATAAATATCTCGCTTGATAATTTTTCAGATTTTTTTTAGATCACGGGTGTCCATTCGCGAGGGAGAAAACACATTTTTCATGTATTCCCCCCCCCCCCCCCCCCCTCTGTGCCCCCACTGAAGCAAAAACTGTCAGTTTAAGAACTGTTTTGAAAAGCTCTCATAGAGAACTTTCATTAGATACTCATATCGGCTACCTTTCATGAAATTTTTTTCAGGGGCCACTCCTCTGTACTGTAAGCATCGATTCATGGCCTATTTTTTCGAATCCTAGAATGGCTACAAAGCCCTTTTGCTAGGAGCTCTCTCCTGCCTCTTCGACTTGTTTCAATTGTATGTAGTCATCCTCATGATATCTATCATTCCTGAAATTTTCATACAAATCCTAGCAAAGCTGTAGTGTCTAAGTCAGTAAAAAGCGCATATGGCTCCATAGCCATATGTTTCCATAGTAACACAGGGCACATTGTTCCATAGTAATACAGGAAAATTCAAATCGCTATAACTTCGTTAAATACTATTCGATCTTTATGAAACTTTCAGGAAAGTTCAACCTTATAAACAATCATCTGTTTGCTAAATTTTATTGAATTTAAGGGTACCATTTAAATTTTATTCAAGAAAACATAAAATCGATAAATCATACTATTACTAACAAAGTTGAGTGAATTTCGACTTCTCATGTATTTGTTGTTGTTGTACTCGCTAAGGCCTACATTCATGATTTTTTTCAGATTTTTCGGATGGAAGGTGTCCAATCGCGAGGGGGGGTACGCGAAAAGTTCGTACATTTCCCCTTCCCCTGCCCCCCTCGGTACTCATAAGGTAATTTTAAGACCTGTTTTGAAAAGATCTCATTGAGACCTTTCCAATGACACCCTACTCGACTACCAATGGTGAAAATTTTTTTTGAGGGGGTCAACTCCCTATATGGGGAGACCCCCCTTAAACCCCTTTGAAAAATTTTTGCACCCTTGAACTTTCAAGAGGTCACCACTTCTGACTTTTCCACAAAGTTTCATGGCTGTAGCCTCTATAGTTTCGGAGAAAAAGTGCTGTGACATACAGACGGACGGACGGACGGACGGACGGACGGACGGACGGACGGACGGACGGACGGACGGACAGACGGACACAGGTCGTGATTGCAATAGGGTTTTGTATTTTAGTACAAAACCCTAAAAAAAAAATTAAAACGGAAACTGCAGGTAGCGTGCTCTAAATGAAGCATTATGTTTGCACTCATAATAAGTGAGTCATTATGTGTATCCTTTGTTGGCGAAAGATGGTGGATGATGACAATGTTTTCAAGAGAGACAGAGGAGAAGCTTTTGATTGAAGTGATGAGACAGTCAAATCGATAATTTCCTTTTGATTATGGTTAAATATCGTAAAATGTTGCTGATATAGGCAATATCATAGTGAATTACTGAGATTTAAATAGCCTACTAAGTCGTTGTGTAAGCTGAAGGTCGCAGGTTCAAATCTCGTCGGTGACAAAGAGATTTGTTTCGAGTGATTCTTTGGACGGACTATAAGCTCGTTTAGTTGTGATGCGTATTGGTTTAAAATCAGAACTTATCACAGCTGGGGAGACGGACAAAGGTTGAAGCCCGATACTGACAAGTCTCAATACATTCAATCAAGATAATGAGATACTCTAACTATCTTTAAGCGGAGTGTAGTGTTTCTGGGATATTAAATATCCATTCAGGACTGCACCGGCGGACTACTGCCTGGAAACGCGTGAGCGTGCTGGAATCTAGCGTTGTGGTGCCGTGGTGTGGGTTCTTTTTGGCAGCGCAAGGGCCCACTACAAGAGAATTTCAAGCTAACGATTTTCGCGACGTGACAATGGGATAAAAAAGACCGAGGTAACCGACATTAGTGAGACGTGACGACTTTTCCAACTTAACCGCGCGCAAGAGCGGACGCGAATCTGTCTTGGACGCGAGTATTCCTAGCTCACAAAAATAGTGCGGCATCCAGGTGGTAGTTGTGTCGTCTCGCATCTTTCCCAACCATATTAAAGGATAAAAAAATAATGACTTGGCTATGTTAGGAGTGGTAGGCCAATCATCCTTGGCGAGAGCCCTTGAAACAAACAGAGACGAAGCGACGCCCGACGGATAGCTCATTTTTTGTAGATTAGCCAGCCAACGTTGCGGGTCCCATACCCGTTCAAAAGAAATGGAGAAGACCGGTTGTTTTTTTTTAACTAACAATTGTCTTATTATTTGCTGCACAAAATATTTTTCCTTCTTTCTTCAACCAGAAATTAATTCCACCCGTACAGAAAATTATATTGACAAGTTGACCCGATAATTCAAAATTTTTCGATTGAGAAATTATGAATATTTTTGAATGATACAAACTTATAACAATATAAATTTTGAAATATTTATTTTTTACAATTATATCTATTGCTTCTAAATATTTGTATTCAAATGCAATTTCACAAATTCCATTTTAATATCTACTATTTTCGCTTTTCATGATTCAGGTTTTTTTTTGTTATTGTATTTTTCTTTTACAAAAGTACGGTTTCAACTGAACGTTGACAATATTTCAAAAAAAAAGGATTTCTCCCGTAAAGAGTACTTCTTCCAAATACAAAAATTGTTGTAATCGAGTCGGTAAGGCTCAAAAAGCCAGCGTGCTAGAGTTCTGCACAAAGCGATTAAGTTATCGTTTGTTTAGGACAATTTTTCGTTCGTTACAGCTATAATGACGTCAAACTCAGTCTTAAAGCTTGACATTGAAGAAATCGAGTCGGACGAATTGCCGCTAAAACTAACAGCATTAACCCATGCCGCACGGGTGGGTCGGATACAGTCCGAACGTTGCCTAGGACCAGGTGGAGATGCTACGCCTGGAAACACGAAAAATACACCTAATAACAAAATGAATGGAAATGGGAACAATATGGAAAATGGACAAAAATCACCCTCCACAAAGTCAAATGAAAGTGATCCTCTATCATCTATGAAAATCAACAGAATGATTGATTACGAAATCGATGACAAATACGGGCTTCTAAAGTTTGCCGAGAAGCAGCGTCGTAACATGGTGCGTAAAGAGCTCGAAGAAAAACGTAAACAACTCCTGATCGCGCAAAACCAAAAGAACCTTCAAGATAACAAAAATGCCACTGTGGAAGAATCCCCAAACGACATTAAATCAAAAATCGAACAATTAATCATCGAGGAAGCAGAACATGTAGCGTCAGCTCTTACAGCTGAAAACGAGCGTAGAATGCATGAACAGAATGAGGGACACAGAAAGATAATTGAACAGATTAAAAATCAACATGCCCTTCGATAACATCACGCTCTATGCAAGTCAATAATTGACTGCCAAATGAAATTCGGTGCATGTTATGAAGAGTTCAGTAAGAAGATTCGTGCATCGAAACCTTCAGAACATCTTGAGAAGCTAAAACAGTCGGTTATTGCTTTATTGGTGAAATATAATACTATTAGTGAAAAATTAAAAAAGTCCGCGGGAGCAGAGATAGTCGTTGCTGATTCACAACAAGCTGAGTAACTCTGTATTGACCTGGAGGCTTTGCGAAAACAATTTGAAACTGATGCGCTTGCAGATGGTGCGGAAACTGTTGTCAATTTGCCCGCAGCCGTATCGACTGCTAATCCACCACAAGCAAGCGTGACTTCAAGCCAAGTCCAAACGCAACAATCTATTCCACCGCAGAACCAACATACTGTTCAACCACAAAGTCAACAACAACAAGCGCATCAGGATTCAAGTGTAAATGCTTCTAATACGAATATAAGTGGGATCAACAATTTCATTTCGCCACAAAATCTAGCCTGTTATAATGATATTCTGGCATTTTATCAGAAAAGTTGACGGAGAGAAACCGTTGCAAGCAGATGATTGAATGAAAAGTATCGATCGAATTGCCAAAAGGCGATTAATATTCGAGTGAATGCTATTTTCGCGGTGAATGCAGAGCACTTGCATGATAAATACGATAAGCTGTATGGATGAATCGCAGGGGGAAGATCGATAGCGGTGGTGGGAGTGGGATTAGGACCGGTTGGTTGTTGCGGGTGCTATTGCCGGGAGATTCGAGGAGTCGGCTCGGAATCGCGACAGCGATCACACGGGGATGTGTGCTCTACAAGACGGATCGTGCGGACGTGAGATACAGTGTTAGTGACTGGGTCCGGTTGTGATTTGCATCGGTATCTCTTGGTTAGGTCGTTTGCCAGTGTCTTTTTGTCCTCACTCGCGCGATTAAGCAAAAGGCGGGAATTAGAATGCAAAACGTACGAGAAAGTGAATCAACATCGTAAATTGTGCCCGTCCGTCTGTTGGTGGACCGTTATTTCGCTGTCCACATGGTGGAAGCAACTGTTGCGGTGTTTAGCAGTTATTCATAATTCAGTCATCGAGATTGTGTGGTGGTTGCGCAATTTCATGAACTCGACGGCACTCACTTGAGTGACCAAGACCTTACTTTGCGCGGTGCGTGGATGCGAAATTACTTCCCAACAATTCAAAATAAGATAACAGCCATTACTATGCTGATGCTGTTACAACGGCAATAAGTGCAGCAAAAACCTCTACGAAGGGTGAATCTGTAGAAATCGACATAGTCGGAAGAGCACCCAAGTATCGGAAGCCTTGGCATCAATAGAATGATATGATAGCACAACGTTGACTTCAATAGTTGCAACCTTGTCGGACAATGGGTAAATGCTAAAATGAATCGACACGCCAAGTAATGTTCAGAATTTGTTGACGAGAAAAAAGTAAAATCTGAATTTGTGAACTCTTATGAAGATATTCCATTATGTAGCTTCAATAAACCTATGAGTGCTTGGATTCAACAGTGAATCAACATAGATTGGAAGCTGGATTTTAAGAGTGTTGAGTTGTACTAGAGACAACTGCTTCTCTGTTTGTCGATGAATGGAAAAACTAGTGGGAGACCGAGGTGGATCGAATTGAAGCGTATGGTTAGGGATTTCATGGAGTTATTGATGTTTAGAACAGGGTGCAATGAATTTCCACAAGGGTTCGCGGATTTTGTTGTGTATTAAGTTTGCATCGCTCTAAAAAATGGCTCCAGCCGAAAGTATTCCAAGAAAAGACTAATGTAAGCCAAAAAGATTGTTTTAAGATGATTGGAAAGGTGCATACCCATGTAGGGCCGTCAAGCAAGCTTTAATGATTATATTATGTTAAACTGTAATTGACCGTTTGAATACTGTAAAGAAAAATTTGTACAGTCACAGGTCCTTACTCGCCCCGAACACGAGCGCTCGTAGGAGGAGGTTTAGGGTAAGTACCCTTTATTTTGCTCTACTTTATCTTTGCATGTCATATTATATAAATATAGTTTTTTACATATTGCTAGTATTAAATCTACAGAAAAAGGCATATGCAAAATTGAATAATTTTAAAAATACCAACTAAACTAAATAAACAGCAAAAACAAAATCATTCCGTAATTATTACTATGCTACTATTATGGTTATTTTTTTATATAAAAAAAGGAGTAAAATCACGAAAAATATAAAGCAACGGCAAACGTTTTTTTTAAAGCAATGAAAAAGTATGATCTAGTAAGCTTTTGAATTCATCTGATTTGAAGCGCATAGTTATCATTTGTTTAAATTAAACGGAGAATTTTATAATGGTAATGTGTATCTATTTTAATATAATATTTACGTGAATACAATGGAGTGCTAATTTTCACACAAAATCGGTCTTTCCTTTCTTCCGACTCTAACCGGGTATAGGACCCGGTACGGTGGCAGGCTTCCCTCATAAAACATGAGCCAGCCGCCGGGTACAATTTAATCCTTTTTTTTTTTGTTTCAGGTGACGTCGCGGGTTGAGTGGCCCAAGCAGAATGCCTCTTTGTGGCATAGAGTTATGCAATCGAATTGTATAATTCTATGGCATAAATTGGTCACCGGGGTACTCCCCTTCTGATGGGAAAGTTTTACAAGTCAAGTTGTATGAGTTTTCCACTCAGAAGAGGAATACCTGGCCACTGCAACAAAATATGGATTTAAATCCGGTTAGGTGGGTGCGAAGGGGCTCCATCACCACCCGGTTGCCCTTCTCTCATTTGTGGGCCATGAGCTTCGTCGGGTAACTACAAAGTTGCACTAAGTCCGCCCCTTTTTACATGTTCCACTTGTTCTCGGAACAATTCCCCTTTCTCTCGGTGTAGTTACCTACACTTTTTGCGACTCCGGTCGCCTCGTTTTAGTCTGACCACAAAAATTCGTGAGTGCGAAATTTTTTTGTAGTGAGTCCTCGTGCTGGGGAAATGAACCCGCCCCACGACACCGCAATTCTAGCCTGCCAGCGCATTCACGCGTCCCCAGACGAGGGCATTCTCGGCAGATATCTCCATCTTCTTCTGCCGAAGCAGCAGAACATCGCTGCAGCCCTTACGGACTTTTGAAACCTTACAACTTCACTACAAAATGGTAAGTTATTTTAAATTTGCATTATTTAATGCAAAACAAAATATTGTTACATGTACAAATAATTCTGCGAGCTACTGTCGCAATCGTTTTCACAACAATTTAGAACATCAACAAAATGAATTTACTCGAAATCACGAGAACCCACCAAGCATCAACATCTGAAAGTGAGTCACTGCTTTATTCATTTACGCTCGCTCGAATGTTACCGCTAATTCGCCAATGTACGAGAACTGGGTTGAATGACTACAGACCCTATATAAAGGCGAGCGGAATGAATGGGGGGAAGCATTCATTCGACCGCGATAAGAACTGCAATAGTGTGTGGGAAGCGATATTGTTCGAGTAATAGAAAAGTGATTTTCGTAATAGTGAAGTGATTTAGAAGACAATTGCGATAAGAAATTTATGGACAAATGTTAGACTTTTAATAGTGAAAATTAAAATTAGTGAAAGTGTTAAATTGATTATTGTGCATTCTTGTAATTAAATAAACTCTTTTAACTTAAATTAAAAGACATTGCGTTTTCACTTTCCCGGAACATTAAAATTATTGGCCGCGAACCATAACACGCGACAATATATCAGTCTACAAAAGGTAGATATTTATTAGGTAGCGAAATGTTGGAATGGAAATTTTTGATTGTTCAGGAATTTGGATTTTTTTTTTCATAAGGAAATTTTGAATATTGAAAGAAACATGCAAGGGTACTCACCCTCATTCCCTCGACGAACGCTTACTACAAGAAAGAGGCGGCCCCTGAAAATCGATTTGTATAAAAATTAAAACAGAAGTATTACTGCATAATCACTCTTAATATTGTTCTTCTACCACGACGCTGGATTCTCGATATTCTCTTTTACCGTCCAGTCAATATTCGAAGTTTTCTTCGACTTCGAGTATCCTTTTACTTATCATTATCACTGCACATGAAAATTTACATTCCTTGCTTCTACTAACTTACAAAAAACGCAGATTGACTATCCAAAATTGTCATTTTCAAGTAGAAAAAATCATCGTACACCAAATTCGAAGACAAGACGACTTGAGAATACTGCAACGACTCTCCCCCATATTCCATCAGTTAACAACGTTAACGGCTTAGCCTCATCACCTCTAAAAATAAATTGTTCTTTTCAAGTGTATGATAACGTAGACAAGAAATATTATTCGAGGCTGCGACGTCGTTCACGGCTTAGTAGCAACTCCCAGTACCCGCTAAACTGCATAACAACTCCTCTCGCCAGCCAGTTTTGGAGCAGTTGCATCACAGAGAAGTTCATCCGAAACTGGTCGAGAAAATCTCGTTCTTCCGTTTTGCTGTTTGGTTAGTTAATGGTCCATGTTGGGTGGTTGTAAGTGAAAAATATACATGTTATCTGTTTGTGTTAGTAAAATTTTATGTATAATTAATTAAACTTTTAATTTCAAACTAATGACATTTTCACTTCAATTCATTCTTTCGTTTTATCGACAATGGAGAAACGAACGCAGACAAATCTTTATTATGAAATCGCTTAATATGCTGACGGGAATTACTATTGCTAATAGATTATTTTTTGCAAAGCAAACACAAACGATGTATGAACTTCTTTTGAGTGACAATGCAAATCATCGACATCCAAAACTTTATTTGCTTTTCAGACATTTTGATGTTGATCTTTTCCACTTTTTAGTGATTAACCAGTTAGCTACGATTTTATAGTTTATAATATTTTTATAGAAATTAAGTAAAATTTAACTTTTTTCACGTTTACAAGTAATTCATTTTGCAAAGCATTGTTTTTTTTTGTTTTCTATTGAAACTATCTATAACATTTCATCTTCCTGTTACCTATCGTAAAATCACACTATTATTTTGTTCTTACGCAGGAGTCCATCTCTTCTTGAAGGTGCCTTGAGCAGTTTATGATGGCCACTTTGAACAAACGAATTGTCGATGTTGGTTGCATTTGTGCCGTAGAAAGGGCTGACCCTGTTCCACACGAAACTCCTTCAATGATGTGTAATGGTTCGGCTTTTTAGACTGAGGTGTCAACAAAAGTTTATGTTCGTTCTCCATATTGTGTGGAAAACTCTTTTCGTGAAAGTTCCTCGATCAGTCTGTGGGTGTGGACAGCTCGTTTACTACAGATGGCCTGAAAGAGGCTGCAGTGCTTTAACAAAAACAAAAAAAGAAAAAAAAAGAATAGGTTATTACATCAAGTTATAATTTATAAAAATCTTCTCAAAAATCAGCCTTGCTCTTCTAAATTTTGATTTATTTTGACGTCATCCAATAAATGCAAACAAGCCTTAGATGAGCAATACTGAGTAACGTTAAAATATCAAGAAAAGTTTTATTAAAATCCAAAAATATTTTCGCTAGTAAGCTCTCAATAGGATTGCCTCCAATCAAGATATACGAACGTAAGTCCCAAAAGTACCCGAACTGACTTATGAATACAGGTAGTTTTAAAAAAACAATTACTGCAGTTGACAATAACACCTTTCAACATAACGGTATGTTTACGAGTATTATTAATTTTTTCAGACATCCAAAGTAAACGCTCTCAGTGAATTTGAAAATATAGAAAAAATCTGGCATCGTTATGTGGTACAATACTTTTGAAAGGTCTAAGTCCAACCGATATCAAAGCCGAGTTGGATTCTACTCTCGGAAAGTCTACTCCTTCGTTTATAACGGTCAAATATTGGATAGCTGAGTTTAAGCGAGGTCGTACGAGCTGTCAAGATGAACACCGCAGTGGAGGACCAAGTGAGGTCACTACGTCAGAAAATGTGAAGAAAATCCACAAAATGGTTTTGGATGACCCACGAAAAAAGTGCGTGAGATAGCAGACATGGCAGGCATTTTAAAAAGTACTTTGCATCCCGTTTTGACCGAAATTCGGACATGAGAAAGCTGTGCGGAAGATGGGAACCGCGTTTGCTCACAATGGAGCACAAACAGCAATGTGAGGATGTTTCCATTGAGTGTTTGACAATATTTCGCAGCAATAAAGCCAAGTTTTTGCGTCGATTCATAACCATGGGCACAGCATGAGTCCATCATTTTACACCTGAGACCAAGGAGCAGTAAAAGCAGTGGACTGAATAGGAAGAACCGGCTCCAAATAAAGCAAAGACAGTTTAGTTAGCTGGCATGGTCATGTTATCCGTTTTCGGGGATGCGTGTGGAATAATATTTATTGATTATCTCGAAAAAGGAAAACCAATCAACGGCGCATATTATGCAGCCTTATTTCAGCGTTTGAGTGCTGAAATCAAGAAAAAATGGCCCCACGAAAAAGAAAGTGTTGTTTCATCACGATAACGCATCAGTCCACACGTGCGTCATTGGGATGGCTAAAATCAATGAGTTGAAGTTCGAATTGCTTCCTCACGCACCCTATTCGTCAGATCTGGCTTCCTCGGATTATTTTCGGGTAGCGAAGCTATTGAACATCGTTGGGAAAAATGTATCGAGCTGAAAGGAGAATTTGTTGAAAAGTAAAAAACCTTTTCGAAATTTTTTTATTGTTTTCTTTGTCGGGTCGGGTACTTTTGGGACCGCTCGCGTATTTCTCATCTCACTGCTGTCAATTGAAATAAAGGTGAAATTGGCATATCACATTAGTAGCATTTTTTGTTTGTCGGCACATGAACATACACTCTATTCTTTCATAGTTCCCTTAAATTCGAATATGTTAATTATTGAATATGGTACAATAATTCTAATGTTAGTTAACGCTCTCTGACATGCATGTAAAATACTTAGTTTATGTCAAGTAATATGTTTATTCATATTCCAAATAAATGTAATCTTGGTCCACTCAGAGTGGCAAGTTTAGTCACAAATCACAGCAGATATAAACGGCGGATATAACCAATAGTGATCAGCAGCACGAACGACGGTAGATGACTGACTTACTCTGAACCAACTTCGATGATGATTTAAATATATACGTGTGCGAGACGAATAATGTATAGGCCGATCGTTTCGCTGTGCCATGTTACCTTGCATTTGGCTACAAGATAACTAGCCTTTATACCAAACTCACTGCCACGCTTTAGATCATAATTACGCCTGTAAGCTTGTTGTGCCTTTTCGATGTTTTGCTTAGCTTTTTGACGTGATTTCTGAGGATGTCAAAAGGCATGCTCTTTGAACTGCAAAACCAGCTCTTGATTCTATAACTCAAGAAGGCGTCTCTCGGGTTTGTTGAACATTTTTGTACTAAACATACTTTCGAATGACGAAAACTTAATTGACGCATGTATGTGCGCATTAACAGGCTTTAGCGCTTGCGGAACGTATTCAAACCACTTTGCGGGCTCATCAGCTGATCATTTTGCGATCACAGATAAAATCGATTGGCTAAAGCGCTAAATTTACCTCTGGCTACTTCTGTAGTGGACCATAAAAGTTTGGTTTTGTTCGTGTCTTGAAATTCTCGAAAATCATTTGCTGTAAATGCAGCACGTATAATCGCATTCGTTATTATGCGACTAGGAAAACCAAATACGTTTGTCCATTTGCTCAGCTTCTAAATCACTTCTTCTTGGCTTGTGGATTTAGTTGGAAATAGCCAGATAGATTTCGAAAATCCATCAACCATTGCTAAGATAAATTTGTACTGCTTTGAGGTTGCATCTATTGGACCCAAGTGGTCGATATCCAGCGTGTGAAGTGGCCTATCACCTTTTTCAATACAGTGTAGGAATCCTTCTTGCTTCCCCAACTTTTTGCTGTGTATAATATATTTGACACAATTTGCGATAAATTTTGTTACTTTAGCCTGCAAATGTGTTGTCAAGAAATGGCCAACTCTGTGTGACTCCTGAATTACCTGTTTGTCCATCAACTTCTAAACTACCAACAAGTCATTGCTATCCCCAATTTTGTACAGCAGCGCTCCTTTCAGTAGAATTGGTTGCATAGCTAAATTGTAAAAGCGAACAAAGTGAGAGAAAAGATGAAAAGGATATTGAAAAAAAAAATCATTAGAAAGAATATCAATGTGTTAAATATTGGGGAGGTTGAAGTCCCCTATCAGGATAATAATTCTGGGAAGGTGGCTAATATAGAACGAGAATAATACAGTTAATTTTTTTTCATAGATTTGCACAGACCTGTTGCATGAAATATATACAGCCAATATAAGTATTCTAAGGACAGACGTTAAAGACACAGAGTCAGCAATACACTCAACTGGCGAAGAGGACTCAAAATGATTACAGAGACTCGAGTTTTTTTGCAGTTGGGAAGTGAATGCCATTTACGCGCTGAGCGTGGGACTCTCATCTGCACGACCCCGTGTCAACCTAAGAACCTAGCCTTTTGATATATTACCTCGGGCTAGGTCGCGTTTTGTTACGCCGTGAGGCACCTCCAAGGTATGGTGTCTCTCCTTTATCGGGACAAGCGACAAGCGATCTCCTAGCCCCGACACCTCCGGCTGTTGTGAGTCCCTTTTATCTTTTAGGACTGCTTGAACATAATGTACTAAATGGTTCCATTTGCCAACCGATTCAAGCATCACCACGACTATACTATCCGGATAAACTCTCCAGTCTCCTGTGGAGGTCCCGTTGCAGCCTGTTCTATTTTGTGCCCGTAAAAAAATGTGTGGAAAGCATTGATTTCCTCTCCTGGGCAAAACTGACAATCGGGGGACCGTGACTCACCAGTCTTTTGTAAGTAAGACTGAAAACACCCATGCTCGCTCAAATCCTGAATCAGATAGAAATCAGGTTCACCAAGCATTCGATTTAACCAGGATCTTAGATCTGGGATGAGCCAAGTAGTCCGCCTTTCCTACATGCATGTTACCCAAGACTGCTGACCAATCGTTGCGTGAGCGCCGTGTCTCTTCGTGGGCAATCGTCTCCCTCTCGTCTTCGTTTCGACGCACGTAAATAGCGCTGCACTCCCTAGCAAGGTGGGCAACAGGTATGACGCCTGCAATAACTCTCACCGCCAAATCAGAGACTGTCGGACATGAAGATGTAATCCTCAGTGCGCCTCTCCTCGGTACCTGTGCCAAGCGTTTTCAATACATCTTCTTACTGAGCGCGTTGCCTCATATTTCTTCTCCGTACATGCGTATTTTTGATGGGTTTGGTCCCCCAACGTTGGCCATAATTCGACTCAGAGCCGATACTCCCAAAGCAGGCTTCTCAGCCGTTGCCCTGATCTGCTTAGAGAAACTCAAACTTGAGTCGATCAGTATCCCCAGGTACTTTACCGCTGGGCTTTGATTCGATTAGTATGTCTCCAATACTGATCATTCTTACTCCAAAGATTATCTTTTTTGTCAAGATGACCATTTCGGTTTTCTACATTGCTAGACTGAACTCACAAGCAGACATCCAGTCTCTCACTCGGCGCATGAGCACACCTAGCCTAAGTTGCGCTTGTTCAATAGTGCGTCCAGCGGCTAGAGCCGCAAGATAATCTGCACAGCCGATCAAGCGCGGCTCATCTGGCATCTCAAGTCTCAGTAGCCCGTTGTAAGACACGTTCCACAGGTCTGAGCCAAGGATAGGTCTTTGGGCAACACCCGATGTTGCTTCCGTCCTTCATTGGCCTTGTGTTGTATCGTAAAGCAGGCTTCGGTCGTTCAGGTAGTCCTTCAGAAGCCGCATTAGATATTGTAGAACTTAAAAAGGAGTTTCCAGTGTATTCAGAACATTCACCAATCGAGCGAAGCTGAAAGTGTTCCTAACGTCGAGTGTCTCCAACAGAACAATAATTCGCGGCTATACGCCCATGCCTTTTGGACCGGGTGCATCACTTCTGCCGTCATATTAATGGTTAAAGGATATGTCCCCAGCACAAATCGCGTCAACGAGTCTTTCCTTGATGATTTTCTCTAGCATTTTCCCAGCAGTGCCTAGCATGCATAATCAGCAGTTCATAGATGGCGATCCGGAACTCCCCTTCTCCGTACTGATCAGCACGAGTCTAGCCTGCTTCCATCGTACCGAGAAGACTCCATCGCGTAGGCAAGTGGTGAATGTGCTGAGCAGCGAGTCAAGATAATGGTGATAGAAAGTAGCAACACCTGAGTTGTAACATCATTCGAACCTCGAGCCGTCTGAACCTCGAGCCGTCCTGCTTAAAATCGCGCTTTGTCTATATGTTCGTCCGTGTATCACAGCAAGTTTTTTCGCAAACCAAATATTCTTGAAACAGGAAGTAGTGCCTTTTTGAAAACTGCAATACAAAATAATTTTTATAAGGTTTTTAATTTAAAAAAATTTGTTACCAAAGATAATCGATGTGATGCACGAAGCGACTGCTGCGAAGAAGAATCAATATGAATATTAAATTAAAGGCCTTAATGATAACTTTTCAAATCAGACACTTTTCACATCAGAGGGTACAGAGTGAGGGGAACGTACCAAAAATTGGTGTGTCCCCCTCGCGATTGAACATCTTTTGATAGGAAAATCTGAAAATTCAAGAAAGTAGGTCCTTATGAGTGCAAGAGCAAAAAATAGCTCAGAAATCAAAACCACCAAATTTGTTAATAAAAGTAAATTTTACGAATTTGATGCTTTCTCCTGTAAAATCGAACAGTTTCATAAAAATCGAGCTATAAACAGTTACGTTCCAGACAATTGAAAATTTATCAATTGCAACAAAACTTAAATGCGCGTTCGGAAAAGGTCCAAACTCTACAGATGGGTAAGGATTTTGATAAAAATTTTAGAAATAATTTCTAACATTGAGATGTTATCATGATAGTTCAAATCAAATGGTCAGCCCCCTGAAATCAAAAAAGTAGCAAATCTAAAAACAAAAATCTTTTGTTAATTTTGCGAGTTCAATTCATGGAATTTATATATATATATATATATATATATATATATATATATATATATATATATATATATATATATAAATAAATATATATATATATATATATATATATATATATATATATATATATATATATATATATATATATATGTATATATATATAAATATATATATATATATATATATATATATATATATATATATATATATATATATATATATATATATATATATATGAGTCAAGTTTATATCATATATTCAGAAGTATGATTTTCTAATAATTTTATTATACCTGTATAGCAGGAGCACTCTCCTGCCATTTTTGCTTGTTTTGTCCTCCAGAACAACCCGTACATAATGTGTTACGTGGCTCAATTCGTCGACGGATGTTAGTATTTTTCCGACTATAGTCTCCAAAGAGAGCACTGCGACTTCATTGAAGGGGTCAC
Source organism: Odontomyia ornata (assembly GCA_963969285.1). NCBI lineage: Eukaryota > Metazoa > Arthropoda > Insecta > Diptera > Stratiomyidae > Odontomyia > Odontomyia ornata. Next base: position 89,862,836 of record OZ017742.1, read on the forward strand.
CACGTAACTCTTTGTATCTTTTGCATCCAAAAAATATAAGGTAGGCATCACTAACCTCTCCCACACAAGACACGCAGTCGAGATGTCGTTACTTGCCAATCTTGTGCAGGTAATACCGAAAAAATCTATGCTCGGTCAAGAGCTGCGTCAAATAAAAGTCAATCTCACCATGCCTTCAATCGAGCCAAGGCCTCAATTTGGGGATCAGATGTCCAGTCCAACTTCCCATTCTGTCACTCTCTTAGGACCCTTGCCAATCGCAGAAAGTGCATTGTCTCTCCCTTATTGCGATTACCTGGCTGTTGCCTTTGTTTCTACTCAGGTAGATATTTATACGCTCTCTAGTAAAGAAGGCGATGGGTATCATGCCTACTATCACTAACTCTGCCGAATCGAAGACTGTTCGATATACATGTGCGATTCGCAGCACTCCTTGTCTCTGCACTTTGCCAAACGATTTTGGTGCAGCTACTTGCTGAGAGAGCCACTCCATATTTCCAATCTGTATAGTAGTGCGGACTCCACAACGCTCATCAGGAGTCGTCTTCTTGTTGAAGAGGATCCCCCAATATTGATCACTGAACGTGCAAGTGCCATTAACCTCCCGTCCCTACCGCTTTATAAGCGGTCGCCCCAATTCACTCGGAAAAACGTATGTTCGAGTCTATCAATATATCCAAGTACTTCACTACTGGATTTGATTCTACCAGTATTTCCCCCGTATTGGTAGTGCTAAGAATCATTTTCTTTGTCAAAATGATGTTTTCGAATTTTTCCAGTGTAAGGCTGCAGCTGTGAGTAGTCACCTAGTCTCTCAATTGGCTCATTGGCATACCAAGCCTCTGTTGCGCATGTTCGCAGCGACTAGCATCGCAACATCATCCACATAGCCGACCAAGCGTGACTCATCTGCCAGCTCCAGCCGTACGAGCCCATCTTCCGAGATGTTCCATAAGTCAGAGCCAAGGATAGAGCAATGAGCGACTCCTGATGTAGTTTTCATCCTGTGTTGACCTTTCTTCTTGTCATGGAGTGGGCAGTCCTTCAGATATTCCCTCAGAAGGACAACTCGTCGGATGGAACCGCTATAGGCTTTTGCATGCTAGACTGCGCTCGCCACTTCCCTGATAGCGTCGATGGTAAAATCAATCCAAGTCATACTACTGTGCAGAAGTTTTCCAGCCGCATGATTCGTGGTGGTGTATCTTCCTCTGATGAATTTTTAGGGCCCAACAGGCGTTACGCGGACGGTGACTCGAAATTCCTCTTCTCCTTGTTGATCAGCGCAAGCTTCGCTACCTTCGAGTACTCCGGAAATATTTCTTCACGCAGACAATCGTTGAACGTGCTGAGCAGCAAATTAGGGCAACAGTGATAGGCCATCTGCAATATTACAATTGGTATCCCATTCAGTCCTGGGGTCTTTTTGGCTTCATAGACAAAACTGCTGCCTCCGGTTGGGCCTTCGTAAAGAGTAAGCTATCCGTTGAATTTTCAACATGGATCGCTTCAACGAGAATGGGGTGTGTAGGGAAAATGCCCGCACAATCAATTCATATCATATATGCAGGGCAAACGTTGGACTCCAAGCTTCCGTATGACCATCTTATAGCCTAGTCCCCAGGGGCCTCTATTCACATTGTCCATCAGATTTTGTCAGCAGTTGGCCTTTCGGTTGTTGATAATTTCAGAAGACGCTTTCTAGCTGACTTGTAAGCACCTCTTCTGAAGTTCGTGCCCGTTGGATCTCTCTTCGAAGCTTGTGACATTCACTTCGCTGTTCAGATATTTCAGATGACCACCAGTACACTAGAGTTTCGTCATGTTGGGGTCTCTGCCGGGAAATAGAGGACTTGTAGGCAGACGTGATAACGCTCATAGTTGAGTTGACTGCGTCAAAAGATGCTAGTCGTCCATACCCCTGCAAGACACCTGGCATCGATACCCATGCCATGAGTACACTTCTTAACGTCCATTCTCCCAGTGCTCCATAGGAGACTGGAAAACTAAGCATAGAAGGGTCCATGTAAATTCAAAGTGCTGAATACTGGTGATCACTGACCGAATAGCCCTCTAAACCTCTCCAGTTGAGTACGCTCGATAGGGGCTCCAATACAAATGTTATATCTGCGATGGTTCCGGTGCAGCCCCAAGGAGTGTTGCCGGAGTGTAGCCTAACAAGCTCATTTCTGGCTAGCATGTCTAGGACTCCTTTCTCTCTAACATCTGAAAGAGGCATGCACCATTCAATTGTTATCGCATTGAACTCTTCCCAAATAAGCCTGTTCCAGAGCGTGTAGCTTAGCCTGAAAATAAATTAAAGGTTAATTCAGGGTAAAATATATACTAAAGAGTATTATCTGCATATATAAACCCCATGTAAAGCGATCCCTTTACCCATTACTCTGCACTTGCATTTGAGCGCTCAGATGGCGGTAGAATAAGATTCATGAGGGAACCATAATGAAAAACTCCTTTCAAGATGCTGCTCACTGATAAGTAGCAAGTCAGTGTTCATTTAATTTGCAAACCATTCCAGTGGGTTTTAAGGCACTGTGCTGCGGTGGAAGTTTATCTGCGAAATACGGATCATTGCAATGCTGTTTTGGTCTTGACTAAGACTTCATTGAAGATCTCCACTTCTCAGTGCCTAGGATTTGCTTAGCTTCATTTACACTAAGGCCAGCGCAACGTTTTTCACCCGTGCATCGTTTCATTTTCTGGTCCACTTTACCACACTTGTAGCACAGTGCAGTATGGCCATAACTAAGGCACTTAAAATAATCTAGAGGTACTTCCCTTTATTGTATCCTGCAGATAACCTAGCCAATTCTTATTTTCCCTTGCTAAGCATTTTTTATGTCTTTTCAGCAAGATTATTGAAGGCCATCCTTGCACGCTGGTATTTGCTTTAGTGAGCCTTATTTCAACCCCAGCTAAGCTAGGGAACTTACCTTGTACGGCGTCTTCGACCTCGGTGAGTTCCCTGATGTAGTCAATGTCCCTGATACTGAGTGCTTCCATAGGCGCTAGCAAGGCTACAGTACCACTCCTTTCGAAGGCCTTTTTGCTGCATCACGCGAAGAGTCCCTGTCCTGCCTTTGGCCCGAATTTCACCAGGAGACAGCCAGGCTGAGTGGGCTGCACTGCCCACTGTTTGAACCGCACTTGACTTAAACGCCCGTTTTAACTCTCGCAAGGCATCCGCACAAGATCTGCTATCGGTACGTTTGACCAGCAGAGCCTGGCTTAAAAGTTTGCGTCGCTGGTTTCCTCTAGCTCGGGTTGCACTTGGTGTATTTCCGCATTTTGCCTCCTAGACGGACTGCTGATCCTCCGCTGTTCAGAGAAGTTATTTGGCTTTTTTTGGCTACTTGGATTGGATTACTTGGAACCCCCCTTTATCTTAATATGCTCTTTGTAGACCTCATTTTTCCTCCTCTTCTCTGTGTCTTCTTGGATTGGACTACAGACTTGATAGTAAGAGGAGTTGAGATCACAGGCGCTTTGCCAAGTGTCTCAGCCTTGTGCTCTTCCTCTGCCCTCAGCGACTTGCATCTGCAGTGTCCAATTCTCTCTAGAAACTCCTCTAGCTCGAAGACGCCGATCATGGCATCCTTGCCTATGCCTTTTTGGATACTACCGCAGGCTTTTTTCCCTATACGACCATTCTTGCTTTCCGTATGAGCCACTCTTCTCCGAAACGGTCAAAAGCAACCGAGCTCCCCCTACCACTGTTGGGAGGACATCCAAACTTGCATCCCATGCCAGTCGCTTAGGAGGTGATGTGAGCAACATCATGCATCATTACGAGGTTGGGTTTGCCAATTGTTTGCTTCGAATTTAATGCCTTAGTTTCTTCAGTATTAGTGGAAGAAGTTTTGATGTTCTCGATCCCCTCAGTTCTTTCTTCAATTTCTGATCTGGAATGACATGTTGTTTGCTTCTCTGACAGTGGGCACGCTGGGATTTGCATTGTTTTCTTGGTGCACTCTAACGACCCAAGAATTTCTGGTTGTACAAGGTTGTCCTGTGCCCTCCGTTCACTCGTGCGTTTTTCGTCCATCATTGTTGTCTTGCTTTCTTCTTGTTTTCGGTACCTTGGTCGCTTGTTGCCATTGATAATGCTGTATTCATTGGCGTGGTGGTCGTTAGTATTGTTGTTGTTGTTTTTCATGTCTTTTGGGGAGGTCGCTTCAGGTTGATTGGGTTCCCCCTTGGTCGCGATGTTTTTAAATATGCAATTTAACTTTGTTATCAACTTACGCTTGCATTCTGTAATGTCTCATTATTTTTGACAGCAAAGTAGGCAGGAGCATGGTCTTAGCAGAAGGGGATACCTAAAATTCTCATCCATTTTTTATAGATATTCATTTTAAATTTTGCCATCTTATATGTAAAACCATTCCCGAACACTGAGAAAAATAAAGTATGAAATCAAAGTTTTTTAACTTGAAATTAAGCATTTTTTCTCTTAAATTTTGCGCAAAATACCCCCATATTGAAGTCAAATGCCTAAAGTGTTTATTTTTAAAGCGTTAAAAAGTCTTGGAAATATATACATGATATTTTGAATTGAAAGTATGAAACTATAAAGTCAAAAAGAATAGTTACTTGGTTTAAAAGTATGAAACTTTAAAGTCAAAAAAAGTAGACACTTGATTCAAAAGTACTATCATTTCAAAATAAAACCTCCTTAGCTATTTAAACTAAAATGGAAGCAAACTTGAACCAAAACGAATATCCCTTCAAAACCAAACCTCCTGGCCATTGTCAAATTTTAAATTATTTATTATCTATAAAAGAGCGGTTCGGATTGAATACTCGTCCTAGAGCTATTGAAATGTTAAATGTAGAAAAGTGGTAATTAATAAATAACAGTAAAAATTTTGATTCATGGTTAAAAATGTTTATTAATTCGCTGGTATATTAATGAGATAACATTTTCAAATAGAATTAAAATCACACAAACAAAATAATTCGATTTAATTCGATGCAAAATAGTTTTTTAATCTTATTAATTCCATAGTGGAATTTATATGATGTTTTTCCAATGGTGGACTATTGAAATCCTCTAACTTCATAATTTTTTTTAACAATGGTTTTGATATTGAATATGATGCAAAATGGGATACATAATTGATTTCGTACTCTTGCACAGTAACAAAACAGAAATTTTCTTTATTTATGATAAAATCTAATATTTCATATACATTATTTTTGCATTCAATTTTGCTTACAAAGTCTTTTACAGCATAGGAGGTACCTAAAAAGTTAACATTTTTAGCATAAATACTGCCTTCCTTAATAAATCCTAGAGCTATATAACTCTGATCTTTTTCTGCTGAACTAAAATTCTCACTCACTACCAGTTTTTCAAAATAAAACCCGTTTTGAAGCAAATTTTTTGCAAATTGTAGAGCTGCTTTTATTGACAAAGATAGAGGAACATTTAGACGAGAAGTTATACTTGTTGCATATTTTTTATATATTTGATGAATGGATTCAAGACGGTAGCTCCAAATGTGTTTTAAAGGACCACATTTACGCAAAACACCAGGGTAGTGAACTAAGTTATGATGCTTTAACTTTAGAGTGTCCTTAAACAATTGTTGGTACAAACGATTATGCTCTTCGATAAGATTACCTAATTTTTCCAGGATTTCCTCATCAAAGAATGGCAGTAAAGTTATGTCGATTATTTCAATGAATAATAAAATAAAATTATATACTTCATCATTTTCAGGAATAATTTCTCCGATTATTAAAGGGAAATAATGAAAAAGTGTTTGCATTTCACGACTCGTCAACCTAAAATTTCCACTTTTAATGTGCGTTGCTTCTAGGGGACGACTTACATTTTTCATTTCCGATTTACTATAGTTAAACATTTGTTTACGGTAATTAAATGTGTCTAAGGTAAATATTTTTTTTGCATAAATAAAATACTGCAAGGCTTTAGATAAGTTATATCTACAAACTCCTAAAAATAAATCATGCATTATGTCACATGCAACGTTTTCGCTTACATGAAAATGATCTAGTTCATTGAAAACACACTCTTCTTTAATGCCTGAAATAGGTGGATCATTCAAACTTTTATCATGCTCGTAATTAATTTGATTTCGGAATGTTTCTGGATATTCCCTACAATCGTGCCGGACTTCATCTGCATTTCTTCTACAAATGCGGCAAGTAGGATTTGTGCCAAAGTTGCTATTGTAACCGAGTATCTTATTAAGACCTAAATTATCCCCTAAAACCTGTCCTATTGTGAAGTAAATACGACTTACGGTATCTCTGCAAACTACCTCTAACCCATCTCTTTCGAGAGTTTTCAAAACATTGATTAAGGGTTTTAAGGATACATGGTTCCCATACTCTTTATAGTCTTTTGATTTAAGAAAACTTGCAACGAAAATATTACTCTGCTTAGAAATTCGAGAAGGCGATGAAGTAGGAAAAAAGTAATATACAGCTAATATGCTACAAACACCTGCATGAGAGCCCAGTGGATTGTTAATTTCAAACTCATCTGAAGACAAATGAATGGGAATCACTTTCTTCCCTGAAAATTCTGCTTGTTTAGTTTTCCATATGGAGCCATTAGTGAAATTTCTAATAACTCCATCACAGAACATATCGTTTGAATATTGTAATAGTTCGGCTAAAATATGATCACTTTGCAAGTATTTCTTTATTTGAAAAGAAATGTCTAGCAAGCACCCCTGAACTTTCACATGATCTAACGTTGGAACACCGTTTATTCTTACTTCAGTTAAATCATTATTTCTAAGTAAACATTTTTGCCGGAGAATATAACTCCAGGATTTCAAGTTGTTGGAAAAACTTGTATTCGGTTTTTATGCGAGCGAAAGGATCACGTAAGAAAAATAAATATTGTTTAAACTCTTCGCGTTTCTCATCGCAAGCAATGTGTTTAGTAAATGATTCAAGATATTCGGACAGAGGATTTGTAAAAAGGTTGGATAATAAATCCTGTATTTCAAAGACTAACTTTCTAGCGACAGAATTTTTGCCTTGTAACTCTAAGGATAATCCAAGTAAGTTTTGGTTCAAAAGGTTCAAATTTTCGTGAGGACTATTATTTTTACTAGGTAAGCTTTCTATTTGTTGAGATTGATCTAATTTATATAAGATATTTGGAAAATTAGCATCATCAGAAAGGGAAATGTTCCTCACTTGGCCAAAGTTAGAACCAATGTCTTGACTTAAAGTTTCATTCCCGGCATTGTTTTTACTCTCATGTTTTCTCAAATGTGTTTTAAATTTATATATGTTTTGAAATATTTGCAAGCAAGAAATACAAGTAAATTTGTATATTGAAGGCACTTTATGATCTTTTTTTAAGTGATCTATTAAACTTAATGCTTTTTCAAAAGACTTTTTACATATAAAACAGGTTAACATAATGAAAATTTTTCTTAAATTCTGAATCAAATGGCAATGTTACAATTTATATTCAAACTCAATACAGAATTTACTTCACTATGAATTATTATTAATTTTCTCGAATTCTTTGATTATATTCGACACTTTTGCATCGAAACTTTTGATGCCATAAAAGTATTCCTGATAAAAGTACCAAACCTGCCTACTATTTTCGGAGTATTCTAGATTGAACACGAATGTTAATTTTATAATTATATCGATGCACTTACGGAAAGATTCTAATTTAAATTTTACTCCATCGCAATAAACGTATAATTCTTCCAACAATGTGTCACTTTTTCCTATAGCTATAATTCTTGGCTGGATTGTTTGCTTATTTTTGTTGAATTTATTTTTTATCTCATCTAGTCGCTCCTGTATTGTACTGATGCTGAATAAGTGCAATACAAAATCATCCTGACCATCGGCGATTGTTGGCTTGATTGTCCTGCTGAGCCATTTCGGTTGGAAAATTGCAAATAGCAACTTTGTAACGTACAAATGTCTGGTGTCTATGGGACAATAACTTATATAAAGAAATGAGTGCTCGAGAACAACTAATTTTACCTTGCTGTAAATCTTTGCCTTGAAGTAGTTTATCAAATAAGACTTTATTTGCTTTGTCTTTAATATTGGTTTCAAAGAAAACCACACTTTTTTCGACAAATGCGTCAAACTTCTCGAGGAGCAAATTCGTCTTTTCCGGATAAAGGAAATCAAAGTCAATTTCGATCTATGGAATATTCTAGGTGATTAAAAATTTCGTTAAAAATAAACCAATAGGTACCAATTTGTGCCCGTAGTGATCGTTGTATCGAGGCCAATTCCTGAAGAAATTGTTTATTCCCTTATCGTTGGATTTTTTGAACTCCTCTGTTCGAAGTATTGATGTCTCTCTCCAAAGTTTGAAAATGCTATTTTCAGGAAGAAACTCGCTTTGCAGAATGAGAAGTTTTTCCTTTAGTAATGCTGAAATTAATTTGATTATCCAATCATTTCATGGATCATATATCGCATGTCATCTTACAAGTATTTGTTTCTCGGTTTTCGGTGTCATATATTTGTGTTAGTTTTTGTTCAGATGAACGATCTAATTTCAGGTATTTCGTTGTAAAGCATAAGTTGCTGTATCGATCATAAAGCTTACCACTTGGGTTTTTTCTTTTCAGGCGAGGTTTGTAGTATAGCTCCTTTTAAATTGAAATTTATGTTATCATATATCCACCAAATAACTTTCGTATTGAACTTTCTTACCGGATCCTCTGAAGGAAAAACTTTTTTGATGGTTTGCGCGATGTTTTCAAAGCTTGATGGTTTCAACCGCTTTTTCCCGCCAGTAAAAAAATCGATTACATGGTGTACTAGATCTTTTTGGTAACGTGGTTCCAGCTTTTCATTGTTAGTGTAGCTTTCCAAAATGAGCCGACCTTTGATGCTTTGATTAAGCAAACTTTTTAAGTCTTCTGGTCCGAAGGGATCGATGTTGCTAGAAATCAAGTTTTCTTTGATGGAAAGCTTTAAATAATCTTATAACCAACATGCTTACTATGACTCTTGGCTATTAATTGTAGTTTGCGATAATGAAGAAGACTTTGCCGTCCCTCTTCGCATGTTGAATTTAACGACTGTTTTACTGTTGAGACCGTAGAAACATCATAAATCTCAAACGGAAGGCCCTGTAAATAAATGCACGCACAATTTTGTCAATCACGACGAAGGATATTAAGAAAAAATAGAAGGTGGCATAAGTAAGACACTTCAGGAAACTGATTTCAAAATTGAAAATTTTGTGATACTGCAAAAAATTCAATAGTTTTATTTACCACTTCTTTGCGCCACGCTTTAAAACAAGATGTGAAGATAATTTGCTGTCCAAAGGTTAAATTTCCTTTCGCAAAAAGGGGCTGGATATCCGACAGACTCATTAAACGTAGAACCTCTGTTGTTATTTCTTCTTTTTTAAGGAATTCGCAAACATCGGAAGAAAGATTCCACGATTTGAATAAATTTCCAGTGTCCAGTTGTTCGTCTACTCCAACTGTACTTTGAATTATTTCTACGTACACAGGTTCCAGAAATTCTTTAGTGGACCTATGATCTACACTTTGAACTTGAAAATCACTAACTGCGTCGTTTTCCAGGAGATACTCCGAAATATATTCTGATATAGCTTTGTAATCAGCACTACACTACTAAAAACTATTGACTAAACTTCACTGTTCAAAATATTCACTGCGCTCGACTGATATACTGCTCACGAATGACTCTTACGGTATTGATGGGCGTCAAATGATCTCGATTATGAGAAGTGTGATGTTAAAATAAAATGAAATACACTTAACTCTAAAATTTCTACGCTTTGTCTGAGAAAAATAAAGTGGAAAAGTTCTTGGTTTTGAATTTAAAGCCTTTTAAAGCAAGATCTAAAGGCTTTAAATTCAAAACCAAGAACTTTTCCCTTTTGTTTTTCTTAAAAAAAGCGTAAAAATTTTGAAGTTAAGTGTATTTCCTTTTATTCTAACATCACACTTCCCATACTCGCAATACAAATTTCCAATTTTCACGTTTAATGTGGAGTATTCGAAACTTACGTCAATACAAGTATTATAGCTGCAACACTTACTACCACATACATGACCATAAGTAGGCTGACTTTTCTTGTATTTTTGTACTGGGCTCTATACAAAGTTTTGGAGTTCCCGGCGAAAACTCGAGGATTTGTATGGTTTTGAGGTGGAATTCAGCGTTGAGATATTCAGATGATCCGCGGAGAACACAATAGCGCTTCTTGTGAAGTAAAAACGGTTTAATTCGCTACACGCATTCAATTGTAATCGCTGTTCAAAGTGAAAATAAACCGAGTTTTGATAGGATTCGCTCGTCTGCTGTCCGTGGTAGTGAACATGCTACACTGTACATGTCGGAAAAAGTAGGCTGACTACTACACATGTAAAATGCATGTCAAAGGCTTTCTACTGTAGTTTGGCTTTGGGAGTATTTCATTTAGAAGTTAACCACTTGAATCGTCATCAGGAGCTCGTAAAATTTACAGATGTTGAAGCTCTCGCAAGTGAGACATATATACACGCATTACGACTTTTTATCTGGTTGCAACCAAATGCGTAGTGCTTCATTTAAAATATCAAATCTTAAATCAAATATTTTACGCTCTTGTTTTCACTAACAATAGTTTTACCTTTCTTGAAATTAAAAGCTATTATTCTTAAAACAAAAATTAAGGAAACTCTTGTTTTAAAATGTTTTTATCATTTAAATTAAAAGACATTCTAAGGTAGAACATTTCAATTGCAGATTTTAAACATTTTAAAATTAGAGTTTTCATTTCAAATCAAAAGTTTTGTAAGACATGCAAAAATAAAATAGCGACTTTTTAAAATCAAAATGAAATATTTTTCTCAGTGAAATAACACAAATTTAGTCCAAAAATGTCTTCACGTACATTTAATATTCCAGTCAACTTAACTTCTCCGTCATGTTATTTGTCCAACCTTCTCAATCATTCAGGACAACGCACCATTTTCCAACCAACCACATGTGCATTAAATGAAAATAGTAATGTAACCCGAAAACAGCAGGATAACTTGAAATTTACGATTATGTGTAGTACAAGGATTCACGTTATAAATTTTACGTGTCCATAAATAGTGAAGTACTGCTCACAAGTGCAAACATATACACACTCCCACAAAAAGAGCAAATTTCAAGTAATTTTTCAAACAAGTGATTCATTGTGGGAAAATGTACAAAACTACAAATTTGTTGTAGTTGTTTCGCTATCAAAAGTTTTTGATGCATTTCAGATGATGAAATTTATGTAGGACAACTTTTGGTATGTAATTTTAGAACTAGCAAATTTAGAAAGGAACATTTCATGTGAATTGCAATGGGGATGATTTATGTTCAAATTCAAAGGCAAACTAATTTTAATGATGGATTTGAATTCGATATAAATTTTGTTGAATAACTATTTATTAGATTAGTTTAGTTGAGTTTGATATTTTCACTCTGTTGAAAGTAGACATGATGTACTAGTCAATTAGAACTTGAAAAGCTTAATATCAGTGATCGTAACTTAGAATGGTTTTTGGCTGAAATTAGATAGTCAGAACACAGTTCAAAATACCTTCCGAAATATAAATTTAGGTTCTTAGTATTTTTCCTGTATTTAGTAAATTTGGTTTTCCTCCAAAAAGTATTCTATCTTTTCTATTCAGATTAAGCGTCTTATTTGACTTGTATTTTAAAGCTTTATTTGCATTATTTTTAAATATCTTTTCATACTCCATAAGTGCAATTTTTCTCATAGTCTTTTGTATAACAAAATTGATTATCAGATGCTTATGGAGTCATACTCGTAAATGCAAGAAGCGTAGTGCGTTTGTATTAATTGCAATTCCATCCTAAAGGAGTGATCGTTCCTTAACCTCCAGGTGGTATCCGTTTTTTTATCTCGAATTCGAACGAAAAAAAACGGTTTAAACTGAGAGCAAAACACTTCCGGGAAAACCTCTTTTTCGAACCAAAAAAAAACCCGGTTTTCGGTTAAACCGCTGCGGTTTCCCCCATCCCTAAGGTGAACATACAATCAAGCATGATACTTAAAATATACTTTTAAGAGTACCATTCATGTTGTGGTATGAAATAATAGTACAGGGTGGCCCATAAGGGTGTTGGCGGTTTAAATATTCGATTCAAAAAAACTACAAAACATAACACAAATATATTTGTATTGTTAAAAAGTAGAAGCATAGGAATTTTTAAGACTTAAAAATAATGCTGTCCAAATGGCTTCCCTCGGCTGCTTGGCACTCTTGGAACCGAAGTCGTAAATTTTGGAAAACTCGTTGAAAAGTTGTTCTCGGTATTTTGTTACTTTCCTGAATAATATTCCTCTTCAGCTGCTCTAAATTGGTCGGATTATTCTCGTAAACTACCGATTTGAGGTAGCCCCATAGAAAATAATCGCATGGAGAGAGATCGGGGCTACGTGGGGGCCATTCAATATCCCCCCTTTTCGAGATGAGTTTTCCGGGAAAAACATTTTTCAGCAGCTCTATGGATACCCCAGCCGTATGACATGTGGCCCCATCCTGTTGAAACCACATCCTCGAGGTATTGCCTTGAAGTTCTTGCAAAGCTGGCACCAAAAAGTCTGTTATCATGTTGCAATAATTGTTAGCTCTAACCGTCATCGCTTGCCCTCTTTCGTCCTCAAAAAAGTATGGCCCAATAATACCGGTTGACGTTATGCCAGCCCACACGACAAGCTTAGGGCTGTTAAGTGGACGTTCATGCAAGCGTCGGCGATTAGTCTTGGACCAGAACCGACAATTTTGCTTGTTCACATGGCCATTAAGGTGAAAATTAGCCTCATCACTAAAAATCATGTTGTTGAAATTGTTGAACTGCTCGAGCATCAAATTGAAAAAGTTAAGTCGGTTATTGGCATCATTGGGTTTTAATTCTTGGACTATCTGAATCTTATAAGCCTTCAAATGCAGATCACGTTTCGAAATTTGTCGCAAAGTTGTTCTTTTGACGTCCAAAGACTGACTTCTCTTACGTGTTGACTGTTCGCTGAACTGAAACACGAACACGCTCCACAATGTCGGCTGATCTTGCAGAAACTGGGCGACCACGAGCCGTAATTGGTACTGTTGAGCCGGTTGTTTCAAACATTCTGATCCATTTTCGTAACACATTGGCGCTTGGAACTTCACTTAAATCGCGTAAACCGTGTTCATGCCGATACAAACGTCGTGCAGTAATCACTGATTTATTGTTTTCGTAATACGCTCGGACACAAAATGCACGCTGCACTCCCGTGTACGGCTCCATGGCGACTAAATTTCCAGGAAGCGGCGCAGCGAACAACATATCCCCCCGCCACCCCGCGCCGCACGTTACCGAGAAATTGAAGAATTAAATCGCCAACACTGATATGGCCCACCCTGTATATATCAGCGCCAAGGTTGAATTGAGATGGAAAACCGGTGTAATCCTATCTTTGGATGTTATTAAAAGTTCGGTTTTCTTCAATTTTTCGACAGTCTTTTTTAGGCAATATATTTTTGATATAATTTGCTTTTTTTTTCAAGTCAAAAATACCTTCTAAATAATTAAATCTCGCATGCTTGCTATCTCCATATTACTAACTAAGTCTTTTCTTTCTGTTTCAGGTAAACTTAGATTAATAAACGAGTAAACTTAGATGTGACAATGCGAGTAAGTTTCTAATATGGGAAAGCATAACAAAACCAAATAATTTTATATTATATATCACGTGAGAAACTGGCCGTTTGAACCATTTAACTGTGGCAGTTAAGATAAATATATTAATGAAAACATGCATAATATACCTCACCAGTTTGGTTCATTCCATATTCTAACGACCAAAATTTAAAAATGAATCTATCAGAAAAAACTGACTTCAAAATGCCCTAAAAAGATATACCAAATATCAGGGAATCGGTGCCAAATCGATTTCCCCATTCCAACATTGAAAATTAACCAACAGGCCGTGGACATTAATGAAACACAGAAAAACTGATATGGCGCTGCTTTCATGTAATTTGTTTCATCCTTTTTATTAAGGATCTTTGAAGTTGGTTTTTTATGTTTTCGAAGGGCCTGGACTGTGGGGAGAATACAGTTGATTTCTTTGAAATATTACAGGAAGCAGCACCAGCTGTCAAATTCATTAATTGACTATTGAAGGCAAGATGTTACCATTTCATTTGGTACAGATTTCAAACGATCGCAGTCCAAGTGCCCTCAAACAGGTAAGGTCCTTGAACTTCAGAGTTGTGAGGTGGGAGCGCCTCCAAAAAACTGAGGCCAACCACCGTTACATGCGCCAAAGACTTGGTCATTTGGCAGTCATTTGTGCCATGCATTATCGGTGCATCAAAAGTAAAGATATTTATGCCTTTGTTGAATACAAATTGGCTCAGATGGAAACAAAAGAAAAATTATAATGTGTTAACTGCGGTATATTTAGTCATCCAGCATCATAACGAGGATGCCCTCGAGATCAAGATGCAAAAGTAACCCCAACCTCAGTGTAACATCATCTAGCTCCGTCAAGCCCGGGGTATGATTTGCACTTCCTGCTAGAGGACCAGCAGACTACAATTTCCAGAAAATAAATAATGTTAGTAATGTAAGTGGCAATCACGAGCTGCTTATCAGAATTTACCAAAAATTTGAATCTCTTTCGGAAAGAATTAATTGGCTAGATCAAATAATTAATTTCATTAATTAACAATCAGGCCAAAATGCTTCAAAAAAGTTTGTCATCTAGTCATATATCCCAGAAATGATAGGGTAAACGATGATAAAAACGATGGCACCTAACTATCGGTTAGAAGACCCTATTGTTCTCAAAATATTGTTAAAGTTGAATTCAAAAGCTTTCCATTTCTTGGTGTCCGTTATCAAAATTTCACAGCTACGTGGCGATAATCTCTCCTTTATCTCTGCTTATGAAACTGGTCGAAATGTTTTCAAGTTCAAAGAGGAGCTCAATTTGCTACTTGAAATACTCGAATTGAAGAGGCTGCATAGTTATTATATTCCTGCCAGTAACCAGAATGCCAAGCTGAAAGCCCACAATAATCCAAGAGGTGCTATATATTCCTGAAGTCGTGGATAAAAGAGAACCAATTCGAATACAGATGCAATCTATATGGGTCAGAGTTGCCAATACATGCTAGGACAAATTCATATTTTGGCCTCTGTATTGCTGACGAAAGACTTGAATTCACTATTAATAGTCCTCAACGAAAACTGCAGCTGCTTCTTTACGATGGCGACCATAACGCAATCGTAATGGAAATCATCATCAAAGGGATGATGTCTTCTTCATTCCAGTTCAACATGAAAATCGTCAGTTGAATTTAAAAAAAAAACAGACCTGGGAAAGTTTCAAAAGAAGCTTAAACGGGATCACCAGAAGCAATGTTCTCCTTCTGATGATGGCAGCTCTTGCTCAACGGTTCTTAACGACAGGAGTCTAACTAACGATGAAATAGATCTCTAGTTGTCGAAGTTAGAGAAGCTGACGTTGGAAATTGTTATATATGTATACAAATGAAATATATTTGCTCTTTTTACTAATACAGTCATATATCATTATACACATTTGCATTCCAATATTTCGGGCACTTCTTTCCTAACCTATCGAGCCGCAACATGTGATATCGTGCGCCAATATCAAGTGTTAAATATCTTGTATTAAATTGTATTAAATGAATTGAATACCTGTTAGTGAATAAACTATTTGAATTATTATAACTCGGCGTGTTTTATAAAACTTAAAGCCTATGAACAAAACAGTGCTAAACCCACAAACAGAAATGGTTGAGAAAGTAGTTCCCAAGATTGAAAATCGAAACAGTATGGAAGGATATGAAACGGATTTTTATTTGGGGTGCAGATGTGCATTTCATCTGTAAATAGTAATATACGGTGCTTGTAGATGGATTAGAAAATTTCTTGCTACACTTTAAACACTCCGCCGTTTTTCCGTCACTGCTCCTCTTTACATTTGTCCACACATTACTTGGCGTCATATAATTTATTATCAGATATAAACACCCTAATAATTTATATCAACCAAAAACTCGTACTTTAACGTTTAACGATGACATCCAATTCAAGGTTCATCAATTCCGATCGATATTCACAATAACTCATTAAAAGAAAATATTTCTCCAACTACGGAAAATCCTGTCTTCTTGATTATCAACAATCATTCAAGTCATGTTAGTCTGCAAGCTACTTTTCTTGCCGAAAGAATCACATTGTCGGACTTACATCGCCACCTTACAGCAGTCACAAATTGCAACTCTTAGATAGGGCTATTTACAGTCCTCCAGAAAAATCAATATGCAATAGAGGCTAATACATGGGGGGCACAGCATCTTGGCAGATCTTTAAATCAATATCAAGTTCCCAAAATCGTTGACAAAACTTTCAGAAAAATTGCACCCGTAAGAAATGCAACTTCAGCATCCTCTGTTAAGGTTAATTTTCCTTTTCAGATCACGTTATTTGTTAAAGTCCACAAGCTTCAACTTTTGTTGGCCCAGGATATCAAGAAAGCCTTTCATTCAAAAAGAGTGAATGACCAATCAGCCACGACTAATATCGAATCGTTGAACTTGCCTATCATTACGTCTGAATCAGTGGAAGCTAATGTAGTGAATTGATGTCCGTAAAGAACTGCAGCGATGGACTACTGCCTTGGCAAGTGAAGATGTTGATGCTCGCTGGAATTAGCTTTGTCTGACGTCGCGTGAATGCGCTGGCAGGCTAGCATTGCGGTGTCGTGGAGCGAGTTCTTTTCCGCAGCATAAGGGCCCACTACAAGAAAATTTTCCATGCACGAATTAACCGGTCGTAGGACTCCGTTCGAAGATCTCGAGGCCGAGGTAACCTGCTGAAGGGATAGATTGCCAAAGCAAAACGATAGAATAGGCCTGTTGAACGCGGGTGAGACTTGAGAGGATCTCGTCTTTACCATCTATACTTACGACCCCCAAATAAGAGTGGTGCATCCAGATAGAAGCGGTGCTTTATTCACCTTTTGCGTATTTATTGCACTTGGACAAGGTATTTCCACTTTAAACGGTCAAATCTCACAGGTATAATTTAGGGAAATTTCACTTGGTTATTAATCTTTTCCACTCCGATTTGATTCAAAGGGTGCGATTTGCGTGGATGCAAGCAAATGGGCCGCTGAAGACAGAACTTTTCACTTACCATGAACTGACTCTCCTACGAATGATGAACAGTTCACTTGTCGAGAATGATCATCGCACGGTGCTATCACATAACTTCGGTTTGGAGGTTGCATTTCATTATCTCGACAAATAGCAAAAAACAAGTTTTAGCAATTACTGATAGCACGCGCTACGAAGCAGCAATTCATGGGAAACGTGACGATACGCCAAGTACCCTCTCCACTCGACAAGTTTCATATCCGAACTCTCTAAAACGACGACGATTCCGCTCGTCATTCAAAATGCGGGTCCCACTTGCCCATTCTCTCGCATATCTTGACGATCCTCTTCGTGGCGGTAACGGAGGTTCTTCTTTCTTCTCGTCGAGGTAAACTAGCAATTGCTTTGCTTAATTGCGTCGCAAAGGGGTTGCCGCAATCCGAAATTTTTTTTAGTTTTTATTTGATTTTTTCAATTGTTTCTTTGGAAAAAACTTTCTGGTAATGGTAGCAATGTTAGTGGTGGGGTTTAGTGCGGGCTAGAAAACAACAATATAAATAAGTGGCAGATCAAATTGTTCCGCACTTATTGCGTTGTTATTTTCATACGAATGGTGTTTTTTTTTCCCAAAGATCTGCCCGATTACTACACTAAAATAGGTAAAGTTACCGGAAAACGAAGTTCTTTGTCTCTTTTATCCTGGCAATACCTAAGAATACCTTTAAAATTTGCATATCCCTTTGATCAAGATAAGCCTATTACCAAAAGCAACATACATTCAAAACCGGCGCAAAAAGTTGAGTAAGTCCCAAATAATTACGGATATTGCATTTGAAAATATGTCAGAAGAAAACCAAAAAAGAGCAGGCCTAAAATTAAAGAAAATGCAAACATCAATTTTAAAAATGAAAATCAAAACCACGGATGAGAAAAATTTAAAAAAAACAAAAGCTCTAGACAGCATGAGAAAAAATGGTCAGGTCAGGAGCTCTTTTGTCCGTCCTATCAGGGAAAATATGAAGATCCGCCTACTGAAGAGTGGATTGAATCCATTGCATGCAAATCATGGTGGCACGAAAACTTCAGGAGCAATGAGGCTGGTGTTTTTACGTTTGATCTATGTCGTATAGATTAAGTTTTGAGAGCCTATTTGAATTTTCGATATGGCGTACACTTACCCCAAGGTCTGCGAAGACTTTCACACCGATTACATACTGACAAAAGTCTTTAGTAAAATTTAGAATCATAAGTGGATAAATTTTGTTTTTATATTCACAAATATATATTGTCGCGTGTTTTTGGTTCGCGGCCAATAATTTTAACGTTCTAGGAAAGTGAAAACGCAATGTCTTTTAATTTAAGTTAAAAGAGTTTATTTAATTAAATAAAATGCACAATAATCAGTTAACACTTTCACTAATTTTAATTTTCACTATTAAAAAAAATCTAACACTTGTCCATAAATTTCTTATCGCAATTGTCTTCTAAATCACTTCACTATTACGAAACACACTATCGCAGTTTTTATCGCGGTCGAATGAATGATCCCCCCATTCATTCAGCTCGCCTTGATATAGGGTCTCTAATCATTCAACTCAGTTCTCGTCCATTGATGAATAAGCGGGAACATTCCAGCAGCGTAATGAATGGGCAGTGACTCACTTTCAGATGTTGATAATGCTTGTTGGGTTCTCGTGGTTTCGAGTAAATTCATTTGCTGATGTTCTTAACGATTGTGAAAACAATTGCGACAGTAGCTCGCAGAATTATTTGCGCATGTAACACTGCCCCCACCTCAGTTCTTTTCGCCCCGAAAAGATGTGTCACCAGTTGTAGTCAATTCTCCCTGAGTGTTATAAGGGGCAAGACGGTCCACATGCACGATTTTCATTTTAGCTCTCGGCTTACGATGTTCCTGTATTCGGTATACGACGTCGTTGATTCGCTTTGTAACTCGGTATGGTCCCTCCCAATTATGTTGCAACTTTGGAGACCTACCCTTTCGCCGTTGTGGGTTATATAGCCACACCAAGTCATCTTGCTGGAAGCCAGTAGAATTTGCCTTTAGATCATACCTTGTCTTCATGCGGTCAGTAGCCGATTCGAAGTGTTTTCGCACTGTCCGATGTAAATGGTTCAACCGTTGTCTTAGATCACTTGCGTACTCCGAGATCGTTTGGGGTTTCTCAGGGGGTGTTCCTAACTTTATATCGGCTGGCAGACGAATAGTCTTTCCAAAAATGACTTTGGCCGGGGCTTGGCCCGTCGATACATGTTCGGCAGCTCTGTACGCCATTAAAAATAGTGGGATATGTCGGTCCCAGTCCCTTTGGTTCTCGTCAACCATTTTGGCCAGGTGTTCATTGAGCGTGCCGTTGAAACGTTCGACCATTCCATCGGATTGGGGATGCAGCGGTGTTGTCCTCGTTTTCCGTACTCCGAGCAGCTCGCACATTTCGTAAAAACTAGTGATTCAAAGTTTCGGCCTTGATCCGAATGTAGTTCGCAAGGTACACCGTATCTACTGACCCAATTTAACACTAGCTGTTCAGCTACAGTAGTTGCTTCCTGGTTGGGAATGGGGTAGACCTCTGGCCACTTGCTGAAATAATCGGCTACAACCAGCGTGTATCGATTTCCCCATTCAGATTC